>OY829112.1:4672500-5872500 GCA_963691645.1 Pelosia muscerda | reverse complement strand
TTAAAGACTGAGTGGTACAACTGAGAATTTCTGGATTCGAATTCTCACCATGAAAGTACCATGAACTCCCTCTCAAACTGTTAATCCAATAGAGTTTGATAGATGGATAACTCTTTACAGTACGCCATAAAAAAATTACCTCATGGACATGTAGTGAGTGTTACAGTGGTTCTAATGTACAATGGGAAGCCTTATCGCTGGAAGTGATCTCTTCCGGGCAACCTTGGGATGGACAGTAGCTACTAAAATACATATAGTTAGCCATATATAAAGTTACCAGTTTATTACTAGTTAGTAGTTAATAGTTAGCCATATATAAAGTTACCAGTTCATTACTAGTTAGTAGTTAATAGTTAGCCATATATAAAGTTACCAGTTCATTACTAGTTAGTAGTTAATAGTTAGCCATATATAAAGTTACCAGTTTATTACTAGTTAGTAGTTAATAGTTAGTAGTTACTAGATAGTTATTACTAGTTAGTAGTTATTAGTTAGTAGTTACTGGTTAGGAGTTACTATAGTTAGTATTTACTAATTAGTAGTTACTAGTAAGTAGTTACGAAAAAGTAAATACTTGTCAGTATTTAGTAGTTAATATTTACCAATTAGTAGTTACTTGTCAGTAGATACTAGTTAGTAGTCAATTTATATGCTGATATTCTTAAAAAAAATCTAATAAATTTTTAAGGTGAAATTGTTATTCGCTTGTGCTATTGAAACAGTACATATTACTACTTTAACATAAAGTTCTAATAACAGCACATAAGTGTTTACGGTCGATAAACTAACTTCCCGAGTGGCGCACTATATTACTCCACTAAGGTGTATATTACGTACATACTCGGTGCGATGGTAATATTTTCTCTTAAAGGACGTAATGCAACAGAGAAAGTACGTAGTTAAAGTAACTTTGTAACGAGTTTCATACTTGGAGTCAGTCGATTCAGTTTAATAAGGGAACTAAGGGAAGTAAATGAACTTTAGAGTAACTATGCATTTTTGGCGGAGTAATTTTCTTGGTTAAAAACATAATACAGTTACTGTCATCATCATTCTTGAAAATAAAAACCAGTCACCTCCGAATCCTGGATCGGCTTTTACCAATCTTAACTGCGTCGCTTCAGAGCTTCAATATTTTCCGTGAAAAGGCTATTTGACCTCCACAACCAATAGACAATGTCGAAGTACTGCAGTTAGGCCATAGTTTTTAAGGTTTCAACTATTCATAACCATTGTCATTGTTGTTCGTATGGGACTGGGACCAACGGCTTAACGTGCTCTTCGATTCATCAGAGCTAAGAGCGGGAATCAAACCTGTGCCTCTTGCGTAGTAATAGCGTACACTACAGCCACGTCACTGTATTTCATTATTATCCTAGGACCTATTCACTCTTAATCTAAATCCAGCACCCTAGAGACTGCTATGTAATCTCTCGAACCTCGAAAGGAACATTGTAACGAGGTTTTATCTATCGATTGACAAGTTGATTAGCTTACAAGTGAGTTTATGAGTTAGTACGGCGACTTAGAAGGACCCTAAGAATACGCTGACTCAAATTTATATGAACATAAAATTCATATGAATTACGCATCATTGGAAGTCGTAAAAATAGTGAATTCAAATTATCACTAAAACATTTAAAAAGAACATCATATTTGAACTACTTACAATTGCAGCTGAGAGTATAAAACACTGCAATTGCGGCTGACTTTCTTTAAAGTCCATTCATGTGGTAATGAAGGAAGCCTACTCACCACTACATCTCATCAGAAGGGTTTTGTAAGAGGCCTAGTCCAGCAGTGGACAGCGATAGGTTAATCTATACCAATGTAATAAAGTTTAAGTATTTGTTTGGTCGAAAGCGCTAATCTCAGGAACTACTGGTTCTAATAAAAAAAAATGACAATGTTAGATAGCCTATTTATTAAGGAACTATAGATTACATATCATTCTACTACTCAAAAGAATGGAGCAGTGATCACAAAATTTTTTTGTTTAAATTCAGGAAATTACAATACCTACATTATTTAAAAATTAATAAAAAGCGACGAGGTTTCGAAATGTGCCAAGGGCGAAGCCACAGCAGGTCTTCTAGTTGGTTTTAAATTTTTATGTAACCCTTCAGCTTTTCTACAAAACTCTAAATGATTCTTACAATGGGTACGTTCAATCCGTAATACCTCTGCCCATTACGGTAATGAAGATCTCTCTCTAGTTTTCGGAAAACGGTTTTTATCAGTTGCGGGTCGTTGGTCACGGGATGTCATGGGGGCGGACAGTTTGAAACCGTAGGGTTGTCAAGCGCTAACTGATCACTTATTTCCTTATTTCATAGTCAGACTTACCAATATTGTGGAATTATAATTGGTAAATGAAGTATGAAAGTAGTTCATAAATATGAAAACCTTATTTTGGATTCCGCTTAAACGCTTTTATGGAAGCTACTTTCGTCTAATCAGTTCACTACTTAGTTCTGAATAGCTTGGGTTTTTCTAAATTAGATAATAACAATTCTAATGCTGAACAGAAACAAAAATATTAGTCATCATATCCATCTTTCAACCTCACAAGAGATTATTACACTACCAACTTGAAACTTCAATAATTCAATATGAAAGTGGAGGCTACATCATACATCAACGTTAATCCGGAGTGATACCTCATGAACGTATAATTTAATCCATAATGTTTCAGGCTTATTTTTATACCTCGAATGCACAGTCAAAAAATAATCTCAATCTCTTGAGTCCTTGAAAATAAGAACGAGTAAGGAGAAAAACCATTTAGAAGATGTCTTTCAATTGGTATGACATGTTAAGCTACAATCAAAAATGAATATCATCTGAATTTGAGTCTGTACCTTGGCTTTCAAAATACTTTAAAAGGTTAGGTACATTTTTCCTACGGATCACAAAGGATTGGGTTTTGAACCTGAAATCCTTAAAATACGAAAAAATACGAAAATCTACTACGTACTTGAACTTACTAACGCTCCAAAATTTAACTATCAGTAGATTAGTATGCAGTAGTCTCAAGTTTAAAATCCAATGCTTAGAGTTTACAACTTAGGTTTCGATATGTATTCTTGGATGAACTCAGTGAAAAGGGGTGAACGTACTAATACACGGTCAAACACAGTAGTTTACTATTGTAGAATGAACTTCATGCGGTTACTTGCTTAACTAACTTTCTGTATTAGCACTACGCTGTATAACTTGTAAATTGGACGCGACGGTAATTTTAAAGATAATTGTACTCGTACATTTCAAATGGTATAGATAAATTTCAGAAAGTTTAATTAAGTTTGCTTATTTATGTTACAATGTAAAATTATGACTTTTCGTTTTATTAAACTAGTCATTTATATTTTAGTCTAAGGTAATGTACCAACATGAAACGTTTGCGAGTTATGAATTAGGTGTCATGCGCTGAAAGATTGAACGAAAAATAGCTAACTGAATATTAGGACACCAATTTTTTCTGAAATTCCCCTGAAATGATTCGTGCGTGGAGGGAGGGTACGACTGTCTCACTGAATACTAAAATTCGAAATCTTACACACCTATCTACCTTCATGAGTTTATATTATGATGAATGACAGTAACCCACCTAATGGTAAAATTGGTTGCGGTCAAGAGAATTGTTGCGGGAAGGAGAAGAGCGCCATTATAAAAGTTTTTCTTAGAATGGAGGTCCCTACTTTTACCTCGACTGATGTTTAGTCATGCCTCGCTTAACGGACCCCGGGACTGGAGGAGACAGGAAACACGTGAGCTAGTAAGGTGTTCCAGGACTTTATGGTGCGTCAAAGAAAAAACTCACCGAATCGTTTGGCTCTCGAAGTTGGACGAGCTCATCAGAATACATGAGTAACCAATGATAGTAGAAATCCTGTGGCACTTGAGAGGTTCAGTACTCTAGCATGTGTATGAATTAAAAATAAATTTCATATTAAGATCGTATGAAAGGTAGTTAGTTGCTAGCCGTGGAGCTGTTTTTTTTTGTTAGTACATATATTATTTAGCTAAGGTATGGAATCAGCAAGGAAACATCAGATATACTAACTTACTGTTGAAAATTGCCGAACAATTGCAATAGTTGCGATAGTGCTAAAATATCGAAACTTAAAACAATACATGGTAAATATCTGCAATAGTAATTGCTGTTGGAGTTCGCTTAGTTGCCCAGGTTTATGTTAAAGACTTATAGATCTTATTTGTTAAGTACAATATCGTTCATATTCAATAAATTTTACCAAACAAATATACGTAGTTTAACTCAAGAACTGCAAACAACTTGTGAATATTCTAGCTAAAACTATTATACACATAAACCCATTTAAATTCTGCAACTTAGTAAAGCAAATGTTTAAAATTACAATTTCTCTCGCTTTTCGCTTTAGCAAAGTAAACAAATCCAAGTAAGTTACGACTATTATAGTAGAAAATATGAAATTTTCATATTAAATAACCGGTAATTTGCTTGTAAACGTTGGTCTTATAATAATTTGTTCAAATCGTATTTAGTTAATTACTAGTACTAGTAGTACCTACTAATTGTTTTTGGAGAAGGTAGTTTTCTACTAGAGTTTGCATGCTCATTTGGAAAGATACTTGAGCCTTAGTAGCTACGTGGAGACAGCGTCCCTGGCAGTTTTATATCACCTATACCATAACGGGTGTTCTAATGAGAACCAAACGAAACGGTGAGTCTTTTTTTATCGCACCATAAAGTCTTGGAACGCTTTGCAAGCTCACGTTTCTTTATCCTACAGTCCTCCGCGTCGCAAAAAATCTGACGAAGCTGTCAAAGTAGGGACGTCCATTTTAGGGAATATATTGATAATGGCGGCCACTATTCCTTGGACTGCGCCTAAGCATACTATGGCACTACAGACAAAACGCATGTATATTGTAACATTGGAAGGGATGACTGTCTAGATGATGTTGAGTTACCAATATGGCCTACCAACTGATACCTTAAAATTCGTCCCCCAGTGTAAAAGTTTATGTTTCGTCCCCTTTTTATGTGCTAATTGGTCCCCTGATATATACTCGTACTAAACAGGTAAAAAATATTATTTCTCATCTTCATAAAACACAAATCGAACATTGACATCCAAATAATATTTCTACTGGATAAATGCAATATTTTTGTGAAATTCAGTAACACAATATGTGTGGTACATTAATTACCATCAACATCAACCTACCATATACTAGTACATAATATTATTAATATAGGTGATTCTAAATTATTGTAATGATTGGTTTGTTTTCTCCGTGCTGCCCAAAATCAGAATGCAATCAAATTGATTTATTCGATTAAAATCAATAAATCTGTTTTCTATCAACTGTTTATTCTTCATTCGTTAAAGCTAGTTTCAAATATTGCTATTACAGTACCTACGTATATTTTTACAAGAAATCCCAGTTTTTCTTTGAAAGTCATTTTTCAGTCAGCACTTTCTTCAAAGGCAGTGTTAGTCCCGCCCCAATAGCAGCACCGTGTGATCAAGGAGTCATAAAACACTTGGAGAAGTCACAATAGAAAACAGTAGGTACTTAGTACGAAAAAGCAGTCTTAACTTTTTTGTAAAGGTTTTGAAATAATACAATTTTTTGTCTCCAGAAGCTCTCACTGTTTCAGAAATTATAACCAGAATAATAAATCTTATTTTAGAAGGTTTAAAATAAGATTTTATTTATATTTCAGAAGTAAATAGGGGGTTGGTATATGTACCAATATATATCGTATTATATTACAGATATGTTCTCTGAAGATTTGTCACGATTCGATGGCATTCTCACCGTACATTTTTTGTAAAAAAATACACTGGCATTGTGTATTTATTCTGTTTTATTCTTCATATTTTATGATAAACAAGCTTCTGTCCAAAATATTTTCAACAATAATTCTATATAATATTGCCACATCTATTTCTCAGTGGATCCTCTTTTTACCGACACTATAGCTCCGGGCTGAACACCGAGTGTCCTTTGCAGAGTTCTTTTAAAGCATATGTGCAGCAATCGCGGCTTCTTTTACATTTCTTTTTATTTACAGTTGAATGAACTCCCTTTCGTATTGTATTCGCAAACACAATGTGTACCTATGTGTTTGTATTTTTTTTAAATAAACGACTTTGCAAGTCCTCGTACGTGCAATTATAAATAGGCTATCAATGCTATCAATGCTGATTCAAAGCTATCATAATATTTTAGTTTTAAATAATAATAGATGAATAGGTAGGTACAAGTCATAAAAAATTCAACCCTATCCTACTAATCTATATCTGTTCGTTAGTCTCGTTATAACACGAGAACGGCTCAATCGATCTGGCAAATTTTCGTCTTGAATTATTTGTAGAGAAGGTTTAAAAAGGTGAAAAATATAAAAATGCTCGGCAGCGGGAACAGGATCAGAAGTTCACGACGATGGAGCCGCGAGCAAGTATTGAATGTTTGTTACTCAATCACGCTTTAACGGCTGGATAGGCCATAGAAATTCGGCACAGGGATATATTTCAACCTGAATTAATACATAGGATTTTATTCCAGGATAAGGTTCTCATGGGTTGTAGAATCAGTATCAAAATTCTTCGGACTGTGGACTTCAGTTGAACCTGAAACGTGAAACTACTACAAAATACAACAGTTTACAAAATACCAACAGAGTTCTCGCATAGACTTGGTTAGGTTTCATAAATATTTTAACTTGTTACGGTGATGGAATCCGGAGATTAACAATTTCACGATGCAGTGCCGCAAGTCGTAGCCAACTGTGGCACTATTCTGGATGAATTTGATTTAGTAAGTATAGTTCAGTTTGTCAGTATAAATTCATACGTCAATACAAAAGTAAAATTTTACCAGGTTACCTTTAAACGAGTTCACATTTTCTTTAGAATTGTACTTCACCTACCTGTAACAAGAACAAATAAAACTATTTCAAGTCATATATTTTACATATTATATTATACATAATCGTACATTACACATACCTATGTATTTTACATTAAATTTATCAATGTTTCATGATAGGTATATATATTACTTATCAGTTATAGTCAAATGTCAGTTGGTATATCAATGGTATAGGGACAAAACGTAATAATAATAATTACAAACGAGAGATCGACAAAATGAACGGATTATTCCACTTTGTTCACCTGGTTGATAGCACCCAGGTGAACAAAGTAGACTAATCAATTCCATTTTGTTCACCCAGGTGAACAAAGTGGAATGAAAAATCTAAATGAGCTTCTCATTATTCGGATCATTAAAAATCCAATATTTTTAGTAGTAAATGCGATTGCAATATTTCAATGAACCAAACCAATAAAAATCGTTACGAAAATTTAAAATTTGCTCAATTTAAACGACAGTTCCTTCACTCGCACACCATCTGGCTACATTATAACATTGTCTAAGCATGGCACGAAGCCAAGACAATTTTCATTGTAGAAGTGCAAATATTTTAGGATAGATCCGCTATATTGTTAAAAAGTTTCATATAGATAGATATAAACAAAATCTTACAAATAAAGTCATCCCCTTGTTCGCTAGATCCCTACATAGACTCAAAGTCTATTTATGAGTCTCGATCTAGGTGGAGCATCTCGGAAGAAGTAAACCTGTGGCGTGAGAGGGGAGTTGTTGAAGTGTGCATGTCCAAATACCTATACACCGGAGGATCTTTTGAGCACCTCCGAAAATACAATCCCGGTGACATAGAATTTAGGAGTAGAAAAACCGTTGACAGAATAAGAAATGAATATTTAAATGATGTCATCATGGTAATCCTGCTATATAATTCTACAATACTAACATAATCTAATATCTTATAATCTATCTCATAATCTAATAATCTACAAAACATAATCTATAATAATATAGTACCTATAATGTTCTCTCAAAACTGGATTCGATTATCGCATGTAGAACTTAATTTTGACTTACCAGTTCATAATATATGGTATTTATTTAGGCAATATGTAAACTTATTCATGTGTATCTTTGTAGGCAATATGTGTAGGTACTTTCTAATATAAAAATGTTTCGCGAAATATGTTGGTAAGCGCATAACTCGAAGACGACTGGATCAATACGAGTAATTCTTTTTTTTTATTAAACTTTCGGAAGGTTTTTATGGAGCAGCGGAAATGGAATCAAGTCTAAGCAGCAGTAACGGGATCAGAAGTTCACACGGGCGGAGCCGCTGGCAACAGCTAGAATTCAAATATTAGTATCTTAGAAAATAGTAACGATAATATCTCTATCACTTCAATAATATAATCTTAAGCGCATTGAATTTAGTCTCAATCGGATATTGAATAATTTACGATCACTAGAACCTATAATTTCAAAAAACGATCTTAATGCCAATTCCTTTAAATCATAAAAATTGAAAGGGTTGCTGAAACTGTCGTTATTCATAAATTTTCTTACTGGCTATAAATATGCCTTAATGTAATAAGAAAAAAAGTTTTCTTTTTGAAGAGGGATGTACGCGATAAAGGTATTAACATTCTTAAAGATACAATACAGAGTGAAATGAGATGTTTAATGTCGAGTTCACCCTGAATATGTTGTAACCTGGGAAATTCCCCAGCTACTCCACCGGCTAACCCAGGCAAGAGCTTACGACAGAGACTCTTGGGCGCCTTTTCTTGCAGAGTGGAGATAGTGGGTGCGTGCTCCAGATACCCTTAATGAAACAACACTAAGATTTTATACATGCATATATTCAGTAGGATACACAGTTATACATAAAGTAGAATGGTCACAGGCACAGAGATATAGAAATGTAAATACAATATAAGATGCTTATGCGCCTCCCTCGTAGCACACAGCTGATCTCGTAATTACAACTCAAGGTAGCGGGTATATGAAGTTACAGTTATTGTACAAGTTACGATTACGTGACCTTTTGGCACTCCTCTTCGGATGGTTCCCCTGGCGTCGGTTGTCGGCTTGCGTAGTCGGCTTGTTCTGCTAGCAACTGCCCGCACTGCCGCGAGCCAAACGAAGGGACAGCTGTTCCGAACAGGGACTCCAACAACGGAATCACAAAAATGTAGATAGGTCACTAATATTGTCCGCTAAACCTTGGGACCCTGCATCAAAAGTACAAAAAGCCTATATCACTGACGCAAACGAACGACACAGATATAAAGAAATCACTACTAGAGAAAGACAAATCAGCATATCTTACCAGAGAAGTCCGGGAAAGATGCACAGAGTCTAAGATATTTAATTTATATGTAGGTAGGTACATATAATTCAGAGTTCCAACTTATCAGAAAAATCAATGAAATACGAACAGAGTTTCGTGCTTAATCTTCAGAGTAATTATCAGAGGTGTTCGCATCCACCGGGAGGGGTGTATTTATATCATTTTTCATGGAATATTCTAGTAGATGAATCTGATATCACGAATTATTCGTTCACCTGATCGAATCGCGAAACAAAAAATACTGATCCACAGATAATACGAAACCAAAGACATTCTCGCCGTGACTAAATTAATTTGGGCAACTAGGAATTTAGATTATGACAATTTTAAATTAAAGACATTAAGCTATATGATTGAATAAAATATCACAAACAATTTAACCTATCACGATATTATAATTCTATTTGAAATAGGTAAACATACTAGCGACATCTGTTGTCAGATTGGGAAACCATTCATCAATACCGAATTGGTGATCGATGAAAAGTTCCCCCCAAACCCTACAGATGTCGTCATAGGTACAACGTATTGTTTACCGAAATCAAATTTTAACGCCACTAACAATTTTGCGTTACACAATCCCCCCCCTTGAAAGTATTACTTGTGTGGACAGACAAGTAACGCAAGGAATACACAACAGAATAAAACAAGTCAAAAGTCTAACCAGTTAAAAATAGAACGAATAAAAAAACAGATCAAAGTACAAAACAGAACTACTAAGAACTAACTAGAGGCAAATATTGACACAGACTCTTTTACTTTAAGTCTAAATGCCCTAAACCACTAGAAAGAAAACTCTCCTTAACTGCTATAGTCAGATGGTCGCATATGCAACACAACTACAGAGAAGAGGAGGATGAGAAACGAAAACTCGATGAGGTGTACCCAACAAATAATATGTCCCATACGAGGACACCCAAGCTACAGCAACAAGGTCATACTTCATCGAGTCGCGGTAAAGTAAGTATAAATCGACAGTGCTACGGAAATGAAATAGCGCTGACGCTAGGCAGAGAAGGTACCGCAGATTGATTCTCATCAGTGTATTTTAAAATGTCCTTGATGTGATACTCGCCTAAGTCCTTACCATCCAAATCTGCTAACCTATACACTAAAGAGGAACGTTTAGCAGACACTACACACTTAGTAAACTTAGGAGCGAGTTTAGAGGTAAAATGTTTAGCTTTATTAGATAAATAATGAGTCCGTTTGTAAACAATTTGACCAACTTTCAGCTCGACATGCCTTTTCCTGAAATTATAATACTTCTCATTACGCTGGTGAGCCGAAATCAAATGTTTCCTCACCTGATCGTAAATGTGTTGCATTTCTTTCAGTTTGGCACCGAAGGCTGAGGGCTCATCAATGGAGACTAAGTCCGGATGACAGGTTATGTCGGACTGTCTATATAGAACTCCATCACCTATAAATTCCCTACCGTGTACCAAGAAATAGGGAGAGAATCGAGTAGCCTCGTTTACTGCAGTGTTTAGAGCGCACTGCAGCTCAACAAGATGTTCATCCCACTTTTTGTGCTGAGTCTTCACATAACATGAGATGGCTTGAACAACATTTCGAATCGCTCGTTCAGCTTGATTAGTTTGAGCGTGGTAACGCGGGCTATAGTATACGTTTGGAACATTATATTTAGCTAACATATCTTTAAATTGCTTGCTCACATACTGAGGACCGTTATCAATATAGATAGTCTTGCAAACTCCATGAACTAGAAACACATTCTTCTCGATGAATCTCGCTACTGCAGCGCCTGTTGCAATCCTTATAGGACACAGCATGACATACTTGCTAAAGTAGTCCGAAACAACGATCAGATGAATATTTCTGTTGCTTGACACTGGAAAAGGTCCAAGTAAATCACACGAAATAGCTTCAAAAGGTTTAGATGCACGCTTCGCACTTCCCATTAGACCAGGACGCGAAGTGTTTACGGGTTTATACATCTTACAAACCTCACAATTTCCCACGTAGTCTTTGACACTATTGTACATCTTTGGCCAGTAGTAATTCAAAGACAACCTCTTATGTGTTTTCCAAACACCACCATGGGCACTAAGCGTGTCATCGTGGTATTTGGTGAGGAGTGCTAGCCTGTCCTCTTGAGGTACCACTAACTTCCAATCAAAATCTGAAGTCAAAGAATATTTATTTTTAGAAAATCGATATAACAAATTTTCACGAATATTAAAGTTAGGGTAATGCCTTGGGTTCCTACGCACGCACTCCATGGTGTGAAGATACCACGGGTCATTGGTGGAGCTCGCATCGATGGAGTCAATCTTTATGCGAGATAGAGCGTCAGGTACTACATGATCTTTTCCCTTACGGTGCTCTATGTCGAAGTCAAACTGACTGAGTCGCATACTCCAACGTGCTAAACGACCTGTAGGATTTTTGAGCTTGTGAAACCACAGTAGTGAGGCATGATCAGTGACAACAGTGCACTTCTGTCCCTCCACATACTGTCTGAACTGTTCCAGCGCAAAAATCACGGCCAGAAGCTCTCGCTCGGTTGTGCTGTAGTTCACCTCGTTCTTATTAAGAGAACGACTGCAATAGGCGATGGGGTGTTCCACACCATCGTGTGTTTGGGTCAGAACAGCAGCAACTGAGTAAGCTGACGCGTCACTTAGTATACGGAACGGTAAAGAGTAGTTAGGCATTTTCAATATAGGAGCAGAGACCAAAGCTGACTTGAGAAGGTTAAAAGCCTCCTCAGCTTCAGATGTCCAAATAAAATTTACATTTTTAGAGGTGAGTTTACAAAGAGGTTTACTAATTTTAGAAAAGTTATTAATGAAACGACGATACCAGCCGGCCATACCTAGGAAACGTTTGACATCCTTCGAGTTAGAAGGTGTGGGATAGTTGAGGATGACCTCGACTTTACCGGGGTCAGTACGTAGTCCATGCCTATCCACATAGTAACCAAGGTACTTTAATTCACTTCGACAAAAGTGTGATTTCTTCATATTAATCGTTAGGCCCGCATCCTTGAGTCGCTGATAGATTCTATTTAAGAGATCCACATGCTCCTCGAAGGTGTTGGCCACACAGATTATGTCGTCTTGGAAGCAAAACACTCTGTTGTCGAATTCCGGGCCGAATAAGCGGTCCATCAGTCGTTGCATCGTACTTGAAGCTCCGACAAGACCAAAACACATTACATTATACTGGAACAAACCCCGCCTCGGCACCGTGAACGCAGTCTTCTCAGCAGACTGGGCAGAGTCGAACGGGATTTGCCAATACGCTGCACTTAAATCAATAGAGGACAAATATTTAGCATTATTAAGATGGTCTAAAATTTGATTGATGTACGGTAAGGGATAAGCATCACTTTTGGAAACAGCATTAAGCTTACGTGAATCTAAGCACAGCCTTAGATCACCGTTCGCCTTTTCCACCATAACCACGGGTGAGTTCCACGCGGATTGTGATGGTGACACCACTCCCATCTCCAACATCCGGTCCAACTCCGTCTCCAGAGCCTTCTGTTTGAGAGGTGAGAGAGGGTAATACCGCTGCTTGATCGGCTTGCTGTCACCCGTGTCTATGACATGATGCACAAGCGTAGTTCGACCTAAGCCCACCTTATCCGTATTAATTGACTCAAATTTTTCAATGATCCCGTTCATTACACACCGCTGATCCTCGGTCAGGTTGTTGTAATCCTCGAGACCACTGTGAAGAGACAAAGATTCAATAGGACAGCTATCACTAAAATTATTCATATTAATTTTTTGAGAAATTAATCTATCACCTAATTGAAATTGTTGCCAGAAGTCTACTCCAAATATCATTGAGGTAGTTATTTCTGGTACAACATAAAACTTAAGTACCCTGATAACAGAGTTGTATTCTAAGGGTAAGGACATAGAACCCAGACATTTCAAATGTGAACTGTCTGCAGTTGTAATTTTAAAATTTGGGTTGACACTTTCTAGTTCAAACCCTAAATCTAAGAAGCTACGGTGCGCACCTTTTCCTAGCACGGAGCAGGAGGCACCGGAATCAAGAAGACCAAGAACATTTAAATTTAAAACCCTAACAACTAAGTACGGTCTAACATCGTTATCCCGTTTAGTAAACAGGACCTTATCAGAAGAAGACTCAGACACAGAGCTTGAGAATGTCTTAATAAGGCCCTGGCCTACGCGTTTTTTGACTTCGACGTACATTTGGGGCAGTCGGGTGACTTGACTCCTTTGAGACCACATCGGAAACACACCAACTCCCTTGATTGTGAGCAGTTATACGCAGTGTGATCGCTGCCGCCGCAACGAAAGCATTTGCGTTCGTGCGAGGCTGCCGAGCTGTCCACCGCAGAGACCTGCTTGGTAGCTTTTGGTGTGCCCTTTGCTTTCTGAGAATGTAAGTCAGAGGAGATCTCAAATTTGTCCAAGACTGGCTCGTGGAACGCCTCAGCCCTAGCACGCGCAAGTTCCAAACGCTTTCCTAACCTTCTTAGATCATCAATAGTGTTGACTTCATGAAGGGCTAGTTCCTTCATGTAGTCAGGTCTAATGTTATGCATAAGAATGTCCAGTTGTTCTTCACTGGGCATTTTACAAGTTAGTCTAGAGAACATGGCCTGCATTGTGGAGATGTAGTTCACCAAGGACTCGGTACGGGCTTGGGTACGTTGCCTAATCTCATTCCGTAAACGATAATCGTAATCGGGAATATCAAAGGTGTCTCTTAATTCGATTAGTAAGTCTTCATAAGACATAAAGTTAGCTTTATTGGTGCGGAACCAAGACAAAGCTGGTCCGTCCAATAGGTCAGAGAAAGCCATGAGAACCTTTGATTTGGAGACTTCCCTAGCACACCGGAGTTCTTCCAGTCTCTCAATGAAAACACGTACACAAGTAGATCCATCATATTTTAAATTAAAACTATTTAAATTAATAGGGCGTTCCCTATAAATAAAATTATCATTATTTAAGTTAATGTTTTGCGAGCTACCCCGCATCGAGCGTTCATTTCTCATCGCAGGTGAAGTATATTCAACTTGGACACGAGAAGCGCGATCATCATTATCTGACACCTCAGATTCTGAGTCACTATTCGATTCAGCTACTGACACAATCTTAACTAATCTGTTGCGAATACTAACAAGTTCAGAACAATCTAACCCACAACGAGCTAGCCTAGTCAAAAGATAATTAGCCCTAACAGCAGCCCTCGTGCGACTATTTTTATCGGCATCAAAGTCACCTGACGATAGCAAATCCTCGAGTTCCTTCACTTTTGGCTCGCAGACAGTGCGTTCAGTTGCAGCATCAGTGGACTTCGTGGTGTTAGGCTTCAGACTTCCACGGCGAACTAGCCGATATGCCGTCCTCAATTCGTTACGCAAGCTGACAACCGTAGCCTCAGGATCCGCTGAAATGCCCATGTAAGACAACTCATTAGACAGCTCATCTTTTCTTAAATAGTTTACATACTGGTGCATTTTTGCCATCTTATAAGAAATGAACTTTAAGTGAATAGAATATAAAATAAAATTTAACTAACAATTCCGTTATTTAACGAAAGTTTAAATGGATATAAGTCCAAGAGGGTATTCAATTGAACGGACAGTATGTAAATGTACCCTTCTATGTTAATAATATAGGTATAAAAAAATTCAGCATAAAACAATTTTCATTAGCGGGTAGGTAACTAAAATGTACCGCCCTGCAGACAATTCCTAATAATATAATTATTTAAAAATTTCCAATTGAGAATAATTCTCCAATAGCGGGTAGGTACCCGAGATGTACCGCCCTGCAGACAATTACTAAAATATTGAAAAAATATACACAAAAAAAATTGTACCGTACGTATAGGTACAAATGAAATTACAAAAAATTAAAAAACAGTTAAAAGGCTAAGAGCAAAATGTACGGTAGCAAGTATAAGTACCGGCTACTATACTGATCCAAGGTTAAAAAGAAAAAAAAAATGGTAATTCCGAATGGAAACCACCTTACACAGAGTTACATATATCGGCACTTATAGAAAATGTCGATAACAATTAAAAGTTAAATTCAGAAAAAACACAAAGTTGAACATATGCATGTATATTAATTTTATTTAAAATTCGGGACAAACTGAGATGATATATCCAACCCAACCAGCAACCAGTAAAAAAAGAAAAAAGAGAAAAAAAAGAAAAAAATACGAAGGTATGCCGAAATATGAATTTTACCGAAAATGTAGCAGCTATTTATAATTTAGAAAAAAATTTTGACCCGTTTCCTTGCTATTCGGTGTAAATTGCAAGGAAATTAATTACGTGCTTAGCCGCACAAGCACAACCAATTAACGTCTTGGAGAGTATCAGACGGATAGTAGGTTTGAATTCATTAAAGGCGTCTTTCACACACACACACAGAACCAAGAGAAATCCAGTGGGTACTGGAATTCTTGAACTGCCCGTACGTTGGCCGCGCCACTGTGTAACCTGGGAAATTCCCCAGCTACTCCACCGGCTAACCCAGGCAAGAGCTTACGACAGAGACTCTTGGGCGCCTTTTCTTGCAGAGTGGAGATAGTGGGTGCGTGCTCCAGATACCCTTAATGAAACAACACTAAGATTTTATACATGCATATATTCAGTAGGATACACAGTTATACATAAAGTAGAATGGTCACAGGCACAGAGATATAGAAATGTAAATACAATATAAGATGCTTATGCGCCTCCCTCGTAGCACACAGCTGATCTCGTAATTACAACTCAAGGTAGCGGGTATATGAAGTTACAGTTATTGTACAAGTTACGATTACGTGACCTTTTGGCACTCCTCTTCGGATGGTTCCCCTGGCGTCGGTTGTCGGCTTGCGTAGTCGGCTTGTTCTGCTAGCAACTGCCCGCACTGCCGCGAGCCAAACGAAGGGACAGCTGTTCCGAACAGGGACTCCAACAACGGAATCACAAAAATGTAGATAGGTCACTAATATTGTCCGCTAAACCTTGGGACCCTGCATCAAAAGTACAAAAAGCCTATATCACTGACGCAAACGAACGACACAGATATAAAGAAATCACTACTAGAGAAAGACAAATCAGCATATCTTACCAGAGAAGTCCGGGAAAGATGCACAGAGTCTAAGATATTTAATTTATATGTAGGTAGGTACATATAATTCAGAGTTCCAACTTATCAGAAAAATCAATGAAATACGAACAGAGTTTCGTGCTTAATCTTCAGAGTAATTATCAGAGGTGTTCGCATCCACCGGGAGGGGTGTATTTATATCATTTTTCATGGAATATTCTAGTAGATGAATCTGATATCACGAATTATTCGTTCACCTGATCGAATCGCGAAACAAAAAATACTGATCCACAGATAATACGAAACCAAAGACATTCTCGCCGTGACTAAATTAATTTGGGCAACTAGGAATTTAGATTATGACAATTTTAAATTAAAGACATTAAGCTATATGATTGAATAAAATATCACAAACAATTTAACCTATCACGATATTATAATTCTATTTGAAATAGGTAAACATACTAGCGACATCTGTTGTCAGATTGGGAAACCATTCATCAATACCGAATTGGTGATCGATGAAAAGTTCCCCCCAAACCCTACAGATGTCGTCATAGGTACAACGTATTGTTTACCGAAATCAAATTTTAACGCCACTAACAATTTTGCGTTACAATGTTACAAAATTGTGGCAGCGAAACCGAGTATGGTGATGAATAATAAAATGATCGGTTCGTGACTTAAACGGTTTAAGGTTTTGGGTGTAATATTATATAGCTTATTGCTTATTGGAGTTAAGTATGTTAAGTTAATTGTTAATGTGAAATTTTTATAGAATCGGTGAAAGCCAGTGGTAACTCTTCTGTCATTAATGAATTGATGATTTTACAACTTTTTTCGCCTACTTCTAGCAAATGATCCTTGAAAAGTTCACTGCATCATAAATAAAAGAATGTTTCACTTCTTCTGTCGAATCGACGGCATTTTTTCTCTGTTTCAGATGTCACTGTTTCGCTATGGAGTACAGTGAGAGGATAAATACGGTCCGAATTTATATCTAGAAATATCATAGATGAATATTCAATTCGAATACTGAGAAAATATGGATTCACACAATAACTAAGACAGGGGAATGTTCTCTCAGAGGTACAAAGAGGATACTTTACTGCATAATCGATTCTACTGCGGAAAATTTTTACGAGTACCTATACCACGGTAGCCTAGTGGTATGGGTAATGGACTGCTGAGACGAGGTCTCGGGTTCGATCCCAGGTTTTACCATGACACACACCAATGACTTTACGATGCTTCTTGAAGTTATGTGTGTGTTTATCGCAGGTATATAATAAGTGTCCGGTTAATGGCAATATGCTCGCACCTATTACATTGGGACCTAAACATAAACTGGCGAAATGTGGGTGCTAGCACCTCTGCCTACCCCTTCGGTGATACTGGCGTGAGTTTATGTTATGTTATGTTATGTTATATTTACCTACTACGTATATTTAGTCATGTACTCGTGCCATTACATAAAATAAATAACAGCAAAGTTAACGTTAATTAGCAGACTGGCCTTTTGATTATGAAAATATAATTATGTGAAATACAGAAAACCAAATTTTCCGTGTTCGTTTTAATTAAAAGGTACGAAATTATTCAAGCCTAAACAATCATTAAAATTTTGGTTTCCATAAGGCCCAAGAGGGCAGTTTTGTGTTAATAAAACATTGCTTCGGTTTTACTAAAATGTACTGTAATAATTATACTTGTATGTTTTCTGAAACAGATTTTCACCATTAAATTAGAAAAATGGAGTATAACTCAATGGATATACCCCTTCTTTTACAATTTCAATTGCCATTTCAATGGCTCAAAGGTATAAAAAAAATTTCAAATCAAATTTCTAATCGATATGCAACAATAGATAAACCTATAATCATAACTACATATTATGACAAACCCTCCAACACTTTGTAGGTATGTTGTAGTTTCACTTATCTTGTGGTAAATTGTGGATATTCTAACGTGTGACAAAAAGTTATCTAGTAATATTATTATCTATTCTAATATTTGTTAATAAAGCAACTTAGTTATGACAAATAATTTATACTTATAATTTACCTATATCAAAATCTCACAATACAACAAATTCGTAAAAATTTGATATGCAAAGGAAAGCTTTAATATTATTAAGGATTCATGAAAATTATAATAAATTCGAAGCTAATATAAACTTTTAGAACAACTAAAACTTGACGGAAATGTAACCCATGTCAAAATTAAGTTGACACCATCACAAATTACACCTACAAAATCCTAAAGTGTCTCAAAATGTATTTTAACGAACAGCTAGAAACAGTATAAGTATATAAGACAACAGAGCTTTTTAAAAACATGTTTATGTCAATCTTGATTAAGCTTCAAGGCCTTTATTTTTTTATTTATCATTAATTTTTGAATATAAAAATTTAGACCTTTATAAATTGTTACACTTTCAGAACACGTATTTAAAGCACCCATGTCATTTACCGTTGAGTACGCTCTGGTGTCGGTTCACTAGCCATTGTGACAGTTCTCTCTATAGATAAGTTATTAAAGCAGACGTTACATACGGATAGAGGGAGGGAAACCCACTACTCACCCACGGTTAACAATCCCAACGATAGTAATAGCAAAATATTACTACCCCTCAAAGCAACTGAAAAGATCTCTTACCCGAGGAGAATATTCCGCAAGTGCGAACATCAAACCTCAACACGTGTTTTGCCTCTACACGAGGCATCTCCAGGTGTGCTAAATCCCTCTTATTGCAAGAAAACTATGTAGGATTACGATTCTATTAGCATTTGATTGTGCTACAAGCACTGAATTACTAAATACCAATAAAGTATTTTGTTTACAATTACATTTTATTCAGACATCATGATTATGAAGCTATCCTAAATAATTGAAGTCCGCTTTGACCGTACAATCGACCTTAACCAGTGTTATTTTCTCATTTCTAGCCATCGCATACAGGCCCAGTAGTACTCTTGTCAATGTACCGTATTTACCATTCATGCAACGTTTGTGTTTGCTGACGTTCGGTCAAATTGGGTCACAGCTTCAGCAATGCCTAAATGGACACTGCTGCATTCGGCCATAATCTGGGCATAACGTTTTATTTTTATAGCTTTATAAAATTTTAAGCTAAAAGCGCATTTTGTTTGCCTATTTTTTGCAGGTCAGAAATGTATTTCAACAAGCGTGTTTGAAGTACAAAAAATTTTGAATAGCAATTAGTATGCTGACTGTTCAATGCTGAATGTTATTTTTGATAACACCGCCCAATCAAATTTGGATAAAATCAAACAATGTTTAAAAAATGACAAATTGAAAATGATTCAGACGAGGCTTCATGGCTTAGAGGTCAGAGCATTTCCCTTGTAAAGGAAAGTTCGCGGGTTCGAATGCTATCGAAGCATTAACTTTTTCGTATCTAAATTTGAGTTTGGTAATTTTGATTAACTACACCTTTTGTACTACCTGTAGACAGAAGTCAGGACAAATGTACTTGCTAAAGTAGCTCTTACTTGAAGTATTCGGGTCATAAATGGGGCTCATTAACTATATCATGCAGCATAAACGAATTTGTAAAGGTTTTTTTTTTTGTATATAATTGCGTATACTTGTATAACTTTACATTAAGATTTTTTATTGAGGTTAAGTGCCAGCACTGTTCTGGTTTGTATTCGTTATGTTTTATATTGCTGTCTATTTTATTAAGATTAATGTAATGGTAGCGTTAGGGGAAATAAATAGAATCGAGAATCATTGTTGTCTCTCAGTAAACAATCGTTCAATCTTCGGCAATCCCTTACCACTAGTTTTTAAATGTTGATTTGACGACTTATGCGGAGGGGAGTATTAACAATTCATTTATTTCAGTTCTAGCTTGATGTTTATAACATAGTAAAGTGATTCATTAATTTATCAAACATTCATCTAAGGATGTACTCAGATTTTTTCATCATGATATTATAATTTTATTTCTACAAAAATTATTATCCAATTCCAGTAGGTATTTCATTAATACGGATTTCTTTGGTACCTTCGGGGTCTCATTAGGACCATAATATTTGCTCAAATAATTTGACAAGTTTCAATAAGAGTCTGTATTTTGCCATATTGAGCTTGTTAATCTGAAGTTGAAAACACAGACTTTTCTTATTTTTATTACAGTACTGAAAAACCTACGTTAGCAAAAACGGTGAGTCGCCAATGTTTACCCGGCAGTTAACGACACTTGTGTTCCAAGTTATGTTTTATCATTTAAACTTCGCTATGCGACACTTTTTGTTTCTCATAAGTAGTGTAATTTTGTCCGTCTAAAATGAATTTTATATGAGGAGAACTAGCGTTCAATTTTATTTAGATCTAACACTTACCTACTGCATAGTTAGTGGCCAGTAGTAAAATTCGATGAAAACATGTGACGGTCCATTGCCACGATAATTCAACAGAAAATATTAGTGCTTGTTTTGATCTAATTGGTTGTTATCTCAAACTCAAACAGTAGACATAGGATCTAAAAATCTCTTTGTTTTCCGGACACATTTAGACTGGTTGTACCAGAGATTGCTACCTATTATAACTAAAAGTAGCAGAAAGTATTTCCTTTAATTTGTCATAATGTTATATACCACCTTATCTCTCTAAAATACTGAAATTGCCTACAAATTATAGTATTTTACGAGCTTAATTTATTGATTCACAGATAATAGAATAGCTGGAAGTGAGCGCAAGTACGTGGTTTGCACTGATATCTACTGAATGCCTAAGATATTAATTAATTAATGTTGCTTTTTTCACTATAATTTTCTTTATTTATTATTTTTAGTTGTTGTCGGGTCTTGCGAATGTTTATTATTCATGCAGTGTTGTATTTAGTAGATAGTATAGATAGTTGTGAGTGTGTGTTCAATACATGATTTTTCTATCCTCTTTTTTGTCTTTTTTCATCATATTTCAGACGGTATAATAGCAATAGTTATATATGGAATTCATAATAAATGCATATCTGCAAGAGAAAACGGCTGCAAAAGAACATCTGCGTATGAACATCTGGTAAAGAACCATGAAATTTCAATAAATATATGACAATGGACTGCAATAAGCTCCTACTTTGATAAAATAATTGATGACACCGGTGAGAGGTGTCCGTTTGTCAGCAGGTACAGCAATATTATATAATGCTAAAATTGATAGTGAATGAATGATACTTGTTCAAATATTTATGGTCTCGACAAAGCGCTTGTAGTATTTCCAACGTTATAACCATCTAACGGACAGTTTGACCGCTAAAAGCAATAAACCTGCCTATGAACGGAATTAGATTCTCATTTTGATTTGTATTTTCGATCCTAAAAGTTACTATACATGGCGATATAATGAATAATGAACGAACCCAAGAAACTTTTACTGTCTGGTGTGAATTAAATACCTACTTCCCTGCTAGGGGTTCTTTGAGGAATATTCATAAACATTATCTGCTGTCTCTTCAACTGAAAAGTTGCTGTCTCAAAGGGACAGTAGCTTACAAAAGCGACAAAATTCCTGGAGGTTGAAACGTGGAGATTAAAGCATAGTCATGCAAGATATTATCAATAAGGCTATTCCAAGCATATTTTGTCACACAAAATTGAATTAATTTTCGCTAAAGGCTTAACCACACACTGTGCTATTAAATTTCAGAAAACAATGTGTGTATAATGAATATGCTAATAAGTTTTCTGAAGGTTTTGTTAATATGACATTTTAAGAAAATATTAATCACATTGGGACAAGGCTGGCTGTTATGCTTTCATGATATTATATGGACGTGGTTATTTTTTAGACCATTAATGGTATTTACAGAACGCATAAATTTAAAAGATATTATAGGTTAGTTTAGCAAATATACCACCAGTTCAAAATTTAAAAAAAATAGTCAGAAAGATCCAATGCCCGCTACCACAACGCTTGAAAGCCTTTTTCTTACCGTCCATCCTGCCTGTGATAACCTACGGTGCCGAACCGTAGACATTGACGGTAGAGTTGGTCCACCATTGACAGTCAAACAGCGAGCGTCACTTTGAAGGATAAAATTCGCAATGAGGTCGACAAAGAACTAAAGCTACTGACATCGCTTGCAGAATATCCAAGCTGAAGTGGCAGTAGGCCGGCTGCATCTACCGAAGGACCGATGGCCGCTGGCGCCAACGAGTCCCTAAATGGAGACCGCGAGAAGGCAAACGGAGTCAAGGCAGATGAACTGATGACCTGAAAAACTTCTTCTCTTCCTTTTTTATTATTTATTTAATATAAAAATTATTGAGATGATAATGAACATCACAATGTCAAAAAATGGAACAATGAATTAATATAACTTTGTTAAATTAATCTAATCTAGTGCATTTTACTGCAATTGCATGATATATTTTGTATTTTCGGTACATAATTGTTTTTATAACTTCTTAACTATCGAGTAATGCAATTCTAAATCGATTTATTTCCTTGATAGGAACTACGATATTTCTTCATGTAGAATGAAATTGAATAAAGCTTGTAGAATGAAATTTAAAACGTAATTCCAAGTTTGTAACTGTGTCCTAGTTCCAACTTTTAATACGGGAAAATGAGCGGAGATTCACTTAATCTTTTTTTACTTCGTAAAATGAATGGAAAATGGACCGAAGCAATCGAATAGAATAGAAAAGAGACAAAATAGCTTTATGTGAAATGATTAAAAGTTGCGAATTTAATCCTCAATGCAAAGTTTAGTAGAGATTGAATCACCAAAATATCTACTGTGGACTGTTGGTGTTTGGAGGAATGGAGGATGGAGGTTTGGAGGAGGGAATAGTTATGATTTTTGAGTTCCAAAAACTACAAAAAAGAGATTCAACAGACGATTGATTAGGTATTATATTTTAAAGATGGATAGGAGGTTCAAGGGGGAAGAGGGTGAAATGGATGTTTTTATGATAGGAGACCATGTAACCACCTTATCGTTGGCTTCGCTGACGCAAAATAGGTAAAAGTGTGATTACACTCCGTGTTAAAAACTAATAATAATCCTTTCATGCTTTTGTAAGTTATTATCAAGATTACTATGTAGGTTTCTGAAATGAAAATTTGAATATCGAGCAGTTATCATATTTTCGCCCATACTTTTAAACATTTACAAAATTGAGTAAAGAGAACTAAATATAGTCTAATGACAACAAAATTATAATTCGAAATAATATCTTTGCAATGCCAGATGGGACTTGGAGTTAGAAACTAACTTGATTATACTCATGACTGGATTAGGAAAGTTTGTAATGTTTACAATTTACAAAACTTAAGATAAACAGATTTAGGATTTAGATAACTATTTGAAATGGCCTACGAAGCATGTTATGAGGATGTTAAGCGTGAAATAAGATAGTTATTCTCGCATTACTATTTCGTATTCAATTTATTTCATTATTTCTTCATTTTACGATCATAAGCTAATCAAACATTCATAGCCACAATAACTTAGTGCTTCGTCGTCGGTAGCGTAGTGGTTAAGGAGTCGGCCTTACGATCGAGAGGTCCCAGGTAATAAAATATGGCTAAATAAAAAGATTACTGATATGAAAACTGGCTGTAACAACTTTGTTTTGTCAGTTTTCACACGTAGATCATATAACTTAAACGAATTAACTATTTACGCCAATTATTAACTATAGTATTAACTATTTATTTGAAGTTTCTACATCCGTGTTCTACTTGTAACATACTACGAAGTCCAGAATTTTTTTTAAAAAACTGTTAGTATGCTACACAATTAGTTTAGTATAAAATTGTTGTTTCGAACTAAGTTGTTTCTAAACACATAATTCTAAATATTCTAGGATAATCTACACAACGTCACCTAGACCAAGTAAGCACCAAGGTAAGCATAGTTTAACTAGCTTGTGTTACGGGTTCTAGAATGCGGATATTGATTGAACTCAGTTGATTGTATCATGTGTTTTGCCACAGAAATTGCCAAGAAAATCACTAATGAGCTTGTGCCAAAATTATTAAAAATGTAAAAGGATACATATAACAAAGTATTTTCTCTAAGAAAAAAAATACCACGACCTGAAAACCACTGCCACATTTCAGTGAAAGACTGTTCGACTTATTCTTAACAAAGAATAAGAAATGTGTGTAGCGGAACTCAATTAAACAAATGTTATTTCAAGAATTTTCTCATCATTCCCTTAAGAATTTCGACGTGAAAAAAATTGAATTTCCTCATAAAATCTCAATTCACGAACTCAGAGCTACAAAAACAAGAAACTTTACAAAAAAGGCATCCCAAGCGAAAACATTTATGTATTGAAAGTAATTCGTAAAATTCAGATATGGCAATTGCTCAAAGAAAAAAGCGATCCATCGAACGAAATTTGGAAAGTAATCAGCATTTTACCTAATATCATGAGACGATTATGATGCGATGATTACGATATGTTTACAGTATTTATATGCATTTTGAATAAAACATGATATTAATATTAAAATATTTTTTTCATTTATTTATTTATTTATTTACAAAACTTAATTAATTATAGGTGTTAAATTGTTTTGTATTATTTAAACATGCCATGCTATATAGGTATTGTACATATTTTGTACTTCAAGTATGTAAATGATTTATTTCATTTTGACATTCTAATTTTTTTGAAATTAGGAGAAAATTAGAAAAGAAAGAACATAATTATTCATTATTTCTCTTTTGTAGTCACTGTGTGATTAGTAAATACAAACTCTTCACTGTGCGATCTTGTCTTGATTGTGTTACAATTAATAAATGATGGCCACTTATTCAGGGGATATTTGATGGAACTGTGCAATTGTAAATTTGTACTTAGTTTTATTTCAGATACGTTACAACATATATCAGTAATTGTTTGCTTAAAATATTTATTGATTTCAACAATAGTTACACAAAAGTGCGTAACAATTTGACTCTATAGAGCTACTCTCATCATTAATTTGAACTCTGACACTTCTAATGAAAATTACTCAACAGGATTTTACAGCCTAAACCATCAAATGTACTTACATAGATGTCCCTTTCATTTCCATAAGGGTCGTGAGTCGTGACAGTGTTATTAAGTTTCGTTTCGCTTTGCGTTTTGCATTCCAATTGGCAACAAAAAACAGTCAACCATAATTAAGGTATATATCTATGGGCCGTAGAATAAGTTTATAACAACTGTAACTTTTCTCATGTTGCCTGAAATAAATGATTATTATTATTATTATTATTATTATTATAATTAGGTATAACTAATCTTTGCACAGTAGGTACACTTTATGTAAATAGCATTGCATTATATACCTACATAGTAATATATATTAGCCATCGGTATTAAAGTTACCTAACTTTACAATTTCTTTGTCCTCTGAAGATGACAAAAGTCATTATGTTTATGCATAGCATTAATTTGATTAAATTAATCGTAAAGATAATTTGTAAATGTTAATATAAAGCATCTAAATTATTAACTTAACATAATATATTTATTTCTTTCTTCTTCATCATCAGTACGTACGACTAGTCGTTTTTGTATAATATGTCTTACCTAAAAGTTTATTTTGCTGCATCACAAAGGAAATTGGTTAAAACGGTACCTTTATGTTGGAAAAATTTTTGTTTCTCATAACTTTTCCTTTTTCTACATCTTGCATATTAGTTTCTTGACATTTATTGCCGTCCCGGGAACAATTTCGTACTGTAATATACGAATTTTTTATTACAGTTCACACAAAATTATACCAAATCCCCAAACGATGCCAAAAGTGTAATTGAATCTACTTGCTTATTTATTGAACAAAAATGTTTTTGATATGGCATTTAATATTTCTAATTCGTATTTATTTAACATCTTGTCTAACATTGGTGTTATAACTCAAATATATTGTCTTACAGGTAGCAAAGTGAGTAGCGGGAGGCGGGCGTTTATAGATTACCTGCCGCCCGCACCTCACTCGATCTCCGTTTTCGTCCTGCCTACCGCACACCCCGCAGGACTAAGGTACGAATATGAAGAGTTTGCGTCATTGGTTGATCGCCAGCAAACTATAGAAAAACTTTTTGGTGGTCTGTCAGTGAATATGCGCGAACTTTTTGACGTTTATTGTATACGATATTACTTGGTAATTGGTTACTTCCACTTTGATTTCGATAAAGTTGTGCGTCATTATATAAATGTCATTTGTTTACCATATCGATAATAAGTGAAATTCCTTACATTTTTTTAATTATTATGTGTATAGATTCCAGATATAGGTATTTGCTTCAAATTAATTAAAATAGAAAAAATATTTTAGTATGGTAAACCACATGTTAGTTGGTTCTGTCGTGAAATTCAACAAAGTCCTTTCAAGATTATTACATTCCCTATTAACAGTAATTTGAGAGTAGCTAACAGTTACAGTTTTCCAATGACCAGTAATTGCAGTGACGTTTTCCGTACTATAATCAATTAGCCATTCGCAGTCCGCGGACATACTCGTATGTTGGGGGCTTTAGCCTACTGTTTTCAGACTAGCCAGATGGGTCGTTGTGATATTTGTCTAGGTTTTCTGGAAGAAAATATTTTTTGATGGATTAGGTCAGACGAGAATATAGAACTCCTTCCACTATTTCAAAGATACGAGTACAATAAGAATACCAATATAAGATATTTATTCTCGTTATTAAAAATATATTTTGAATATACAATCCACAAGATCGCCAAAATCCTGTTACAAGCCTTTCTTCGGCCTCATCACATCCAAAATGCAATATCAGCCAAGAACGGCGATAAACTTTGGAAAGTAAATAGTCGGTACATTCAACCAACATTCACTAAGTTTATGTGTTCAATATTACGACTACCAAGAAATATATTTTACGATAAATAGCTTAAGGTATATAATAATATATAACGACAAAATTTGGGTCCCTATGTAGGCGCTGTATATTTTTTGACTTGAATAATCATCTTTCGTGAATCACCTTCTCCTATATAACTTGACAATATCAATAAAGGCGTCTATAGTTGGGGTCGGCTTTCTAGTCTAACTAAGATACTATCGGACTTGTACTACCAAATTAGCGATATCGGAGCGCTGTAGTTAGGCTAGTCGGATTTTTGTGGGCTCCAACTACCCGTAACAACTGCTATAGATGTTTGTATGGCAACCGGGACCGACGGCTTAACGTGCTCTCCGAGGCATGACCAGACCGCAAAATGAAGTTTATCAGTCTTAAAAGCATCCCTTTCAAACAATATTCTAGAATAATCTTTTGATATAAATCTACTTTGTCAGCATTATCAAAGAGTGGTTTACTAACTACCCAAGCATCCTCCTCCTTAAATAATTATTAATTAAATATTTTATTTACAACAGGCTCTATATAGAGTTTTAATTAAGGACACGCTCTGTAATAAAGGGTGCCAGGGACATAATTACCGAATTATTTATTGATATTATTAAACAGCTTCGTTATTCTGGTGTAATATTATTATTTTACGTTATAAGGATATTATGTTCTAAGAAATCGTAAGGTTGTGAGGTTACTTTGTTATTAAAACTATTTTAGATAAATAATGAGGAATGAGGGATAGTATAATCAGGAACAGTTTTATTATACACTTTTTTGTGGTAATCTGTTTTTTAAATTTAGAATAGAACTCGTTTATACAGACAAATATGACAAACCGGGCATTTCTTAAATTAGCTAAGCATTAGTATAAGAGATGCACGACTGAAGTACATCTACAGATTAGAGTTTTATTAGCATACTCTTATGAAAACTCATTTATTAGCATTCTGAGAAGTTTGATTGAATGACTTCATTGTTTTTTTATTTAATTTAATAAAACATGTTGTACGATCGTACTCACCTGTAAGAACAAAGTGTTTCCTTTTTCACGTTGGTACCTCGTTATTTGACCTTTTCCCCAGCATTTAACTAAAAACTAGCCTTAAAATGTAATCAAAAGCTCTGGAAGCGATGGTTGAAAATTCAATCAGTCCAAGTAATTAGTAAAATCATTACTCTCAATTGATCATCGATTATTGGACCACTTAAACGAGGGTTCGTTTGATTAAATGTAATATGAAAATGTAGGCTACATTTTGTAAATTATTTGATAGTGTTTAAGGGGTCAACAAGATGTTTGAGGACCAAACCAAACTCACCGGTAAGCTGGTACACACTAAGAGATTTATGTAAATAGATGTTTACTTTTTTTTATTGTGCGAAAAATCCCCTCGGACAATCTCCCTGTCGACGCCGGTAGTGGATGTTATATCGGACTCGAACCGACTATAACTCACGCCTCCATGAGTCTTTAGTTGCCGTCTTTAGCGGCCCTGTCGTGATGTTAAACGGTTACTGAAATTTTAAAATTCCAACACCAGGAATTTTCACTGTCGCAGGAAAAACGAAAAAGTAAGGGCTTAGACATTCTCATAAACTGTATTAACTGTATTGTATTTTTTTAGAACCCCATACATTGAAGACACTTCAACGTCATAACCGAAAGCTAGCTATCAGACGTCAACTTGCAATGTACTACCACAGATATAAACCTTCAGAGTGCACATTTGTATATACTGTACGTAGTGAAATAAATGTACCTATTAATAAAAATCCATAAGCCTATCTATATCCTACGATAATGAAACGTTATAATTCCATCACTATGAACGATACGAGTAGCAAATACAAAGGGTTCGTTAATCCGAAAACTTTGAAATGGACATCTATAAGCCTATTCATATCCCGTAGTAATGAAACGTTACAATTTCATACAAATTTCAGCACTATACATCATGTACATACAGAACCATAAACAAAATCATTAGCTATTCACCACGACAACTCCCCGCTACGCATCAGTCAACAAGGACCGTGAGGATATGAAAAAATATTCAAATATTATTCTGTTATAGCGTCACAATTTATTTGAATTTCATGAACATGTTTTGTAGCTTTGACTCTGTTATGTTACTGTTTTATTAAATGAGGCCGCAGATAAAATATGCAGTTGAATTTGCAGATATGTTAAATACATTTTGTAGGACAAATATGCTTGGTTAATATCATTATGTGGTCAAGCATATTGAATAGATTATAAAAAATGTTAAATGTATGCTTTAAATGGTGGTTTAATATTATTTCTACTTACGTATTAGGATATAAGAACGAATTTATTGCATGTAGGTTTTTTTAAAATGAAATACTGTACACCCTAGCTTACACGAATTGAGCTCTTTTTCTTTGGAAAGAAAAAGTTTCGAGCAAAATCTTATCATTTGTTTCAAGAACCTTTGTAGCGTAGCAACCATTGGTCTTCCTTATCTTGCTCTATGTTAAAGAAAAAAGATAGCATTTAAACATAACTAGGCTTACAAACTCTAGATTGAGTACTACATTATTTACTAGTAGTACATTCCACCGACAAAGCACATAACATTTGAGCTATAAATCATATTACTTGACAACTCTTTCATGGTAGACAGAATATAAGTTTATTATTGCTTGGGACGTAATCTGGGAATTTACCTGTTGAGATTAACTATTATATTATGTCAGGTACAATATATTTCAGAGAGAGGCACATATCCAGCTGTGGTTTGCCATAGGTTAATTGATGAATTATTATAATGTGTATTATAAAGGTAACATTATCTAAATAAAAATGCAAAAACAATATACACAATACATTCATACTTATATACAAAATATGCAAGTTCAGGCATCAAAGGACTCCCCATGGACTTTAACCGAAACGCTGGCCTGGAGGTCTGGGGCATTACTAAGTAGAATGGCAACGCCGATCCTCTCCGCATGGAAGAAGAAAAGTTGGAGGAAGAAGGAACGAGACACACACACTCGCACATACACACACGCACGCGCGCGCACACACACACTCAAAACACACATACCATCTTATGTAATTTTATTGTTTCAACTTTACAATATATTATTTTATACAGATAAATACTTAGAAATATTTTTAGTATAAGCACTCTCCATTATAAACTTTAACTATGACAAGTACTACATATAACTTAGACATGTGCACGAAATGCGAGCAGTTAGATGAGTTCAAATTGTGTATTTATTTGGTATGTGGGTCGTGCTATATTTTTGCTCCGTGATTTATGCTGACTTCGTAGTAGTCTTCATAAGTACTTATTAATTTAATGAAAAAATGAAAATGCTGTCGTCAAATGTTTATAAGTAGAGCTTGCCTTTAACAAAATTAGCATTTGTAAGCCTATTTCACAGTGAATCCGATATGAATCCGCAAAGTATATGACAAAACCTACAAACTTTTTAAAAGATGTAGTAGAAGTAATATCCGGGCGTGGGTTATAACCGATATCAAATTTGGTTGCTTTTTTGCTGAAAGCTCTTTGACGAAAGTAGTATCTCCTACACAAAAGTATATATATTCTTTATGGAAGTAAGAAATCTTTGCGGTTACATCTTATTATAATCCGACGAAATTCTTCGTGGTGACGTGATCCGAACGTCAACGATTGGGCCTTCGTGTCACGTTCATGTTGCTTTTTATTTTTAAAAAACTCAACCACGAACATACCCTATGCACTTGTTATTATGAATAGGCAATATTTGAGATTCAGGAATACCGTAAAAAAGAAAGCTTGAAAACAAATTGCTAAATTTTAAAAATAAACAATTTTATGGCTTTTTTCATTAACCTAAATGTATTGCAAAGACTTTTTCTAATCTAAAAGGAACGGCGACAGATTTGTAAAGTGTCTCCAAAATACTCTTTACAAAATGTCGGTACAAACCTTCTAGAAGTTTTTTCATTCCAGAATTCCTGAGCCGATCAAAAATGATAAAAGTTCTGTAGAGTAATTAAAAGACAAACAACAGAATTCAAGAACTTTGTAAATTTATCGAGGAAAGTTGTTAAGTTGAAAGGTTTTGTCAAACATAATTCACCTAATGGTCACGATACCAATAAGATACGGGTATATTTGCCTATAATATAGGTATAATATTCCAATTAACTAAATAAAATGGACCGTTTTCTCCTTCACTGGATTGATTAGCCAGCCTATCGCAGTCTACTGCTGTGAAACAAGAGGTTGTGGCTTATTGTTTCTCACTGGCCAGACGGTATAGGTTTTTAATTCGAGTTTTCGTTGTTTCACAGTGATATCGACTGCATATTTTTCCGTTTTTGCCTCTTACGCCCTTCTGTTTGGTTTGGAATAATTCGACTGAACGTTTGGCACCAATAACTTCTATAACAAGAGCATTGATCAAGTCAACGTAGTGGATCAAGGTGACTAGTTAAAACAATCATTCACAAACAAACGATAGAAAAACCCAGACCATTAAAGTACTCTGTATACAAAAACAATAACTAGGTAATATTTACATGTCGATTAATCACGTGATTTTTAGAAGCAATACCTGTTAAAATAGCTACCATGATCTAAATTCACAATTTCCAGCTCATCAAATTTCTATTCAAACTAAAAACGGCAATTCTTTTGTATGAACCGCAAGAGCTAAAACTAATTGGTATAAATGATCTGAGTTTGTTAGAAGGCGAAAAAGGTCCAACCGTTTTGTATTCTATGCGATAAATCTCTGTCAATTGATATTTTTCTCCACTATGTAACATTTTATATGTAATAAAGAAAAAAAAAATGAGAAAACGTGCATTAAATAATCACTTCACTAGTAATCAACATAACAAAATCTAGTGTGTTTATTTCTTCTTCTGTCCAATCGACGGGATTTTAGAGTTGCCATCGTTGTGTAGTAATTTGTTGCACGGCAGCGCAGCTACTCATAGAGTTTCACTCTTCAGGAAGGCTTACTACGTCCCCTCTCGCAGTGTGTTCATAATACCACAGATTTTCTAGTTCTAAGTCTATAGACAGTTTACGGTTGTAAATTAAATAATTACTTTTACCTTAACCATATCTTACATTATTAAACATGAAAAGAAAAAAATAAAGAAAAATAAAATTACTTCGCTTGATAGCGCTCCTGAAGATGCCTTGTGTAGAGGCGAAACGCGTGTCAAGGTTTGTCCTCGCACTTGTGGAATATTGCTCATACAGCAACATCTCTCCTTGGGTAAGACGTCTTTTTACTTGATTTCCGGGGTGCGCTTTGGCATTCTATTTTATGACAATTAGTAATAATTTGCTATTTTTGTCGTTGAAATTGTTAAAACGTGGGTGAGCGGTGGATTCATCAATATATATTTTCTGGTAATGGATTTCCACTATGTAACGCCAACTTTTGTTGTTGTTTTAAACTTTACTTTACTGTATAAAAACATTTAATGTATTAGGGTACGCCGAAATGGCAGTAAGATTTATAATAACAAAATGCATCAGGTCCTATCAACATGGGAATTAAATTCCACATGGGTAAAGAATATAAAGATTTTCATTCGACGAAGCCATCAACCAGTCATATTCCTTAAACATTTTGAGAAAGTGATTCGGCATTTTCGTGAGTTTCCGTAGCGCCAGCGTAGGCTGAATCCGCAATTTGTCTTTATCACGCTGATGTACGAGGTTTTTAGAGTAATATTATACGGGATCCCTCGGGGACGGAGATGACTAAGTTTTTAAATTACACACGGAATATTCAACTCCAGTTTCACCATACAAGATATCAAAGTTAATTGAATTTCGCAAGATTTTTAGTGAATAGCACCGCTAATATTATCACAATATTATTTTGGGATATTTTGTTTGCGAAGTGCTCAAGCTAAGCGAATTCCCATGTGCATAAACGTCAAGGCCTTTTTAGTCTAACCCTGAGGTCTGATGTTAATCATTTTTCTGATGTTATTTATGAGCAGTAATTATACTATTTGAGCATTGTAATGATGTGGACTTCCAATGTGCTTCAAAGCATCCAAACCTACACCTTCCGAACCGAGTTTAACCCAGCCAACCCATTCAACTCTTTAGTCTATGTGGATGGTCATAACATAACATAAACTTACGCCTATATATCCCCGAAGGGGTATGCAGAGGTGCTAGCACCCACATTTCGCCAGTTTATGTTTAGTTCCCAATGTAATGGGTGGCGAGCCTATTGCTATTAACCGGGCACTTATAAACCTGCGATGAATACACACATAACTTCGAAAAGCATCGAAAAGTCATTGGTGTGTGCCATGGTAAAACCTGGTATCGAAGCCGAGACCTCGTCTCAGGAGTCCAGTACCCATATCACTAGACTACCGCGGCTACACAGTTTATGATATATCAATAATATGATGTAGGTGCATTTGCTTTATACAAATTATATTGATAAGCCAAATCCTGTAGAAATACATTCAAAACATTTATAATACATATGCAGGTATTCGGATTGACACTGCTTAGTGCAGTTAATATTGTGTTCAAAAGATGTTCTGAAATGTTCCTAAACCATTTCTATCGAACTTAATTGCTAGAACAAAAATACAGCTTTCTATTTTAGGTCTATAATATTATCAGAGTCTACAGAAAGATGATTTATTATGAAATACAGCACAGACTGGTATAAATTTGATTGATGAAGCGTTTTCTTAGATTTCAACGAAATCTAAGCTGTTTGTTCGGTGGTTCGATGTTCATATTAAAGTTATAGCAAGAAACCTTGTATTATGCCTGTTGTTTAGGAGCTCGAATTTACGAAATTAGTACATTACTTGTACTGAGAAAACTTTACCAATTAACAGCCATGTTTCAATAACTGGTATTGAATCACGAAATTATGGTAGGATGCCTTGTTTTTGTAATTATTTTAGGCGTGGACGTGCAAGACAAAGTGGTGACATGAAAACCAATAAACGAAACAAAGTCGATTATTTTTCATAAATATATTAAGTAAGGGTTCTACTTTATTTAATACCTACAAAATATATAACCGAACACCTTCATGAGTACCTATAACAGAAAACAAACTGTAACTGAAACCATTTTCTAATTATAATTGAACATAAATCTTACACCCTAAAACTCGAATTATAATACTGGTACTTTATTATTCTTGAAGATAAGAAATATGGTGCCACCTTGTGTTGTAAGCTTTGTGGTAAAATTGTTTAAAAGGTTTGTAATTTTATGATTATGTACTCGTATATGTATGTGTACCAAATTGCGAAGTCATAACTCTTTAAATTAGTTCGCGACGCATCTTTACTGGTATATCACGAGTAGGTACAAGTGTATTTTATTTTATCGAAATAAACTAGTGTTTAGAGAAAATACGGATGCAGGACGAGATAGGATCTCCCGACCCAATTCAGTGGTTCAACTGGGGAATCGGTGGTGATTAGCGTAGCCAGAGCTCACTGAAGAGTATTCGTGCGGTCACTGGGAAGACCGCGCTGATGGTACAGAAACGAGCTGAATTTAGAACCACCACCTCTTCAAGAATGGCATTAGAAGATTTATATAGGGTCGGTAGTACGAGTGTGACGCCCCTAGTGTGGCAAATATTCATAAGCCAATCACTTTCTATCATGTGGGTCATGAGCTTTTCTTCCACTTAAGGGACATAAAAAAGTGACTAATGAGCTGGTACAGCTGCTGATAGATACCCAGACGACGCTCTGACACAGAATTTCCAATTAGAGTTGTCTAAACCTAATCATCAAACTCATTAAACTTTTCTTTTTTGACTTTTGAATCCTTCTGGGTTCTTCGCTCCTGCCAAGGCTCCCAAGTACATATTAATTAGGAGTGCAAAGGGATTGCCGCTCAAATAACGATGATGATGATTACAAAATTTTATAATAATATTATGCTTACCATTTCAACCTCATAAGTATATGAGACCATTTCCTTGTTATTTCCAGAACTACAATAAAAACTCACTTCATGCAGCTAAAAACATTTTGGGTACAACCAGATGCATGAAGTTAGCTCAGTTAACAGAAGTTAGGCAAAGTTGGTCTAATAATACAATTGTATCCTTACAATGGAACAAAAAGTTCTAGACCGTGTGTTTCAACCCTCTATGGAATGAACTGGTGAACTGTTTCGTGAAGTGCTTTAATGAGGTTGAGATCTCTTTTGTCCCGTTTTTACTGCACTGTCATGTCACACCAAGATGAATGGCGAAGAAAAATATTTGCATTTGAAAAGGAAAAAACAAAATATTTGTAGAAGAGCGTATATATGAAGCGTCGTCGGCAGCACAGTGGTTAAGGCGAGGTTGCAGTGAGTCAAGTAGGTATTTTACGTCGCCTCAGTACCTCAGTCCCCGCAGCCGAATCGAGTGTAATCGACGCAACGAGCGGGCAGCGCGGGCGGCGCGCAGGCGCGCGCCGTCGTGTAGTATAACCCGGTACGCGAAAACTCGAGACTCGCGTTTGTTACAAAAACTAAGAAACTGGGATGGAGTCCAAACGCTGACAAAGGGTGACACCTAAGACCTGAACATATAGGTCATAGGCCACCGTGACCCTCTTTGCATCAGGTGGGCCGTATGCTTGTCTGCCACATAAGTGATATAAAAAAACATGTTGTTCTGGATGAAGGGAGGGTGGGATTGATTGTAAGAGTTCATCGGAATACTCACCATAGGCTATGTGTACCTTTTTCACTTATATGTGTATATACTGTGTAGCAACACTGTTTTTAATTATATAAAAAAAACATACATGAAGGTGCGTGCGGGAGATTGTAGTGCTATTTTAGAGTACTCGTGTCTGTGACAAACTAGGGTGTCACTACGCCACGGGCACGGTACGTATATCGTAAAAGCAGTAGGTTAGATTCGGGCACATAATGTTATAGTTTTTCATTGTATAGTTAGAGAAAAAAATCACTTAAATTTAACATACATATTTTTGTATTTTCATTTCATTGGAACATATGAACATACAGAAAAAATAAAAGCGTCTTCAAAAAACAAAACCTACTGAAAAGTGAAACATAAATAAACACATTACCACTTCTTTGCGTCGCGCAGTCGTCGGGTAAAAAAGACATTTTGTGCTGCCTACTGATCTGTTAGTAGATAGATAGTTAGTAGAAAATGCACGTCGTCACATGCAATCTTAAAATCAAGTCAAGTTTCTTTCAACTTAACTGGCATTTTAGGGTTTAGGTTTAGGGAGACGCCCAAGATCGTGTGAAGTGGAAGAGGAAGAGCCGGAAGGCGGACCCTGAGCTCCGAGTTCACCTTGGCCTTGGATGCAGTCAGGAAAATAAGTCTCTATGAGGATGGTGATGATGAAAACGCACAATTCAAAAATTTTCAAATATGATATTATACTCTCTGTTTGTAGCACTAAAGCCAGTCTCAACTAGATTGGATTGATGCTGATGTGAAGTGATCGAAGAAACATGGTTTTCGTTATTTTCTTTCTCTTCGTTCAAGACGATGCTTCTAATAGGCATACCACGGATATGCCTTGAATCAACTAACTCCGGCAGCAGACTATTCATATAAAACTGAATTATAAACCAAAAAACAAAAAATAACCATAAACCAAAAATACACATTTTGCACCCCGTCACATGCAACTGACCTTGAATTTGGGAAAACCAATTACTATTTTTATTTATGGTAAATTGTTAAGTTGGATTTTATTATTTTCTAGAGATTTTTCTAAACCATTTTTTGACGACAATTTTGTCATTTCCAACAAGACCATCTGGAGTGGCTCCAATAAAAGGGTATTTGCGGTCAATAAAAAGTCCACACTGATCTATTTTTATGTTTTTCTGTTGTTCCATTTGCTGTATGGAATGTTTTTCGTTTTCGATGCCGTGAGCTACTGAAACCACTTGGTTTAGATTTTATTATATAGGATTATTTTTTACTAATGGTGCACTATCTATTGTAACTTTTCGTTTACAAATGGGACCGAAGTTTGAAGCTGTTGTTATTTTTTTTTTAGTTCGAGTCATTTACTTGAATCTCTTTGTAAAATTTTTGATCGTTCAATACGGTCCTGTCTGCTGTAAGTTTCATCAGGTTTATGAGATAATTTTTTTCACCAGTTTTATAATATTCAAATATGTCACAGATTTTAGTAAAAGTACTGATAGTTACGTGGCAATTTGCAAACTAGAATTAGAAACGTCTACGGGCTGTTCAACACCAGCGGCTTTTCGCTTCTCATTGCAGCACTGTAACATAAAATATGTATAATTATACTCAGCTGCGGTAGCCTAGTGACTAAGGCAATCTATTCAATAAAAAATACTAACTTCGACCAACTACTGACGTGAACCCACTTGTAATTTAGCTAAGAGTTAGGGGCTAAGAAGACTAGAGCAGTCATCAAGCATACCAAAATTTTTAGAGCCATAGATATAGACTAGTTATTGTACACCAAATTCAAATTTTTATATACCTACTGTACATTTTTTGTACAGTGGCACAAAAGAAAAAAATAAATAGACATAAATTAAATTAAATTGACAACACAATTGTGCGAGCGAGAGAAAGTGATAAGCTGCGCCATTTTAGAATTCTTCCTTTAATGAACCGAGTTATACCCATATTTTCAGCGAAACCGATTATACGTAATAAAGTGCGGGGGGGAAGCTCGCAGAAACAAACAGCACACGTCCTACCTTGAACACGCCTCGGCGGGTACTGACTCAACTGACTGACCGCTGCGAGTGCTCAAATGCAAAGATTTTCAGGTTTTATAAGTTTTTGAAAAAAAAAATAATTGCTTGATAAAAAATAATTTTACCAGTCGCTAGATATTTTTATGCTCTTTATAATGATATCAATCTCGGCATTATTTGATGATGGCGTCTTAGTGTAAAACGTGTTTGAAATATCGATTTGGAGCGTTTTAGACCCATGTTTGACGCTAATTTCTATCGAGGCAATTAACATGAATCGTGTTTCTGTTTTCACAGGACCCTAGAAGGTATAGTCTATTTTATGAATGTGCTTTTTATTTAGCTCAATTTGCTATATTACTTGATATCCAGACGTTTAAAAATTTTAAAAATTACTGCAACCTGGCCTTAAGAGTTGGCCTTACGATGGTGAAGTTTTGGGTTCGAATCTTTGCCATAACACTACCGACGTGAACCCACTTATAACACAAACCATTATTGAGCTTAGCTGGCAGAATTTGAGGTAATATTTGTATATGCGGTTGCTAAATACAAAAAATGTCCTGACTTATTTTCGCGATGTAGTAACTAGTAACCCATGATCAGACTACAATTTGCTTTATATCAAATTGCATCGGAATCTCAAATCTATTTAATAAAGTATAACATCCGTCCGTCATCTAATCTTTTATTTATCCTTAGAAACATTAATGTTTATAATCTTAGTAGCATTACTTTGCATCTACTGAAAACACCGGTAACTAAATTACAAATTAGCACTGAAAATTAAACACTGATTTTCGAGAGCCAAAATCACGACGAGTTTGCAATCAACCACAACGATTGGACAATCAACACTGGCCAAAATCATTAATTGATGACGCGTATTAATACTCGCAATGACGCTGACCACTAATGGCTGACCACCATCAAGGGTAAAGAGACGAGCTAAAGCATTAAAGCAAATTTATCTGCCAATTCTTGCTTGACTGTACTAATAACAGCTAAGTGATAATTAAGTCAGTTTAAAATTAAACATACCTATATTCAATATATGTGCCAGATTTACTCAAAGAAGAGAAAGATATCCGTATGTCCTTATGTCCCTTTGTATGCTTGAATCTTCAAAACTACGCAACGGATTTGATGCGGATTTTTTTAATAGATATAATGATTGAAGAGAAAGGTTTTATATGTATTTAACATCATGCTACAACCAACCAACTGGTTGTAGCGTGATGTTAAAAATGTTGCAAAAACGGGGGGATGCAGACGAAGTTGCGCGGGTCAGGCCAATATTTAAGTCAAATGTTAGAAAACACGTTTGAACGAGGGGACTTAAATTTGACTTGATCTTGATGATTGAAAATAGCAGAAGAAAAAATATTGTAGTTAAAAATAATATAGTAAATGACCTGAATACAAAATATACAAGAATTCTATTTAAACCTTTAGACAACAGCTATAATCCTGTATGTCATTAGAACTATGTAAGTACCTACCTATTTCTATATATTCAAATTTTACTAACGCGTAAATAAAACGTCGCGTACCTTCAACTGAGGCGAAAACTTTAAACCGCGTTAGATTCTTGTTAAATCAATCGATTGACGTAACTTGTTTTCAATGCCTTGTAAATGAAAGTCATTTTTATCAAATAGGGTCACAGTTTCACAAGACTCGATTTAATTAAATTTTAGAGTTTCCTTTTAAGTTTCCGTAAACGATTCATCGTTCGACCACCACTCTATAAAATATAGTTAAAAAAGCATTAAAACTAAAGCATTTAGTTAACTATGTATGGTATGTACATATATTATTATTACATATTGTAGAAAAATATTTTACGAATACTATCATCTAAATTGATTATTAGGTAAATGAAACTAAACCAATCAAATAGCTTTATTTATACATGAAATAACGAGTATGATCTAATTGTGAGAAACTAAATACATAATTTGTTAACACCAGCAAATTGAATCCAACGCTTAGGTTGTTATTGTGAATTCAAGGAGAATATCTGAGAGTTCTCTCAGAAATTGACGTTAAATTTACACATTCTGAAGTGAACGAACGTGATGATTCAAAATTCAAATTCAAATGTAGGTATTTATCTGTTTAAAATCCGATCCCTGACATTGATGAGAGGTATGGTGGTAATCATTTGCAAATAAACTTTATTACCAAAATATTAGGTTCGATTTCGTTTGTTACGTTTGGTACATAGAATGCTATCCATAAATTTATCCTTAGAGGAACAAAGTATATGAGAGGCATACATATCTTTAAACAACACCTAGGCGTGAGAAAGTGACAGAATATATAAACCATGAAACGTTTTTTCTAAACGATCATCAACTTCGACTGAAATAGATATTGCATTGAAGTCAATATCCCTATACTAAAAGTCACAAATCACTGCCACTGAAATTTTATATTCGGTAACGCGGTAATGAGAAGATTGTGTCTCTATTTACGCTAGTCATGATAACATTACGATGCAAAAAAAGGTAAATCCCACCAAAACATAAATGTAAAAAAGGAGAGCCAACTTCAATACAAAAATTATTATCTGCTGTGGGCTTCGCCGCAAAAAGAATGGAGATCAGAGATTGGGTGCCAAGTTCTATGCAAAATCCAAATATATAGTCTAAGGGCTCACTTGGCGGGTTTTCCCATACGAATTATTATTAAGTACCTACTTTTACACAGTCATGGAAGAGCCTTATGTTCGATGGGTAGTTTTTACCAGCAAGCCAAATTATTATTATTATTTATTATTTTTATTATATACTTTATTGTACGCCAAATTACAGTTATTCATGTTACAGAAATTGAGTACACAAGAGCAGTACAAAGGGCGGCCTTATCGCTTTACGCAATTTCTTCCAGGCAACCTTCAGGCAACAAATTTTCGGAATAATAAAATAAGAACCGAAAGGTAACAGGTTTAGAACATGCGAAGGCTATATAATTCGTATGAGAAAACCAGCCAAGTGAACCCTTAGACTACATATTTGGATTTTGCATAGAACTTGGCACCCAATCTCTGATCTCCATTCTTTTTGCGGCGAAGCCCACAGCAGATAATAATTTTTGTATTGAAGTTGGCTCTCCTTTTTTACATTTATGTTTTGGTGGGATATCATTACTTTTTGTAGGTAAGTACATATCCTCGTAACGCCGTGAGTCCTTTTAAAAGGACAAATTCAAAACTAAAAGTAGACTTTGGTGGGATTATACTTTACTTTATTACTACAAACTTAACTAAAGGAAACTTTAGGAAAAATTTCGCAGTATAAATCGCAACCTTATAGGTCAGATTTATTGAGAGACAACCAGACAGCAAGACGGTGTCACAGCGCATGCGCAAACCCCGCGCCACTTGACGAATGACGAGCGCGCGTCGTCGTGTATATACCGAAAATCTAAATAAATGCGTATTATTTTATCATTATTTATGAGTAGGTAATGATTTTACACTATTGATGTGCACTAAATATAAAATAATAATTAATACCAGTTAATAACGTAGGTACCTTAAAAGTGATATTAGGTATTTATGTTAAGCGTTCATAATAGAATCTAATTATCTAAAAATTACCAGTTTTTTATTTATTCCTTTGTATTCATCTAATTACCTATCTGCATACCAAATTTTAACTCTCTAGGTCATCTAGAACTGGGTTAGAGTTTTGGTCTCCTTTAAGTAATATTAGGTGTTTATGTTAAGCGTTCATAATAGAATCTAATTATTTAAAAATTGCCAGTTTTTTATTTATTCCTTTGTATTCATCTAATTACCTATCTGCATACCAAATTTTAACTCTCTAGGTCATCTGGAACTGGGTTAGAGTTTTGGTCTCCTTTAAGTAATATTAGGTATTTATGTTAAGCGTTCATAATAGAATCTAATTATTTAAAAATTGTCAGTTTTTTATTTATTCCTTTGTATTCATCTAATTACCTATATGCATACCAAATTTTAACTCTCTAGGTCATCTGGAACTGGGTTAGAGTTTTGGTCTCCTTTAAGTAATGTTAGGGATATTTATGTTAGGGGCACTCCCCAAGAGCTTTCCGGTACGTCCTCGTCGTGTGCCCTGGACCCCAACGTGACCACCGTAACGGAGTGGCACGTTGGGTGACCGAATCCGGAAAAGCGTATCTTGCGGCAAGCAGTTTACTGTGTTTTTTGCGATCTCCGACGGTGACGATGTCGAGCACTGGCAGGGAGAGTGAGTCGCGCCGGGACCAAGCTCCCGAGCGACAGGCGCGTGAGCGCGTGGAAGAGACGGGTGAGACCCGTCGTCGTTCCGTGAGGCTGTCGAGGCTGTCGAGGCCTCCTACACCTGCGCCTTCCACCGAATCCGACATGGATGTCGGCGCGACATCGTCGCGCGAAGGCAGCGCTGCCGGAAAAAGGCAGCGCAGCGAGGAGGAGACCGAGTCCCCGGTCCTCCAAGGCGCGGCAAAACGTCCGGCCATCGAGGAGCTGGACCTCGATGTGTTCCGATTTTCGGACTCGGCGGCAGGGTCACGTACGTCCTCCGTGGCGTCGCGATCCTCAAGGAGGCATGCAGCGGACCCTGCATGGCAGGAACTGCCCACCTACGATCTGGTGGGTAAGGTCCGAAACAGGATGGACGTTGTTCTCATGGTTGCCAACAAGTCCAAGAACCTGAGCGGTCGCTTCATAAAGGCCCTCAAGGACGCGGCAAACGAGGCTATCGATGCCGTGACCGTGATGGAGGGCCGCAATGTGAACGACGAGGTGGCTACCCTTCGGGCGGAGGTGGAAAGGCTGCGGATTGAGGTCCGTTTCCTCCGGGAGGAGAAGGCAGCGGCGAAGTCAGCAGCCGCTGTGCCCCCCCTGGAGGAAATGTCGCGGGCCATTATGGACCGCGTGCTGTCTGCGGTGGACGCGAGGTGGGCGGGCGTGGAGTCTAGACTCCTGCCGGAGCCACGCCTACGCCCGCCCTTAGCGTCTGACGCCAAACGCAACGCGGACCCTAAACCCGGTCCATCAGGGGTTTCGCGGCCGTCACCACCGGCGCTCTCCTCTGAGCTGTTGCCACCGCCCCCTTCTAAGTCATCGAAGGGGAAGGGAAAGGGGAAAAAGAGCACCCCCAAAAAGACAGAGCCGAGGCCACTGCCACCTGCACCGTCGTCAACAGACGAGGGATGGACGACGGTGGCCAAGAGGGCCAAGAAAAAGAAGCCTGGAGCGCCGGCTGTTGCCCAAGAGGCCAGCACGTCGGCCCGGACTGCGGCTTCCTCTGCACCCTCTTCTTCAAAGAAGAAGAGGCGTACACGCAGGAGGAAGGGTCCACGTACGCCCCGCTCTTCGGCAGTAGTGATAACGCTGCTGCCGGAGGCTACTGAAAAGGGCGTTACGTACGCAGAAGTTATACGGGGGCTGAAGTCGCAGGTTAACCTGGAGGACTTTAGTATCCCCCGCCTGAAATTTAAGAGGGCACAGACCGGTGCCACCATATTGGAGGTGGCCGGTGACTCCAGCGCGGAAAGGGCGGACAGGCTGGCGGCGCGTCTCCGGGAGGTGCTCGGCTCAGAGACGGCGAACGTGGCCAGGCCGGTCAAGTGCGTAGACTTGCGCATTACCGGACTGGACGATTCCGTTACAAGGGAGGAGGTGGCTGACGCAGTCGCGCGCTGCGGCAGCTGCCCTCCCTTGAATGTGAAAGTAGGCGAGATTCGCAGAACGTTGAGGGGGAGCGGCACGGTGGTAGTCACCTGCCCGGTGGAAGCGGCCAAAAAAGTGGCCGCTGGGCGTCTGTTAGTTGGCTGGGTTTCTGCCCAAGTAACTCTGCTTGAGCAGAGACCCTTGAGGTGCTTCCGGTGCCTGATTTCTGGGCACGTCAGGTCACAGTGCACCTCACAGGATGACCGCGGTGAAATATGCTACCGCTGCGGTCGTCCTGGCCACAAAGCCGCGGTATGCTCGGCCGACCCCCACTGCGTCATCTGCGCAGCAATGGGTGGCGGACCGAGCAACCACATAGTAGGCAGCAAAAGTTGCCGCGGGACAAAGCCCAGAAAGGGCAAAAAGGCGGCCGGAAGGACCCCGGCTGCCCCAGTTCCTGTGGCAGCGACGCCCCCGCAAGGGCGAGAGGAAGCGATGGAACCGTAATGGACGGTATCCCCCATCGCTTCCTCCAGGCGAACTTGAACCACTCCGCACGGGCGCAGGACCTCCTTCTGCAGTCCATGGCGGAGTGGTCAATTGATGTGGGTATCGTTTCCGACCCGTACTTTGTCCCTCCCCACGATCTGTGGCTGGGAGACACTGACGGGTCGGTGTGTGTTATCGCGTCTGGGACTCAGAGAGTGGCACCCCCCTCCCTCATCTCCAGGGGGAGGGGTTTCGTGGCCTGCGGGTGGGGGAGGTATATTATCATTGCCGTGTACTTCCCTCCCAGCATGAGACTGGCCGATTTTGAGGCGGCGTTGGACGCGGTGAGTGCCCTGTTGGGGCAAATCTCACCGCGTCTGGCGGTGGTCGCCGGGGATTTCAATGCCAAATCCACGGCTTGGGGTTCCCCGGGGAGCGACGTCCGCGGCCGGTTATTGCTGGAGTGGGCCACGACGACCGGCCTGACGGTAAGTAACCGCGGGTCGGTCGACACGTTCGTCACACGGCAGGGGCGGTCCATCGTGGACATCACGTTCACGACCCCTGCCGTCGCACAGGCCGTTCGGGACTGGCGAGTCCTGGACAACGTGGAGAATCTAACGGATCATCGGTACATCCGTTACGACGTCTCCACGGGCCAGCAAGTGTTGAGTCCCAGACGTGAGGGGCCGTCCGCCAACAGGTGGGTACTGGGGCGCCTGGACCGGGAGGCACTGGAGCTAGCGTCCATCGTCCAGTCGTGGGCGACTCCTCCGGCGGAAGTAGGAGTCGAGGCGGAGGCCGAATGGTTCAGGAACGCCACGTCGCAGATATGCGACGTGTGCATGCCTCGGGCCAAGCCTCGACCTCCAAACCAGAAGGTGTACTGGTGGACGCCGGAGATCGCTGAACTGCGATCTCTGTGCGTCGTGAAACGTCGCCGGTACACCCGGTACCGTCGCAGGGCGCGGCGGGTGCCGGAGGAGGAGGCGCAGCTATACGCCGAATACCGGTCGTGCGCTCAGTCCCTCGGGGTGGCAATAGGGGACGCGAAGGAGGCTGCGAGGGCAGCTCTATTAGCCACCCTTGACCGGGACCCCTGGGGGCGGCCCTACAAGACAGTCAGAGCTAAGCTCCGCCCATGGGTACCTCCTATCACGGAGTGCCTGGAGCCGAGAGTGCTGGGGGGGATTATCTCCTCCCTATTTCCACAACGGGAGGAGGGTTTCGTCCCCCCAGTGATGGCTCCGGCGCACAGAGAGGAAATCGTGACGGAGGTGCCGGAGGTCACAGCGGCGGAGCTGGCAGTGGCCGTCAAACGGGCCCAGGAGAAAGGTGTGAAGGCCCCTGGGCCCGATGGAGTTCCCGGACGTGTTTTGGTGGTAGCGCTCCGGGAACTCGAGGAGCGGTTCTGCGGGCTGATGAGTGCGTGCCTGCAAACCGGGCAATACCCGGTCCGGTGGAAGACGGGCAGGCTCGTCCTCATCAAGAAAGAGGGACGGCCTGCGGAATCGCCCTCGGCGTACCGACCGATAGTGCTGCTGGACGAAGCGGGCAAGCTCTTTGAGAGAGTGCTGTTTGCTCGCATCGCCCGGCATCTCGAGAATGGAGGTCGCGGCCTGTCCGACTATCAATATGGTTTTCGGCCACGTCGTTCGACCGTCGACGCCGTTCTTCGAGTGAAGGCGCTGGCGCAAGAGGAGATCCGCAGAGGCGGGGTGTTATTGGCGGTGTCTCTGGACATCGCCAATGCGTTCAATACCCTGCCCTGGGAGTGTATAAGGGAGGCGCTCAAATACCATGACGTGCCTCCCTACCTCCGCAAGATCGTCGGCGCCTACCTATCGGAGCGGTACGTGGAGTACCCAGGAAAAGATGGCAGCCTTCACAGGTGGGCCATGTGCCGCGGTGTTCCACAGGGGTCGGTGTTGGGGCCCCTCTTGTGGAACATCGGGTACGACTGGGTACTTCGAGGAGCTCGCCTTCCGGGCGCCAACGTGACCTGCTACGCAGACGACACGTTGGTCACTGCCCGGGGGGCGACCTATAGGGACGCCGCGCGCCTAGCTACTGCGTCGGTGGCCATGGTCGTGCGGCGAATAACGATTTTGGGACTCAGGGTGGCGCTTGACAAGTCGGAGGCCATTTGTTTCCATGGCCCTCGGCGAGCGCCACCGGTGGACTCCCATATCGTAGTGTGTGGCACCCGGATCGAGGTTAAACCTGAATTGAGGTATCTTGGGCTTATCCTCGATCCCCGATGGAGCTTCCGCGCTCATTTTGACCGCCTGGGTCCCCGTCTACTCGGCACGACCGCCGCCCTTCGGCGGTTGATGCCGAACCTGGGGGGACCTCAGACGAGCAGCCGCCTCCTTTATTTGGGGGTGGTAAGGTCCATGGCTCTATACGGGGCCCCCGTATGGGTCGACGCCCTGACGGCCAAAAACGTCGCCGTGCTGCGACGTCCGCAGCAGGTGATGGCCGCCGGGGCGGTAAGAGCTTACCGCTCCATCTCATTCGAGGCGGCTTGCGTTATGGCGGGCTCCCCTCCGTGGGAGCTGGAGGCCCGTGTCCTCGCGTCAGTGTATCATTGGCGCGAGGAGGCCCGTGGCCGGGGCGAGTTCCCGGCACCCTCGGAGGTGAGAGAGCGGAGGCTCCAGGCGAGACGGTCCTTGCTTCAAGAGTGGGAGCGGCGGCTGGCCAATCCCACGTTTGGAAGAGGGACCGTCGAGGCGATCCGTCCGGTCCTCAGAGACTGGATGGACAGATCGCGAGGGTCGGTGACGTTCCGAATGGCGCAGGTCCTCTCGGGGCATGGATGCTTCGGGAAATACCTGTGCCGGCTGGGACGGGAGCCGACCAGTGGGTGCCACCACTGTGGCGGCGATGATGACACGGCGCAGCACACCCTAGAGGAGTGCCCCGCGTGGGCTGGGGAGCGCCGTGCTCTCATCACCGAAGTGGGGACGGACCTCTCGCTGCCGGCCGTAGTTCTGTCTATGGTCGGCAGCGATGAGGCGTGGGCGGCGGTTCAAACCTTCTGCGAGACCGTTATCTCGCAGAAGGAGGCGGCGGAGAGGGGGAGGGAAACAGACCCACTTTCCCTCCCACAGCGCCGCAAGCGAACCGGGGTCCGGAGGAGGCGGTACCACCAACTCCTCCCCCCCTAACTGTAGGCCGGGCAGTAGACGCGGGGGCGTCTGCTGCCCTTACATAGGCCTCGAGGTTGAAGGCGCACGTCGTGTCGCGTGTGCCTTGCCTAGGCGGGCGGCAGAAGGACTCCTCTTCTGCCGCACCAGAGACGGGCCTGCCACTGAGTAGTGGCGGGCGACTCGCACGGCGATGGCGGAAGATGTTGTTCCCGCCATCGTCGATATGCGATGACGACGGACACCGTGGTGGTTTAGTGGGTAGTCTGATTCCCGGTAGAGGTCAGGAGTCCCACACAAAGCTCGCCCCCGCCCCTGTAGGGGGTGAGCGAAGTGCGTAAATGCATTCCACCACGTAAAAAAAAAAAAAAAAAAAAAAAAAAAAAAGGGATATTTATGTTAAGCGTCCATAATAGAATCTAATTATTTAAAAATTGTCAGTTTCTTATTTATTCCTTTGTATTCATCTAATTACCTATCTGCATACCAAATTTTAACTCTCTAGGTCATCTGGAACTGGGTTTTAGTTTTGGTCTATAGGTCAGTCAGTGATAAAAATGAGGAATTTTGAACATTAATATTTAAATAACCGTTTGAGATAAGTTTATGAAAATTAGAACACATATGTATCTCGCAAGTCTCAATATATGAGCCAAATTTGATACGTTTATGTAAAATAGTTTTTGATTTATGAGGGGGTCAAAAGTGGCTCCAAATGGTTCGTGTAATATTACACACGGTGCGGCTCGCCAGTTCTGTTTCTTGAACTTGGCTTGACACGCTCCCGCGTGTCTAGATTTGTAGTCTGGAATAACACACTGGTAACTATTACCCGGGGACCGTCATAACGAGTGGTGCCGTCGTTAGCAGCAAAGTTAAACACTTGTACAAGTTTCAGACTGCACTAAAACAAAATACAGAATTTTAATATCAAAACAATCTGAGTGTGAAACTCACCACTTTGATATCCTAGATTGCTTTTAATTGAAAAATGTCGTCAAGGGCTCCCTTTATTGTAATGGCAGAGCTTAATAGTCATTTGACGATTGGAAGCGGACTTTTATTAAAATTTTAGTATCGAGTAACTGGATATTTCATTATCATTTGATGCTACAAAAATGTCAAGTGTGTGGGTTGTCTAATAGCCATCTAATAGTGCCTTTGAATACTTGTAACATTATAGGTATCAGTTACCTATATTTGTCATTAGAGGTACCATCTCTTTGTTTATTAACTATCAATGAAATTAGGGAGACTTGCTTTTTAGGATAGATAGATAACTCGTTATTGTACATAATAAGACAAAAAAAAACACCTCTACCAACTTTGGTGGAGGCGGTATCCGTGGGAATATTGCACATGAAAAAAAAAGAAAGTAAAATGCAACCTTTGGATGGACAGAAAAGTACTGAAAATATAAATTAATGTTAAAGTGGTGTACTTTAAGTATAAGATGTATTAAGTATAGATACAATAAGATTGAGGCTTTGAAACCTATACCACCCCTGAAACAAACAGTTCATATTCTAATTCTTATATATCGTAGCAAAGTTAAATAATTTATGCTAGGTCAGCCTTAGGACAGGTGATCTTTCTTAACACAATGAGGCCCATCCATGGCTCGGAGAGCTTGTTTAGTAATTAGTCCTGTTAACCAGTTTCAATAAAAACTTTGGTAGAACGCCAGAAGATAGTGGAATTTAGAATGATGGCAGCCGCTTCACGAAAAAATATCCTTCTAATTCCACTTGCTCAATTTTTCACCTACCCTACCATTGTTAAATGTAAGCCATTTTCTAGGTGGAAGGAGTTCAACTGCACAGAAGTAAATATACTCGTAGTTACATATACACTTTAAGTCTAGACCACAAGCTCACAGCATATACAAGTACATAAACTACACGAAGCTTACCGTTTCGACTCACGTGATTTCTCCGACATATACAGTTAAGCTTGTGGCTTGCCTTCTAGTTTCATATAGAGACTAGCTTGCGTCCACATGCAATATATTTGGGGATTATCCAGGTAACATGAACTCCTATTTTGTAAGTTTTTAGTATAAACAATATTATAATATGGCATTTGTACGAATGAATTGATTGTATGAATGAATTTTAGTATAAAACCATTCAAACATAGCTAGGCAAAGAACTACTAAAAAGAAGTTATGTTTTTATGGCATGTCAATTTGTCTTAACCACGCCTGATGTTAAGGTAAAGGCAGTCTCATAAAAGAGGGTCACCATTGCGAACACGAACAGCGCTACAATGGTGGCGTTCAGCTTGACGGCCTCGACAGTTGTTTTTTCACGCCCCGCTTGAAGGACCCGAGACTGTAGGATGAAGAAAACACGTGTGCTGGCAGAACATTCCAGGACTTAATGTGTTTTCTCATATTTACAATAAGTAATAATTTTGATTACCTTCATTTTTAAAGTGTAAATGAGTAATGTGAGCAATAAAGTTATAGACGTTATAAAGTAAAGTTATATATGAGTAATTGTGTATTTCCACATTGATATCTCGAGAGCAGGGAAATTTATTGCTGAACACTTCCAACGAACATTGTTGTTTACACTCCAATGCATTCGAAAGCCGACTGTACTCGTAGCGTTACAATATCCGTTTGGGAAGCATGCTCAGTACGGATACAGACAAAAGACTTTAGTACAATAAAATTGTTCTCTACAATACGCATTGTACCCAGTAGGTACATATTATTTGTACATTACTATATAAAAATAAGCATATGGTAGGTGGGATTAGGTATGAAACATAATCCAAATGATATGTAATATATGATGGTACTACGTGAAAAATCTCATGATTTTTTCCATAACTACTACTACTAAGGACTTCATGGGTGATCAGTCCTTTCAACCATTTCCGGGATACAAACGTGAGTTTAAGTTATGTTTTGTTACATCTTACAAAGTTTAAAGTTTTGCATAATAGTTGCTTTAGTAGTAGAAAAAAGCTGTTCTACTCAGAACTATGATAGTGTATACCTAACTACTCTGTTACTTCTGTGGTATTATTATCAAAATTTGAATTTCAATCAAGTAAGCGTTTTTTTTATTGTAATTTATATATTTATATTACCTATGATGTGTTTTGTACAAAGAAAGACATAGAGAATACTTTTTGTAATTGTTTAGTAATTATTTACTGCTATATATGTCGAAGTTAGAACCCGTAAATTGTGTGGTCGGGAAAATACGAGGTGTTTCGCGAAAATCCAATAATCGCGTAAAAGCAATCGCTTTATACCATCCGACTGATTTTATCATTGATGATTGTAGCAGGTTGGTATATTTTTCTTCTTGAAAATAGCAAGTTTATTTGGTAAAATACTTTTATTTATGTTCGTATATGGTACATCTCAAGTGAAAATAAACCACTACAGAGAATTTTCAAACCTCAATTTTAACTATTACTGAAACAGTTACCTTCAGAAATTGCTGAACATTAACCAAATTATAAAATGACGTAAACATCGGATTCTTCTTTAAAAAATAATGTATAAGCACTTTTATACGCATAAGATAGTTTTAATGATTTCTTTCACTAGAAATCTAGTGAAAGAAGTTAGAACCCGTAAATTGTGTGGTCGGGAAAATACGAGGTGTTTCGCGAAAATCCAATAATCGCGTAAAAGCAATCGCTTTATACCATCCGACTGATTTTATCATTGATGATTGTAGCGGGTTGGTATATTTTTCTTCTCGAAAATAGCCAGTTTATTTGGTAAAATACTTTTATTTATGTTCGTATATGGTACATCTCAAGTAAAATAAACCACTACAGAGAATTTTCAAACCTCAATTTTAACTATTACTGAAACAGTTACTTTCAGAAATTGCTGAACATTAACCAAATTATAAAATGACGTAAATATTGGATTCTTCTTTAAAAAATAATGTTTAAGCACTTTTATACGCATAAGATAGTTTTAATGATTTCTTTCACTAGATTTATCTTTAACCCTTTCAGGGAAAATAAATAGAGAGATGGGCAGATGACTAAAAATTGTACAATATTTCAACATAAGCGGTGAAGGAAATTTTGAATGGTCTAGACATAGTCTAATACCTACCTCAAGTGGTCAGACATTCTCCCAGTAAGAGACTGATCGCGGGTTCAAACCGTAAAGTTCAAGTAAGTAAACTTCACCTATAAAGGTGTCTTGAAATGAGGTCGTATGGGTGTTTTTGTGATTGGGTCCAAATGAGGAAATCATAAGGCTATGTAGCCAAATGGATTTCAAATAGATCGAGGTATTCTTTTTTCCATAAGTTCATAAAATTAATAAAGTTAATCCATTACGAATTCCATTCAGTGTGTTTCTCGGTTGTATACGGGTATAAGTTTTGATCTGATATAAATTCATCTAAAATATCGTTCAACTTTGTTACCTTCAAGTTCTTTTGTTAATCTTCCAACATTATGAGCCTAAACTCTAAATTATTCTGCTTTGTTATCTTTAAGTAATTCTGGTCTAGTTGTAGTCCATTATTCTTAACGTTACTCCCAGTAGCATCCGAAGCTGTCATCTCGGAGTCTGAGTTCACCATTTCTGATCTAACCGAGGGTTTTATGGAACGATGTTGGACCTCCAAAACTCGTTGACTATAGCTTTGCAGCCTCCAGCTTTTGGACTTCTAGGGTTTACTACCCACTATTCCAGTCCACTATAATATACCAGAAATCGTACTGAAAGGTATTTTTGCTAGAAAATCATTCTGATATGTTATTCCAAATAGCTTAATGATATCAAGTAGCCTAGTGATATGGGTGATGGACTGTTAAGACGAGGTCTCGGGTTCGATCCCAGGTTTAACCATGGCACACACCAATGACTTTTAGATGCTTTTCGAAATTATGTGTGTATTTATCGCAGGTTTACAAGTGCCCGGTTAATGGCAATAGGCTTGCTACCTGTTACATTGGGACCTAAAAACATATTCTGGCGAAGTGTGGGTGCTAGCACCTCAGCAAACCCCTTCGGAGATATAGGCGTGAGTTTATATTATGTCAATAGTAAACGAAATATATTTTTGGCGCCCCACAAATATCATCGAACTCGGGATTAGCGACGGTCTGGTGCAGACCCCTATAAGAAAGCCTGAATAGGAATCTAGTTCGTCGATGAGGGCATGTACAGGCTTGCCCTCACATCTCCCTCACGATAATGTATTTGTAGAGAATATTACCTTATAAAATAAAAAAACTTAGGTGTCATATCTGTCAAAGTTATAATTGATATCCACAGTCATTCCCTGAACCTTTTTCCCAACTCAGTTGGGGTCGGCTTTCCAGTCTAACTGTGATGCGGCTGAACTTCGATATTTTCCGTGAAGCGACTGCCATCTGACCTCCACAACCAATGGTCTAATGACCAATGGCGATATCGAAGTTCCAAGTTAGGCTGGTTGGACTTTTCAGGGCTCCAACTACCCGTAACGACTGCCATAGATGTTTGTATGGCAACCGGGACCGACGGCTTAACGTGCTCTCCGAGGCACTTATAAACCTGCGATAAATACACACATAACTTCGAAAAGCATCGAAAAGTCATTGGTGTGTGCCATGGTAAACCTGGGATCGAACTCGAGACCTCGTCTCAGCAGTCCATTACCCATACCACTAGGCTACCGCATTGATGTCCACAGTAACAGATGGAAATACGTGCGGACAATATATTATTATTCTGAACGTGGATTAAGCTTATTCGATCGGGATCATTTACATACTTCCCTTACCTGTAGCATAATTTAGTCCTGAGTAACTACGATGTGACAAAACTTTATATTGCGAATTTATATTTTGACATTTGGTTTATTTAGGTGTTAGTTTGTCTTAGAACTTAGCAACTCATTGGTGGATAGCAAATTAAGTTGGAAGTCGCGTTACTCGCGTTAAATTGGATAAGTTTAATTCGCTTAGTTGGAATACATATCCGTTTATGTATATGTATATATATATTATATGTGTAATATTTATGAGGACATGAAGCTGTAAGATAACAGGTTTATGCTCTTATATTAAATACACGTTACGACCGTATATCTTGAAGATTTATTTTAATACGTTCTTTTGAGATTTGCCTATAAACACTCAGAACACCGAATACCACTCAGGAGTTACCGACTATATCCCCCTTTGGTATCCCCCTGTAGAATTCATGTACTGCTATTTATCAATAGGAATATAACACTCCGTATTAAATGTGTATTTTCTGTACAGTAGCATGAAGGACTGCGTATTTTCAGTATGGCTAACAGTCGGATCATTAAATGCATTTAATTGTTATCATTATTGGTACTGAGTATTATAGACGACATGACTCTAATCACTGTGTAGGCAAATCTATTTATACACTAGCTGTTGCCACCGGCTCCGCCCGCGTGAACTTCTGATCCCATTCCCGCTGCTTGGATTCTGATCCCGTTCCCGCTGCTCCATATAAACCTTCTGTAGAGTTCAAGAAACAGATAAAAAAAAGAATCACTCGAATTGGTCCAGCCGTCTTCGAGTTATGCGCTTTCCAATATATTTCGCGATTCATATACCTATATAAAGTTACAGTCACTGACTAAGAAATTAAGCCAGAAATTAGTGTTCTGTTGCGATTTGACAAGCATTAGACGACGAGGGCTTACGGCTACTTATTATTAAGCCTACGGAAGTATTGACATCTTATTAGTAGACACGATGAAGATGGAGAGGCTTACAGCAGTAAATGACGAATTATATATTCTTAAGGTAATAAGGTGGTTGATGTGTCTACGTTGTGCATTTTTTAATTATTGCATTATTTCTAAATAAAACAGTTACAAAAGATTGAAATAAAACTATTTTAAGTAAAATTAAGTAAGCGTCGGTAGCTTAGTGGTTAAGGAGTCGGCTTTGCGATCGACAGGTCTCGGGTTTGAATCTTACACTACCAACGTAAACCCACTGCTAGCACAACCCATTAAGCTTAGCTGAAGGGATTAGAGGGAATATCAAATAATTTCGCTTCTAATATTCATAAAAAATTACCATTTACTTATTGCTTTTTTGTTTGCTATCTGAAACTTTGGTTTTAGAAGAAAAATTGATAAAAAGTTGAATTGAAATTTAAATACTTTGATTTAGATCGTATAAAAATAATATCTCATTACACAGACTTATATAGATGTACAATAGATAAAAATATACCTAACCTAATTTTTTTTATAATTCCTCGCCTATTTCCCGAAGGGGTAGGCAGAGGTGCTAGCACCCAAATTTCGCCAGTTTTATATTTAGGTCCCAATGTAATAGGTGGTGAGCCTATTGCCATTTACCGGGCACTTATAAACCTGCGATAAATACACACATAACTTCGAAAAGCATCGCAGTCATTGGTGTGTGCCATGGTAAACCTGGGATCGAACCCGAGACCTCGTCTCAGCAGTCCATTACCCATACCACCAGGCTACCGCGCCTAAACTAATTATCCAACTAAATTAATAAAGACTTATACTAATATAATGAAGACTTTAAATTGAGTATATACATATATAAGTCCATTCATTTGAATAAGGTGAAGGCTATTCAGGATTATATCACGTGAAAATGTACTTAAACTTCAAAGAAACTTCTCAGCTACAAAACTGTGCTCCATTCTCGTAACCCTTTTTACACAGCATACGTAATAAGTTTCGACGCGGCGTACTCGGTTCAATAGTGAATTCCTCTTGAACATAAGTAAATGTAGCTGTTTTTCTTATTTCAAAGAGATTATGTACAAATTCGGCAACGTTACGATATTCTTGAATTTTGTTGTGCTACTATATATTTTCGAAATTAGGTGTGTATTTATCGCAGGTTTATAAGTGCCCGGTTAGTGGCAATTAATAATATAATAATATTATTTGTTAATAGGCTAGCCACCTATTACATTGGGACCTAAATATAAGCTGGCGAAATGAGGGTGCCTCTGCCTACCCCTTAGGGGATAAAGGCGTGAGTTTATGTTATGTTACAATATATTTGTACTTTAATAAAAATATACAAAATAACTATGAATGAAATTGGTAAATAAAGTATGCTATCATTATTAAATTTCTTGTTGTAAGCTTCATAGAGCTATAATTTACACTGTTTATGGATAGCACTTGGTGCAACTTATTGTTATACTCGTACGTATTGATCACATACTTGTACTTCTTCATGATATATGTATATTATTTTACCTAACCGGTTTCGCCGTCAATGGAAACCTTTGAGTATGTCGCAAGGTAAAATCAAGGTACAATAATAAATATCGTGAAGAAGTACAAGTGTGTTATCAATATGAATAGCAATAGAAATATATGATTTTACAAATTATCAACAACTGCTACAATAACACTGAAACATAAAAGTTAACCCTTTCTGAACGTGTTACATACTTCAAATTAAAATGATTTAGTATTGAAATTAAATGATCTGTAAGAAAATACTTAGTACTTATCTATGTTATACATTGAATCTACATTTTTGTTAATTCTACCAAATTTCATTTCACGTTTTTCTGGGTCTCTAATGGAGCGAATTCCATTACTGTTCGCGTTATAACAATAGCAGAATAAGTGCGTTTTAGCCGAGTCAGATTTCGGCAAAAAGTGACCATTATGAGGGTTTAATACTTTTATGACGAAGCGAATGGGTTGACGTAATCAAAATTTGAACGGTACATGGGTATATTGTTTATACAGGGTCTGGTGTTTTGCAATCACTGACACACCAATGTGATATGTGTAAGTAAATACATAACTACGAAAGATAATAATCAATGTCTTTTTTTCATACCACTTAGGTGGCAGACAGAGACATCAACCTAATGGAAAGTGGTTACCATGTGTTATGGACGAGTGCAATACCAGGAGCGTTATAATCGTGATTCCGACCTTGAAGAACCCCATATTGAAATCGCTTGGGAAAACCACGGCTGGGAGTTCATTCCACAGCTTGAGTATGCATGCGATGAAGTTCCTTTCATACCACACTGTGCGCATGATTCCCGACCACAAAGTGTGAGGTTGGATTCCCTGCTTGTGGCAAGGCGATCAATAGTAGAATGTAGCTGTGAGCATTACGTCAAACAATAATTAGTAATTACTTTGTCTAAAAAACATAAAATACAATCATTGAACAACTCCCATTCCTCTCAAAGGATCACTAATGTGATGAATGCACTGATTTGATTGTGTACGAGATTCAAGGACCTTTGAGAGGAATGGGAGTATGGATATGGGACGATAGTTGTTCAATGATTGTAGTTTATGTTTTTTAGACAAAGGAACTACTAATTATGGGTTGACGTATTCTCGCTCGCCACAAGCGGGGAATTCATCACTAAACAATAACATCCTCAATCTTTTTCAATCAGGTCTCCGTCCTGGGCACAGCACTATTACCGTCAAAATCACAGACGACATCAGGTCTGGGATGGATGGGCGGATGCTGACAGTCATTGCCCTGCTTCACTTCAGCAATGCCTTCAACATGTTTGATTTTGATATACTGCACGGCCTATTACACATTCCTAACGTCTCTGACGGTGACTGATTGGTTTCGTAGTTACCGGTGTGGTTGACAACAACATACCCCAGGGTGGCGTTTTATCTCCACCACAATCTGCGAGTAGATCGCAAATTTCATAAATACTATCTCTAATCATCTTCCTTGCCCCTACCACCTCTATGCTGACGATCTGCAAATATATTTTCAGGTGCCACAAACGCACCTGACGGAGGCTGTGGAGTTGGTCAACAGTCAAAAAGAACTGGCTAGTATAGCCGCCTGGAGCAAATGAAATGAAATGAAAATGAACAGTTTCCACCGGATATTTTTGATAGTACAGTAGACCTTATTATTGATAAAGTCTTGGGATATATGAGGATTCCAATTTTTCCTAGAACCCGCAACTCCAGGACCATTCTTTCTCTTACTTTTTCAAAAATATAGTATAAAACGAATACAAAATTAGATAAAACACGCACAATGATTTATATAAACGTACGTACATACGTATATTATGTATTAGTATTCAGAAGTCAAGAATCAGTCGAGTTCAAAACCGGCTCATCTCGTATATCAGTAATTATGACAGACAGAGATATATCGTATTCCTGTAATCAGTTTAAGCACAGCGGTGATGAATGTCAAACCGACCGACACCCGACTCGCTCCCACGCTTTGTTTTGTGCTTTAGAATTATGTTTTTCGACAGTGCCCTCATTCAATGTAAAAGAATGTTTACATTCGATATAATATACTTTTTGGGTAACTTTACTGAAATCAATAAACTCGTCTGATACTCTCCAAGACGTTAATTGGTAGTAATTGTGCGGCTAAGCACGTAATTTCCTTGCAATTTACACCGCATAGCGAGCAATCTCTTCAAAAATGTTTTTTTTTTTTAATTTTTTTAGCTGCAACATTTTCGGTTAGGAATTTATTATCGGCATACCGGCATAAATTTTACAAAGTGCCCGTTTGGCGGCAACAGGTTCGCCCCCTGTTATGTGGGACCAAAAATCATAGTTGGAGAAATGTGGGTGTTTAATACACCTCTACCTACCCCTTCGGGGATTACGGGCGTGAGCAAATGTATGTATGTATGTAATAAACAAATATCGGAGTTTAAGTGAATAACCTTTCCTGTAAACTTTATAATGAAAAATACACATCCAGGGCGAATAATGAACCCGTGTCCTGACTGGACCAATACTCACTAATATTCTACTACCTCAGGTCCATAATTATTTCTCACAACTTTTGCTTACATTTATAGCGGCCCCTGGAAAATATCTTCCTACAAAATTTCAATCTATTTAAGATGTCTTTGAGTAAAATGGATGAGTGAGGTAGACAGATTGACAGAACCAGAAAGAAATAAATTAAAAACATTTTGTCTTTGCCATTTGTTTCCGTAACCCCATGAACTTGTGTTGCTGTTATATAGCGTCTAACAATATAGATTTAGCGATCATAATAATACTTTGAGTATTTACAAACAAAAGACAATAACCAATGAGTAATAATTTAAAACAATTATCACGACTGTGTTGATGCCCAAATAAACATTTCAAAGTAATCTAAACAGTCCTTAAATTATATTGAACACGTATTGAATAGAACATTTTGAATCTACCGTATACAGGGTCTTTTCCCAACTTAGTCGGGTACCAAGTAGACATCAATATCTACTTGGTCATGTACTTGTACTCTACAATGTACTCTTGTACTACAGTGAACTTTAGTCCGCTATGCTTACACTGGGATACAAAATTTCTGAACTATATAGGTAGTTTGGAATATAAGGAAGAGATTAGACATAAATCACTGATTAGTTCTGTTTCTAGAGTTTACATGCTTCTGTGGATAACCAACACGCTAATACTTCAGTAAATAAGTAAAAAAACAAACCTACATGATAGAATTCGTAATTTTATTTGTTAGATTTAAATCAAGCAATTTATTCTTCGGTTCATGTTTGTGATTCTTCTGAAACCACAAATCAATCGAAAATAAATTTCCGGTTCGTAAATCTGTGTTGCTTTTCTATTTGCGCGTAGTTTTAGTCAGTTAGAACAATGAAACAGGCTTCTGTTTCTGACACAAATGCAATTTCCCAACTGCCAATCTCTAACTAGCCGTCTAAAATCGATTCTAGTTTATAATTTAATAAGAAAGTTCTAACATTTTATCCAGTATTCTACACAAGTGCCCTGTGGGTCAGCTACGAGTATATTTGTAAGGCATACATACAATTCTCTCAGAGTTCAATACAACAATTCCTTTAGGGTATTGTCGATGCTACCCCGTTATTGTGGAGCGTCGTTGATGTTTGCACAAGAACGCACGGGTGACTTTTACGCTATACGACTATCTTCCCTGTGGCACAAGACACGGGCGAACTCAGCCAGTGAAGGCAATTGTTCCTAAAATAAACCATCCTATGCATAAACGTTGCGTGGGATAGATAAGAAATAATTCAATAAAATAAAACAGAATCAATAATAAAATTAAATTTAACTTTACCTACATACGTACAAAAGCTCGCGGCTGTAATTCCTTAAAAAATTCAGAAGTGTATTAAACACCCACTATGATTTTCTGAACTATGATTTACGGTTCCATTTTCGGGCACTTTGTAAAAAAAAATGTGTAGGTATACTGAAAATAAATTCCTAACCAAAAATGAAAACTTTATTCAGTCGTATTTGGTTTGATTTTAATTTTAGTTCGATTTTACTTTGTTTGATTGAATTTAGTTTGATTTAATTTAGTTTTTTTTAACACAATAGTTCAGACAGCTAGAGGGTGCATTATTATTCAGTGACATTTTATATAGCCTATAACCAGCGGATAATCACGTCACTTCAAACGATACGTCATTTGTCCAATTTTAATTTTCAGTAGAGGAGCTATGAAAGAGCAGATGAACCTACATACAAAAATACAAACATGCATACATAGCCTGTCAAAATCATAACTCTCCTTTGGCTTTGCCGTAGTGGGGTAAAACATAATATAAAGAATATCAAACAAGTGCGCAAAACCCCACGGATACCACCTCTACCAAAATCGGTGGAGGTGACTATGTCGGACTCGAACTGACCAAAACGCACGCCGTCCTGGGATCCTTGATTGCCGGAGGTGAGATTATACAAGACATATTTCTCGCAACACGGCAGTCTCGGGGATATCTCTTTTGAGATGACCCTCTTCCCCTACTGCCGTCCAACCCTCGGAGAAAGCCTATACCAGAGCCTCGTCTTTCAGTCGACTATCACACAGTATCGACTTCCAGGTCAGGTTTCAAATATCTAGAATTGAAGGGTTTCACAATCGACTGCTATGTAAAGAATCGAGAGTTTGATTCCAACCTAATGCGTATGCTTTATATGCACGAATGTTCTATTTCCATGGGTATGCAAAAAAACAGTAGTAGATTAACTACTTCATTACAATATTTTTTCTGCTACGCTTCGATGATAAAGCTTCAAGCGACATGACTTTGCAAAGAAATTGGCATTGTAACATTTTCTATATCCTGCTGAGCTGCCTTAGATTTCCTTCCTTCCTTGTCATTATGATCGACATAGTAATTCTTATTCAAACTAAGCCTCTGACATTGATATTCTGATTACCTTTGCTTCATTAATGCTAAGAATTGTTTTAGCGCCAATAAATATTGATTATTATGAATTGCTGAAGTCTATAATATTAGTACGGAGATTGTATCTAGACTAAATAAATGTTCGTAAATAGACAAAAAAAGGACAAACACACTGATTTTCTTACCGTAGACTTCCTAGGCTGGGGCCGCGCTTTGAACCAGTGATCGCTAAACTAACCTATAATATATTTTTAAATTTGACGCTTTGTTAGTAGCCTATAATCTGTTTATAAAATATTTTTAGAATTTTGTTTGCCAATCAGTGTTAAATAATATTAATATCCAGATGAAAATACACAAAATACATTAGTTTTAACATTTATTTTACTTTTTAAATCTCTGATTACAATTTTCGCGCAAGTTCAATAATAAATTATACTACAAATTGTAAATTTTAATGTATAGAATTCCAGGCCTTTCAACGTTCCAATCAAAAAAAATTGTAAAGAAGAACAATTGCGAATATATAAAAATCAGAGGCACTCAGTGAAAAGGTAGCCAATATAGTATTTAGAATACGTATAATACAGAGATAATAGTTATAACTTATGAATTGTCACAATTGTTCTAAAGACAGAGGTGTCGATAACTGTATCGCGAGAGCAGTGTTTTTTCTCACAAATCTCAAAAAAAAGTTGTACGAAAAAGCCCAACGCGTTTACAGAACTTTCTACTTCAAATATTCACAGCTATTTTGTCTATTTCACACAAGAATCGCTGCAACTTGCTTATTAAAATTCTAACATTTTAAATGAAACGTGTGCAAGCTTTCGCAAAACTAAATACGGCCTTGTTAGTTTCGCACAAAGGCCAGGTGACCCGGTGTTGGTGGACTGTCTCATATTGTGTGCGCGAGCTATTCACGTGAGGTATTTTCTGTAGAACTTTATGCGCACAATGAGCAAATTAAATTCCTATTGAAATCACTTTATAAGGTAGGCCCAGATAAAAGCGTGGAAGTATGAAGGCTCTAAGGCATTTTCATTATATATTGTTTAATGGAGGTGCGGTGCGAGAAAATTATTTGGAAGAAGCGTTTATCATAATGTGTTTAACTCGGTTGTAAAAGCTATATTTTACTTTATTTGTTTATTAAAAATAAAGGTAAGACTTTTTTCATTGGAGCACATAAAACATAAAATGATTGTAAATGAATTTCTTTTTAGCATGTGTACAGTGTGTACAGTGTTGAAGGATACATATCTCACAGATATTATCAACAAACATCTAACTATTACACTTTTAGGTATCATTGCATTGTTCACTGCGATATACAAGGAAATTAGTCCTATTTTTGTTGTACATTTATACTCAATTATTAAAGAAAGTAAATATGTTTTACTTGAATATTTATTTATTGTTAAATAAAAGTAATTTATCGAGCTAAAGTATTTTTTTATTTAATCAATAGTTGTAACTGAAATAACGAAATAAAATAATTATGTACGTGCATCGTGAAATTCTTCCGCATCATCACCAACATATCATTTCTAATGAGTTTTCTATACTTAGCTTTTCAAACACAATGCAAAAAAATAAAGTATGCAAAACTGGAAAAGTGTCTCACATTTTATATCTATTGTAAAAGTTTAAGTAAATTACTTTCACTTACCTTGATATTTTATTCACTTAACTATTAATCAATTTATTTTAAAATCCGAAAGTTTATTCAGTCACAAAAATAAAAATAAAAAAGATAAAACATAAAAACAATAAAAATTTAACTTTAATAACTTCAAGCAATTCACAAACACAAAACAATCACTTATCCAATATTACTTTTTAGTTACAGAATTCGAAACCGCACTCTAACTTAGAAAGCGACAGTTCAGTGCCGCGGCCGCCGAGCGACTAACGTTGCTTGTCAACCTTCCACAATGGACGCGAACTGCCTACTGCAACAGGAGGCATAACTACTGTACACGTACACTTCACTTTCAACTGAAAATGGAAAACCGGGTACTCCAAATTTGTTAGATTTTGTACAAAAAGATCTTCTAGAATATAGTACATTCTATATATTCTAGAACATCTTTTTGTACAAAATCTAACAGATTTGGAATTTAAATAACTGGAATATATCTAACTGCAATGTGAGAGTTACGGTATGAAATGTACAAGTTTAGACACGAGTTATGGACTCAAAATGTACTCTATGATATCATTAACGGTCATAAAGTTCTTTTAGATTTAAAAACATAACATAACATAACCCGAAGGGGTAGGTAGAGGTGCTAGCACCCACATTTCGCCAGTTTATGTTTAGATCCCAATGTAACAGGTGGCGAGCGTATTGCCATTAACCAGGCACTTATAAACCTGCGATAAATACACCCATAACTTTGAAAAGCATCGAAAAGTTATTGGCGTGTGCCATGGTGAAACCTGGGATGGACCCCAAGACCTCGTCCATGGATTTTCGCGAGATTTAATATGATAAGGTATAATACTGTAGACAAAGTATCACGTGCCTTCTTCGAACCGATTGTGACAAAAATAAGTAAGTTTATAACCTCATAAGTTATAAGTAATTGGTACACCTGAAACTTCGGTCCGTAACGTGTCTCAACAGGCTTACAGGTTTAACACTGTGATTGAAACGATTTGTAAGGACATTTTAGAAAATTCCTTCGCAAGTAAAATAGAAATTATGAAAATGTTGAAGCCAAGTGTTGTTTCTAACGGATTTATGGGCATCTTTCTAGACAATGGACGGGTCGTCGGAACGAAATGATCTACGACGTTCCGGAACAAAAGATTGCAATTTTAGAATAGACCCTTTTCGTTCCACGTCGCGACGTAGAGTAATTCCGCTGGAGACTTTAATGACTTAAATGGGTATTGTTTTTGAACGGTTCATCTAGATGACGTCATTAGTTACTTCAGTAATTAATGACTCAGACTAAATCTCGGGTGGATGTTGAATTTACAACAAAGGTACGGTACGTAAAGTTTTTGAAACGTTTAAAAATTAGAGCTCTTTTATATTAAGGCCATTTGTTCTGAAACACTCTTCAAGATGGAAATTTGGGCATTGTCTTTCAACCTATAATTTTGTGAGTTATAAGAGATTCTTCTAAAGGAATTTAAGTATTTAAAAATCAAACCTTTGCCTTGCCTTTACTGTCGTCTTTTGACAGTTTTTTTTATCTCTACTAACAGTACCGTTTGTGTTGACACGAACACATTCAAAGTGTAAGTGCGTGTAATAACATGACATGAAGAGAACTAAAGATCGCACGCATTCTTAATCTGCAACAACCACATTAGCCTTATCGAGTACTCGCCAAGGAACTTATAATTCTTATCTTGCCAACTAGTGACGAGTTTTATTGATATTTTTTGTCAATTTGGAGGCGAGTAAACACCAGACAATTATGTTTCAAATTAATTTATCATGTGCTTTATTATTTGGATTTCGATTCACCTTTTATTATTTAGCTTTTTCTTTCTTTACCCTCGTTGATAAAAATACAAACTAAAGTACATGGAGTTTGCTTTATATTAACAGGTTCCACCGGGTGCAAATCATGATCAATGCAACAGTAACAGCGAGTAACAATTTAGCTTAACTAAAAGTGTTAATATTATAAAAAAAATCGGTTGTCTACTAAAATCTATTAAAAAAGGACCAAAAAAGTGAAAATATATATCAGTAAAAGCAATAATGTAGTACCACAGAGTTCATGTTACCGACATCCATTGTCAATTCACCCGTAGTCCTGTCGAAGCCGCATGCAAGTGAACTCATATAAATTTTTATTAAATATTGACAGTATTGCATCATTCGAATATTTGTTGTGGCATGAAAATTTAGTTAAAAGAATATGATATATACTGTGTGACGTGCTGAACAGAGGAGCTCCTCAACTAGAAGTATTTTTTTTTATACTACGTAGGTGGCAGATAAGCACACGGCCCACCTGGTGGAAAGCGGCCACCGTGGCCTATGAACGTGTGCAACACTAAGGGTGTCACACACGCGCTGCCCACCCTGAAGGGAAAGGGGGAGAGCTGGGAAGGGGTGGGGAGGCTAGGAAGGGGAGGGGAAGGAGGGGTATAGTGAGCCCTGGCTACCCTACTTACCGGCGGGAACACAACACGATGGTTATTATGACCGCGGTCTTCTGTAGGGCGGAGGTACTTCCCCAGTTGGACAGCTCATTTCGGACGGGAGATACCGTCGAGTCCTACCTCCGTAAAAGTATAAAGAGTAAAAGAAAAAAAAAAGTATAAATTCATGTTATTTAGTTTATAAGATAATTGCATTGCTATTGTATTGATATATCTATTACATCGCCAAAACCAAACTGTGGTATTTCAATTATCCTCCGCAATATATACCTGCTATGTATAGACAAGCCATGCTTAACAACTTCTATGACATAGCGGTAGTGGTCACGGCTGTAAGTGGGGTACGATTACCGCTCAATGCAAATATTTATACGCAAGAATATAATGTCTATTTGCATTGGTTTGGATATTTCCCTCCCTTGGAGAGCACGTTTAGCCGTCGGTTGCCATACTTTATCAAGGGTAGGCGTTGCTAGAAGTTGAATCTAAAAATTATGAATAGTCTAACTCCAATACTTCGATACTTCCAATAGTACGTGTGTGGAGCCCTGGGAAAAAAATAGTACTAGTATAGGGAAAGAATAGTAAAAGTAAATTTTTTAAATATTTTTCCCCCGTATATGATGAATATTAATAAAATAATATGTCTAGTGTACTCGTAAACGCTTGGCAGAATTGCAAATGAATCATATTTTCACATTTTTCACTTTCACTTTTTTTCTATTTCATAAATGTAGAATATCTGTGGCATGAATACACTTACTACTATTTTGCCCTATAATTCAAAAGAACCAGTCGTGTGTTCTACCATTCAAACCCCTACTATTGAAGGAACCAGATTAATATTTTACTGTGAACTCGTCAAAGATTTTTAATCAAACTGATTTTAGCTTTTCATTTTATATTCAAAATTTTAAACAAATAATAAAGTTAATAATTAAAATGTTGTCGTATGTTATAAATCTCTTTTAGGTAGCCATGATATAATTTGATTATGAAGATTGCTTTTAGAGTTGGCATCTTTTTCAAACTGAATTGAAAATGCTTGGAAATGATGATCAGAACAATATTGTAAAATATTTTGATACCCATCAAGGTTTACAGGGCTCACGAACGTGGAAATAACTGTCTTTTTTGGGAAAGACAGGCAGGAGTAGTGAATGTATCAATTATTTCATAAGAATTTAGGTTTTATGGGACTTTGAAATTGAATAGAACTCTAAAAAATGTTCAGGGCTTTCTGTAAAATTGTGAAACTACCTGCACAAATTATTTCCTACGGACTATGTTGTACAATAAAAAGTCTTTGAAGACATCAAGATTTAATATTCTTATTATGTCGTTCAAGGGAATACCATTCGATTATTTCCATTGTGCGAAAATCTAAATACTAACTCTTAGTTACCGTGAGGTATAATATATATGTAAAAGATTTCCCCAGGCATTGAAAAGGGAAAATTACCATTATGTATAAACAAATCATATAAAACAGTTATCTCATCTCGTTTCAGCGGCATTAATCCCCAGTGGCCTATCAAAAATACACATTGCCTAACAGTATACGGAAATATAATTTTATAGGTTTGGCTTAAAATTTGCATATCAGCTTTCAGCAATAAATTGTTTTGGAATAATTCACGTAAATATTTAAACAAATAACTAGTTTACGCGTAAATTACGTACGTGTAAATTTATAATATTTTTTGTAGTAAAAAATATTGAGAATCTCGTCAATAAAGTAAGTAAACAGACAAAAAAATGTAGTGTCGTAACATGTGCAGTGTGGGGGGTAGTTGAAGAAGTAACTTAACCCTCCTCGTAGCCTTCAGAGTCGTGACAGCGCACACTCCACGGTTAGTGTAACCTGGCCGAAACAACAAAAAAATTAAAAAGTGAATGATTGTATTTATCAAATGATGGCATTAGTACCCGGGTTTTGCTAACCAACCTTCATCCACCAACCAACCAACATTAACCAACCAAAAAACAGGTAACGCGACAGTTTTAAAGTGTATAAGATAAGCTCGTAGTAACAGTACCATGTTCAGCCTAACCAAGACTGCAGTAGTTAAACATAATGTTGTGAATTCATCCTCATTCACTACTTGTGCTATTGTTAGACCATGAATACAAATAACCTTAGGAATGTGACTGTAAATAGTTAAAAACTCGTGATATTTTTCCTTGTTGTACCTACCGCTTCTGTTTGTAGGTTGTTACTATGAAAATATGTAAAAGTAGCCAATAAGTAAATTTTTTTCCTTTTAATTGAAGAAGGAGGCGTTACATGGTGAAAAAGCATTATAAGAAAAATATACCTATAACAGAATGGGGATGGAGGCAGGGTCAAATATTGGATCAAAATGGGCTCTATGCGCGCAGTACGCGTTTTTGGGCCATCTTTTAAGCACGAGGTGTATCGGTGGTGGACAAGCTCAAATCTACAAATTATAAAATATCTCAAAACAATCGGTTCGCACCAGTGAGTGCCTACTTTCTCTCGCGACTTAGGTCCAAATTCCATGCCGATAGGTATACCACAATTTCTACTTGGCCCAACTCTATATCATTTTTTTCTGTTAAATTCATAATACATCTTTAACACAAGAAAGAATTAAAATTAATTTCACTCATGGTTGTTAAACCCTTGCGGAACTCAGAGTTATAATATCCACTCAGACATTTTTATCTAATTCTTCCAACTTCAGCATTGTTCTTCATCGTCGGAATAATGAAGCTCTAAGAAACTTTTGCAATGTTCATCATGATAATGCAAGTATTATTATCAGATCTTTTTTTCACTAAGTTTTGATGAAAAATGGAAGCTTGTTGGTAAGTTATTACAAGATTAATATACCTTAAGAATAATGTAAATTGTAGAATAAATGATAAAGAAAGAGTTAATGCTGGGTGTATACAAATAGTTCACCTTATTTTCGGGAGATGGCGCTAGATGTACTTTTGTTGGATATGAAAGATGAATACAAGGTTTTGAAAAACACAAATATTGTAGGAAAAATGTTTTTATATTTTTTTATTTATGGCAAGTTAATTTGACTTCATCTCGCCAGATGTTAAGCTGAAGGCAAAGTCTCATGAAAAAGGGTCACCATTGCAAACACGTGCTACAGCGGTGGCGCTCAACTCATATCTCTATTGTACAGATACAACTGATTCACAGTTTTAAGTTAGTTTATAATAGTAATGATTATATTTAGTACTGATAATTTTTAATAATAAGTTATAGGTACTGCCTTATTCTCACCAGTAATAACGTGATAGTTACCTTACACACACACTCATTGCGTGACCACAATCAATGCTACCTCCCTAAACTTCAGACTGTTCAAACTTACACAATAATCTGTACCTTACATGGCGTGTTAATTCCCTTAAAGAGAATTGTACGGTACAATATTCGTAGTTAGCATAGACAGGCCCATTGTTTAGTAGTTAAGTAAAGGACTGGTTAGGTTAGCATTGCAAGGGTAGCGTGAAAAGTGGAAGAGGAAAAGCCCGAGAGCGGTCCTCAGCCTCCAAGTTAAAAGCAGGTTGATGGTGATGAAAAATTATTTCACGTAAATTATTGCCCCATAAACTGTACCTAACTGTTTCATATTGTTGTTACAGACCAGTGGATACGACTGGTGACTTATGAATTTTGAAGAACTTGAATCAAAAGTGAGAACAAAGATGGCGCTCGCTCGCGTACGATCGGTCTGTTTTAATTTAATAATTACTTAGTCTTTACTAAGCGGGACGGCAAACTTGGTAAGTAAGTTGGATTTCATTAATTTATCATTATGCGCTTTCAAAACTGCTTATTCTTTTTCCTTAAGGAAAACCGCACTTCCTTTTTAAGTCTTTATGGTTTCTATTTAAATATTACGATAAGAAATTATTTTAGTGATTTTATGTTATTCTTATACCATTTTTTCCTATGTAACGATTATATCGGATTCAAACCGTGAGCCTATACTTTAAAATAATTCTAACTTACACAATGCCAATCTTAATTCGTGCATTCGTACTAAAAAGGGTATAATAAAAAATAAATAACACTACTTATCACTTTTTAAAACTTCTTAAAGCTCTCAAGAAGTCTAAATCCAAGTCTGCACACGTTATCCAATTTAGTATTCACAACGATAAACCTCATTTCGTATGCAGCACGGGTAATCTAAAATTAACAAAAGCAAACTCAAACAGTCAGTTTCTAAAGTAAGCTTACAGTTAAACATTTGACGAGTAAATAATATCCATATTAAATCATCCTACAGGTGCCACGCCTTAGGCAAGTTATCAACTTTATGGCAAGAACTGTACTTGGCAAGTTGCTTGTGTAAAATTATGTATTCAGCAAATTAATGGGTTCAATACTTGGGTTATTGGTAATGGCGCGCACAAACAACGGTTTCACAAATTTTAAAATTCAAATTAAGTGAAAAATTTTGTTTGTGTTCAATTTTGTAATGACAAGTCAACTAAACCTGCTTATGATGGATGAGGTTTTGATACTGGTTACCCTCTTGGAGTGGGATGGCAGACGACAGTTGCTCCCATAAAAATCATATTAAGCCAAACCACAAGGACAAGAAGTAAATGATCTAAGTGAGTGACCTGAGCATTGAGGTGAAAGTCTCCGATACAACCATGAACAGTAAAATGGTGATGGTGATATTTAACATGGTTCAAAACTGTTGTGACTGTAACTATTTAGTCTAATAGACAAGGCATTTAGAAAATAAATTTGAAATTCCTCTATATATTGGAGGCAATAAATTGCGCAGTGTAACAAACCCTTACAAACTCAGCAGCATGTAGTTACAATTTTCGTGATATTCCTCCGCACAAGATAAATCCTCCTGGGAAGGGTCTTATACTATGTAAGAACAAAATCACTGAAGTTTGTTATACCAGTAAACTTACATTATCAATGGATTATACTTAACTTTGTCTATTCCAATAAGAATGTTATTATATTTTGAAATAAATATTTTTTGAATGATTTTATTGGAAAGCTGCAGTAGTCTAGTGTTATGGGTAATGGATTGCTGAGACGAGGTCTCGGGTTCGATTCCAGGTTTTACCATGGCACACACCAATGACTTTTCGATGCTCTTCGAAGTTACGTATTTATTAATCGCAGGTATATAACTGCCCGGTTAATGGCAATAGGCTCGCCACCTATCACATTGGGATCAAAACATAAAAAGTAGTTTGAATACAGTTAGCGGCCTTGTCACAATACTGTGGCAATTTCTTTCAGGCAAGCATAGAAAGAAAGAAAAAAGTTTATAAGGTAATTCGGGCAATAGTCTGTGAAAGCCTGCACCGCCTTGGTGGAAGTGGTATCCGTGGGGATTTTCGCATAATAAAATTAAAAAGAAGTCTGCGGAAACCTCGTTACGTACGGTTAAATCATGCTCTTTTATTTTAATTGTTATAGCTGCTATGTATTTTTACAACAATTTTTTAAATAAGAATAATAAAAAAATCTGAACCTATTTTTATCTTCATTGTCGGCTTACTTATTGATTATATTACTTGCGTTTACAGTAATGTCGTTGTGGTGGTAGTTAATGACAAGAAAATGTTTATCTTTTACTGATAACAGTAATGCCGTTATGCGGTTTTCATTTTCTTTCTTTGTCTTTTTAATGTGTCAAATAGTCCTCTACTGCCAATTGTAATAATAATTATTGTGTTAAGATGACTTTTATGTGAAATGTCTAGAATAATAGTTTTTATTATTTGGATGTAGTCACACTGAGTAAAGAAACAAAAGAAAAATTGGGAATACTTCCATTATATTCGATAATTGGATCTCAAATGACAAAAATGTATTCCAATGTAACATCATCGTTTGAAATCGAATCCCTTTGAGAGTAGATTAATCAAGTTGCGCCCAAATATCGAAAAGCTTTCCCAATTTTCCTAGCTAATCAGGAGCGTCCATTTTATTAGTAGCCTTCGTAGGTTAATCCACTAATCTTTAGGCTCAGTAACTTCATGCCAATAGGATTAGGGCTTTGATAATAAGTGGTACATATCAAAACTTTGTCCATTTATCTACTTTGCGACCTAAACTAATAATAGTGTCATTTAGATAATGGGTATAGCTAATTCAGTTTCATATAAATTGATATTGAATCATCCCTCTTCTGATCATTTTAAATCCTTACATAAGCTACGTTTATTATTTTAAAACTGTTTTAGATATTTTAATTTTCTGTAATATGTTATGCTCATGGAGAATGAGGAGCAGCAGGCAGGGGCAGGAGCAGGAAAGTAGAAAATCTCTGGAAAACTGGTAGATCTCATTCGACAAGTGGCATCGTCGTTGAATGGGGTATGGTATACATCTTCCAGCTGTATTCACATACTGATTAATCAGCCTGAATGATTTTGTAATAGTAAGAATATCAGGGCAAACCATTATTTCGGGATAAACACCTATTTTTTTTAGCAGGAGCTTTGTGCTCGCATATCTCCGGAAATATTAAAAGAATGTGCAGAGCAAGATGTGTTATGTAAACGGCATTCAAGAACCTGATTTTAAGTAAAAAAAATCTATAGGATAGATTGAGTGATCACGTGAATTCAAACAGAATTAGACTTCTCATCTTAAGCACTGGTTCATTACTATCTAAAGAAACAAGTTAATTGAAACATCGAAAATGGTGCGAAACTTGAAAAAAGCATTCTGTTCACCGATGACTGTACATGTCAACCAAATATAAATGTATAATGATGATTAATCCAATTTACATAGAAGGTTGTATGAAAAAGTGATACCGTATCTCTTCTATCAACTGTACATATTTGATTTTAAATTATTCGACTTTTGATAAATCATGAGTATTTTCTATCAAAACGCATTAGCTCAAACACAGGCGGCCAAAAAATCTACTTTCATTATTTTTCTAGTAGCTAAACGGTGCCATGTTATTTCTAAGCATATGTTGGTAGTAACGAAAGTAATCGCGACCCAAAAGGTCACCGAATAAATTACAAGTTTTCCGTCTTCCTTGTTTTTTCATTCAGAAGGGGAACAAAATAAATTATCAAGAAGTTTCGCCCCTTATCTCATTAAACGTAAACATGCTGGTTGTTTTTATTTGTTGATGTTAATGAGTCTACGACTTTTCATATGTTGCATTTCAACAAATATCATGAATAAGTCTAAAGTGGAGGTTTAGAGACAGCATAATTATGGGTGCTTAGTCGACAACCTCAGGCTGGCAGGGTTTAAGGTCATACGCATTAATTAAAGTAAAGCGGTTATCCAAAATCAAATAGTTCAGAAATATATTTCGCGAAAACTCCGCATATAATTTCGCGTTACCATTAGTATAGATTTTTCCTTTTCATTTTTAGCATTCATTTCAATTAAGTACCTACTAAATAGTTAATCATGTGTTATGTACTTCTACAATTTATTGAAAAGGTCCACAGCTACATAACTATATACATCGTTAAACTATAACAACGTGAGAATATAACGACGGCGACGTCTGATTGTATTCGAATATGAAAATAGAATGCAATATCTTTTGTTGGCACATAATGAATGCTGTTCCGTTGTACATTTTGTGAGACATAAAAGGCTGCCAATAAGAACTAGCAAAGGATGATAATATTAAAATGATTTTATGTTGTTCTTGAGAAACTCAAACATTGAAAGTACCCATTTAAATCTCTCTTTACTGATTCCCATTTTTCCGGCCAGTTTTATTTTTACCTGTAACAAAAATAAACTGTATTATTATATTGATATGTAAAACCTGGTGAAAGTGATCAGGTAAATGGTACATATAATGGATATTTATTACTTTTTATAGTTTTAAAATGTGAAAAAACAAATGCAAAAGGATTATACCGTTTTATAACAGAGGCAGAACATGACGTCTCAAATAAGCAGTCAGACTTGGGAAGTGCCTCCGCCCTACAGAATACCGCGACTAATAATAACGTTATGGTGTGTTGGGCAATGGGTAGAGTAGCGAGAGCTCACTGGTCAAGGCTCAAGGTTTTATATTGTCAGTGGGAAGGCCAAGGGTTTATGTTGACACTGCTATGTGGTAATTTAAAAGCCTGCTTTGCTGACGCTACAAAACTCTCCTAATCTTTACCTGTCTCCTCTAGGGTCAGCAGCACGAATGTGATTTGACCACGGGTTACCATCGTCAATGGAAATTAGCAACACCAAGAATTACTTTCTACCAGGAGGGCCGTGTGCTTATCTGCCATCTAAGGTGTATATAAAATATCCTGACAGGTTCACATTTTATCTAGACCGAGAAAATGAACTATCTACGTAAAATATTCAACACTATCATTGAATATTCAACTTCCATCTAACAAACCATACAAAGTTCAATAAAACTGCGATAGTGGTATCAAAATTCAACTTTTCCACGTCGTAGGTGACCCGGGCGTATTATAACGTTAAGCCCGGATATCACAGAAGGCACTCAAATGGCCAATCCGACTGTGAATAAATCTTTCATACAACGTAAAAATAAATAGGAAATTACCATTTCGTATTCACTTTGTCGTTATAATAATTCTGAGGTATAAATGTATGTAAAGGAACGTGTCTCTTTTGAGCCATTTTATAAAAAAACTAACTGTATTGTTTTTATCATTATTTATTTACTCTTCAATTTAGTTCTCTTGTAATTAACCGTTATATAACATTTAAAAACTTTAGAACTTTAATTGATAAAATACTATCCTATTATACACGGTGTTAGATGAACACTCCCGAAAACGAATACTGGGGATACTAATGACCATAGCCATAATGACCAGAATTGGGCTACTTTTTTTTGATCGTATAATTTTGTTTTGGTAGATACCATGATTTAAATCCTTTTATTTGCATAATTCACGCAATAATATTATTTAACAGGATTAAAAATCATGGTACCTACCATTAAATTAGACCACATTTGTTAAGTTGCAAATATCGGTATCATAACATGGCTTTGGCACTCTATTAAATTTTATTGATATTGGTTTTAACGCAACTTAGGTACGTTGTTTCCCTTGTAAATGCGGGATTTACTCACAGACTGTATTTACGATAATTTTATAGTCACTATCTTCCTCTCTTGTTAATGATTCAAATTATTTAAAAAAAAAATCTTTGTTTCCAATAGTTCGTAGAATTGTCGATAAATGGCTCCAACGTCGTCCATTAAAGACTTAAAGGAAAATTTTGAATCCTTTTTACATGGTCCGGTAGCTCAGTGGTCAAAGGATTCTTCCCTTTAAAAAACTGGCCACGGGTTCAAATCCCGTCTGCATATTATTTTTTTCTAATTTTTATAGTAGGTAGTGATCATCCTCATAGGAATTATCCAGCTTTAGAGTTCTCTTATTATTCTTCTTTGTGAGGAACTGATCTGACTTACCAACTCTGGAAAACCTCGTCATTTGTTTAGTAAGTGCATCGACTTGCTACCCGCTGAACACCGTAAACACGTTAGTTTTATAATCTTTAAAAAAATAAGAGATGCTTTCCTAACGTAGTATTTCTGAGTTCACGTTGCACACAATAACTTCTGTTTAGGCACCTTTCAATAACAGTTGCAATAGAGTCAACAAAATGGATTCAAAACGACCTAAGTAAAAGTGACTACAAGTTCTCGAAGCCAAAGTGTACTTGCCTATACATTGAGCGTTATTTTTGCAATATCGTAAACGACTCTTTTGTTGTTGAAACTTTCAATGGAAATGTTCGTAGTTCGTTTTGTGAATTTTGTACTGTAACATAGGCACTGTACAAAACAGTACAAAATAATGTACCTTCGTATATTTGTTTTAACTTCTTTATGAGAATTTGAAATTAACTTTTCTATTTTATGTTATATTTCAGTAGGTACCTACTTTGTAGCTATTTAATAGGATTCAATAATAAAAATACTTTTGGTACTATTTAGTAAAGATACAATGATTTTTGTCTCTATACAATGTACAAGATGCCTGTGGCTACATTCCAAGATCACGTCTATTTGTTTCGGCAGACATTATCTACCCTGCGGGTAATTTACTCGGGTAATTTAGTTGAAAGATTAATACTAGTATAAAAAATATATAGAGTATTGGAGAACCCTATTGTAAAGGATCTATGCGAAACAGGATAGTGATTAGTATAAGGAAAAAAAGTACTAATAATATTGTTATAAATGAGAAAATCACGTATAGTAAGAATAATGCAAGTCAGCACGAGTCATAGGACGTGAGAAATAGTACAGCTCCCACTCCACAACTAGTGGAAAAATCTTAGAATACTCGTATAATACTACTACTACGCAAGATATTGCTATTGTTATTTCAATAAGATCGGTATATTCTGACAATACTGGAAACACTGACGTGATAAAGTACAAATAATAATGTTACAAATTAGGAAATTTCACTTTCCTGTCTGACATTATATCCTACGAGTTAATTCAGAAACTCTACCTATATGATAGCTCTTATCCAAATCTGTTTGACGGTTTATGCGATTGAGTATTATTATAAACATTCCCACAAACTTTTACATTTATAATTTAGTGGGATATAAATTGTATAATGATCTGGTTGAAAATTCATTATCCCAAATGAATGTGCTATTTACCATATAAATTACTACAAATTTACCTTCCAATTTTACGCATAATAATAGAATTCGGGTGATATAATTATGTGCACAGTGGCGTTATTTATGTTTGATAAACAGTTTTAGCTTTCATACGTTCATGTTTAATTTATATTGAACGGGACGATGTATATATAACAAACCCACAGTGTTTGTATTTACACTCAGTGAGACTGACCACACTACGAATATACACCGACTAATGTGACTTTCCTAAGCCAGGATTAATATATAGAAATTATCATCATCATCATATTCACTGTTAAATCTATCGGGATATTTACCTTGTTTGTTAATTTCATTGATATCAATGCAATCAACAAACATGGTAAATATACCGATAGATTCAACACTGATCAAGAATGTTAAAAAAAAGCTGGAATAGGAGAATAAATATTTACAAGAGTAGCATTTCTTTTATTTCTTTCGCCAGACTGCAATTTATTTTGTTTTCTTTTCATATTTTTACCGTCATTTTATTTATTTTGTCATCGATATATTCATAATCATATTTTTCTGATTTATTTCTTGTAAAATTATTGAATAATTTAAATTGAGTAGGTTACTTGCCTTAACAAGCCATAAATACTCAGATATAAGACTGTAAGCATAGGAGTATAAAAATTATCTATCCAAAAATCTACTTGAATTGCAACCTAATGCGTTCACGTTCAAATTTGCTGCTCCACATCATGTTTCGGTTGATACAAATCGAAAAAGATTTGAATCGAGCTCTGTATGATGTGACAAAGTAACAGTGAAAGAAGCGAATTCAGCAGAAATAGAACGTTTAACTGTGATATTTGCGCGCTACAACTGTCAAAGAATGATGTTGAGCACAGTTTCGACAGCAAAATAGTGTATGAGTTCAAAAAATATTTTTTACTGCTACGGCGAACAAAAGAATGTATGGAACGTGTACGTGGAAAATCATCCTGTATATAAGAAATTATATATATGGAATGAGGGAGGGGACCCTTCACTTACCAACGGTTTAACAATTCCAACGATAACAATAGCACATTATTACTTATTGTCATAGAATGAAATGTCAAACCGCACCCCTCAAAGCAAGTAAAAAGACTTCTTATCCGAGGAGAGCTGTCGTATGTACAACATTCCTCGAGTGTGAAGGACAAACTTCGACACACTCCCCTCCCTCCCCATCATATATGATGATTTCTTATAATGGATTTCCACCAGGTAACGCCTACATATAGATGAAGGCGTAACCCATTCATTGCATTCAATGCACAACTACAATAGTAATTATATGTAGATCTCAGTATCTGTTTCATTAGATATAGGTTTACCAATAGCTTTGGAATCCGGTACACACCACTTCCGTACACAACCAGTACGCTTGTGGTCAATGCCGCAATGCGTAATTGTGTCCCAGTTACAGGTGGATTGGGCCATACATGATAGGATATACTATACTACTGTACAGGTCATAGTAAGATTTAATAGCGAGTATTAATGTAATTTAAAATCAAAAAAAGAAAAGGCGATTGCGTAAGGGTTAAAGTGAAATAGACACGAGTGTTTCGTAATTTAAATAAATATTGTCAATATCAAGTTTATATGACTTTCACCTTTAAACCCGGAGTTTGTTTAGTCTTTTTGACTCAAATGGTTTGGCTTATAAAGCTTTTATGAGAGCGATTGCCATCTTTTTTTTAATGTACGCAAATCCCCACGTATGCTGCCTCCGCCAAAACCGTGGGAGGTAATTATGTCGGCATCGAACCGACTAAAACGCTTTACTATGCCGTCTTTGGGTCTTTGATTGCCGGAGGTGAGATAATACATAACATATCTTACAGGGAGAAAATAGAAGCATTCACTTTTTCCAATTCATAATGAGATGAGAATTCACTTAGCTATTAGTGGTTGTCTGTATACGTGTAGGTACATCAAAAATAGCAATATAAATATATTCATAATATATTTATAAATATATCAGTGTGGTAACCAAGCTTGAAAAAATTTACTTTTATTTTTTGTAAACAAAGAAAACCTTCCGTATATTAGAATTTCAAAAACAAAAGTGTAAATTCAGTCATAAATTAGCTTCATTTAATTCTACAACACAAACAGCTTGCTACCGAGCAAGCGGTTAGAACGTAACACTTTTATTTAAATTTCTGTGCTTGGAGCTCCACCTACCTTATAGCTACGGCTTATTACACCGAGCAATAAATATACTGTAATTAATTTCGGTTTTAACGAAGAAAAAACCAAGTTCCAATAGCTTTAAATTTCCCTCTTTTATTTTTTTGTTTTGTAAAGGGAGAAAATAACAACGATTACGATTACTGCAATTTAGGGGTATATCAGTTATGAGACCCCTAAATTGCAGTAATCACTGATTTGGAAAATTTTGGCGTAATTTCAGGTGCTGCCGGGCAAAAAGTACCACTGACACCTGAAATTACGTCATAAATTTGTGTATTTTTAATGCCACTTAGTTGGCAGACAAGCACACTGCCCACATAATGGAACTGAGAGTTCACTGGAGAGGTTTTGTGTTGACGGTGGGAAGACAGAGAAACGCTTCTTTATCTTCTGCACTGACAGCACAGAGACTTAACACGACGACTCTTAGCCCGAATGTGACGCCCCTGGTGTTGCAAATGTCCATGATCAACGGTAACCACTTTCCATCAGGTAGGCCACGTGCTTGTCTGCCACCTAAGTAGTATAAAAAAATAGAAATTGGTTACCGTGACCAATGGGAGTTTGCAACACCAGAGGCATCACACTCGTGCTGCCGGCTATGTAGAGTAGAGGAGGGAGGGGAGAAGAGTGATGGTTAAGAGAATATCTGTGCTATTGGTACAGAAGGCAAAGTAAAATTTCTTGGCCTTTGCATTGACCGTACAAAACCGCACCAGTGAGCTCTGACTACCCTATTCACCGCCAGTAATACAACACAAAGTTATTATTAACCGCGATATTCTGTAGGGCGGGATACTTTCCAAGTCGGACTGCTCAATTAGGACGGTGGATACCGTCATGTCCTGCCTCCGTTAGAAATTTATAAATTTTCCATATATAGTATAGTATAGTAATTATAGAATATAATTACTATTGACATGCTACACTAATTGCATGTATTTATTATAATGACATAATTTACAATTTCGACACAAATTATGTTTGTTCAGAAATAATATTAAATGAATTTATATAATTTTAATTCATCTTAACCAATATATTCATGCACCTATATTATAATAGTTTCATTCGTCTCATGAGGTAATTTTTACCTATAAGCTACTGTTCATATCATAAATACCGCCGGGTTAAGGTACCAAAACAAATTTGATAGTAAAGGGGACTCATTAATTTCCTTTCAAATATCCGCCGGCTAACAAATGTGTTCAAAAATATTCAGGGTATTGCTTATACGTCATTTATTTTGTGGTCAAGCTTTAATAATTTTAGTTTTATTCACTTTAGCAGCTCACCATGTTGAGCAATAGGTATTATTCGTAATATCTTGGGAAGGGGATCATTAGTCCCCTGTTAATGATAAAGGGATATAAGTTTTTAATTTAATCAACCAGTTTCAAACATCAGTTTTTTGCTGATAGCGCACCGATTGATCTATGCCATCAAATTACATAATATGTATGTGATTAATATTCATACATTTTGACTGAAGATTTCTTCCGTAATAAATGTCAAGTAACTTTTGTAAGTCAATATTTAGAGGAGGAACAATTTCCTTCTACAATTTTATTAATAAAAGCAACCTTTCAACTTTTGTGAGGCAAAGGGTGCGGAATACTCAACGCGTTTCAAGAAGGCATGCCTAACATTATATAACAACTGCCCACTGAAATACCTTCAGGACCAAATTGGTGTTCCGAACTGGGGTAAAGCAGTTATAGTTTACCTCTCTCTCTCTGTCATGTAGTGTTATCCTACTCTCGTTCGAGTTTCAAAACACAGTTTCGCAATACTGACATAGTTAGGAGTCTGTGTTGCTAGACAAGTGTAAGTTATGATACTAAATTCTACTTCACAGTATAAAAAAATTAAACATTAAAAAATAACTTAATAAAACTTTATTCAATTCAATTAACAAAATCTATCAAAGCTCCTATTATCGTTACTATTGTGATATCACGACAAAGAGGTTATTCCCCTCGATGTGGTTATGACGTTATTAATCAGTATGCTACGCGCGTAGCCACTACGTAATATACATGCGTAGCAGTCGTAGGCAAACCCGTAGCTGAGGCGAGGATATTGGCATATTTATTAGTTTTTGGATTTTGTAAGACATCGAAGGTGGAATGTAAGATCTAAGTGATTCAGGTAGTTGTGGATTCGTTTCCAGCTCAAATTATATTTATGCATAAATATAATATCTACATTCATGTATAAAAATAATTTATCATCATTAATATTCATCATTCTCTGTGCCTATTCCCAACTCAGTTATGGATGGCTTTCTAGTTTAACTAATATGCGGCTGAACCTCAATATTTTCCTGCCATCGGACCTCCACAACCAAATTGGCGATATCGAAGTTCTATAGTTAAGCTAATCAGCTCTAACTACCCGTAACGATAATAGATGTTCTTAGGGTAACCGGAACCGATCGCTTAACGTGTTCTCCGAAGCACGACCAGTTCAAATAGCTATATTCATCCACACAAATACTTGCACAGAGTGGGGATCAAACCCGCGCCTCCTGCGTAGCAGTCGCGTACACTACAGGCATGCCACAGAGGTTATAATTACAATGTATATCATACAAAACAAATAAGAAGGTATGTTTATCCATATTTTAAGATTATTTATGACAAGCTAGTGATTACGCTATACTTATTTTGGGTCTGCATTTATCTTAGAATATATTATATGTATTATAAAAGAACCTCAAAGGCTTTCATACCTCAATTAACATCGCAGAATGATCTCCGGCCTCCATGAGCGCGGGTATGGGAGGGGCCGAGCCGCCTTTCACCCTAGCAGAATCCGACCATGGCGGTTAAGATGGCTTCTGCAGCAAAATTGCCGCAATTTCACAAATGTCCATAAGTGGTAAATGTAATACAAAATTAATGACAAGACACCACTGTCAAGTTTTTCAAGAAAATCTTCCAGCTCCCATAGCATGATACTGATGATGCACCTTCTACGTCAAACTAATGTCAATGACCTGTCAAACTCAAAGCAACGTTTTAGATAGTGACAGTTTGTATAAACAGATGTCGTCACTTGAGTGATTTTCATTCCCTTTAATCACACATGAAGAAGTCGCCGTCATTTACAACGATTTACATTATATGACGTGGCTTCATCCCGCTTGTGATCATAATTGTTCAATGAATTTTCATGGGGGTCAAAGTAATCGACGGATGATTTGCGTTAAAGTTGTTCTATTATTGCGATCAATGACGTCAGAACGAACATAATATCTATACATATTTATATCGCGGACATACTCTATGGCGTGGCGGTAGTGAAAGCAACCGCTATGCAGGAGGTTCGATTTCCGCTCCGTACAAATATATGTATGCTTAATATGACTTTTGCATTGGTCTAGTTGTGCCTTGTCGTGATAGAATCTGCCAAAAATAGTTATATTTCAACAACATATTAATTTTCTCAAATACCTATCCTTATAACGAGAGACGCTACGTGTCGTGAAGCTTTTAATCTGCTCTTGTAATGGCCCTAATGAAACAAGGTGACTAGCGATGATTATGATGTCACGTGGGTAGAGCGAGGGTCAAAATTTATGAGTGACGTCGCACAATTTTGGGTTTTAGTAAAAGCTTCGCTGCACTGTTATTTTTAATAGAGGGGTATACAGCCCTCGCTGCTGTATAAAAAGTCTTATTAGTTAGTATTACAAAGTATAAAAAAGAGGGATTTTTTTCTATGGTAAGCTAATCAAAGAAACAGTAGAGTTATGGTTCTAGAATTAAAGTTGTGAAGTTGCAAGTTGGAACTCCGTCTAGCATATAACGGGCATCTATTTCAGCTTAATGATTTTATTTACTTTAAGGATTATCAAGAAAGTTCCACGTGTTTTTCTTTCATGAGAAATTTAAAACCACTAAGACTGAGTTACAATATTTTGCATAGCATTGGCGTACACAAATAGTAATCACACAGACCTTATTTTTCACTATTATGATGTAATAATGCTTTAGCTATTATGTAATATATAAGTTACTACTCGCCTCTCACGTGTAAACGAAGAGATAAAGCAAGATAACATGCGATACAATATTATAGTTACCTCTAGGATTTAGCGGCTGTGGGTTGGATTAGAGGTCTGAACAGATTATGACACAGTAGGCACTTAATAAGGAACACATTGTGGTAAATTTAGGCGATGGAGTGTGAAACATTATGAGTATTGCTCGGTTACAATAATCTTAATCTATTCAAATTACGTGTTCGTAACCCTACTAGTCCTGAACGGATCAATTAAATTTTGCGAATGTGTAAGTTTCACAACCTAACCTACTCCTATACATTTATGACTGATGGAAATGAGAATATGTCCTTGTGAATATATACCGGTACCGGTAAGAGTGGTTATGTCGGACTTGAATCTACTTAAACGCATGCCGTCTTCGGGTCTTCGGTTGCCGGAGGTGAGATAGTAGGTAAACTAGGTAACATATTCCTCGCACCTCGGCCGACTTTTTTTTTTTTATCTATGGCACGTCAATTTGACTTCACCTCGCCTGATGTTGAGCTGAAGGCAAAGTCCCATGAAAGAGGGTCACCATTGTAAACACGTTCAGTGCTACAATGGTGGCGCTCAGCTTGACGGCCTCATCAGATGCTTTTTCACGCCCCGCTTAAAGGACCCGGGACTGTAGGAAGAAGGAAACACGTGCGCCGGCAAGGAATTCCAGGACTTAATGGTACGGCAGAGAAAAGACTCACCGAACACTCTACGAGATGGCCCCCTTCGGGTGTTAGAACCACGGTATCCGCATCTAGCCCCAGATATGGGGCACTGCTTTTGCTAGGATGACAGGTTGCCCCACTCGTCACGTACTGGTGAGTGTCATACTATACTTAATTTTTTTTATAACAAGGACTAGCAGTCTCTTCTCGTATGCAAACGGACTTTTTATTATATTTTTTTTTATTCTGGCGTTCTATCTTATGGTAAATTCAGATTCTATTCAAAAGGAATCTAATCTTCAATTCTAAATCAAAATATAATGTGAATCTCAAATACAAATTGTAAAATTGTGTTATCTATAGTTGGATACAATCAGTGTTATGAAAAAGTAAGAGGTTAATAGTTTGAACATCACTTTCACAAGTATCAACGACATTACTGGATTTACTCAAAGATTGATTTCATACTAAACATTTTATTCTACGAAATAATTTGAAATGGATATTATATGCTTTATACTTTCAATATTTCTATGTTACTACATATATCTTGTTACATAAAACTATTTCATTTTTATTTTCAAGAATATTCTTTGATGTCATGATAAAAGAATATTGTATTGTTTTGCTCGTAGCCAATTTATACTCTCTGTGAACTAAACAATACTCAGTATTGAACATTTAGGTTGGGTGTTAACCCGTTTATTTTATTCTATTCGAAATTGTATTGTACCCTCATTCAGAGAACAATAAGGAATCTGTCAGTATGCAGAGTTACTAATTTACATAACAATTCCTTTCCAAACAAACACAAGCGCAGAATATGACACGAGCTATAAATATAACATTTGGTATGATGACAGGAATGCATAATATAATGTACATTTCGAAAACGTACACAAATATACAATGTACTCGTGAACAGAAATAGGACTGACGAACGAAGTTTCTACGTAATGGGATTTGTAATGTGTGCCTGTGGTAGTGTATTACAGAAAGAACTTTTAATATTTTACTGCTAAAAGACGTGTGCTGTGTGATAAAAATATCACTCACCTACCCTACATTAGTACCCTCTTTAAGCTCTCAATCTTATTCACTAGCAGAAACATAATATTGAGTGAAAAAGTAAGTATGGGAGTGGTGAACTTATTCTGTTTGCCTCTAAAAGATACTAAGATGTCATACTCTTTTTTCATAGGCTTTACCTATTGCTTTGCGATTTTATCTACATGTGAAAATACGTGTTATCCCATTATATTGCTCTTTCTATTGTAGGTACATATTCTACAAAACGAGAAAGAAAAACAGAGTCACCCAACTCGGACGTCGGAGGTCGCAGAATGACCTCCGTCCTCCATGAGTGTGGGCCTGGGGGTGACGAATGGAGCCGTCTGTCACCCTAGCAGAAGCAGGCCGCCGCCGGTGTTAGATGTAGACACCATAGTTCCCACATCTCAGAGAGATGTCCCCGGTTCGGCCGGTGTGCGAGAGATATGTCTTGTCTAATCTCACCTCCGGCAATCAAAGACCCATAGTCGACGTGCGTTTTAGTCGGTTCGAGTCCGACATAATCACCTCCACCGACTTTGGTGGGGGCGGTATCCCTGGGGATTTTGCGTACGCATCTTAGTTTCTTAAGATCCATGCCAATAGTATACTAAGCTACACTAAATATTTAGTTATACCATGCGGAGAGTAGTTTTGCATAAGGTTACCTTTGCTTACATTACAATATGACCTTTACCTACCTTATCAACCGTTTTCTCTCATTTTATTCAAACAACACCCTTTTGTACAATTCACAAAACAATAATCAATTAAAAGTTTTCGCAAACATTTTCACGAATGGTACGCTTGACTGATTAGATCGAAAATTTAATGACTCATAGCTCTTGTGTAAGTTTTAAGTATACTGTTTATTTTGTACACGCTTCTACCATTGAATTGTAGCTTTAAATAATGAAACAGTGATAAGTAAGGTACTTTAAATAATGTTAAACATATTTCACTATTCATTTACTACGTTGTCGTAGTACAAGTGTCATCGTGTACATAAAAATGTAATGGTTTCTGAAATTATTAACCAAGACAATACAAATGAGTAATACCAAACTCGATAGGGTTATCTTATTTAGTTTAAAAGTTCCTATGACCACCTTCTGACTCTATCTTCTGAACCTCAACTATGTGAGTACCAGGTACTCATCCAAACTCTGTGAACTAGGTACTCGTCCAAACTAAGTGAGTATGAAAAATTACATCAAAAACGAATTAATTGATGAATTCTGTTCTAAAATTGAATTGCAAGATTTGACCCGAACTAATTACATACATTATAAATGCAAGTTAATAAAAGTTTGTAAAAACGCAAAATGGATTTTAACAAACTATACATTATAAAACATATTTTCGAAGTTGACAATAAAATAACGCTTATTCTCGAGAAATAGGAAGAATTGGGTCAAACATTTGCTCACGTCTATTTTCCTCTGGAGTAGACAGAGATGAATTAACACCCATTGAAGAATTGACGCTCACCCCGGAGCCGAGTACAATAATTGTGACCAATCATTTTATTCAGTTCCACGTAGTAGGGGATGAGCGTATTCCGGGGACTATTGTTGACTGGTAATGTAACAATGTCACTAACCTTTGTAACAAATTCATTGAACAATATATCTATTTCATTAAAATTCAATTAAATCTTAAAAATATTCCAGTGCCTAATCATTTTATTTAACCTCAATTCCATTTTCGCAACTCAATCTTGAAAAGAAGTGCCTACTTCAAAGAGGTCACAGGTCTTCATTAAGAAAGTACCCTCTTAGCATTCACCAGGCAGATCAATGAGTGACGCCACACTACTGAGAAATGAAATGTTGAATATTATCGACGACTTCAAACTGGTTGAGTTTGAGGACTACTGGTTCAGCGTTTCTCAACATCAGCGTGGCTACATTGTGAAATAAATGTTCACGTCCACCTCATCGAAGCTATTTCCCATTTACATACCAAGTATGTCTTGGAAGCCGGGGATCCCTATATCATTTTCGATTAGTATATCGGTTTCCTGGGAACGACTGCTCTCTGACCTTCCAACTTTGAGAAGAAAGTTGCGCCAGAACCTAGTACATTATTTGGCATGTGCACATTATTTTATATAAAAGATAGAAATATAGACCACTACTTCGGGTTGAATACCGTACTACTCATTCGTAGGCACGTGAGTTCTCATCCTAAGAATCAGCACATTCATGGAATATTTTTGTAGGATGAATTCATTTTCCGTGTTATTTCTGAGAGCTGCGTTACGTAATGAGGTAACGAAGCTGTATTTGTTTAGCGAATGTGTTCGTATGTACACTGGGATGTAGTTTAATTAAGTCTAATTTTTTCATTACATTTTATGTATTTATTTCAATGAATCATAGTCCACAGAGCCTGCTGTTTGGTGCCACAAGTGTTCGTTTTCACATTTAACATTTCATCACAATAGCGATGAATATAGCACATCATTTGCGAATAATAATAAAACTTTCGTTTATAGAATATAACTGTTATTATATATAGCAGAGGGAATTATGTTACCCAATAAAGCTAGAACGACTGCAGAATCAGAACGAAATTGGGCATACAAATAAATTATAGTTTCAGGAATATATTTCTAAGGGTACGAGACCACTATTTCACTAATGCTGAGTCACAATCCACACGTAAACGTTTGTGAAGAAAGGGCTTTCATAATATGATTCGGGATCAGTAGTTTAGTAAAAATTCAGCTTGGTTGCACTAGATGGCGTTAGATACAAGTGGCATCACCACAAGCTAACCCTAATAAAATACACATTCAGAATACCCAAAATACATAATTCAAAAATAAACCTCCAATTTTATTATACAATAATTCTCGATATGAAGGGTAAGATAGATATTATAAACTAAATGTATAACGCTTCCATTTTGAAATTAACCCCAAATTTAATTTACTCCCTTCAAAGGAACTAACATAATCCGTTTAACACATATTTCTCATCGCATTTGCATAACATTGTATAAGATAAATACACGAAATATTAATTTTAGAAATTCTTCGGCATATAGATAAAGTAATCGGTTTAATTTCGCAACTTATGAATGTTAAACTATTATAGATTTTCCATCCCTTTGAAATTTAAATCCTTTTGGTTCTGTAATATTTCAGCTAAATTATATCTGTCAAAATTATTGTATTAGCTATAGGTTTAGGTTCACTGACTTTAGGTTACGTAAATATTAGGACTGTTTTAATCTTGATCTGTTGCCTAGGAATATTTTTGACCGACCGAACGAAGCCAGTTAAAGTCTTCGTTTTGACTGTACGTGTTTGTAAAGGTGACCCTCTTTCTTGTAACTTTATTACATACAAATTGACATGCCATAAATTAAAAAAGTACCAAATTAGGCATACGTGTTCTTTCATTTAAAAGAACTTCTTCTGTCGAGTGCTGATTTAATAAGATGGAAAATAGGGGTACCTAATGCGGGGAATTTTACTGTCGCGCTATTTACGAACGGATCTTGGTGATTTTTGAGTGAATCAGGTTAGACTATAAAAGGGTCGCGAGGTTTATTCTCCACAGGAGTACCTAATAGTGGTATACATATCGAAAAAATCTATTTTAATAACTACTAACTGACCCGCGCAACTTCGTCTGCGTCACCCCGTTTTTGCAACATTTTTCATTCCTGCTCCGCAACTGTTAGTTGTAGCGTGACGTCATATACATATAAACCTTTCTCTTTAACCATTCTATCTATTAAAACAAACCGCATCAAAATCCGTTGTGTAGTTCTAAAGATTTAAGCATACAAAGGGACAAGAAAAATAGGGACAGAGAACGCGACTTTATTTTATACTATGTAGTGATTATACATAAAAATGTTGTAAAATGTAGTTCATCTGTTCATGGCTGCCTGGAGAGCCGATAGCACATCATAAAATGGAAAAAAATATTTTAATTAATTATATACTTCAGTTCAAAAATGATGAACTTTCTTCTAAACCCCATTTTCAACCCCTATTTCCTCCCTAAACTTTTCTTTAACATGTAATGTTAACAATCTGCGTGAAGTTACGTATTAGATCCTACTCTTCGCTCCATCATATTTCATGACAAAACCGGAGGCGGGTCTTTGGCATGATACATTGGCTACATAAATTGCTTCTATCTGTGTGTGACTACGTAATATTATACAAGTCTTTTGAAAATTGCCTGTATATTTTCAATATTTCCTCTAGAATTTTCCTGAAAGAAAATTTGAATGAAAATCGCATACCTGCAACGAGAAAGGTGTTTAACCGTTTGAGAGCGTAAATGAATCTGGGTTAGGAATTCATTTTCATTGTGCTATATTTGATTTTTAGCTCTGCAAAAATATGTTTATTCACTGCTTTTACATTTCAATTCTCTCGCCTGTATTTATCGCCTTATATTTACAAAAGCGAGTACATTAAATTTTACCCATATTACATATTTTTTGTTATTGTGTGATATTCTATGATTAACTTTCAAACTTTCGCGTTCCATGATTATAATAATATGTAAACGGGAATTAACATCAGGCATTCCAACGGTATGTATATATCTATATCACGATCGCGTTAATTCCCGTTTACATATTATTATATTCTATGATTGCTTTGCGAATTCGTAAAACTAGATTAATTCGCGTAAAAGAAATCATTGATTACGTTACGCACGCCGAACACCCGTCCTTCGCTCTGAATCTTTAAGTTCTGTGGAAAGATGTTAAGCAGAAGAACTAAATTCATTGAACACTGTTTCCTTCTAACAAAAACTCCGGGTCCATTGAACACATCGTTGAAAACTGCCTATATCTGGGCGTTCATAAAAAGGGCTACCGTTATATTGCTTATTCTATTGTATAATATACAAAAGTCGTACAGCATTATTTGCAAAAATTACAATTTTACTGATATTTATTTCTTTTCAATCCCATTATATTCTTTTACTATAAAACCTTGAGATTTGCTGTCACAATAAGCCGATATTTTCACAAAAGTTAATTTTTCGGATGGAAAAATACCCTTTCCTTCCTTTCTTTCACTTAACAATTTGACAAAAGGCTTGTTCAACTTACAGCTATGATTTCAATTCAGATGATATCAATCACGAATGAAAAATGTGTCTATCTTTGAATGAAGACATCTTATTAAGGAAGAAATCTATCAAATCATGCTCGGTGAAGCTAAAAAGCTGGAGAAGGTTTAGATTCGATTATGATTTTTGCCTTTCTTTGAATAATGGAGTTAGTGATAATAGAAACGAGATTTGAGAATGATAATTGCATTTTTATTCAGAGTCAAGATACGAACCAGTACATAATTTAATTACACTGAAAATAAAAACGTAGATACTACACAAGTTTTATACTTGTTTTACTGATGTATGATGTAATTTTAAATGAAGTTTAATTTTGAATTATCGCAATTATTCAATACGATGCACTCGGGTTTTATTTTCTCGCTTACGAGTATTCCATTTCAAAGGAATTCACAGTTCACAGTAAAGTAGCAAGTAAAAAGATATGTATTCAAAGTACTATTTACACAGCCGGCCGTTAGACACATACTAAGTTGACTGTCATAAAAATACACCTAGAAATTAAGTTAACTTTTGCAAGAATAAGTGGACCCATTCAAACTATTTTGTTGCCAGACAGAAGTATTTATATTTTTTTTTACCTAAGAGTTATTTTTATTTAAAATTCAGCATTCCGAGTAATGAAAAATTTGCTGGGAGAGAACTCAATTTTCAAGTTCGCATTTGTATATAACATTCCATATTTATTGTATCAATATCATTTATGTTTACAATAGAGAATTAAATTAAATAAAATGTGACATGGTAAAATAATGATAAAAATAAATGATTAAAACAAGATAAAATTTAAAAACAGTTTTCAAAATAAGTAGGTATAAACATCCATTTTGAATTACAACATCTAAGTAATTTTTTTGACTTTTTTTTTATACCACTTAGTGTGCGAGGATGAACTCCCTCTCTATGGCGAGCGGTGCGATGATAGAAAGTAGATGTGGGCATCATGTCAAACAATTCTTCTGAACACAGGCCATTATACAGGAAGTGACTATCGTCTAACCCTCATTTCTGAGAAGAAAGCCTACATCATAACTCCTTCCATAAGTATACCGGTTTGCCGTTAAAGTTAATTTGGTTTCTGAGGGTCTTGAAACACCCTTTATATAATTAAAAATGTGACCCTGCGTCTATCAACCTGAAATGAAAACAGTCTGAATAGAATTTAAAAAGTATTTGCCTAAAAAAAGCGTTCACTATTTTCTTGTCAAATACCTACCGGCCATATAAAATTTAATGATTAATATCTTTTTGTCGTTGTGCGGCATCCGATAAATGGCAGAATGGACGAAGAAGAAACCGGAATGTGACGTGGCGTTAGTGTCATTGTGAGTTAGAATATTTATCCTCACCCAAAATTTTCTTCGAACTAAATTTTCTACGTGCACTATTCGAGCTGTTATCACTTCAAAAACTGTGTGATTCGGTGCTGTATGTTCATTATTATTAAGTTGGAACTTCAGTATACAATTTACAAAGCTCTTCATAATATGCCGAAAATTTTACTTAAGTGTAGCACTACCCTCGGCGTAGATTATTAAAGTCGATAAAAATATGCTTTAGTGTAATTCACAGTCACGTACAGGCCGCCTTAAAAGCACCATTACGGCTTCTCACACTGATGCCCATTTTGAGCCGAGCTTTTTATTTTAACCTAACTATATCTGAATAACTTAAAATGTATGCTCGTTTAATCAACCTGAAAACGATTTGCTTCATATTTCTTAAAATAATTTAGTTGATATTATTTTTTGAAAGGCTTTTTAAATGATTATGATTATAATGATTGTTTAGTATTTTACAGAATAAAAGATTTTTAAATTTTGATTTTCACTGAGTGCGATCGAATCAACGAACTATGATTTAACAAGTAAACTGGCTATACAGAAGTTATTAATTTCTTTTTGCCGTTTTTACCCTATTAAAAAAAGAGGAGGTTATATTCGTGATACGTCACATAATAAGTATGTTACCTTATATCTCCGTAATTTTTACCCGATTTTAAAATAAAGTAAAAAAATACAGTACGACTTTTGTGTTGAAGTCAGTGTTGTCGAAATGCAACGCTCACCCGTATATACAATACATGCAATGCTTTCCCGTTTGGGTTGTATACAACATGTATAATGGACTCCAAAAATTCCTAGACACCTTAAGATATAAAATCTTTTGACAGCCTAAGTCTAATTTAACCAAGTTCGATAACGTTCTCGCTGACTGAGTTCACATAAAGAAATAAAAGTAGATAGTTTTTATTGGAAAAGTCCTTCAAAAGGGTCGAGTGCGATCTTGGTGATCATCTTAAATCTCAGAACAAATTGATAACCGTAATGTTTCTCAAGAATCATTCTACTAATAGGGATATCTATTAGGGACCAACTTTGTAGTGGACTTCCACTTGAGTGATTCAACTGATTTTAATTAAAAAATAATACAGATACACACTATTATTGAGGCTTATATTTGGGCAAATCATTTAAAAAGTTTGCATATACGTTGAGATAATCTAACACTCTTAACCTACTTTGTGTGCTGTAGTCAAAGGTGTCACCCTAGCAGAAACAGGCCGGCGTCGTCGGTGTAAAGTGCGCCTCTCCATACTCAGTGGATATCCATAAGGATGCCTGCCTAGATGTGAGAGATGTAGGCTGCCATCTCACCTCCGACAACCAAAGACTGAAGATGACGTAAGTTTTAGTCGGTTCGAGTTCGATATAACCACTCTTATCGTTCCGGTGAGAGTGGTACCCGATTAGCACGATAAAAAAATTGTCAGAAATGTCAGAAATTTATAGAATGTAAGTAGAAGTGAGGCACCTTAGAACAGAAGCAGTTTTGAATATTTAAATTGCCGACTACCATTTAAAAAAAATAAGTTACTAAGAATTATTCGCATGGGGGCTAGAGACGCGTGGGGCGAGAGGGGTAAAGAGCTCTCCAAAAAATGGGACCATTTTAATGACTCTAGAGTGGAAGAGGGCCTTCAATGAATGGAACGGTTACAACACTTGAGTGTCGTTAAATATTTCGAAGTTGCAGAACGATTTTAAATGAGTTTTCTTGAAACTTAAGGTAGATGCTTAATAGCTAAAATAACGAAAGTATTTTTCTTATATTATTTATGCGAATTAGTATTTTTTGTACAATGCTTTGTTTGCTTTTAATGGCTAGGATAGTTAACTGTTAGGTACAATCTATTTTATTATGACTATTATTCAAATAACACGTTTTGAGGTCGCACCGTACTGTTCGTAACGTTATACGCCTGAAATTTAACAATTGGGATAATTGTCGGTAGTTGAATACAACTGAAGTGGGTAGTTAACATCATAATAATATATTATGATGTTGGTAACAGACAAAGCTTCTGTCTTTAATATCAAGAGTTCTCATCTTCAATTCAGGGAATACGAAAACTATTTTAAGTTTTGGTTTTATTGTATTTTCCTCGTTAAGTTATAATAAAAGTCAATTATCCCCCGTGTTTTCACCAGTCACTGTTATTGATGCTTATGTACAGGTTGCATAGCTGTTGGACTTGAAAGTAGGATATGTCCATACAGAACGATGATAACAAAATTCAAATACTTGCAAACGTGAATCAAATACCACTCGTTTACATCACCTGCGATCGTTCACCCCTGGACATAGGCCTCTCCCATGATACGCCGGTTGTCTGGTCTACGGTTGTCACCATCGGCTATGTATATCGTCACTCCATCTAGTCACAGGGCGCCCTGTAAATGTAGTGCATTTACCGGTTGGCCTTGTAGCGTATAAAAAAGGGGAAGCCGATTGTGGCGTATAAAAGGGGTATAAGTACTCTTGGAGTTGAAAGAATATAAAAGTTTATAAGTAAGCTACAATGAATCTAAGTTTTTAATAGTGCTATCGGATAGTACTCTCGGTAGGTCAGCACTGAACCATTGGTTCAAGGACCTCTTAGAAGTTTGTAAGTATAATCTGACCATGGGTACCTCGGGAATGTTAATGAAAGATATCACTGACAAGTATATATAGTTTATATTATTAAACGAATACTGTTAACAATGGTGGACCTTATGTCTAGTTAATCTATATATGTCCATCTCATCGGGGATGCACAGCACTCACGAAATATAGCCTCGGTGGCAAACGAACACACGCGACGCGGACGAATGGCCATGTAATAAGGAAACTTGGTGGTGAAATACCTCGTATCACGAACGATCGTGATCCGATGCCTGTCCAGCAACGCATCGCGCGCCGCTCGCCGTCTTCACTGCCTCCGTCGCTCTGCAACCAGCGGCTGCTCCCGGACCGTAGTGTAAGGAGCGTTATGGGCCAGGTGTCTCCTTGGCGTCACTGCACCCTTGCCGTAAAGGTGCAGCACTGACACAGCCACGTGCCAGTCCTTCGGAGGACACGTCGACTCGAGGATAGCCACGCCGTCGCAGAAATAAGCGCGCCACAGCACGCCAGCAATCGTCGGGATACGTCGCTGCGCCTACCACGTCACGATGAGGGATGATGGCCGGAAAACTCCGCGATTCATCGCGTTCAGAGTTCCCGTGATTCACTTAGCCATCTTGATTCTTGGTGATGCTTCAAGAGCCGGCACAAAACGATGCCTCTCGCTCGAAGTGTAAATCGTGAATGTCGTTCCAGTGTCATGCCAATTGACAGCTCGATGCCGGTATGGAACCTTGGCTTTTGAGCATTTTAACTATGCTAATAAATTATTCTAATACAATGGTTGTACTTAATTATCAAATATGACACCAGAAACGCAACCAAACTTGACAATGTTTAATTAAACAATGTAACGAAACAACACCCCAATTACACGCTAGGAGAGAACCAATCCGTAACTATGTGCATTTACGAAACGTGTTACGTTGGATAACAATTTATATGCGTTTAATTATAGCATGCAGATAAAAAATATTAGTAGTGGTTTTACACCACTACAATACCCCCCTTCGGAGTAAAGAGGATAACCCCTTATCCGAAGCAGCCGGGGTAACCGGAAAAAAAAACTTTGAAAGTCAATGAAAAGTTTTTTTTTTTTTTTTTTTTTTTTTTTTTAGCTTACCTAGCCATGATCAAAGGTATAATAAAAAAAAAATCTAAGTTGAAAAGTGTTAAAGATTAGCTTAACAATTTAACTTGACTAAAGCAATTACCTAATCTAAGAATTAAGTACTAAACAACAACAACAACAACAACAACACTGGGTAGCTAATCCAGTGAGTGAAGTATGGAATATACTAAAACTAAACTTATATGTAAAAGTCCACAACAGGTCCGGAATCTGTTGGGATATACTACAAGCAGACTATCCGAAGTCTAGAACTGCTTGATATCAGAAAGGAGTTAATCATATCAGAGCGAGACTGATATGAAGAACAAGGAAACAAGTTTCTATAGACTGAGTCTAAGAAACTGTACTGGGAAAAACAAACTTATATTGAATTGTTTTCGAACCTGTAATGGTTGAAAAGCTATCAAACAAGTGTTGTCAGACCATATGATTAGTCCGAGTACAAAATCTATAAAGAAATTGTTAGAAATAACTATATTTAAGTGATAAGAATCACATAAATAATTTTAAGACTGAGTCTTAAAAATTCCAAGCAAGAAGAACTTATCATTCATTGTTTTGAAACCTAGAATGGTAAAAAACTAAGATAAGTAAATCCTAATGTATCCTGAGAAGTCCTAATGTATGGAGTGCACTTCCATAACATACAATCTTATACAAGTAGTACAAGTAAGTGTGATATCACAAAGAAATTGAAACTTAATTTCAATTGTTTTGGCCAAAGTACTGATCTAAAAATGATCAAAAAAGCAGATCTAGGATCTGTGACTAGTGTATTTACACAAGCAAATACCAAAAAGTCAAAAATGAAAATTAAAAATTTTCATGTCTGAAAAAATTTCTATCTTTGAAACTTCATTTCCATTACTGAGAAAAGAGTTAAAGACAGACAAACAAAAACACATTGCTGATGCGAAGCTATACATATGCAGGTACCAAAAGTAAAATGACATTGACAAAAAGGTCAACATTGTTTGGGCAAAAATAGATACAAACATACCAACACATGTACAGTCTCACACACTAGTGTTACACACCTCCTGGCGTTTTAATTATGTCCTTGACATGATATTTCCCTACAATCCCCGTGCTGAGGTCTTCTAAATGGTAAACCACATCGGATGGTTTGCCAACAACTTTACATTTGACAAACCTCGGTGCTAGCTTAGCCGAAAAGAACTTGGCTGCGTTTGACTGTACAAAATTTCGCCTCCACACAATATCACCTACGCTTAACCGGAGCTCTCGGCGGCGCAGATTATACCTGTGGGCGTTCTGTTTGTACGCCTTGGTCAAAGCAGTGCTCACACGTTGGAAAATATCAGCAAGGTCATTTAAGGCTTCAGCTTTAGAGTGCCTACTTGAGAGTTGAAGATCGTCTAACGAATCAGGTGTGCTGCCACGCAGTGTATGCAGTGCACCATCCGCGACTATCTCACGACCTTTAGCCAAAAAGTATGGTGTATAACCAGTAGCAATGTTAACAGAAGTATTTAAGAAGAGCTGTATTTGAGGTATATATTTAGACCAGTTACGCTGATCATCCTCAACCAAAAGAGAGAGACAGGTTTGAACGGTTTGGTTATAGCGCTCAACTGTATTGGATTGAGGAGCATAATAAGCATTATAAAAAATTTTAGGTATGGAATGTTTTGTACAAAAAGATTTGAATTCCTTACTTTGGAATATAGTAGCGTTGTCACAAATGATTACACAAGGTGTGCCTTCTTTAAGTAAAATTTCAGATTCAATAAAAGATGTAACTGTTTTAGTGGTAGCCGTACGAAGAGGGTGGAGCCAACAAAATTTTGTAAAAACATCTACTATAGATAGAATATACACATGACCAGAATAGGATTTTGCTAAGGGACCTATTGTATCAATGGACAATGTATGCATGGGACGGTCAACCTTTTTCTGATTGGTCATGTAGCCATGTGGTATGTTATTTGAATGCTTATGGGACTTGCATTTATCACAATTAGCTACATAGTTTTTAATGTCGGCATACATATTTTTCCAAAAATAATTAGCTTTAATATTGGCCAGTGTTTTAAATGTACCGGGATGTATAGCTTTATTTTCATGATTTTCTTTGATACAGTCCTGTACTAACTCATGAGGAATGACAATTTTCCATGAAGTGTTCTCATGTAGTCTAGATGATGGTTTGGAATATCTAAACAAAATGTTGTCTTTAATTAAATAGTTTTTGTGAAAACCAGGATTGGAAGTTACATTTTTAAATAATTTATTATACCAATCATCATTAGAAGTGCTACCCCCTGAGAATGAAACTGCATTTAGTTCTACTCGAGACAGGACGTCTGGTACAACATGCAAGCTACCTTTTCTATGTCGAATCTCAAAATCAAAACATGCTAATTGCATAGCCCAACGAGCCAAACGACCAGAAGGGTTGTTTAAAGTTTTTAACCATTTAAGACACATATGATCTGTAACTAAAATAAAGTGACTGCCTTCAATGTAAGGACGAAAATGATTTACAGAATCAACGACCGCTAACAGCTCACGTTCAGTAGTGCTGTAGTTACGCTCTGTCTTCGACAGGAGTCGTGAATGAAAGGCAATAGGATGCTCTATTCCGTCTATTTCCTGTGTTAGTACACTCCCAATACCTACTGACGAAGCATCAGTATGTAATTGAAAAGGTAAGGAAAAATCAGGACAAGCAAGCACTGGGGCTTGGGTGAGGGCATCTTTAAGAGCTAAAAATGACTTTTCAGCTTCCTCACTCCAAACGATCGCTTCTTTACCCTTCTTTTTACCTATTAAAGCTGTCATAGGAGCGACAATAGTAGAAAAATTCTTGACGAATCTACGATAATAAGAGCATAAGCCAATAAATGCACGAAGCTGACGGGCTGTAACAGGTGTAGGAAAGTCTCTTACACACTGTAGCTTTCTTTCATCAGTTTGTAAACCTTGTGAACCTACAACATAACCTAAATAATGCAACTGTGACTTACAAAATTCACATTTGCCATAATTAATAGTCAAACCAGCGTTTTTCAATGCTTCAAATACTTCTTCTAGAATAGATAAATGTTCAGAGAACGAATGAGTAGCGACTAACAAATCATCACAATAACCAAAGATCTTCTCACCGTATTTGTGATGGAATAAAGAGTCAATAAGACGCTGCATTTCGCTACCAGCGTTGGACAATCCGAAGGACATTCTTTTGAACTGGAACAGTCCTCGGTTTGGAACAACAAAAGCTGTCTTCTGACATGATGTACCGTAACCATCAATGTTGTCAGAATCAGAAAGAGCTATCTGCCAATAGGCAGCTGATAAATCAATGGAAGTCAAATAACGAGCTCCTTTAAGATTGTCTAAGATAGAACTAATATAAGGCAATGGATAAGAATCTTTAACTGTGACATCATTTAATTTTCTAGCATCTAGACAAAATCTGAGTGAACCATCTTTCTTAGGTGTCATAACAACAGGATTGGACCATGGTGATTTAGAAGGTTCAATCACATCCAGCACAAGCATTCTGTCCACTTCTTCATTTAAAGCTTTCAGCTTAGCTGGTGACAAAGGATAGTACCTTTGTTTAATAGGTGGACCTGTTGTTATGATCCTATGTTCAATGATATTAGTTTTACCTAAACCTTTCTCTTCAGTAGAAATAGATTTGAATTTATTAATGATTTTGTTTAATTCAAGCGATTCTAAAGGTGAGAGTTCACTCATGGGAATAATAGCACAGACATTATCCTGTTGAGATTCATTGGTCCCATAGGATGACTGAATATTAGCAAAATTTAAATTTAAAAGTTTAAAATCATGAACAAAATCCATGCCCAAAATAAAGTCATTAGTAATATCAGGAACAACCAAAAATGATATATGAGAGATATGGTTTCTAAAACTAACTGGTATAGACATGCTGCCTATTACCTTAACCCTAGAACCGTTAGCACAAGTAGCTCCCATATCAGTTTTAACTAATTTGAAACCCAAGTGTAACAAATTATGATGGTAATTATTACCTATAATGGAAAGATTAGCTCCAGTGTCCAACAACCCACGATAAGTGTGGTTGTGAATAGAAAAATTCAAAAAAATTCTGTTGTCACCGTCTAAGGTTGAAATATCAGGAGTGACAGTACCAAAGTGTTGAGATGCTAGTTTATGCCTAGACACTCCTGAGCCAACTAGTTTTTTTGTTTAGCTGATTTAGATGATTTAGCTTTGATGTTTGGTTCACACTTAGAACAAGTGGAAGTCAATACACCCTTGTTGCCGCAATTAAAACAAACAATACCCCGTATAGTTCTACATTGTTTATATAAATGACCGATTTTCTTACATTTTAAACAAGTGGGTTTCCTATCAGATGATGATGATTGTTTTGTTTTCACCACCGTGACAGATTTATGCTGTTTACTAGATTTCGCATTAGAACTAATATGTGTTGAAATATTAGTATAAGCTTCATATCGTTTAGCTAATGCAAGTAATTTATCTGTATTATCTATGTCATTTAAAGCAAAAAGCTGGGCATAAGCTGGCAACATATTGTGTGTAATAATGTCCATAAGTGTATTCATAGGTAACGGATTAGCAAGCCTAGAATTCATAGTCAACATCTCCAGGACGTACAGATTAGCTGGTTGACTGGCAGACTGTGTGTGTGACCTAATTTTCTTTTCTAAAATGAAGTTACCATCACAAGATAAGAAAAAAGTTTTAAATTTAAATTCTAAATCTGCAAAAGAAGTGACTGAGTCTCGGATTAACCGATAGTAATCCAAGGCATTACCGCTTAACAAATCCGCGAAACATTTAACCACTTTAGTCTCCGATAAGTCTCTACTACGCATGTAATCATCAATACGCAAGAAAAAGTCGACTACATCTGAGTCACCGGAATATTTAATGTTCCAAGATCGTAAATTTTCATCGCGCACTACCTGCATGACTTTATCACAACGAGTAGTTAAAGGTGATTTACAGCTAGTACCATCATCAAGTTCTGGTGGCGTTCCGTACACATCTTGGTGTTGTTTCCTAAGAGTGACATTACGATGCTGATCATCAACAGCCAAAGGCTTTGAAACAGTTGGTTCATCAGCCATGATGAACAAAAAAATGTACACAAAAGTTTATATGTGTAGCACAAAAACAGAAAAATAAAAACAAATTATTGCAGAATCACCCCATCAAATAGTGAAGAAACACAAAAATTAAATAAGCGTCACCAATATCAAAACAATTTAGTGTATTCAAGTTACTAATGTTAAGTTTGTATGTTTCTCAAAACAATGAGTAACAATAAGACTATAAGAAGTCATAAATATAAGTTAACAACAAAATATTAAAGTTATTTGTTGGTGTGATTCAAACCGAAGTTGTAAATAGTTATAGAACAAATACTGTGTTTATTCTAACAAATGTTATCAGCAAATAGGTATATGAATGTTCACTAAACAATTGACAAGTAAAAAAGTTAGGTTAAGTATGTTCAATGAACTTATGTAAACAGAAACCATCAAAATATCTGTATTTAAAGTATAAAATATGTTAAATATATGGTTTAACATGGATAAACTAAGATATTCATATAGGTACAGATACAGTGAACACCATTTTATGTAAATTATAGCAAAAGTTAAGTTGTTTGATTTTGTCAAAACAAAGTCTTGATAACAAAGAAAAATTTCACCGAGATATACCAATGGTCAGTCAAAGGTTAAATTTAAAGTAATTAAGATTAAAAATATATTATTCGGGCGCCAATTGTAGCGTATAAAAAAGGGGAAGCCGATTGTGGCGTATAAAAGGGGTATAAGTACTCTTGGAGTTGAAAGAATATAAAAGTTTATAAGTAAGCTACAATGAATCTAAGTTTTTAATAGTGCTATCGGATAGTACTCTCGGTAGGTCAGCACTGAACCATTGGTTCAAGGACCTCTTAGAAGTTTGTAAGTATAATCTGACCATGGGTACCTCGGGAATGTTAATGAAAGATATCACTGACAAGTATATATAGTTTATATTATTAAACGAATACTGTTAACAATGGTGGACCTTATGTCTAGTTAATCTATATATGTCCATCTCATCGGGGATGCACAGCACTCACGAAATATAGCCTCGGTGGCAAACGAACACACGCGACGCGGACGAATGGCCATGTAATAAGGAAACTTGGTGGTGAAATACCTCGTATCACGAACGATCGTGATCTGATGCCTGTCCAGCAACGCATCGCGCGCCGCTCGCCGTCTTCACTGCCTCCGTCGCTCTGCAACCAGCGGCTGCTCCCGGACCGTAGTGTAAGGAGCGTTATGGGCCAGGTGTCTCCTTGGCGTCACTGCACCCTTGCCGTAAAGGTGCAGCACTGACACAGCCACGTGCCAGTCCTTCGGAGGACACGTCGACTCGAGGATAGCCACGCCGTCGCAGAAATAAGCGCGCCACAGCACGCCAGCAATCGTCGGGATACGTCGCTGCGCCTACCACGTCACGATGAGGGATGATGGCCGGGAAACTCCGCGATTCATCGCGTTCAGAGTTCCCGTGATTCACTTAGCCATCTTGATTCTTGGTGATGCTTCAAGAGCCGGCACAAAACGATGCCTCTCGCTCGAAGTGTAAATCGTGAATGTCGTTCCAGTGTCATGCCAATTGACAGCTCGATGCCGGTATGGAACCTTGGCTTTTGAGCATTTTAACTATGCTAATAAATTATTCTAATACAATGGTTGTACTTAATTATCAAATATGACACCAGAAACGCAACCAAACTTGACAATGTTTAATTAAACAATGTAACGAAACAACACCCCAATTACACGCTAGGAGAGAACCAATCCGTAACTATGTGCATTTACGAAACGTGTTACGTTGGATAACAATTTATATGCGTTTAATTATAGCATGCAGATAAAAAATATTAGTAGTGGTTTTACACCACTACAGCCTCCACTCAAAGACTCGTCTACCCCAACAGCCCAGTGCCACTTCAGCTTGCTGATTTGTTGAACTATGTCTATAACTTTAGTTCTCTGCCAAATTACCACTTCGTTCCGTTTGCCTCAGAGATATACCAAGCATAGCTCTTTCCACAGCACCCTGAGCGATATTGGTCAGTGGATGACTAAAACGAAAAACCCAAATTAAGGATAATGTTTTTATTATCCCTGTATCCTTTTAAAATAATTTAAGCGCGAGATTGATGGCCACGGTTGGAGAGAATGGAAAAATTATCTGTGTTATTTATCCAATTTTTGTAGGCGAGGGTCAGTTACCTTTACAATCCGGTTAGAGTAAAGCCTCAACTCTAAACCAATTGTTTTGTTGATGCTATTTTCCGGTGTTTTGGTTACTTTGTAAAGGTTTTCCTGAGGAGAATCTAAAATATATTTGGACATAATACATACAGTAAAAAATTGGTTCGATTTTTTAATTTCAGAGGACAGTTTTGGGAATGGGCTTCGTATAGATATGTGAAAAGAGCAAAGAAAAGTAAGAAGTAAAATAGTGTTTTACTGTTTAACCCACCATTCACCCATGGTTTAACAACGGTAGCAAAGCACCATTACCGCTACAGAGTAACCTCCTACTGAAGACGACCCGTGCAAAAATTTTCAAGGTTTGTTCTTCTCACTTGCGGAATATTGCATATACGAAATCATATCACCTCGGGTAAGAAGACTTTGCTTTGAGTGGTGTGGTTTGGCAATATTTTCTATGACTATTAGTAATATTATACTATTGCTATCATTGGAATCGTTGAATTGTGTGTGAGTGTTCCGTACCATCCTCCCCCATGATATATTTTCTTGTACAATATTTCCACCATGTAACACTTACCGCAACATCTTATTTCAAAGCAAGTAGGTTTAATTCCATTTGTGATCTCCAATTAATTCGAAATATCATGTTATCCAATTCATATTTCACATCTTATTTTGAATAAGAATATCATATGTCACGAGCATTCAAATGCGAATTTTCGGGTAGAAACGGATCCTTATTCTATTCAAAAGCCATCTGCTATTGACAGACGGTAAAACGAGTCTGCAATATTTTAGGACAGTAACTTTTTCTTCTCGTTATTTATCGCCTGACCATGATAATTTATTGTTTGAATATTTGCAATCGAATTGGAAGAGATTTATTATGATTGGATCCTAATCTTGGAGATGTCTAAGTTCATAAATAAAATACTGTAAATTATAGTATTGTAAATATGCTACTTATCTGAGGAAAACAGGTTTCTACAATGATTAATTAAGATATATCAAGAATTGACAGGCGCATTTTGATATGTGTCGAGTCATTGATAAAAAAATACTTTCGTTATTTGATCTTTGCAATGAAATGATTAAGATCATTTTGTAGCATATAATAAAGTTAATGTCCGAGATTAAGAGGATCGTAAAATGAACGTATGTTCTGAATTGCTTGAAAGAAATATGTGGAGTAATTGCAGTGTAGATTAAGCTAAGATAAGAATAAGGTCACTTTAAATGTAAGTCTGAGGTGTTTATACTGAATACTATTAGTTACATATTATAGCAATAGAAAAAAACAGAATTCAAGAAAATAGTCTTCGATAAAAAAAATGAAGTAGGACGTTTAGCTTTCTAGACTAAATAAAAAAACAGATGTGTTGCACTTAGTACTATCAGCATCATTACCATGTAGACGTGTTTTCCTTAATATATCCGGGGTCAAGGTGAAATGGGCGCTCAGAATCCGCTTTCTTACTTTACCTCCTCTATTTTGCACGTTCTTGGGCGTTCATAGAGGTGAGACCTTCAGCACGCATAACTCTCTCCACGACGTCACGCCAGGACTTCTTGGGCTTACCTTTCTGTCAGAAACCGGCGGAGGCGTCAATGCCAAGCATTTGTTACCTACGTAGACGGTCAGTTTTCACAAAACGTAACCGTCACCGATTCTTTTGCATTTTATCTGCGACAGACGTGAAGACTGCTACGTATGCGAGAGATCCTCACGCGACCCTTCCGCGTGACGTCCCACATCCACCGCCGCATTTTCATCTTCGTGACACGCCGCTCCTGCTAATGTCGGTCCAACAGCGGCCACGCTTGCTCTTATACCATCCGGGTATAAAAGAAAATCTACTGGTTAATAAAATCAGTAACAAAATTAAAATGACCCGAAACACCGAAAGAATTATCACTACAATTAGTAAGGGTTTCCAAAAATTACTAAAAAAAACTCAAAGGTAAAAATAACAGAATTAAGAATTCTCTTGAATAACAGGCCTAAAGAAAATGTCATTTAAAGTCATATTCACAAATTCCGACTTAACGACATTTCTTATGTAATTTAATTTTGGCTACGTTATGAAGGAGTCAGTGCTTAAGATTTATTTGGCTCGTGCGAATATAATTTAATTTCACATAACGAGTGAGCCTGAAGTTACAAAGGGGACGTAACGAACTTGTACGTGTTATACCGTTGTATTTTTGCGTTAATGTCATTATAACATTTTGATTGAATTTGAAATTATTTAATTATCTATCGTATAGTTATAGTTTTGGTCAGATCTTCAATTAAGTTCAACCAAATACAATAAAACCAGGAAAAATCCAATAAAAGTTTGAATTCAGAACCGTTAATTTAACAGCCAAGATTTTAATATCTCCAGTTTTGTTGACTGAACACTCTAGTTGCAATGGTTGGATTATAAAAAACAATGAACTAAAGCCACTTCTTTATAGTAACAGTTTGGTTATCGCAAACTAATAAGTAAAATCGTAAAAGTAAAGTAACAGATGCAGGATATAACTAATGCTTTTATGTGAAGTGCAAAATGTTTTCTCGTGGAAACCGTATCTCAATGTGAAAATTACGTTCAGGCGTTCGTTATACGGTACCAGTTATAGGTCAACTGGGGCAAAAGATAAAACAGGAGTGCGATGCCATTAACCTACATTCCTTAGTCGTCTTTTACCGCATCTACGAGATATTCAGTAGCTGAGCTGATGTCACGAGACGCTTGTGCACCCACTACAATGATTTTTAATGGTGCAAACACTGAATGATACACGCATTCAGCTCGTCATTAGTTAGTCAACGCTCACTGTAGTTGCTTTGATCAGGTCTGTCAATAAAACTTAATGTTTTCAACAATTTTTCAGAAAATAAAACTCCAATTGTACAAGTTAAGACATCGTATCAACTATTTACTAAATGAAATACCTATTACTATTATTTTGAGTACATTAAAAATGTTTTCAGTATTAATATAATGTATAGAATAAATAGTAATCCATAGAGCTTATTTTTCAAATGAAAACTTTATGTGCTAAGTAGCCTTATTACTAGATAATCTAGGTTTCATAAGACCCTGAGATCTTCAAAAGACTGTAACGTTTTTTCACATTCAGCTTATGACTTAAACTATTAAGTACAACCCTATGAGAACCAGACTTCTCCATCACTATTAAGTGACCTTCACCTCCCAAAACTGTATTACACTTTTGTTTTAATGATTCGAAAGTTAAACAATTAAATATATTTCACCTCACAAATCACCGACTGTCTATTAATCTTGGGTCTAATTAAGTTAATAGCATTGTTAGAAATGTCGGTATTGACTGCCTTTGTCTTGACCCATAGTGCTCTAGACGGTCAGTTCAGGTCATCCGAGACGTTCCATTTACTGCCAGTTTATACGAGTTTCATTTCTACGATGTTTCATCTAAAAACTTATTTATGCCAAAGTTAAATGGCTTATAAGGCTTTATACTTAGTTATACAAATGCTTGAATATTTTTTTTTTGATGTTAATATAAATTCAGGCAACTCTCTAAGTTCTACATTCGCGGACTTTCCAGAAAGCAACAGATCACAATCATAGTAACAGGTAATAATTATTACTTGCTTGAATGTGAATCTTTATTTATTTTGTTCATAATACATCTTACCAACACTGAGTTTTCCCATTTTTGAAGGAAAAAATTAAATAGTTTGAAAAAAAAAATTCTAGTACATTGAGGAGCATTCGTCCTCGGAATAATATTTCAGAAAGTTGACTATTACATCATCTGTAACAGCTGTGCCACTGGTATCAATTGCTCTGATTTCCATGAATTTCTTGTGGGTAAGGAAAATAATTTGGAAGATTATATAATCGAAGCAAAGCGTTTCGTAAACCCTTTTTGAAGCATTAAAGAATCTTTGTAACTGATAAACCTATCATAATTGTATACGAGTCATACTCTGGGAGAGATAAGCTGAGGTGTATACAAAACGTACGAAGCTGTGTGAGATGTAGGTACTCACGGAGGACGGAATAATGATTAGATGAGATGTACTCCTTTGTGCGACAGATAGATAGAGATTGAGGCATCCAGTAAATCCAATATCAAATTTGGTCTTAGGTTTCAGCGTTCAAATTCTGATCTTGATAAATAATCTGATCTTCCAAACGTCCTGTAGTGTACAAAGCAACAGACGGGTAGTACATCAATCTATTTTATTCAACTAAGCCCCAACCTATAAAAATCAGCTAGTCGTGACAAGACAACTGAACCGTAAGACTTATTGTAGCGATTGCTCGAGGCCTCGGATTTACGATCTGTAAACTTGCTCAGATACTTACAAACACGTTACTACCCTAAAGGGCTGGTATTTCTCTTGTTAGTCTAACTTAGCAAGAAGCAAGGAAGTGCTCTTTATTGCAGTTCCGTTGTAGTCCGAAATCTAATTAACAGGAAACTTTTGAAAGCAATACACTTGGAAAAAGGTAAATATGAGGACAAAACTACGGAAGGGCTTTTCGTTTATTGCACCTGTAAGATGGGACCAATGGCGTGTCCTTTTTAATTAATTACTAAACTGAATTAAAAACTGTTCGAGTCAGTAGATCCAACATTGATCCAACAATAATTTAATTGAAGGATCACTAAACTTATATTCTAGTTAGGTTATGTGGGCTATATACTTGTCTGCCTCCTAAAGTGGTCAAAAATATGTGTATGTAACTACCTACGCACATAAGATGCCAAAGAAGTATAACCTCTTTTTTTTATCTATGGCACGTCAATTTGACTTCACCTCGCCTGATGTTAAGCTGAAGGCAAAGTCTCATGAAAGAGGGTCACCATTGCAAACCCGTTTAGTGCTACAATGGTGGCGCTCAGCGTGACGGCCTCATCAGATGCTTTTTCACGCCCCGCTTAAAGACGGTGACGCAATGGTACCTTCACCCGAAGGGGGTCATCTCGAAGAGATAACCCCGGTCTGCTGGGCTCCGAGGGATATGTTGGCTATCTCACCTCCGGCAACTAAGGACTCGGAGACGGTGTGCGCTTTAGTCGGTTCGAGCCCAACATGACTTTATCTGGCTCTGGCTATATCTGTGGATATATTTTACTTGAAAAATGTTGAACAATTAAATTCAAAAACGTCAAAATTTATTCTCATCATTTTTCCCTTCGAAAATACTTCGAAAATGCTTACAGAACTTTGTGTATTTTCGACTTGCCCAATATATTTGTTTCAGTAATGAGTTATAGTTACCTGGGGATTCCCGAAGAGTATGTTATTTTCTCATAAAGTCAACAGTTGACCTCACACGTTACTAGTTGTCACCGCCAACTCCCAGGTGGACTATATACCTATAGTTTATTGTTTAGGGTAGACGCGTGGCTTTCATTTAGTTGTCTGTAGAATATTCATAGCACCTGTCTGATTGATGATGATAAGATTATTCATATTACTACGAAGGCTGATTACTGCCGTGCTTTTATTGGGTACTGTATTAATTTTATTGCTACGGTCAGTACACACGGTTGAAACTATAAAGTTATTATTAGTAGCATAAAAAGAGCAACAGTCTCGTCATTACTGCATTACTTAATTTAAAATGTTTAACGAATTTAAAAATGCACTCTTTATGATAGCTGCCAAGTTAAAAGGTTTATAAAAAATCGTTTTACTGTCATATAAATATTCTAGGACTTTCTTATGTCATTTTCTCAAACACAAGTTTTATGTTAAAATAAGTATTACTAATAAATAAATTTATTGTTGAACCTGCTTTGTCTCTAAGCTCTTGTAAGCTAAGAATAATTGAGACGGGACCTTGTAAAATATTCATTCTATTGTCCTGTTATTTGTTCAATTACTGTACAATTTTATACTGGTCGTTTCAATTTTAATTTCAAAGTACTACTACAGTCATAATATATTATCATGCCGCATAAACATTAACTTTCAACATTCTACATTTACCACTGCACTGCGTGTGCTTGCAAATTTATAGAAGTGTTGTGTAAATATTATCAGTACTTGCCACTTTATATCATTCTATGATGGCAAAAATATCAAGTTTGATGATGAAATCCACGTTACCTTTTATTTATTAACAAATAGATGTTGCCTGTGACTTTGCCCGCCAAGAAATCTCCTCACGTTTTTTTTCTTTGTATAATTTCTCGGCACTTTTAGAATATACGAAAAAAAAATTGCCGAATCGATCGAGCCGTTCTCGTGCAATGCGCTTAGCAACATCTATTTCTATGCAGAAGATAAGTTCGCATTTGAAAGTTATGAAGTGGTCGATCTACTGATCCATTACAGCTGCAGTATTAATTTTCTTAAAAGCCAGCTTATAAAATGGTACTCAAATGAGTTTCATTATTCATTAAAACGCCCACTTGTGTTTTAGGCTTTACGTAATTAGTCGTATTTTATTTTGAACCAACCACTCCCTCTGTACTCGTAAATTACTGCGGATTCTTTTCGAAAATCGAAAATTTTAGAAGAAAATTTTTAAAAGTACTGGTAGATTCTTTGAAAATATAAATTAGATTTTTTTATCCTTTAATTCTCTCTTAAATCCTTTATTTAGATACAACTGTGAATAAAAATGATTGGTTTTATTCTTTGAAGATAAGGAATGGGTCATTATTTTAATGTTAATATTAGTTTTCTATAATATAACATTAATTTAATTTTTAGTAGTTTTATTAAATATATCAAAACTAAAAATTCATCAGTTGCAGTATTCTTGGAACAATAAGTACTTACACACATGCTTAAAATTTTGAATAAATAGTTTGTTTTCACAAATCCCCTTATAAAAATTTTCTATTAATATTAAGTTCACCTTCACTTCTCTAAAATAATACGAGACATCATAGCGCAATCTTCTTCGCCAGCTATAAATTGCCTTCAGATATGATAATACTTTGATCAAAAGCCGTTACAGCCCTTGGTATAAAAATATGAAGCAAAACGATAGAAAAGCTGATATTCGCTCGATAGAGCTTGCCTCGTGCTGAGGCGAAACACGTGTCGAGGTTTGTTTAGCACACTTGCACATACGACATCATACCTCCTCCTTTTTGCTTGCATTGAGGGGTGCGGTTTGACATTCCTTATTATGACAATTACTTTTTTTTTCTATTGCTATCTTTGGGATTGTTAAGCCGTGGGTGAGTAGTATGTTCCTCTCCCTCTCCCAATATATTTTCTTGCAAAGAAAAATCAGTTGGGGAAGTAATTAGTATCTTGAGTGGAGAGAGTGCAGTCTCTTCCGTGTTCTATAGGTTTATGTAGTTATGTTATAGTTCTAAAATACTGAAGGTACTGATTGATACATTTTTTTTTCAAAACTACCTACATATATTTTTTATACGCTCATTGTGCTTTACTATCTCTGAAGCGTGAGTGAGGCGTGTAGTGTAGCGGATTGTATTCTATTTATAATATTGTATAAGGGAATATTTTTATTTGCCTGGGTTTTAAATCTATAATGTAGATGTATTTATAATAATTACATTCATGTTTATATGCATTGAAGAACACACAACACAAATAAGTTGAGCTACCGTTGTTTTGTCTCTAAGTAGCATCCTGTCATCAAAAATTTATCATAATATGCTAAAATAGCTCTTAGGTATATAACGAGATTAAACTACATCGTTAAGATCATCCGTCACTAATTAGAAACGTCCACGTTAACAGCTTTGGCTTCCTGCCCATTAAGTTCTTATCCTTTGTATCTATCTATAAGTACAGGCACGAGTTGTGGACCCAATGTGCTCTAAATGCGCTTTATAAGCGCAGTACGCTCCTTTAGACTGAATGTGGGCGTCTGTCGTCTTGGAACCATGCCTTGAATGTTCATACAAACCAAAATATCTGTGTTATATTTTTTTTCATCGCGCGTCAATTTGACTTCACCTCTCCTGATGTTAAGCTGAAGGCAAAGTCTCATGAAAGAGGGTCACCATTGCAAACACGTTCAGTGCTACAATGGTGGCGTTCAGCCTGGCGGCCTCATCAGATACTTTTTCACACCCCGCTTAAAGGATCTGCGCAAGTTATATGTACTCTGCACTACGTCTTTCGTACAAATGATTAGTTCAAATACAAATAACTATTGTGTGGACGAATGTCGTAATTAGCCAAAATACTCGAAGTTATTTTTTTGCATTACCAAAAGATAGTGAAAGGAAAGATTTTACTTGTTATAATGTACCAATTATTGGTTATATCAAAACAATCCGCGGGCGGTAGGTTCTCGTTTCCCTCGCAGCTTAGGTACAAGTCCCGTGCCGATAGGTATACCTACCTAGTAATACAGAGCTTAGCCCCAAGTTTCTTTGGGCGCTCTAATTTTCCCGGATTTCAGTAACTGACCCATATGGGCTTAAACGAATATCAAAGAACTGACTTGCTTAGAAACTATAGATTGTTTGAACGTTGCGTAATTAGTTTTATAAATTTCGTACGAATTATAAACGTAATCAACGTAATCAAGCCTCTGTGATGCGGTGGTAGCGCGGTTTCGATGATGATGTTCGTATGGACCGCCAGCTTAACGTGCTCTCCGAGTCACGATCAGAGCAGTGCAAATAACCATATTCATGCATGTAAATATTTGCACTGAGCGGGGATCGAACCCACGCCCCGTGCGTAGCAGTCGCGTGCACTACCGCCACGCCAAGGAGGCTGTGTATCCGTGAGGAGTATCTCCGGTCCCACTCAATAAATAGATATGCAAAGTTTTGGTGGCTGAAGAAGGTGGAGGATCAGGAGCAATGTCGAAGGGAGAGGCCTACTTCCATCAGTAGGCAGCGATAGGTTAATTGATTTATAATATATGCTTAATTTTAGGTATGGCCTATCAAATGAAATCCATTTATCAAGATCCATGTAGCCTTAGCATCAGTATAGACTATGATATATCAATATAAATTGTCTAATACTCCCCAAGACGGTAATTGGTAGTGCTAGTGCAGCTAAGCTAGTAATTAATTTCCTTGCGATTTACACCGCATAGGAAGGAATCGGATCAATATTTTTTTCAAATTTATTTGGCTTTAGTTAGGAATTCATTTTCGGCATACTCATTTCTTTACAATGTGTCCAATTGGTCGCAGTAGGCTCGCTCCCTATTACGTGGTACCGAAAATCATAGTTGGCGAAATGTGGGTGTTTAATACTTCTGCCTACCCCTTCGGGGATTACGGGCGTGAGCATATGTATGTATGTATGTATAGATATTGCGTCAGTCGAGTGCAGTGTTAAATAGGTCAACTGGGCTGTCAAAGGACGTCTCACGGCTAGCAATAATGCGATTGCCTTCCAGTGAAATAACCATTACTAGGGGTTCCTGTTATGTTGAAAAGTGTTTACCATTTTGTTCAAGTGAACAAATTTATCCACCTACAGCTCCATTCAATACAATTACGTTCTTGAAACGTGTGATTTCAAGCCTCACGACCACTTACGAAGAGTGTGAAGCATCGTTTGCGTAGTGCTCAAGGCCCCGAAGGGGATCATTTCGAAAGAGATGGCCCCGGGTTTGCCGGGGTGCGAAGGATATATTGGCTAACTCACCTCCGGCAACGAAGGACCCAGAGACGGAGTGCGTTTTAGTCGGTTCGAGGCCGACACCCCAACCGGCTCTAGTGGGGGGTTGTTTCTCTCTGGCTCTGGCGGACTTTACGCTACCAAGGTAAATTCACTTCTATTACAAGCCCTTTAACTTCTATCCAAGAGTAAAAATTAGTACTTTCGGTTGTTAATATTGTTTATTAAAAAAAGAGAACAATTCATTTCAACTTACTAACCGTACCTACTCAAAATATGAACAAGTAACAAGTACAATGAGGTTAATATTCAAAACGAAAGAACAAAGCCAAATAATAATTAAACAATAAGGCTCGAAAAACACATTTAAATACAAACCCAAGGAACGGACACTTTTTGCCTAAATCCAAGTTACGCTTCAGTTTTTGATAGCTCGCCCCGAAACCTAAATAGGAGGCTCGTCCTTAGTTATGGCTAGACATCTAGCGAATTTCGCGCGAACTATCAAGTCCTGAGTAAAAGTCCTTTCCATGCACACATCAAAGTTTTTTAGAAGTTGTTACGGGTAAACGGTAATGTTTTATTTATGTGGGTAGTCGTGTACTCACCTATCCTTTATTATGTAAATTGAAGCATACATTTGTATATTGTACTGTACATAATGTGCTTTTACGTAAAAGCTTGTATATTTAAATCATCGCTAGGCTTTTCCACAATGAATACATAGGTTGTACTAATGTTTATTTTAGGTATTCCCTAGGAGGTAGAGATGTACTTAAATTTTATACAGCGGTGAACCCACGTTCATAGCTCAACATGCTGACTAATTATAATAATAAATAATTATAAATATTCTAGGATAACGCTATTTAGACCCATGATAAGCATAGCTTAACTAGCTTGTGTTATGGACTTAAGAATGCGGATAAACATACTAAGATTCATGTTTTTTGTAAATACATACATATTTTACACAGAAACATCCAAAACAATGCAAATATTCATATTCATGCACAATATTTACACTGAGCGGGAATCGAACCAGCGCTTCCTGTGTAGCAGTCACGGTCACTACCGCCAAGCCACGGAGGTCGTCTAACTAATGGGTCAAGTGTAATGTTAATGCATTGATCTAGCAAAATAATACATTATATACATACATATGCTCACGCCCATCATCCCCGAAGGGGTAGGCAGAGGTGTATTAAACATCCATATTTCACCAACTATTTCGGGCAGTTTTTACGAAATGGGTATGCCGAAAATAATGTCCTGACCGAAACTGTTGCAGCTAAATAAATTTGGAAAAAAAAATTTACCCGATTCCATGCTATGCGGTGCAAATCGTACAGAAATTAATTATGTGCTTTAACTAACTTTAATTAACGTCTTGGAGAACTTAATAATGCAGAATAATGTTCTAAACATAACACTTTTAACGATAGCATGTTAGAGTAAATAGAGTCAATCTGAATATCTTGATACCGTTAAAGTTAAAATTAGTTAAAATAATCTCAGGTTTTATTGCTCGTCACGTGAAACTTTCACGGAAGCGACGTAAAAGTACTAAACAAACAGAATAAATGTAAGGTAAGGCTACAAAAGTTACGAGGTACAAAAGTTTGGGTATAAGCCGTGCGAACTCAATATATTAAAACACTTGTGTTAGTTCTATAATAAAACCTATGTCCAGTTTTTATACGACCTTCTCTGGCGGACATAGGGCCGTGTAATGTTTTGTTGGCTTATCCCTCATCAGATTGATTTAGGGAGTGATATAGAATGCTAATCCCTCTATTGGTATGAAACAATTTGTAACTACTATTATTGTAAATACTATTTTTAAATATTGGGCCTACTTTAATAATTAACTTCTATGTTATTGAAGTTAATATATTCATTTTTTAAACTTACAGAATGTTTTAACTTAATCGCTCATCCTGATTATACCTTTAGTTAAAGATGGATTTGCCAATCTTTTCTATGGCTGTATACCTCATTCTTCCTTATGTACAGTAGGCTGCAAAAGTTTCTGGATACCTTAATATCTTTAGCAATGCAAGTCTGATTTAAGCAAAAGTATTATAGATATCGTCAATAAAATTAACTAGAACGATGTCTGGTCTCTTTATGAGATAACAAGCAAATTAATGCAATAGTATCCTAAACCTAATTATATTAATAAGTGATTATTGTCCAGTTTCCAAGATTAGTAGTTATTAGTGGCATCACTTCATACAATTTTAGTTCTAGATTGTCCAGGAACTTTTGGAGTTTACTGTATCTTAACTATGGTCCATTTTTTAAGAACTTAAACAAACGTTAGCAATAATGTTTTGTTTAAAAACTCAGTACATTGTAATGACTGAAAACCGGTAACAAACCACAATTTAGTGAGTTAGTTAGCCTAGTTTATTTATTTAACATGTGTCTTTGCAAAAAGTTAATACAATATTGTTTACCTCATGTAGGTATCTAAACAAATGCAGTACTCGTAGTAAGTCGCAAGTGACGCTATTAAAATCGTGTTTTCGTTAACTGCTGTCATTCTTTCCACATAGAGCCCCATAAGAAAGTCATCTCATAATAATATCTCAAAGTAACTTTTCACGAGAATATAAAATTTTCTTCTTCAGCTAATTTTCCATAAAATATCATAAAAACTCTTTTCGTTCGTGAACTACGCCTCCAACTTTTTAATGTCTTTCTATTCTCAAAGCAATAAAAGTTAAACTCTTTCAATTTGTAATTTGCGGTAGCCTAGTGGTATGGGTTATGGACTGCTGAGACGTGGTCTTGGGTTCACACACCAATGACTTTTCGTTGCTTTCCGAAGTTATGTGTGTATTTATCGCAGGTTTATAAGTGCCCGGTTAATGGTAATAGGCTCGCCATTTATTACATTGAGACCTAAATATAAACTGACGGATATAGGCGTGAGTTTATGTTATGTTATGTTTTAAATATTATTACAAAAAATACTATTATTAAATACAAGAATTTAAAAAGCAGGTTACCACTGGTATCGGGGTATAGAGACCAAGCTGGTGGTTAGGACTCCAGAGATAGGAAACTCCTCACAGTAATTATTATTATTATTTCGTACAATTATTTCGCTACGCAACAAATAACTAACTCTCGGCTACCTCATCATCGGCTGATTGCCCGTGCGATTTTAGCCGGTGTCCCTCGCTGACTTCGGTAGGGTGTATCCGTGGGGATATCCGCACGGGGAAAAAAGTATGTATAGTACATACTTTGTAGCCTCCTAAAGTGTCACATTTTTCTACACCAAGCGTTTTCTTGTTCAGTACCGTATTTATCGCAGAGAAAACTGCTGCAAAAAGTTTTATAGCGCAAGTGAATTTTATGGGTTCCAAGTGTTGACGTCATCGTGTACAGAATTTATTGTTGTAGCGAAAAGAGCACCGATATGTCTTTTTAAGGTTTAACACTACAATAAGGAAGATGCGTATTCTTTATCACTATGTTTCTAGAAACATAAAGATAGACGCCTTAAACTCCAGTCAACTCACATGTTGTACAAGTACCGTACATCGTTACATTGACTGTTATTACTACTTTCTAACACGTTGTACATCAATTTTTCATGTTGTACTTAGGATAACGAACGATATAATTTAATTATACGGTATCTTCCAGCCCCTACACCAATTGAATGGGGTCGATGTAACACAATCATTCTTTTCCACACATTCCTATCAGATGTCACTTTCTCAGTCGCTGTCTTCTTTGCCACGCAATTCATCCATACTCTGCTCTAAAAGCCCTTTACATTCATACTTGGGACATTATCATCTCTCCTCACAGTAAGTCCAATTTAATTACACTACGTATATATTATAAGTATGGTTTTATCACGATTTTCGCGTTGCTCCCTTTCCTCCAAAAGTTGAACCTCAACCTTCAAAGGTTGAGGTTCGCTTACTCTCTCTCCTACTTATATAGTAACTGCCGTCTTATCTCCCAAACCAGACAAGATGATGAAGAAAAACAAATGAATGGCTTGACACCAAAGGTCCGGGTATCCTCATTCATCTTAACTTATGTACGTCTATTGGTATTTATTCTGTATAATTTATAATAAATACCTTTTAATTACTTCAATTCGCGCGGTTCCCGTCAGAGTAGAATTTAGGCCACCCCATCTCATCCCATACGGTGTCGTAACTAATCTAAAGTGTTGTTTAACATCTGACAAATATATACAGCCCAGACACAGACTTAGATACATGGCTCGAGTCAATAGTAATGCTCGTAATACAGTAATTGACTTACACCCCCTATTACGTGGGACCGAAGACAATGATTGGCGCAATGTGGGTGCTAATTCACCTTAGCCTAGCCCTGATTAAAGGCGCGTAATATATATATGTGAATATACGTATGTATGCTCCATTTACAATTGTATAGTTACACCTCCTATTACGTGGAACCGAATACAATGGTTGGTGAAATGTGGATGCTAACCCATATCTGTCTACCCCGGAATGAAGTAAGCGTGAGCATAATATGTATATGTAAGAACAATTTGCAAAGTATTTTGAATTATTTTATAATTAAGAATCCATTGTTTTTTTACTTAAGCTCTGGTGTCACTTAATTATTCACTGAAGGGTCAGTTAAAATTTAATTTCACAGCGGTGACCCTCAAACTTATTTTTGTGTCAAAATATTACCACACACACAGTTCAACCTATCTCAAAGCCACAAAAACCAGAACAGCACTGAGCGCAGTGTAAAATAAAATAGTCAGTTAAAATGGTAATAACGTTTTTTACATTTTGCTCGTGCACAGTTGGAACGGCCGAATTGTTTGTGGGTTAACCCCTTTTTTCTGCATTTAATAACCTATATAAGTATGTGAGAACGGGACTTATTCGTGAATATATTTACCCCCATTCACTTATAGTTCACGATTAAGTCCCGTTCGGTCATAATTATGTGTGAATATCATGTAAGTTTAAATCTACATTCCATATTACCTGTTAACCAATAGTTCCGAATAATAGGTGACTGGGTATTACTTCTGTAATGGAATCCAAAGAGATTTCTTAAAAAGAGTTTTGTTATATTCTGCTGCCACGTAGGCTTGCCACGTAGGCTTGCATAAGTATCGTATCTGGATATCTTCACAAAACCTTACGTATCACGGATAGTTATGTCAGAATCAAACCGACTAAAACCGCACGGCCGTCTCGGGTCATCCGTTGTCGATGAAATAGCCTCTGACATATCCCTCACGTCTCCTTGTAAAATTTTATAGGACAGTACTTTTATCACTACTGTCACCTTCATGTCTCAGTTCACGTCATAAATTTTAAAAAGTTTTGCAAAACTGACAATTTTCTGCACACATCGCTCGTAAACCGAATTTCCCTCAACTATAGTAAAACCACAAGTCATTTTTCTGTTGTAATACGGTGTTAGTTAAGACGGTCAAAACAGTTTTAAAAAACAATTTGATTTCTTGAGAAAACTTATTAGAATTGATCGAACGCAAAAAACAAAATTGCAACTTAAAAATCGATTACTACTACAAAAGTTTCTCGCAAAAATATTCAAAATATTTTGGTGATATTATCTTCAGATACTGTAAATAGATTTAAGATAGTGTAAGTATAAGTCATAGACGTTAGTATTAGTGTAAATAGACCCACAAATTCCTTCATTACCGCGGAACTAAATTTAAAATGTCAGTGGCAGTGACTTGTGACTTTAGTGCAGAAACATTGACGTCCATGTATATACTGTCAAAGTTATCAACTTGGTTTATAAACAAACATTTCAATATTCATATACTCGATCTATATGTTCTATTATTTTATTCTTTGGTCTAATTAAAGTCTATATTGATTCTACTTACCGATGTTTACTCCTCTGTCGAACAAATAATGTTAAACATACGTGGTAACGACACAGTCATTAAATCACATATCTTAAAGTACAATAATACAATATCAAGCCTTCCTGCCTATGAATGACAACATACAATAGAGTCTTATTACCAAAGATAGAAACGCGTCAATACTAAAATCTGATCTGTGATAATAGTGAAATACATCATATTCATCTTTGACTTATTTTATGATCATTCTAATCAAATTCTATTGTATCCAATTTTAGTGTTATCTTCTGCGAACGATGCTGTTGAACTCATCAACAGACTATACGAACAAAGGAGACAAGGGACGGTGTACCCTACCGTTACTTTACAATAGATTCACCCAACTCTCGCACCATAGGAGCCTTGTGAAAGCTCCCTCTTTTCTCAAACACTACATAGCTAACGTGTAAAAGAGACAAAAGGCCTATTTATACGGGCTAACCTCACAAAAGGTTCCAGTTGACCGCTCTTAGCACTTAAGCCCTATCTGATATTTGCTAGCGCATAGGCCATCTGCGGGAAATATTCCCGGCAAAGATAGGAGAACCTACAGTTGTATTAGTTTGCCTTCCACACATTTCTTCTTCAGAGTATAGAAGAAGGTAACTAAAATATTTCACTGAAAATATAGTTCTCTTTTCGTGAACCATGGAGGCTCAAGTATTTTATTTAATTCATGATAATTTTGAAATACATAATCATGAAACTCTGTGCTAAAATGTATAGTTTTTTAGTTAATCAGACTTCCCAACTATCGAAGCCACCTATTTCTTATTAATTTTTACCACTTAAGTGGCAGACGAGCACACAACCCACATCATTGCAAGTGGTAGTGGCTCTCCTACTCTACTCACCCGCGCCGGGAACACTTCTCCAGGTTATTATAAAGCACTGTATTCTGTAGCTCAATTCCTTATTGATTTTGGTCCATTGTTTTACTTTTACTTACCTTTCTGTTTACTTTTCTATTTAAAACACCAAGAATCTTTCTATGTTTAGATTTATCTATGTTTATTAACAATTATCACTCTTCGTAATTCAATAAATCCATTATGATGATTTGCAAATAGACAATGTACATCATTCTATTACACTTACATTCAATATTGTAAGCCTACACAATTAACCTAGCTTACAACACTCAAACCCGTAACATCCATTGTCCCGAAAACATCTGCCAGCCAAAAGCGACAGACGTTTATTTATATCGTTACAATATTCCATAGTATGGCTGATACCTTTATAAGAGGCGACACGATTCAATATTTCAATATATTCGATAAAATATATTTTCTTTTATCACGGTATTAATCCAAAATCAAACAATACAGGCTATTTCTCCATATTTTTATGCACTCTAGTACTCTATCATTCATTACCATTAGAGCTGTTGAGATATTTAGTATTTACCAGGGTTGATCAGTAAGTACCCGTTCTAGAGAATAGATGGCGTTGATAAATGAAATTGACATTACTATTATGTTTTATAGTCTGTTACATGACATCGCGCGTAATTTGAAGTTAATTCATCGGCTAGATTGTTTTTTAGAGCTGTTTCAATTCTTTGTGTCTTGTGTTTATAAGCAAAATGGAAAAAGAACAATACCGATCCGTAATTCGTTTCCTATTTTTAGATGGAAAAACTTGCGACCAAATAAAAGTAAAGTTGGATGCTGTGTATGGGGACTCTTCGCCCTCTATGACCACTGTGAGATATTGGTACAATGAATTTAAACGGGGACGTACGTCTGTTTTCGACGATGAGCGGCCAGGACGGCCCTCAGACGTAGTTACTGATGAAATCGTCAAAAAAGTCCACGATATCATTGTTGCTGACCGTCGAACGAAAGTCCGAGAAGTAGCTGCAAAAGTAGGCGTATCGTACGGTACAACTATAAATATTTTAAGTGACAAAATTGGTGTTAAAAAGGTATCGGCGCGATGGGTGCCGCGATTGTTAACAGCGGACAACAAACAGGCACGAGTAACAATATCAAAGCAGTGTTTGGACCGTTTGCATCAAAATCCGCAGGAGTTTTTTCGTCGAGTTGTGACCGTAGATGAAACCTGGATTCATTACTACATTCCAGAGACCAAAAGACAATCTAAGCATCTTTCGGGGCGAACCTACTCCGAAGAAGGCAAAGGCCGTTCCCTCAGCCGGAAAAGTTATGGCGGACGGTATTTTGGGATTCCAAAGGAATAATTCTCATCGATTATTTAGAGAAAGGGAGAACAATTACAGGCCAATACTATAGTGACTTGCTAGATAGATTTGATAAGAAATTGAAGGAGACACGGCCACATTTGTCGAAAAAAAAGGTGCTCTTTCATCACGACAATGCACCGGCGCACACCTCTCACATTGTTGCGACTAAATTTTCAATTCTTCCTCATCCACCTTACTCGCCTGATTTAGCTCCGTGTGACTTCTACCTGTTCCCCAACCTGAAAACCTGGCTCGGAGGAAAAAGATTCGAATCAAATGAAGAGGTTATATCTGGAACACAAGCGTATTTTGATGAGTTTGACAAATCTTACTTTTTGGAAGGATTAAAAAAATGGGAGAAACGTTGGGAAAAGTGCATAAGCCTCGCAGGAGACTACGTCGAAAAATAACATTAAAAAAAAATGTATAAAATTGTGCCTTAATTTCTAACACGGGTATTTATTGATCAACCCACACCCATTGTTTGGAGTTTCCGATATTGCGGAGCTGTATTGCAATTACCATGATCACGGAAGAACTGAAGTATTGGCGGAAAATGGTGAAATAGTCTTAGAAATAAATTTATCGCAAATAAAATGAAGTAGAGTAACCATATTACAACAATGTTCAAATATTGAAAAACCTCCAAAAAATACGTGAAAATATCCCGACAGCTCTTGTAGTAATGTGAGTGATCATGATAGTTTAAATATTGAACACGTATCCCCAGAAAGAGACTGGTCATGGTTTCATGCCCTTCTGACCCACCGTACCACCGAACATACCCCTGGTGGTACGGTGGGTAATTATTTTTCCCCACGATACCACCGTAGTGCTGTTACAAATGAATCTATAATTTATTAAGTACTTATCAATTATACTATCATGCAAGTCCATGGATTATTGCATTTTAAATTTATAGGAAGAATAACAAAGGCTTATTCGTAGATTGCAATCAATATTTTGGTGCGATGTTAAGATGCATAAGTGGTGTAACGAGAATGGATAGAATAAGGAATGAGTATATTAGAGAATTGAGATTGAAAGTGGCAGCAGTAAATGAAAAATTGAGAAGTGTACGGCTGTCATGGTATGGACGTGTGTCCATGAGCAGAGTAGCGAAGATAATAATGTTGTAAAAAAAGGTCTAAAGTATGAATGCAGAGGGCTTTAGGAACAGAGCCTTAGCCGACGCCCAACAAAAGATGGATGGATGGATTGTATAAAAGAAGATATGACAAAGAAAGGAGTGACTGAGAATACGACATCGGGCAGGAATATGTGGAGGAAAATGACATGTTGCACCAACCCCAGTTTTTTTAAATTGAGATAAAGTAGAGAGATAATGATGATGCCTTTAACTATAATTATAACTCATGACCCGGAGTTCAAAGAATACATTTACATTTAGTAATAATATCGTCCGCAATAAAAGGCATCACTTCCTAAATAAATAACGCATAAATTCTAGATATTGGTATTTAATCTAGGTCAAACCGATATTTCAGAATTTGCAGACGAGTTGATGTTTGAGCAGTTTCGGGCTTCCATACTGGGGCCTTATTTATATAATAGAATGTTGCTTATCTCTCAAATTTTATGTGCGTGTGTCTGCAATAAACAGAGTTAAAATTTTTGATGGTTCTGAATTAAATTCTCTGTTTGCCTTTTATATGTATAAGCGTCCATGGGTATGGGTTCTATAATATTATTAGAACTAGTTTTAAGATATTCAGAAATACCTATTGATAAAATTATTGCTCAATCGTGATATCGTATCGTTCCGTCTCTTCTTCTCAGCTCTCTCTCGCAGCCTCGACAAGGTGATATAGACATAAGTCTTCCTTTCTCTTGAATCAGTCAATCAATCAAAGGTAATATAATTGGCCTCTATGGCGTGGTGGTAGTCAACGCGACCGCTGTGCAGGAGGCGCGGGTTCGATCCCCGCTCAGTGCAAATATTTGTATACATGACTACGCTATTTGAACTGGTCTGGTGGTGACTCGAAGAGCACGTTAGGCCGTCGGTCCCGTTTGCCATACGAACTCTGTTGCAGTCATTACGGATAGTTGGAGCCCTCAAAAGTTCAACTAGCTAAGCTAAAGAACTTCGATAGCACCGATTTGGTTGTGAAGGTCCGATGGTAATTACTTCACGGAAAATATCGTAGTTCAGACGCATCTTAGTAAGATTAGAAACCATTATGCAGCGAAACGAAGAGATACGACGAGATATGTTTATGTTGGTTTACTGGTTGGTGACTTAGATAGATTTCATGGGTTTTTTTTTATATGGGAGCAACTACTATTTGACATCAAAAGCAACCTAAATTTCTTTAGAGTTAGCAAGCTACTTGGGTTCAGAATGTCAAAATTTAATTTACAAGTAGTATTAAAATACTATTGAGACTATATACCGGAATATCGGTTACTACAAAAAACCAACTAACATCGTAAATAATCCGTAAAATCGAATACTTAATATAAATATTGAATAGAAATAAATGAACATGTCAATCTAAAATCTTTGTGTATAAATAAACAGTTATCGAGGCTAAATAAGAATTGGTAATAAGATATAAGTAGGCTTATTGTAAGTAAAAGAAGTTGCGTGTTCTGAATTGTGGCGCATCAAAGGCGTCTTAGTGTGTCATACGCTTGACACCCTTTCAGACATAAAAAGAGCAATATTAGGGAGAGATTTTTGTAAAGACCTCTTTTTTCAAACGAGAAACATTTCACAAGCACTCCTCAAGGCTGCTTGTCAAATAATCTGCCTTATTTCCTATTCTATTTGCTGGTATTGACAGGTAATATTTGTATACCTTGAATACAGGGGATAAAATCAAATAACTTCATGTGGCAGTGAAATTACAAGTCAGATATAAATATGGTGCCGTCTGATGGTAAGCAGACGAGCATATCAAAAATGGTTTGTTTACCTTATTTATTTATTTTTCTATCATTCTCTGAGCCTACTTCCAACTCAGTTGCGGTCGGCTTTCTTGTCTAACCAAGGTGCGGATGAACTTTGATATTTTGCGCCAAGCGACTTCACAACTAAATTGGTGATATCGAAGTTCTGTAGTTACGCTAGTTGGACTTTTGTGGGATCCACCTACCCGTAACGACTGCCATAGATGTTCGTATGGCAACCGGGACCGATGGCTTCTTCTTCTTACAAAGTAGGTTAAAATTTACAATCTGGACTTCATTTTAAAGAAAATCTAAATTTATAACTATTTAGATTCCTTATTAAATTTCATATATTAGATGACATCAGGTTTTCTAACGATTTTGTACAGAGCGTTTTCCTGCGCTTCAAAATATTGAATCAAATAACTTTGTTTATTGTTTTGTATTTTGTTACAACATATAACTATTTCTTGTAACAAAATTTTACTTTAGCTGTTTATTCTTTTCTTAAAAACTAGTTATTTTTCAAGTATAAAAAAATGTCATAATCTCTATGGCAAAAATATCTTCATACTAAATTTCATTTCGTTCGTTTGTCGAAAATTTGATTTGGGAATTAACTCAAAAAAGAAAACAAAAATGTAATAGGCAACGAAGGGCCACTTATGTGCGTACAAAAGAAAGGAACGGCTATTTCTCGAAATTGCGTCGGCACTGTGTTTCAGTTTACTTTTATTATTCGTCAACAAGAACGTAATTATTTTTCAGGTCTGTGAAAATTGGCAACTGTGCTAACAAAGCAGATTGAAGCAACGATTCGGTGGAAAAAAAAGGATGGGGTTTGGAGAAAAATATTTTTTGAGGATGTCGTATATAAAGTGTAATATAATTTCTTCTATAATTAGCTTCATACCAGCAGGGATTAGAGAGTCAATATTATTGCGATCCTATATTATATTGATATTATTGATATGTAATTTGGCATAAACATTGATGTAATCTTAATTATGTATTGGTAACAAACTATAATTTTCGTTTCGTTCCGTACTCAAACTGTTCAGATTCATAAAAATAGTTTTATTTCAGTGTAAAATATTCTTGTAAACGTCCAATAATGCCACGTAATATCCATATCTCAACATTTTCGCTAACTATAAAGTATATGACAAGGTAAATTGTATTTTACGACAAATTGGCCCGACAAATTTGCCCGACAATTTACACCGTGCACTGTTATTAATTACCACTGATCAGTGAGCCGTAGCGCCCGTAGCACAGCTACAAAAACGTAGCGGCCACGTGCTACGCTGTTATAAATGCAGGTGAAATTATATCTTTTGAAGATAAGTCGTGCGTGGAATATTTTATTCGTATTTGAATTTGCGTGTTTCTCATTCCTAAACTGATCCTCAAATTAGGTGACATCCTATAAAATATCGAATTAATAAAGGCTACTGGTAGTACTCCTGGAACACTACATATTGGTATAAAAAATTACATTTTGGGTTTTGTTATTGTTTTCTTATACCGTTTAACTAGCGTTATTCACTCTCCATCGTGTAAGTAAACAAATTGAACAATAATTTCATGAAGGCCTCTGGCTTTGGAAGTGTTTCTTTTGCATCCCGTATACATACTGTACTTACCAAGGATAGATACCTATTCGAAATATTTGCTATACTGTGCCCATCTGATGGTGATATAGTTACCTGCAACAATTAAACAGATGAATAAGTAAGTTGAGTAGATATACACAGTCAGGTCATAAGTATTGTCACACAGTAAAAACTTTTCTTTTAGAATGCTGGCCACAAAAAAGTTTATTGAATTCGAATTTCGAATTGTTCATGAAAATAAAAAAGTATACTTTTTGGAATTTCACTCATTTTTAAATATGGAGTGGACGCTTAAAGAAGACCGTGTTGCAGTTATTGCGTTGCATCGTTGCGGTTACGCGCCAATTCAAATTTTTGACATGCTGAAAAATTTGAAAATAACCAAAAGATTCGTTTATCGTACCATCAAACGATACAGTGAAGACTCTAGTGTAGATGACAAGTCAAGAAGTGGTCGCCCTCGGTCTGTTAGGACTCCAGCAGTGAAAAAAGCTGTGAAGGCGCGAATTCAAAGAAATCCCAAACGTAAGCAGAAACTGTTGGCCCTTCAGATGGGGTTAAGCAGAACCACGGTGAAAAGGGTGTTAAATGACGACTTAGGGCTGCGGGCATATCGAAGAAAAACAGGACATCGTTTGAATGCTCGTCTAATGGACCTGAGACTGAAAAGATGCCGCGCTTTGTTGAAGCGGTACGCGGGAAAAAAATATCGGGAAATTCTTTTTTCGGATGAAAAAATTTTTACCGTAGAAGAGAGCTACAACAAACAAAATGATAAGGTGTACGCACACAGTAGTGAAGAAGCGAGCAAGCGTATTCCACGTGTCCAACGAGGTCATTTTCCATCCTCGCTCATGGTATGGTTGGGAGTTTCTTATTGGGGCTTAACAGAGGTACATTTTTGTGAGAAAGGTGTAAAAACGAATGCAGTGGTGTATCAAAATACAGTCCTGACGAACCTTGTGGAACCTGTTTCTCATACTATGTTCAATAACAGGCACTGGGTATTCCAACAAGATTCGGCACCAGCTCATAGAGCGAAGAGCACACAAGACTGGCTGGCGGCGCGTGAAATCGACTTCATCCGGCACGAAGATTGGCCCTCCTCCAGCCCGGATTTGAGTCCGTTAGATTACAAGATATGGCAACACTTGGAGGAAAAGGCGTGCTCAAAGCCTCATCCCAATTTGGAGTTACTCAAGGCATCCTTGATTAAGGCAGCCACCAATATTGACATGGACCTTGTTCGTGCTGCGATAGACGACTGGCCGCGCAGATTGAAGGCCTGTATTCAAAATCACGGAGGTCATTTTGAATAAACTTTATTCTCATAAGAATCTGTGTTTTGTTAAGTTCATTTTGGTATATAAATGGTTACATCATGAATAAACTTGTCGTAATTATTTTATATTAAACATGTGACAGAATTTATGACCTGACTGTGTAATGATACTCTAATTACGTTAAAAGACGTGTATGTCAAATTTGACCTAGTTAAAGCAAAAAATCTTTCTAATTATTACCACATCATCATCATCATTCCCTGAACCTTTTGCCCAACTCAGTTGGGGTCGGCTTTTCAGTCTAACTGTGATGCGGCTGAACTTCGTTATTTTCCGTGAAGCGACTGCCATCTGACCTCCACAACCAATGGTCTAATGACCAATGGCGATATCGAAGTTCCAAGTTAGGCTGGTTGGACTTTTTGAGGGCTCCAACTACCCGTAACGACTGCCATAGATGTTTGTATGGCAACCGGGACCGACGGCTTAACGTGCTCTCCGAGGCACTTATAAACCTGCGATAAATACACACATAACTTCGAAAAGCATCGAAAAGTCATTGGTGTGTGCCATGGTAAACTTGGGATCGAACTCGAGACCTCGTCTCAGCAGTCCATTACCCATACCACTAGGCTACCGCGGCTGAGTTCTAATTATTACCACAATTTCTTCCAAATAAACAGTTTCTGCCACAATTACCGAAATATATAAGTGACTACTACTAAGAAATTTTATACAAACAGTTTTGAAAGTAACCACAAGCGACCACAACCTTTATTCTCATAAAATGTCAACCGCCGTTATCAAAATAGAAAATCTAGATTTTAAAACCTTGGGGCTTTTAAATAGCGGACATAAAATATTTCAGCGAAGCACACTTCGGCATGCTAATAATTTCAATAAAGGCCTCTACGGAATTAACAGATTCACTTTCATGTTAAATATTCGTCCCAGAAAGACAGCTTGGATGGCAACTGTGAAAATTGAGCATATTAAAATGTTTGCTAGGCCTCACTCTGTGTAAAATGTAAGTAAAGTGTTTCAGTCTGAATCTTAATGATCTTTTTAAAGGAACAGATGTTACCATCAAGTCAGCCTTTGCAGTATTTAGTAACGAACCATTGATAATAAATCATTGAGTACAAATTAATCAATAAATTTGAGACAATCGAAAGTGAAGAAGAAGTGAATTTTGTGTTCTATCAATTTTGTCAAGTACCTACTTAATTCTGCATTAATGATAATTGCTTCGTGCTAGTCACAATACGGATCTCAGAATGTTAGGTCGGTATGTCGTAACATACGATTTATGTATCACCAATCTATTCTTGAAGCTATTTGTGTCAAAGTTAGAGATTAAAGTAATATATGCGGATATTAACTTAGGTTTAGTAGTTCCCACTCATTTGATGAAGTTAAATTACTATACAGAGTGTATTTATAAATGGGACAAGGTAAGGGTAGATAGGGCAGAAAACATTCCTAAGTGATTATTCATAACTTTATTAAGATACATAAAACTGCAGTCACAGGTTTTGGAAGTCTTAGTAAAGAAGTGAAAATCATATCCCGGGATCGTAGGAAGTGAAATCACATGTTGTAAATTGACATTTTGAAAATGGCGCATTTGAGTATTATATATGTATGAAACGGTGGTAAACTAAAAGTCTAAGAGCTATTGGACCCTCCTTATAACGGTGCTCTTTTATGGCTAGAAATTTGACGATGAGACGTCAAGAACGTTAACTATGATCTGACGAACATCAATCAATGCAATTCATTTTTAAAACTGTCGTATTAAAATAGTAATGTGACGCTACGCAAATTACTATGAAATACGTTGGTCAAATTGTTCAACTTTTTTTATTCTTATTTTGTAAATACTACTATGATATATGTTACACAGAAAACTGTTCTGGCCCAAGAGGGAAGGTATCGAACGGAAAACTATAGCCGTTAATCTTGTACAGTCAGCCTCAAAACGTATATGGGTAAGTTTCATCGAAAATTGTATTGCTTCATATTTTATATAACTTAACAGTTCTGTATATATATTTTCATTTAACTTTTTTACAGTTTTATCTCACCATGCGGTGAAAGGTTAAAATAAATCCTTTCAAACAAAAAATAAATTATTACTGAGTTCAATTACTTACATTTCCAAAAAGCTTGTCACTCACAATATTGCAAAGGATTCAATTATTGTGAAGTGATTGGACTCATGCATAAGTAATTGGTTGCTGAAGTACCTATGGAAACCAAAGTAATTACATTTAGATTATTCACACTCTTATTCAGAAGATTGCAGGTTTATAGGTGCCCGGTTAATGGCAATAGGCTTACCACCTTTTATATTGGGACCTACACATAAACTGGCGAAATGTGGGTGATATCACTTCTGCCTACACCTTGGAGATATAAGTGTGAGTATATAAAAAAAAATATTAGGATGATGAAAACAGAAGATCTCACTTAACAGGATAATTCACAACTGTTCTTTCACATTTTTGCCTTATATTTCAACACAAACTCACTCACACATACACGTACATATACACAAGTGTTATGCCCCACAAAACGAAACACAAATATCCCCATACTATGTCCAATGCCGTAAGAGTTAATGAAGTTATTTGGAACACCTGTAAAATTGAACTGCCTTTAATAACGAATCGGTCGTTTCCGGAAAAAAGCTATCGCCATAATAACAGAAACCATGTTCATAACCATTATGTTGGGTTGACGCTTTACTCAAAATACAGCCTTCGATGGAAGGGTGAGTTCAATGCCAACTATAATTTATTATTTTCGATATAATTAACAGGGAACAAACCCACTAGTTTACTAAAAATCGTAGTAGGCGCAGGGTCTACTCGTCTACTTAAAGATTTGAGGCCCCACTCGGCCCCTATAGTCTGATCATTATTATTAGCGTAAATCTAATTGCACCAAAAGCCTGTACTTTGTAACCCAGAGTTCTCTCTCCTACTTCTCCTTTTATTATTTCCAACATTGTACTCGTATTTCTACCCATATTTCAAATGTTAAACCTGTAAAAAAAGATAACTGATTTCAAGAAAAGTTACGCGTATTATATTTGTGAGGTATTTTTTATATTACTTAGGCGGTAGACAAGCACACCTGATGAAAAGTGGTCACCGTGGCCTATGGGCGTTTAGAACACCAGGGGCGTCACACTCGTGTTGTCAACCCTTTAGAGGTAGAGGTATATCTACAATTAATTTATTTATTATTATATATATAAAAGAATCTGTTAAGAAATCTGTCTTAACAGATTCTTTCAACATCTGTTAGGAACACTTCAAATAGTACGTACAAATACCTCTCAACTTGTTAAGTCAAAAATACAGATACAATCTGTTTCTTCATCCCTGGGGTGTGAAATTAATGACGTCATTATGTCTGGTCGACTGACCACCCCAGACGCGGCGTGTACGGTCACTCGACCATTCTGCTCCGTGACGTAACACGTTTTAAAAAAGTTGATATTTTGCTTTTTATGAGTTTAATGACTCAAGAAAAGTGTTTTAATTAAGGAAACGAGGAAAGTTCGTAGCCATTTGGAGAGAAGCGACGTGACGTTCTACGAGTGTGTTGTGTTACGCTGCTTTCTACTTAGACTAGAGTAATAGTTTGTATATATTAATATAGTTTGTATTTTACTTATTTATTTATGTATACTTTATGTTAATGTGTGTATGTTTATACCATACTAGATCGAATTTTCACCATAATACTTCCAGCACCTTCCTTGACAAATCTCTGCATCACCCTAAGGTTGACTGGTAGAAAATGCCCATGGCATTAAGTCCGCCTTTGTACATTATTTTTATATTTTGTGCAAAAAGTTTAAATAAATAAATAAATAAATAATAGTAATAGTCGATGTTTATTCAAAACACTCAAAATTATCGTTATAAGTCTACATAAATATTATATATACGTTTTTAACTTATCTCACATATTAACAGTATGAAATTTCTTGAATCCATTACAAGGGAATATATAATAATCATAGCATTCCTGAGATGCCTCGTGTAAAGGTGAAACACGTGTCAAGGCTTGTTCTTCGCACTTGCAGCATTATTGCACATACGACAACATCTCTTCTCAGGTAAGAAGTCGTTTACTTGCTTTGAGGAGTGTGAAATTCTGTTTGATATTCCTTTCTATGGCAATTTAGTAATAATTTGCTGTTGCTATTGTTGCAATTCTTAAACCGTGGGTTTCTTTCCCTCCTCCAATATAATATTTTAATTCATCATGAATCTTTTAATGGTAAAATGTATTTTTTCGCGGAACAAACTGTTTTTCAGACCGTGAACGAATCCGTTTTAATTATAATAAAAATGAAATAGGTTATAAAAATGTTATAAAAATATTTTATCAATGCTTGTCGTTCTATACACCGTGTTTAAAACTAAGTGAATAAGAAACTTCTTAAAATTCATTACTAATCCATTAATTCATTAAAAATGAAATTCGGTAATGAAAACATACACATTTTTAATTTAATACATTGTTCATTTTATTGTTTACAAAAAATGTATTACAATACTTCATAATAGAAGCTTACGTACTTGTACTTATTAGTAGGTATATTTTAAAACTACTACCGGGACGGAAGGGACTAAGAATCCACCGGAGATGCTGAATGGGCACATAATTTATTATCCCTTCACGTACCTACACCTATAACAGTGAACGAGATGATTTATTTTTTTGGGTGCTTACATTTCCACATGACATGAACTAGTTTAAGAAAAAAAACGAAACGACCGACAGCAGTTAAGTCAAAATAAGGTGTATAATGTTTGAGCTGTATTATATGTGTTTATCTTTATGTTCGTTTATAAGTCATAAAAACCTGAAGTAATTTTTATGAAAACCATTATTTTGTTAGTTAGGCTCATTGTTTTTAAGGAAATATACTTTTTTTATACCACTTAGGTGGCAGACAAGCACACGGCCCACCTGATGGGAAGCGGTCACCGTGGCCTATGGACGTTTGCAACACCAGAGGCGTCACACACGTGCTGCCTACTACCATACAATACATGCATAGTGCGTTTAGAAACCACTAGAGCGTATACAGTTGTGTGAACCGTGAGTTCGAAGCTGTTGAACGCACATGTGATGGACGCAACACTAACAATATTTGAACAATCATAGTGGAGTAACTTATTATAGTAAATAAAGCGAAAAATTGTTAACAATTCCGTAAATCTCAATTACTACTCTACTACTGGCACATTTTTTTTGTTTATACAGGACATGTCAATTTTCCTCGGCTAATGGTAAGCTAAAGACAAAGTCTCAGTAACGACGTTCACCATAACAACACGTACAATGTCACAAGGGTGGCGCACTTGACGGCATTGAATTGAATAAAGTCCTATTCAGCTCGTTCAGCTTGCGTCTCCATAATCATAATTTAAGATAAATATTAGTAGGTACTATCTCTAAAAGTAAAACTGCTCTGATTATTTCGAAGTGTTTGGTATGATCTATATACAAATTTGACAAGTGAACTTGATTTACCTATTGTATGTGTTTTCAATATCCGTATATCATACCGCAATGCAGTGATTTACTTCCTAGACTGCATCAAGGAAGTCGCGTATAAACAACACAACATGAACAGAATTTTGATCGTAAGGAAAACTAATAATAAGATAATTTAGCATAATGATATAAGCTATAGCTTATAAGGGTAAGTTATCTTAATGCAAATTGGTACCTTTCACTGATGGCATATGATTGTATGTACGCTTGTATGTACGCATTCATGCAAGCTGTGTTGCTGTGTGTGCAGTTACTGTCATTATCTACTTTACAAAGTAGATAACTGAAGATGAATCTGATAAATATGACAACGCTGTATCTCGCGTTGCATTGTTCACTGCGTCAATACAATAAGTGCATAGAGTTTTTGTTAACTCTATATTGATTTGTAGTGGACATTATCTTTTTTTTATACTACATAGGTGGCAGACAAGTACGCGGCCCATCTGATGGAAAGTGGTTACCGTGGCCTATGGACGTTCGCAATACCAGGGCCATCACATTCGGGCTACCGACCATGTAGAGGGGAGGAGGGAAAGGAGGAGGGGAGAAGCTTAAGAAAGTGTAACGATTTTAAAATACTAGTATACCTGTTTGTACGAATTTGGAAAACAATTTAGGAAAAATTGTACGAATGTAGAATTGTACGAGCGTGGAAATTGTACGAATGTGTCCATAGCCGTCTTTGTGCTGTCAGTCCAGAAGACAAAGAAGGATTTCTCGGTCTTCCCACCAACAACACAAAACTACTTCAGTGAGCCCCACCGGAAACACAACACAAGGTTATTATTAGCAGCAGTATACTGTACTGTACTTCCCCACTCGGACTGCTCAGTTAGGACGGTAGATACCGTCATGTCATACCTCCGGCCGTCAATGCAATATATTTTCGTCCTATCTATTTCATTAAGTATACTTTTTTTTTTTTTTTTTTTTTTTTTTTTTTTTTTATCGTGCGAAAAATCCCCACGGATACCTCCCCACCGGAGCCGGTTGGGAAGGTTATGTCGGACTCGAACCGACTAAAACGCACGCCGTCTTTGGGTCTTTAGTTGCCGGAGGTGAGGTTGTAGCCAACATATCCCTCGCACCCCGGTAGACCCGGGGCCTTCTCTTCGAGATGACCCCCGTCGGGTGTAGGGACCACGGTGTCCCCAACTAGCCCCCGAGTATGGGGAGGCGCATTTTGCGCCGCCGCCGCGGCCTGCTTCTGCTAGAGTGACAGGCGGCTCCACCCGTCACCCCCAGGCCCGCTCATTAAGTATACTGAACTGAAACTATCAAATAAAGAAAGAAAATGAAATCGCTCATATAGATACAGAGATGAGTTCGTTCGAAAAAAGAAGACATCCTTCAGTTTTCTTATTGCTACGCGCAATGAAATTTTTTCATAAAGATTTGTATAAATGTATAAACAAAACATATGGATTGTATAGATATAGCATAAATTTCTAATGCTGCAATACATACATATACAAATCAGTTTAAAAACCTTCCTTTGTACGATGCAGCATCAGTACCTCCTTAGAAGAGATTTCGTTGAATATATGCGATGTCACCTCATGTATAAAAGTTATTGTCTCCCTGCTTCACAATTCAGGGCGGCTTTTAAATAAAATAGCATACACAAGTGAAAATGGCCATTTATTTTTTTATATCCCGTTGCGGTTGTTCCTTAAGACCGTAAGATATATAACCGGAGGGAGTTTGTTTTGTTACAGCACTTTTAGCTTAGCAACCGACTGGGGAAATCAAGACGGTTTGGTCAATAATAATTAATGAAAGTTGAAACTTACTAAAGTTACTGCTATTTACTTACGTATTTTTATGTACATAAATATGTTATGTTAGAATAATATCTTTCTGTGAGTGATACTTTCAGTATCACACAGTTGAGACTAGTTGGCTATGGAGGTTGAACGTGTATCTCCTGTCTCAAATGAGCAGTCCCACTGGAAAAATACCTCCACTATACAGACACCACGGCTGATAATAACCTTGTGTTATGTTACTGGCAGTGAGTATAGTAGTCAGAGCTCTCTAACTTCACCCCCCCCCCCCCCTCCACTCTACAGGGTTGGTAGCACCAGTGTGACGTTCATAGGACACAGTAACCACTTTCTATCAGGTTAGCCATGAGTTTCTATGCCACCTAGCTATTGCCTGACGCAATTTCAGTTTAGTCTCCGCATCCTATAACATCAAAATCCAAGAATAAAAAGAAACCAATGTGTTAATTCCTGTCCTGTTATTCTTGCATATTTTGATTGTCACCCAATCATTCCCAAATGTCTATTGGAAACTGAAATCGAACAATTGAGTTCAAAGGCCCGACAAACCACCAAGAAAACTCGGAAGAATTTCGAAATATATTGTGCAGTCATCGCATATTGTTCGCGTAATTCTGAGATATATCATATCGGCATTCTTTTCATCGTGGATTTGAAACGGATTCAACACTTACAAAAGAAAAATGATTTCTTCAGATGATTCGCTATACAGCCTACCTACGAATACTTTTCCCACATTATCTTTATTATTTTACTCCATCCTATTTTTTGTATTCCATTGGTAGATTGCGCGAGATTGCTCCCAGTTCCCGTCGTAAAAACGATGGGATATGTGAAAGACTGCGGAGATAAATAGTGTTGTTTGTTTTATTTGTTGAATTCTATAAATACATTCTTTAGGTTTGTTGCTTTTTAGGATGCTGATTATCTTAAGTGACGAGTTGTTTAACTTTCTTGGGTCATTTTTCCCTCTCTTTGTTTTCTGAGAGATAAGTTGGGCTAGATATTCCCCTATAAATAAGTGAAACAACTAGTTTAACTCCTCCGAATTGATTCTGATACTATTATCTATTATGTTAATCAATGAGCCTATCGTAGTCCCCTGCTGAAAATAGGCCTTTCTCAATATTGGGCTCTGGCTTACTGTTTTTATGCTGTTATAGGGTTTTATTGTGAGTTTTCCTTCTCTGACCTGAGTGGTATTGTCTGCGTTTTCCCGTAATCACCTCTTTCGAGATGATGACATACTTCGGATGAAATGGGGTAGTGAATGGACTGATTATTTAACTGTCTTCCTTTGGTAACCGTAGACCAAACACCTATTGTATATTGTTCAATATATCTACTAGGCACCAAAATCCATTCTCATCAGCTTTTAAGCAATAACACTACTAATTGCTTAAAAACTAGTGCTAGTATAACTACTAGCACTAGTTTCTAGGAACAGTTATTGTAATATCTAGGTACTACATTAATAAATAGATACTATAATAATATAATAATAATAATAGTTTATTTCATAAAAGTATGTTACAATGAGTCCATCTCTTAGACAAAATTTAAACACCAATTTATTACAGGATTATAACAGAGACAGAGTGAACGTCAGCGTCTGTGCTAGCAATTAACTGTGTTACTTACAGACACTGGCGCCTTCCCCTTACAGATTAGTGCTATTGCTATTGCTATTGATAAGTTCTATTCAGATTTGGTACAGTTCTGCAGTACTACATAGATACCACTGTAAAACAATGTACGATATGATATAAATCAGTGTTACGAGAACAACTCAGTATAACGTCAATATGAAACAATGAAAAATTGCAATATTAAAAGAAGTTTCCAACTTTTAATGATGACCAAGACGGAGGGTAAACAATGCACTGGCAGAAAGAAGTTTTGGTTGAAAAACATCTGAGCGTCTAACAATTCTTTTGTTGGTCCCAAGTTTAAGAAAAGTTCGTGAAGTTGAATACGTCAGTAGTTAGAAGAGCTGATGATGTCGGCTAATGTTCAGAATAAAGAATGGTTTAAACCGTGTTTCATAGTTCCTTAATACTCTCTCTCAAGTACTAAAGATCACTCAACTTACTAGAGGTAGTTCGAGGATCAGAGGAATTATTATTAGAAGTGTACTCTTCTACTCATGCGCTGATAGATGTTGCTAATACGCAAATACACGTCTAGAAATTATTCTGAGTGTTTGGGACCTTACCAGGTCTGAATGATCAAACCAAAGCTACCTGCCAGAATACCTGTAGATCGATAGATGATTTTTTGGATATCAGCGCAGTTGAATATCACATGTTGAGTGTAAGTATCTAGTAAGTTTTATTAAAAGGTAGAGAAGGAGTAGTAGGCAGACCCAAGGCTCATCGGAGCATCGGGTGCAATAATACCGAGATGATGATATTGACTTTCAGAAGATCTTCGGTCTATCTATATGTTGTAAAGAATGTTTATTGATCCAGACTCATCTTGATAATTTAGTATTATATATCTTGTCTAAAGGTTACACTTACAAAAACACCGCTAAAAAGTCAGCCGGTAACTACTAGCATAAGGTCCTTAGAAGACCAAAGTGTGCGAGTGACATAACGTATCTTTACATAACACCTAGGATGGAGAAAGTGACAGAATATATGAACCGTGAAACGTTTTCAACTGTTTATAATAAACAATCATCAACTTTGACAGAAATATATATTGCAGTGACGTCACTATCTCTATGCTAAAAGCCATAAGTCACTGCCACTGACATTTGAAATTCCGTAACGCGGTATTGAAGGAGTCTGTGGGCACTAGCGCAAAACTAGTCATATTAATGTCTATGACTTAGATACAGATCTACATGTTTACATTTACATGACACACGTATATCCATGTGTGACTATTTGACTAACTAACTGTTAAAGTTAAGGTTTCCGTCAAATTTAACAGTAACATTGATTCTAATGGTTTGGCTAAATGTGTTGCACCAGTGTATTTAGTAGCTTTGTTATAGTTATATTTTTGATAGAATTTAACGTTTAAGCGTGGCCGGTTACAGTTAGCGTCAAGTTATGACGTTATGGTGCAACCTGTTTTATACTTGACCGGTACTTTAACTGAACTGTTAATGTTAAAGTACGATCGTGTAACCCAGGCTTAGCATAAACCGTATTTCTTCACTTCACAGAAATAGCAAGCGCAAATATAGATACAAAGAATGAAGAAATATCAAATCAAATCATCGCGGAAGCGTATGCCGGAATGTAACAACGTTTCACAAATAATTTCCTGTGGTGATTGAGCGACGCTTTACGTTCATATTAACGCAGAATTTTGACAATTGTGAGCTCTGTCATGCATTCTAATCGAGAACGGTTTACTGGAATGTCTGTAGCTGTTGTAGACATTTATAACAATAAACTATCTAATACCAATAGAAGGTCGTTACACCGAACTATGACTTCCACTATTACAAATAAGTAAAGCCTCCCAATCTAAAATGCATGCCTCTTTAACAATTAACTTTATTTAAGAATTAAAAAAAAATTTAAAGTGTCGAAACATTGAATTAATTGGGTAATCAAAAACTAATGTTTAAAAATTATTCAATCAAAGAATCAAGAATCAAAGGATCAATTTGGTTTATTCAGTTTAGGCACTTAAAGAGCACTTATGATTTATGAATGTCAAAGGTTTACAATAATTATGTACCTACATTTGTCAAAAATATTATAATTTATAATTAATAAAATACTTAGTATATAAATCATTTGAATGATTGATGATGATTCTTTCGCTGGTTCGGTAGTTAAAATCTCCTGAGAAGAGACCAACAAGAATTTTTAATATATAGTTCTAATATATTGAACTGTTTTAATATATTGAATAATCGTTCATTGTTTCCTGTAGTACATAGGATTGTCGATAGATAGCTCCAAAGCCGGCAAATTTCGAATGCTTTAGATGAGTCTAGTAGCTCAGGTAGTCAGAGCGTTCACCCAGCAATAGATTGTTCGCGAATTCACGTCCCGTCTAGACACTTAATTAGTCTTTTTTCAATTTCGAATTGATTTGAAAAGATTAACATAATTAAAGCCTATGCCATTAAATATTGAAGAAACTACAAAAGAAAATTAGGCAGAGCTTAAATGAGTTTCGAATTCCTGACTGAGATTGATATGTTTAACTTCAGAGAATAATTAGACGGAAAAAAGACCCTTCGGCTTATAGTAAAAGAAAATGTTTAAAAACCGGTAAATTGAGATGCTCTAGGCCGTAAGAATATCCTCGGCTGCTTGAGCCATTCTTTTTTATTTACCCTGTGATTAAAAGTACGGTCAAGTTGTACATTAATAATAATTAATGAATCAAGTTGATTCATTATTCATACACATTACACAGTTATTGAGATTTTTTTGTAAATATTAGCGCTAATATACTATGTCCAACTGTTTGAGCATACTATAATGAAAACGTAAATATTTGTTAATCAGCTGTTTCCCGCGGCTACACCCACTTAGATGTTTTTTTTCTCTCTAACATCAGTCTGGTCTGCATTAAACGGGTACCCGCGACTTTGACTATGTCGTCCGTCCATCTCGCGGGGGGCCATTACACGCCTCGTATACCAATACGTGGATGCAGACCAAGACAACCTCCAACCGGTAGGATTGAAAGTCTATGGGGGAGGCAGTGAACAATTTATAGCTGAAATAATAATGATGATGAACATTAATTTGATTTTTTTTTGCAAATAAATTGACTAATATGTAATATCTAATAAACATATACTGACAGCCTATGTATAAACATTATTTCATTGTTAGTTTTAGCAAATACGTTTTTAATTGTCTTTTGTGCGATGTTTCGAATACTTTGTTTGTTTTTAATATATGTGTTCAAACAATGTTCAAACACAATGTGAAAATTGTTAGTGAATAAATACTGAATACTTGTTATACAATGACAACAACATGAAAGGGCGATAAATACGAGATTTATTTTTATTTTCTACAAAAAGTCACAAAAGCTCAACTTACTATTAACCATAACAACAAAATTCGTATTAAGTTTATACTACTACAGAATAATACAAGGCGTCTAGACAACAAAGTACATAGACCTTAGTGAGAAACAAAGGTCGACCCTCAAATAGGTACAGTATAAAAAACTAAAGTGTGAATATTAATGCGGTGCTCACTCTTGTTTGGGAAACTTAATTAGACAGTAAAATTACTGTTCGGTGTGACAGGCAGCCGGAGGGGCCTCTGTAATGAAATTACAAGTCTCGCGTCATCACGCTATCGTAGGCGACAAATTAGTTCCCCAATATAATGTTTGCAAACTTGGCCATGTTCCTAATTAGTGGGGACCGTAAAATTATGTTAAAATTGACACAATTTACCGAACCGTTTTCTTTGTTTTCACACCCATACAATTAAATTTTACCTACCAAGTTTAAACACTGTTCAGTACAAATTGTTGTTGAAATAACTCACTTCTTTGTTTTGTAAACACGAGACTTGAAATTATTAAATAAACTAAGAAATACGCCGTATGTAGTCAAATGCAAAATACTCATACAGAAAAGCAACATTTAGAAAACGGTAGAAATTCACTACACTGGCAGCTTCAAATTGAAATCCACCATACATAAATCTATTAGTTTGTTAAAACCTGTGTTTAAAATAAATTATTTGAACATATTTAAAAATTTTGAATGGTAACTGGTATTGTACAAGGAAGAATTATGTTTAGTAAGTAACTAGTTACGTAGCTCTGGTTTCGTAGACGGCCGAAGGGAAAATACCAGCCAAAGCTGCGTCTATTACTTTACTCGTGTCATTTAGTTTTAATCAACCCCCAAACCAATATGAATAAACTGTTTGAAAATTAAGAACGTTAAGCAACTTTATTTTATACAAGATTAAATTATTCTTAAGCAATTTTAACAATTTGTGAACCAAATCTTAAACTGTAAACAATATTAATGACCGCGATTGCAATGCTCAATTGACTCCAGAAAACAGATAGAAGTTAAATTAACGGCAATAAAGTTGTTTTGGTCGGCTTGGTATCATTATTTTCGTATTTGGCGCCTTTTGGTCTGTGATGTCAATTGAAATGTCCGCCATCTTTGTTCTTAACTTTTTTTTGGAAGAGTTTCGGAAGACAAAGTTAAAATATAATTTTACTTTGTTCTTTGTGCATTTAGTTTTGTAGTTTTCGCAATATTTTTCTTTTTATGTGCGACACGAGTATATTCTGCAACTAGAACATCATAACATATACTTATAATTTCCTTCGATATATTACGAGAATTCCTACTGTTTTATATACCAGACGCTTGCTAAAATATTATAAGCATTACAGTATTACTGTCGCAACCATACGTGACGTAGTTTTCCTTATTATTAACATTTGCTTTTATTAACAAGTTCATAAGGTTTTGGAATTGCGTACAAACATACAAATAAAAATGAAAGTAATTTTGCCTTCCCTATACTAATATTTTCTCTTATGTGTCAATAGTACAAATAACCTTCAAAACGCTTCTAAGATCCTATAAAAATATTATTATTTATGTGAGTTGGGTAGCCACATCTCACTGGAGAGATTTTCTGTTGCTAGTGCGAAGACCGAAAACCCCTAATTTATCTTCTACACTGACAGCACAGAAACTCTCTATATCTTCACCCCTCCTCCCTCCCTCCTCCCCTTTACACAGTCGGCAGCGCAAGTGTGACACCCCTGTAGGAACCTTCCAATGCCCTTTTTGGCAGACCTTGGTTTTTTCAAGCGATAATTCAAATCGATATAGCATGGGGTTATAGTCGCTTGAAAAAACCACAGCATAACTAACTCTCTCTATTTAGGTACTCTAATTTTGGTAATGGTCATTTCACCTATATATACTATAACCTACTTCCGTAAATGCTGAATTGATAAAAAAGGCTTTCTACAAGACAGACTTAGTCTAGTGTGGGTAGCTTTTGGCAATAGCGGACTTATTCCTAATACTTAACCCTAATATATTTACTTTAAATGTAAGTTGTACTTACTTAGTTATAATCAGTTTCGACAATGGTAAATAAATATATTTTACTTTTACTTCTACTGTACAATAAATGAAATTTTTTTTTGTTATGTAAGCGAAAACATAGAATGGCACATAAAACAACAACAAAACATTTAAAACGTGCAACAAAAAAACGTTATACGCCATGTCATCGACTTTATTTCTAACTATAAAATGCAATTTTAGACAAGTGACACTGGTAGCAATGACTAAATAAAAATATTTCACTAAAATTCAAGCACAAAATTCAGTGAAGCAAGAGAAAATGTTCATGAAAATTATACACTTTCACAACCTAAACGTCTAGAAACTTTCTGTAGTATACTTGAAAGAACGTTCCTATTTTTGGCACAAAATATTCCATCTTACAATTCAAACTACAGCGCTGCAAAGACATTACGTTGAAATTCTAAATTTAGCTGTCTGAAACAAAACAAGAAAACAGTTCAAAACGTCTGCAGAAATTAATTAATCAAGCGGAACGTTCGCTGGAAATTGCTTGTAACCTTTTAGAGACGAATTTCTGGATTCTTATAAATAGAAATGCCCATAATGTATTACACGTACTTGAAGTATACTAACTAATATATATATCTAGTTTTATGTAACTTTACTTTTTAAATCGCGTTCAAAAGTTCAAGATTCTAGATTAAATACTTCATTATTCCGACAATAAGCCTAGTGGTGTAGGTAATGGACTGCTAAGACGAGGTTTCGGGGTCCATCTTAGGTTTTACCAATGATTTTTCGATGCTTTTCGAAGTTATGTGTGTATTTATCGCAGGTTTATAAGTGCCCGGTTAATGGCAATCGGCTCGCCACCTATTACATTAGGACCTAAACATAAACTGGCGAAATGTGGGTTCTAGCACTTCTGCCTACCCCTTCAGGGATATAGGCGTGAGCTTATGTTATGTTTATACCGACAAACTATACCTAATTATTCGTAGAATGGTGCTTATTGAACTAAGTTTAAAAACATTCATAGTGTTCATCAGCATTCTAAACATCATATTTTAATAAAACAGGCTCGGTATTAAAATATAAGTTTAAATTCAGAGCTTGAAGTGAACTAAAAATAGAAAACCTTTTTGTATCGTATGTGTGTGAAAGAGCCTACGAAAGCCTCATGGTCATGGCATTGGACTTTTACTAAGAATAGAATGCACCCTTCTTTCTCTTTGATATGTATTTTAAGAATGGGTACCTACAGCTTATATAAATTGTAACTAAATATGTTACTTCTGTTACATAACAAGAGTAGAATTCTTATTTTCACAACTTAAGGTCTGGGTGTAAAGAGTTTAAGAGACTTATGTAAGAATGATAGATCAGAAGATCCATTAGGTATTGAAGGATAGAGTCCAAATTACATAGACAAACTATTTAGAACGTACTTAAGACAGAAGAATCCGGCGCTGATATGGAATATAAGCCTCCTAGTATCTCCCATAAAACTATGGCACGCAATATAAAAGTTAACGACTTGAAGTTATCTTATATTATAAATGGTGAGGGAGTAAAAATAAAATCAAGTAGCCAGGAAGGTCAATGTGACCCTTCATTATTATGGGACCACCGAGGAAAGTTGGCCGCAAACGTGACTTTGGTGAAGAGAGCGTAAACTAGTTTTGGGACCTGAAGAGAATTATTGAGCATTGAAAAGGAAGTGTTCAGAATCAGGTATGGTATTTTATTTTGTTTTATAGCTATAGACCTACTGATACCTATTATGGTCTGATTTCTGCATATTACGTAGAAATATAGGTTAGTTATAATGAGCTATGCCAAGTAAGGATAGCCCGTGTGGTGTGGTGGCGGTTGTGAAAGCGACTACTACGCAGGAGATTTTTTTTTTGTGCGAAAAATCCCCACGTATCCCTTCCCCACCGGAAAAGGTTGAAAGGAATATGTAAGTAAGTATCACGCTACGCTTCTTCTTCTTCGCGCTACTCTACGCTTGCAGACTTTAATGCCTTCATAGAAATACTGACGTAATTGTACCTACAAAGACTAATATATAAAATAGCGATATTTTATAATATACTTCACAACTTATTATGAAGTAGGCATATAAAATTGTGATATTGGCATAAAATATACTTTTTGCTTTAAAAGCTACCGTGATATAATAATGTGTACTTAACTATCTAGTTAAATTTGTAACATTTTACAAAAAGTCTAAATCGTAAATTCCAAGTCAACTTGAAAAATATAGTACCGCCATATTTCCTGTAAAGTTTTCTAAAAACACATTCGCATAATGGTCACCCTATGTGCGCAATACAAAAGAATCTTTCGCCTTTGTTAGAGGCGTCGATTATACAGTTCGCAATAACTTTTCCTAACAGTATTGACATTTGCCGGCCGTGTTTACTTTTGCCGCGCTGTAGGTTCCAATTAAACTCGATTGAGTTGAATCGTAGTCCGGTGCCAATTATGGCCGTGACTATCACTTGAATCAGAGCCTAACTATTCCAAATTAGTTAAGTTCTCAAAGTAGTTTTCAGGGCTTTCAATACAAAATTAAAGTTTCCTTACAGAGCTAGAGTGAAATTTCGGTCTACGAAAGTATTTACACGTGTAGGGGAAGTAAATTTTAATCGCTAACAACAAAAATTAAGTTTTAGATGGAACGCTTAGAACTACTTAATGAAGTCGGTTAAAGCAATACTAACGTAGTATATACCATTTCGCTCTCACTCGTACGAAGTGTGCGGCGTCAATAAAGAGACCGCGAGCGTAAAGGTGTGATTCCGTAGTCGACGACATCAGACAACTGCATACGCATGCGGTAGTAGATGTGTCGTTGCATCGTATCGACATTCTATCCCTGCAATACATTACAACCAGATCCGTTAAGCTCTTTTAGTAATAAACATCAAAATAGGTTTCTTCAGAAACTTTCACATATTTGTATGATAAACGCTGTCCTATCAGTTTACGAATTCGTCATATACATAATATTTTAAGTTATGTTATAACTAAGGCAAAATGTTGTATTTACCATATTAAAGAAAATAACAGCATAGTGCTTGGTTTATGGAAGCCATTACATCTAGATTACAAACCAATAAAAAATGCTTAAATCTAAAAACATATAGCTGCAGTGAAATATTAGAAAGATGTCTGGAATACAAATTGCTAATTTTCTTTATGTAACAGATTACAAAAGTATACCAAATAAAAAGTTATTATATGTATAGCAGAATACGGTATATAATTCTTTGGCAGCGTCACCGATTGCTAACGTTCCCAGAGAGCGGACGGTATTGCTACGTTGAATGGAAATATTAATTCTTTGTGAAGTAAAAAGCCCAGTATTTTGACCACTCAAAATGTCGACCTCCCTCTGTGCTTAATCCCTTAGGATTATTATTGGCAAAATATAAATCAAACTGTATACCAATGGAATAGTTGAGTAGAATGGAAGCGTCGGTAGTTTAGTCGTCAAGAACTTGGCCTTACGATCGAAAGGTCCCGGATTTGAAACTGGTCATGTAGTACCCTGATACCCTGTTTCCGTTCAGGTTTGGATGTTTGTTACTTTTTTTTTTTATACTACGTGGGTGGCAGACAAGCACACGGCCCACCTGATGGAAAGCGACCACCGTGGCCTATGAACGTGTGCAACACTAAGGGTGTCACACACGCGCTGCCCACACTGAAGGGAAAGGGGGAGAGCTGGGAAGGGGTGGGGAGTTACTTATTTACTCAGGACATAGGCTAGGTAGCTTTTATACCTGGATATTACTCAAATCCTTTGTTGGTACCAAAGGATTACTAGAAGCGATCTAGTATAACACAAATGCCAGTTTTCAATTTCTTATGATATTACAAAGATAATATTATGAAATTGGACTTTCATAAAGTATAGTGTATGTATAAAGAAACGTCGAGAACTATTCTCACCCCTAAGTTATAGTCATGGAAGTGATACATTGTAGACTACAATATATTAAATCATAACAATAAGTTAGTTTGCTTTGAGATTCTAATATTTTCTCTTATACTCATGGCGCCAATATGCGGTTATTAGATAAATAAATTCTTTGCTAATAAAGAACCAAGTAAGAGCATTACGTGTTCTGTTAGATATTTAAAAAAAAACTGCACTGAAAATAAAGAAAACTCCAATGATATTTTAGACCCCAAGTTAGAGGTTATTGATTTGAATCTCTTATAACCTTCTGTGGGTATTTCCGCACTATAAAAAGGTGTAATGCGAAGACGTAACTCATAATGGAGTGACATAAATATCGATGTCACGATGCAGAGACATTACAGTCGTGCGGCCTAGTGAAGTATCTACGAGTAAGAAAAGAAGCTGAAGTATGTAAGAATAGAAGCAGATATCAGGCTGTTATCTCTTATTGACGACCTCCGTAGCATACGTGTAGTGAACGCGACTGCTACGCAGGAGGTGCGGATTCGATTCCCGCTCAGTGCAAATATTTGTGTACACGAAATATGAATATCTGCATTGGTCTGGGTGTTTCTATGTATAATATGTATGTATTTACAAAATGTACTTAAGTATGTTTATACGCATTCTAGAACCCGTAACACAAGCTAGTTAAGCTATGCTTACCATGGGTCTAGGTGACGTTGTGTAGATTGTCCTAGAATATTTATTTATTTATTTGTCTAAGCCCTGGTAGGAAATGGGCGTAAGCATGTGTAATACGTGTGTAATATATCGAAAATCAGCTAGTTCCAAAGTTGTAATCAGATAAATCAATAACTGACACAGGTGCTTTAAAACACATGGGCGGGTTTACGGGTATCAAACTGTGCTAATATAATGTTGAACACGTCACTGAACATTTTCGAATCTTGAATAGCAAATCCTTTGAAATATCAGACTATCAGAATTTGGTTCGTAGAATACAGACCTAATATTTGCCATATTCAGTTACGCCAACGCTTACTTTGGATGATACTAATAGGGTGTCAAGTGAACCTAATTGCTGGGTTTCACAGAAACTAAAATCCAGTAATGCTTGTATATATAATCAGTTATTATTGTTTTGTTTTGTAGTGTATTATGTAGTTGTTTTGTGGCTTTCATATAAAGTTTCAGTTTGTCATCAAAACACTATTTCTCTAGTGCGTAGTAGTTTAGTGCGTTCTTTATCGGATATGTTAAAGTAAGCGAGCGTTTCTTCTCTCTCTCTATCTCTCCTTCTATTGATTATTTATTAGTACATCACTGTGACAGTGAATAAATGATTTTCAGTGAAAATATGACTGACCAGTCAGCTTGTGACCATGGCTACTGCAACCCACTACATTATTACCATAAAAGCATATTTGAATAAATAGCAATTTTAAACTTTGATCAGAATGTTATCGATTACAGCTGTAATATAATATGCACAAAAAAACTGATTAAATTCTAACAAAACATATATATAATATGCACAAAAATAAATCAAAATCGAAAATCATTTATTCTGTATAGACCATTAAACGGCACTTACAAAACGTCAATATCAACAATATTTTATAAATTAGTGAGCAAATGGACCACCGGTTCGAAACGCGGCCCCAGCCTGAGAAGACTCCGGCAAGAAACTCAGCGGGCTTTTCTTTTTTTTTTGGTCTATTTACAATCATTACCTGAGTCTAGATACAGAACTTTGCTTGAGTAGCAAGTTGAGTGAACAGCCCATTCCCAGGCTTGTTTATCATCCAAATAAGCCTGAATTTTATAATAAGCTTTTTGGCATAACTTTTTTTTAACTAATTTTTTAAACTTATTGATAGGCAAATCCCTAATTTGATTAGGGAGCTTATTATAAAGCTAAATGTAATCTAAAGCCTAATATTATTGTACCTTGTTACGAACAACGTCTACACCAATAAAATGGAATGGCAGATGACATGTTTCTGAATACATACAGGTCAAGATAGTCATATGCATATGCATGACCTCATTGTGCATGGCCTTATAATTAATTTTTCCACCAGTCAGTTCCACCTTACCGTATCTACGTCAATTGTCAAAAACTTGCCATACCACACCCATACGTCTCGGACGTTGTAAAATGTCCGAACATATCCGACCATCGGATATCAAACGTATTTTACTGTAACCTGTCAATCCTTCTTTCCCTTTTAATTTTCCCTATTCCTGGTTCAATCGAGATAAGAAAATACTTTTTCTTTTCGTTCATTTTATATATTGAGGAAAAGTCTACTTAAATTGTTGACTTGGCGCAATTTAACGTGACGGTACACTTACATAGGAGATAAAAAGGGACTAAGTATACAGGGGATAAAACTTAAGGGTAGGTAAGTAAGTAGATACTTATTAAGTGTCTGTTGTAAGAGAGACGAAATAATGTTATAAGAGCTAAGGTGGCAAATCAAGTGTTATGTTGTAATAAGATGGGTTTTTCGCAGTGAAGCATTACAAAGGAAGAGGGAATATAAAAGAATACCTAATTAATTGCGGTTATATACAGTAGACATTTAGAGGACGCCCGTGTAGTAATAGTGGGTTGTGATAGACGACCGCTGTGACGGGGTGTTAGTTAACACGACTGCTACTCATGAGGTGCAGGTTCGATTCCCGCTCAGTGCAAATATTTTTGTGTACATGAATACGAATATTTACATTGGTCTGGGTGATTCTATGTATAAAAATTTCGAGAAGCAAAATTAGTATGGTGACTGTTCAAATCAAATTAAGATAAAAGTGAATGCTTCGTCGGGATTCGAACCAGCGTACTTTGCCTTACAGAGGTAACACTCTGACCGCTAAGCCACGAAGCCTCGTCTGAAATATCATATTTGAGGCGATGGTGGATGGAGCCTTCTTTTTTCATATCTAAATTTAGTATCTATGTATTATAATAACTATATGTATGTATATCCGTATTCTAGAACCCATAGCTCCACCCCAGTTAAGCCGTTCTTACCATGGGTCTAGATGGCGTTGTGTAGAATGTCTTAGAATATTTATTTATCTCTGCATAACGCGGTACGAAAAACGTGTGATCCTATGTATATGTATGGTTGTAATAAGTGAATAGCGTTCGAAATTCAATCGACTTACTAAAGATTATAATATCTGACTGATATAGATTTTGGCTTGTATGAAAGGATTAATGATAGTAGAGGAAGAGCCTATATAAGAAGAGAAGTCAGTAGTGTGTTGTTATCTCTGCCTACCCCAGAGGGAAATGGACCAACAGTACATATATAAGTACATAGATACACATGTATACTAAAAACACCGTCGACTATAACGATAAAAGTCACATGTTGAAAATTTAAAATGTATTTAGGAAAGTATTTTCGCTAAACAAAAGCTCATTATGTACCTACAACCGTCGGACAAAATGCGGAGTCACGCTTATTACACTTATGTTGGGTACGCATAATTATAAAATCCCTATCATTTGTGATTCTTAGCATGCCAACATGCCATACGGCAGAGCCGGTTGTTTTTAATCACTTTTTTTCTATTAATAAAGTGATTTATATAATGAGCAATATGCTGCAAAAGTATAATAGTTTGAACTGGTTGGGAGAACGAATGAAACCAGCTTGATGAAAAAGAGTTCCCCAGGGTATATTGTGAGTACCCGTTGGATGCAGGTGGCCTCCAGCCGGTCAGATTGGAGATCAATGAGGACAGACTATGTTCAGCACTCGACGTCCTATCGCTGAAATGATAATGAATGATTAATGATGAATGATAATGATTCATTACTAAGGTGACCTACTGACATTACTCTCGGAAAGCGTACACGAACATGTTCCTTTATTTAACCTTCTAAGACCGCCTTTAGATGGCGCAACAGAGGCGTGCATGATGTCGCGAACCACGTACAGTCACCTGTAGTAATATGTATATGTTTTAGAACTTTTTCACATTAAACTTGTCCAATTTTACCGTTTCATGTCATAATGTTGACTTCTCATTTATTATTGTGACAAGGTTCCAAAGTGCATACATATTATTGCAGGTGACTGCACCATGAAAAAAGTGTCGTCCGTGTCATAATGTGTCCGCGTCTGGAAAACCAAGTACCGTGGAAACCCGGTGTAAGAATAGTACTAGTACATAGTTTTTTTGGGATAGAAGTAAAAATATTATTCGCTACGCTCACATGGTTATCGAACGCTACCGAAGTTTTATGTACTCACTTTCCCCATGAGAGATTCCTTTTAGAAACATGAATACTGACAGTTGGGCTGCGAAAACTTGTTATCGGATATTTTGAAAAAAAATCAGTAGCAGTTCAGAATTGGGATAAAGTGCTTGGTAAATAAAGACGGCAATAGGGGCCGCTGATGTATGCGTAACATAGAGAAATACATCAGCTAACTTCATATTGGTACCTATTTAGGCCCTATTACTCATAAACACCGGAATTTAAAACTTCTATTAATTTTTTTTTGTAAGGCAACTGTCTATTTTACTAGTTTGGATAAAATTCCGTAATGGAATAATGGGCACTTTGCGAAAGCTAATAAAATATCGTATGAAGTGTAATTACTGTTTATAGTACCTAAACACGATTTCTTCTGTTCTCTAAAGATAATTTAGAAGTTTTATGAAATTTTATTTCAAGAACAAAAAATAGAACCATTTTTGTCTGTTTACTCCACTAGATTAATACTAGCTATAAAATTTGTACCTTTTTAAATACTTCACAGCAGCTATTCTTACCACAACCCTCCCATTCTCTAAAGAATTCCCTCACAGAATATATTCAGTGACTTTTTATACTACTCTACACGCATGAAACACGTCAAGCCTAATGCAAGTCAAGCGAGTTCATTTACACGGAAAAATCCTTAATCATGGCGCTCCTACCGTATGTAATAAATGGTCGACCGCGTGGCTAATGGGTTCGAACATCGGCGCATAGTGACGACGCAGGATGTATGTACTATATAGCCGTTGGTAAATGTGGCTTGAAATTCTCGAAACTATATACTACATGTAGACTTTTTAACTACTACTACTTTTTACTGTTTTGTACCGTCGCATATAAAGGATTGCATCATAAAAGATATAACATACTTGCGTACGTAAAAGTTATTGGGAAAGAAAAGTAAAGGACGGCTGCTCACAAATCTGTTTGAATAGAACAAATCATAAGTTTGAAAGATTAGACGTTAAATTGGACGATGAAGAGATAGGGCAATATGGAAATGAGGGAATGAGGAAATGAGGAAATAAGGAAATGAGGAGATTGGGAGATGGACGATTGCGATTGGGTAATCGGGTAATTGGAAAATTTGGTAGAATCTACCCAGAATGGCAAATTAGTGAAAGGGGGAAATAGAAAATAGGGAAATTGTGTAATTGAGTAAATGGAGAAATTGGGAAACTATAAAACAGAATTCTGACTGTGTAGATTCAGTTGCTCAGGTACCTAACTAACAAACGTCATCATTTGATCCAGGCTTATCCCAAATATAACTACGTAAACTTCCTGCTTCCAACAGGTTTCAATGCAATACCGATATAATCCGTTAAACGTCAGATAAGAGTAGGTAGGTACGAGTTACAAAATAATTTATTACTAACTGTTACCTGTGACTCCGCCCGCGTAGATGTCATATTTTGTTCAATTCACAAAACATCTCTATAAAGCGTACCCTATGTGTTATTCTGATGTATAAGCTATATAGTTTCATTAAAATCCATTCAGTAGTTTTACGTGAACAAACATCCATCCATCCATACTTACAAAACTTTCACCTTTATAATATTAATAGGATAATTGGTACAATTTGGTACCAACAACGAATGCGTGCACAAATAAATTCTTATCAATAAATCCATGCTAATGTTATTACATTTCATACCTAAACAAAAAACCGCTTTTGATGAAATTTGAAACATAAATATAGAGCTTGGGGGAAGGACTTAGGCTATGTTTCGTCGCGATAACCGACAACGACGCGGGTGGAGTCGTAGACTTTTTCGGTTTATGTCGGTTATGGTGAACTAACTTGCTCTCTTAGAAGTGCACAAAAACTATATTTCTATTTAATTTACAGATGGCTAACGATTCGTGTTTAAAGTCTCGTAAAATGTTACTTTGTAAATATAAGGTAGTAAATAGCATAAAGGAAAGACTATAATTACAAAGAATTACGCTAATTTGAAACTCGTTTAATGAAACTAAGCAGCAGGAAATGTTTCACGGTTGGAAAATATTCTCTTATTAAAAAAGCGTGAGCTCAGCTTTACCGAGAAAATGTCCTTTATTTACGTAGACGTATGGGACGTAGTAAGCCTTCCCGAAGAGCGAAGCCTATGCTCGGACGCTCCCCGTGAGTAGGTGCGTTTTTTTTATCGTGCGCAAATCCTCACGTATACCACCTCCGCCAATGTTGGTATAGGTGATTATGTCGGTCTCGAACCGACCAATAAGCACGCCGTCCATCGGTCTCTGTTTGCCGGCGGTGAGATTATACATTTATCTCTCGCACCCCAGCAGACCCAGGACATCTCCCTGAGATGACCCCCTTACCACCTTCGCTCATGTGAGTAGAGGCCCAACCCATAAAGGCTGTCGATTCGATTTTTGTAGTAAAAAGGAATATGCGTTTTACTGAACATGTTATACGCTTGGCCTGATGTTCGAGGATATTGATTATGTAGGGGTGCGATGTCAGGTAACCTCCACGTTGGCTTCACCGTTACTTCTCCCTTTGGACTACGGTCCTGGGGAGCGGTTGCGGTGAAGCTGGTGCACCCTGGACAGCGGCTAATAGACGCCTACTTCTAGGAGTTCTGTTGGTCGCTGACGAATTACCTGACAGCTGACCCCATTGCACGAGGGGGTCGTGGTATGGCGGGCCTGCAAGGCCCGCGGTCGTCGTCTCTCCCAGTATCCCTCTGATTTTAGAGGGGACAGGGGAGAGACATTGTGATCCATCTGGGATCAAGGGACGGGTTGGCCCACTGCTGCGCAGGGGCTGACAGGCACTAGTGCCACCGTTGGAGCTGGGAGTGTTGGCTGCTCTCCCGCGTCGCGTAATCTCCGGGTGATCGACATTGACCAGAGTGTTAGCCACACTCTGGAAGCCGTGACCTCGGAGGACGTGGGGCTTGCCTTAATTGGCCGGCCCGCGACAAGGAAAGTCTATAAAACCCGACAGCGAAGTCGTTAAAACCTGTGGACACCAGGGGACCTCCACAGTATGTACCCCGCTTCTCGGAATGAGCGTCACCCGGGAAGTGTATTGTAAATCGTCTCCTACTCGTGGGATTTATATGGATATTGCAAAACCTAATAAAAACCCCCAACCGAGCAAAATAGTCTGCGCGGAGGTCGCGCAGCGCCAAGACGCGGAGGTCGCGTCAGCTTCGGCGATGCTGGAAAAGTTCGGCACCGCCAGCGAGGGGAGCCGGGCAATCAGTCCGGTTCTACCAGGCCTGCAGGTCAAGCCGGCCAAAAAGAGGAGGCGGAAGAAGCCCCGTCCGCCGAAGGGCGAGTCGGATTCGGACTTCACCATTATCGACTCGTCCTCCAGTACTGGTGATGAGGAGCCCCTACGCCCCCCTCCGCCCAAGGTGGTCAGCCTATTAGTCGGCCGCCACATAACAAGAGGTGGCAAGAGGACTGCGTCCCGAGCTCGTTCCCCTAGGGCTACGGCCTCGGAGGATACAGGAGCGCCGCCGAGACCCTCCACCTCGGTGGGCGAACCTGTTAAGAGGACTAGTGCCGTGGTAGAGTCCCTACAAGGCCTCATAAAGGGGCTTCAGGGGTTGCCAACCACGCAGCAGCAGCAGCTGCTTAATGGCGTGCGCACCCTCTCAGAGGAGAACGCTGTTCTCTCGGCGGAGCTGACGGCGATTCGCAAAGAGCGAACTGAGGCGCGACGGCGGGAAACCCGTCGTGAGACTGAGTTCCGCCGGGAGATCGCCCGGATGGCGGCGGAAGTCGAGGACCTCAAAAAGATGGTGGTGAGTAGGCCGGAGGGACGACTAACGCGGTCCTCGTCACGTACGACGCAGCCGCCGCAATCGGTGCAGCCGGTGCAGCCAGCGCGGTTGGGAACAGCGACTCAGCCGACCCAGCCAGTAGAGCCGGAACCATGGGCCGCCTGTATGGTGGCAATGGAGAGGCGAATGGAGGAGCGCACGAGGAGTATGGTGGAGGCCATAATGGACTCCATCCGTCGTCCACCTCTTGCTCCATCGGCCGGGTACGCCACTGCCGTTCGAAACGGTCTTAAACCACCGCAGTCGGCTCGTAGTTCGCCCTCCGCTCCTGCTGCGCTAGCCAAGGGCACCCCGGGTGCCCAGAACAAGGGCAAGGGGAAAACGTCCCCGGCTTCAGCCACAGACCCAGTTCCGACTGCTCCTTCAAGCTCCCCGGCAGAGGGGCGTTGGGAGGTAGTCGGAGACAAAAAAAGGAAGCGGAACGCCGCCAAGAAAGCAGCCCAAAAGGCCAGAAGGGCCAGGGCTGCCACGGTGGAAGGAACGCCAAGGAGGCTCCGTGCCCCTCGAACAACGGCCGTCGTCGTCACATTGACGACCGAGGCGTCGGAAAGGGGCGTGGGGTATCTCGAGGTGATGCGGAAGGTAAAGGGCATCGACCTCGAGGACCTCCAGATCTCTGGTGTCAGGTGTAAGGATACACGGACTGGCGCCAAGCTTCTGGAGGTCCCCGGCACCACCAGTGGCCCCAAAGCCGATGCCCTAGCGGCTAGGCTTAGGGAAACGCTGGACGCAGCCGACGTCCGGGTGACCAGGCCCAATAAATGTGCTGAGATACGCATCACGGGCCTGGACATATCCGCTACGGCTGAAGAGCTCAGGCTCGCCGTGGCGGAGGCCGGGGGCTGCCCCCTGGATACAGTAAAGGTCGGGGCGATTCGCTTCGGCCGACGTGGACAGGGGGCAGCAGTTGTCGGCTGCCCCATCGCGGCAGCCCAAAAGGTTGCCGACAGGCGGAGCTTCCTGGTGGGAGGCTTCTTAAGAGTGCAGGCGCGGCTCCTGCAGGCCAGACCGTCCAGGTGTTTTAGATGCCTGGCGGTTGGTCACGTGGGGGTGCAGTGCACGGCGGAGGTCACGTTCGGTGACCGTTGCTTCCGCTGTGGTCAGCCTGGTCATAAGGCCGGTACGTGCGATGCTCCGCCGCACTGTTTTAGATGTGCAGCGGATTGCAAACCGGCCGACCATAGGGTTGGCAGCAAGGCCTGCACTGGAGGGGAGCCGAAGCCGGGAGGCCGTCGTTCCGCTTCCAGTTCGCGGCGGGGTGCGGAGGAGAGGGTTCCATAATGGATCCTCACCTCCGCCTCCTGCAAGCGAACGTGGGTCACGGTGCCGATGCTCAGGCACTTCTGCTCCAGAGCATGGCACAGTGGTCCATTAATGTCGCCGCTGTCGCCGACCCTTACACCCACCGGTTTCTCGGGCCTGCTTGGGAAACCGACCTGGATGGGTCGGCGGCACTGGTGCACAACGCCGCCGCAGGCAGCCCCCCTCTTGCCGTTGTTGCAAGAGGACATGGCTGTGTGGCGGCATTAGTGGGGGAGATTGCGGTCGTGGCCGCCTACTTCTCGCCGAACCGAGGCATAGCTGATTACCATCGTTCGCTGGATCAGCTGGCTGTTGTCGTCAATGCCTGCTACCCTCACCCGGTTCTTGTGCTCGGGGATTTCAACGCCTGGTCTGTGGCCTGGGGTTCCCGACGCACGAACGGGCGAGGCAGGGCACTGGAGAGCTGGGCCGATGGTCTCGGTCTAGTTCTCTTGAATCGCGGGGCCGTCGCCACGTTCGCGACCGCGAGGGGCAGCTCAATTGTGGACGTTTCGTTCGCGAGCGCCTCGCTGTCGCGCCGTGTGCAGAACTGGCGTGTCGTTGTGGAGGAGGAGACTGCGTCGGATCACCGATACATTCGGTTTGACATCTCCCCCTCCGTAGGCGATGCGCCGGTAACACGGGCCCCACGCGAACCTCGCTGGGTGCTTAAGCGACTAGATAAGGATCGCCTCCTGGAAACCGCCATCGTTCAGGCCTGGGCCTCTGCGCCGGACAGGCCTGTTGATGTAGATGCCGAGGCGGTGTGGTTCCGGGAGGCCATGACACGTGTCTGCGACGCGTCTATGCCTAGGGCTCCGCCCTATAGTCCGAGGCGTCAAGTCTACTGGTGGTCAGCGGAGATCGCGAGGCTACGGCAGGCCTCCTTGATCGCGTTCCGCCGGTGGACTAGATTCCATAGGAGACGTAGACGCCGCGCAGATACGGAGCTTCGAGTGGCGGAGCTTCGTGAGGAATACAGGGAGGCCAAAAAGGCCCTCCGAGTGGCAATAAAGCGCGCTAAAGCCGAAGCGTACAAAAAACTGCTGGAGACGCTGGAGCGGGACCCATGGGGGCGGCCTTACCTTATGGTAAGAAACAAGCTGCGCCCCCGGGCCCCGCCGTTGACTCAGTGTCTCCAGCCGGAGCTGCTCGGAGGAGTTGTTGGCTCCCTGTTCCCACAACAAGCGGTGGAATATGTTCCGCCGCGGATGACTCCGTCACCTCGGTCGCTTATGACACCCAGCGTGGATGACGACGACGTGCCCGAGGTCGCTTGGGTAGAACTAGAGCTGGCGGTGCGCAGGCTTAAGGCCAAGAACACCGCCCCAGGACCCGACGGCATTCCAGGCCGTGCGTGGGTCCTAGCTCTAGGTGATGATGACAACGCTCTCGAGCCCCGACTGCGAGGGTTTCTCAGCGCATGTTTGGAGCGGGGCCAGTTTCCGAAACTATGGAAGACGGGGAAACTGGTTCTCATCCGAAAGGCGGGGCGCCCGGCGGACTCGCCATCCGCCTACCGGCCCATAGTGTTGCTCGACGAGGTGTGCAAACTCTTTGAAAGAGTTATCGCGAAGCGCCTCGTCGAGCACCTTTCCAGAGTGGGGCCAGACTTGGCGGATGGCCAATATGGCTTTCGCCAAAGGCGCTCCACGGTGGATGCCATAATGCGCGTGAGAACTCTGGCGGAGGATGCGGTTGCTCGGGGCGAGGTAATGTTGGCGGTGTCCCTAGACATCGCCAACGCGTTTAACACCTTGCCCTGGAGTTGCATTAGGGAGGCGCTCGTTTATCACGAAGTGCCCCTCTACCTTCGCCGCATAGTCGGGGCATACTTGACAGAGAGAGCTGTCATCTACCCAACTGCGACCGGTCTCGGTCGGCGAGAGATGTCGTGCGGTGTTCCACAGGGTTCGGTCCTGGGGCCGCTTCTGTGGAACATTGGATACGACTGGGTGCTTCGCGGTGAGCTCGGGGACGGTGCCGCCGTCACGTGTTATGCGGATGACACATTAGTGACGGCGTGCGGTGCTACACACCGCGAAGCAAACCAGAAGGCCACGATCGCGGTTGCTCAAGTCGTGGAACGGATCCGGCGGCTGGGTCTTGAAGTGGCTCTGCGTAAAACCGAGGCCATGTTCTTTCATGGTCCTCGGCGCGCGCCACCAGAGGGATCCAGCCTCACAGTGGGAGACATTTCCATCGACATCAAGCCTCAGATGAAATATCTGGGGCTCGTGCTCGACGGTCGATGGGACTTCGGGGAGCATCTCCGAAGTCTGGCCCCTAAATTGAAGGGCACAGCTGACGCTCTGGCGCGGCTGCTGCCCAACATGAGGGGGCCGGATGACTCCTGCAGGAGACTCTACGCGGGAATCGTGCGGTCCATGGCCCTATATGGGTGTCCAATATGGGCGGAGACCCTGAAGGCTAGACACGTGCAGAAGCTGCACGCTCCGCAGCGCACGATGGCCATCAGGGTCATAAGGGGGTACCGCACAATTTCCTTCGACGCAGCGAGTCTCCTCGCCGGATCGATACCATGGATCCTGGATGCGAGATCCCTTTCGGTGCTATATCGGTACCGAAAGGAGGCGCGGGAGAGGGGACATGAACCCGAGCCTGGTGAGCTCCGGGCCGTGAAGTCCCAGCTCCACAGGGACATGGTAGCTGAGTGGGAGCGACGACTTGGGCGACCAAGCGCAGGGCACGCCGTAGTAACGGCGGTAAGACCCATCATGGGGGACTGGCTAGAGAGGCCACACGGTAGCCTCTCGTACCGGCTGACGCAGGTGATCACCGGGCATGGATGCTTTGGGGATTACCTGCATCGGATCCGGAAGGAGCCAACGTCCGAGTGCCATCACTGTGATGCGAGCGAGGACTCGGGGCTGCACACGCTGACCGGGTGCCCGGCGTGGGAGACGCCAAGGCGGGTCCTAGTGGCGGCCCTAGGAGTGCGAGTTCTCTCGCTCGCCGCATTGCTCACGGCGATGGTACGGTGCGCGAACGCTTGGGCTGCCGGCGCCTCCTTCTGCGAGCAAGTAATGCTCGAGAAGGAGACGGCGGAACGAGTTCGGAGAAGACTCCGGACCCGCACAGCCCGCGACGAGCGGAGGCGACTCGGACGTCGGAGGTCGCAGAATGACCTCCGTCCTCCATGAGCGCGGGCCTGGGGGTGACGGGTGGAGCCGCCTGTCACTCTAGCAGAAGCAGGCCGCGGCGGCGGCGCAAAATGCGCCTCCCCATACCCGGGGGCTAGTTGGGGACACCGTGGTCCCTACACCCGACGGGGGTCATCTCGAAGAGAAGGCCCCGGGTCTGCCGGAGTGCGAGGTATATGTTGGCTACAACCTTACCTCCGGCAAATGAAGATCCAAAGACGGCGTGCGTTTTAGTCGGTTCGAGTCCGACATAACCTTCCCAACCGGCTCCGGTGGGGGGGTATCCGTGGGGATTTTTCGCACGATAAAAAAAAAAAAAAAAAAAAAAAAAAAAAAAAAAAAAAAGGATATTGATTATGTACGAATGTAAACGTCATAAGAGAAAATGATACGAGGCAAAAAGAGAAGGTATCTGTTGTTACAACCTTTGTAAAGTGTTCCATTGCTAAGCACAGCGCTTTCACTCATTGAAATTATTCTTGACATTTTCTCTGGGTGTACAATTATTTTAATGTGGATTTCTCCTTCTTTTCTTTTGGGTGTCCTTCTTATTTACAAAATAGCCACCGTGTTATATATTTATGCTTACTTTGCGACTTGATATTCGATATTTTTTAAATATATGTAAGTATATATCTACATATATGATAATATAAGTATTTATTACTTACAATTAAGTTATTGTACAGTACCTACTGAAGTACAATAAAGTTACATTGTACTGTATAATTAATAAATAACTTGTATTGTATAATATTCAGGCCAAACAACAAAATACTTAAAGCAGTAAGCGATCTTATCATTTCTAAGTTGTAATTGTTATCTTCATAACATTTCAGGTCTGAGTCCCAATAACAACCATTTTGTCTTTGTCCTTCACTAGTCATTACATTTTAATAATTTTTGCTACAAAGTATACCTTTGAGACTCGTTACATTCATTACACCTCTAGGAACTTTATATTTGTAGTGCTGCATCCACGAGACATAAAGCCAATTCATTTTTCTTTTTATAAACGTTATTCATACTCTAACGTCGTCTTCCTACATCTGTCCCAATTGATTTGGGTCGGCGCCACATCATGTCATTTCATTCCATACTTTCCTGTCAGATGTTATATCAGAGTTACTGTGGTAAATTATATATATCTCTATGGGCTCTTTTCACAATGTCTTCTCCAATAGAGTGCCAACTAATCTTTTAGTAAAAACAAAGGTACTACTGGTAGAAGGAACTATGCTCGTAAACTTCTCCAAATAGGTAAGCATAATCGCTTGTATTACTTTCAAAAACTCAGCGAAAAATAACATTCAATAAATAATTCAAGACAGTTTATGAAGTCTCAAGTTAGCTGAGTAAGGTCAAAATAAATGCTAAACTCGACATTCTTGGATTAATGACGCAATAAATAGGGGTTCTAGAAAATCGAGAGAACAAACTGTACTACCAAACACTTCTTTAAACTAAAGTAAAGACAAAAGTCAAGCTGGTAAGCTTCAAATTTCGATACAAAACGTAGAGTTCTTTTTACATCTAGTTAGAAAGACTTTTTATGTAGTTTTATACTGACGATATATCGTTATTATTATATTCACATGCACAACTGCTGCCTAGCTAATAGGGTGGTAATTGCCACCAACCAGCTAACTGATGAATTTAGCACGAAAGCTTTTCCTCTCAGATTTATCAGTCGACGAAAACATTCCATAGGGAAAGGATGAGTTAGAGAGCAGACCAAAGGCTCTAAAATACCACTGGCTAGTTTAGATGACTATCATGATGATTTAGAATATTCTAAAGTATATCATTCAGACCAGTTGATACATTGCCCACATACCCCAGACTGGATGACGACCTAGAACGGCGATAACCTTGCTGTCAGATACATCATGTTGGACCGCTGCCAAATAGGCAATTACTTGTATGAAACTTATATTTTGTAGCACTCAGATGGTTACTGCCATAGACACGAATAGTTGGCTCAAAAAGTTTTGTACGCAGTTTTGGGCTGTCTGTTAAGGATAGCTCGGTGTGCAACGGTGGTGGATCTAACATTTATAGAATATATCAAAACAATGCGCGCGTGCCAGGGACTCGTTACTCTCACGACTTAGTTCCAATACCCGTGGCAATAGGTATAACATATTACACAATATTTCACAGGAGTTATAACTTTTTTTTATATTTATTTTTAAAAGATCGAAACGGAATTTTTCAAAAATGTATCACTGATATGATATTCTCTTTTGTATAATCTCTTTTTGTTTTCCATGCTTGACTGACTTAACTAAGTCCAACCTATACAACAGAGCAACAGACGATTTTGAATGCCATAGAAGGTACTCAGAATTAGAATCCCTTCATCGTATTAATTGACAAAAGTCAATCAAAAAATTAGTATATTCTTCATTGATGTGATCTTATGCTCATTATTTCCTCTGCATGGACTTAGACAGGGGAATTCCTTTTTCCTTAGCACATCAATAATTTTGTTACACCATAAATAAGTTGCAAGTTTTCCTCACATAGATTAATGCTTTTGAAACTCTACACCCATATGAATATCAACTAGAACCTTTTGAGTCTATACAAAGGCGAACTTTGAGGATTATCGACGAGTCCGCTTTTGAAAGCAGTATCGATCCTAACCCATCCATAGTAGAGTTCACCTTTTTATATGTGATTAAATTTCTGTAAGATAATGTCCACAATTATTCTCTCAAAAAGGAGGTCATGACTCTCAAAATGCACCTAAACTTTGTTTTCATTTAACGTACACAATTATTCATTTCACAATATATATTTCGTAGTTTATTTTGAATTCTCGTTCCTGCAATTTAAACATTCGAAATAAAAGCATTCTTTGGATTATTTATAGTATGAATACGCAGTTGTGATATACGAGTACATACATAATATATACCCAGAAAACTGCATGTGTAAAATACAATCTATTTTGTTGTTCTTTAACATCGTTTTAATTCGTTCCGTGATTTATTAAAATACAAATTTATTACGAAATAATAAATGATGTTGCTGCTGTAATAACATTTAAATATATTATAACATTGTTAATACTAAAATACATTTTACGCTTATGTCTATAATTTGCGAAATGGTAGGTAGAACACACAAATTTTAACAGCTGTTATCAGTTTCAAAATAACAGTTTAAAGTCCATTAGGCAAAATTTTCTCCAATTCAGGAATGTTGATATCATAGACTCCCTTCAACATAAAGGCCTTAAGAATACAACCACGATAGCACATTTCAAAAGTTTCTAAAGAATAAAAAAATCAGGAAAATATTCACTTTGTGTGTGTGCGTGATCAGTGTCGTCTGTAGAAATGCGGGCTGCCAGACTCCTTTCGCTTGGATTCACATTTTATCTCACCATGATTACATCGTCACTGTGCCATTTTACGTCGCCACAATGACAGGCCCTAGCCGATGCGATTAAATGGAAACATGGGAAAAAGGTTTTTCACATTTACTGCTATATTTATTTATATTTGTTGGACCTAGGGCCTCACCACAACCTCTAAGTAATATTATTTCCATCTTACTTTACTTCTATATAGAGTTTACACTTATCTTACTAGGTAAAGTACACAAATATCGACGAAACACAACGGCTTGAGTCCGAATCATACTATGAGAGTAAAGTAATATTGAAATAATATGTCTATATTTAGATATACCTAATTGTGCCGATACTGGAAATGTTTAATCAACTCGAAAGAGAACAAGTACTGGTAAAATAAGTTGGTAAAACAATTTCTTCTTCTTCTTACTTCTTGAAAGTTTGTGAAGAACACGTTCTAACGGCTGGACAAATCTGGATGAACTTTTAAAAATCGCAAATGCAAAATATTCTATTGTACAAGCATTTAATGTATGTACATTACTTTGTCTTTATGAGCACAAAACCATAAAATGCAGATTTCTTCGTAATCTGTTGTGCCAGAAAATGTGTTGCGCCAATCCAGTTCGTTTTCAACTGAATTTTTATTTAATTTATTTCTGTCCTAATCGGGTCAGGTAATAATCCCTCTAAGGTTCCAAAATGAATGTCGTAATGAAAATTATCTTCTAAGATACAAGGTTTTCCCTAGTTTAAGAGGCAGAGTTTTTAATTTCTAGAACATAACCGTTGCATAAAACGTGTATACTATAATTTTATTGTATAGCTGTGTAAAGTTTTTGAAAATAAACATTAATTATTACTTATTTATTATATAAATAGTTATTATTATGCAACAAATCATTTATATCCGGCATATTGTGAATGAACAGGCATTGGAGGGTTTTATTGTTCGTAAATGCGTTGGGCGAGATATGTAGGCAAAAGAGCGGGGTCAATCGAGAGACTGGTCAAGGCTATGCCTATCGTTGTGACGTCATAACTTTTGATCATAATATCACCATAAACCATCTAGTTGGTAATCACAGTGCTTGGGTTGGGGTTCTGGCGGGTAGTGAAAATTATGATTACTATTAACTTTTTATATTATTAACTTACACTAGTGCATCACCGCTAGCGGGAATGAGGCGTAAAATAGTCGTCTCTTTTTAGGGTGAAATATTTTATTACCAAAATAACGGGGAATTCCCTTCTAGGACTTTCTTTAATTTCTTTCTCTCTACTAGATAGATTTTCCATTTCTGTTTCGATCCACTTATCGCCAGGATAGACGAAATCATGGTTCCTATTTGAAAACGGTAAATTATTATTTGTTACTATTTAAGCACAGAATAATAATAGCACTAGCGATTTAAGGGCTCATGACAACGTGAAACCGTCTTGGAATTCATTCATCCTGAGGTTTATCTATCCATATAAATAAATATGAGTCGTAAAATATGTTGCTAAGTGTAAAACTCGAAGACAGCTGAACCAAGCCAAGTATTTTTTTTATTTTTTTCTCGAAGTCTACTTAAGGTTTTTATGGAGTAGCGGGAACGAATAGATTAGACAGAAAATTCGTTCGTTCGTAAGCTCCTTCGTTAGTTAAAAATTTAGTATGAGTAAATAGTACAAATACTTTAATGTAGGATAGCACACAAGAAATAGCAAGTGCATCTTCATGGTACGTCTTAATCCCTCCATTACACCACTTAGCCTTGTTGGAAGTAGACATAGTTTGGTAGCATAGCTTTGACCTCGCTTATCGCTAAATGGTCCGGCACATCTCTCGATTAAAGGCAGCCTGAATATGCCAAGGGCTGTTGTTCCTAACATTATATGCTATGGGTATGTTGTACATTTGTAATTTTTTTATGGGATTTATGATATAAGTAGGTAAAAAGTATAACCGATGTCACCCGCGCGTAATATTGATCCAGTTTCCGCAACCCATGGGAACATTTTCCCAGGGTAAAAGTAGCCTCATCATTATCAAGTAGGTTTTCCTGATTCTATTATAAATTGTGAAAAGTTATATTTATAGTGATACAAGAATGCTGTTAGTTAAATTGAATCTGTAATTTATTGTTTTAAAACAGATCAAGAAATTTAATTTGAAAGTTAATCCCAAATTGAAATTATCCGACTTTGTTACCCAGAAATTTGAAGATTAAATCTATTTTCGTTTTTTTAGTAAGGTTTACAGATACATAAACTATTGGCGGAACAAACAATTTGATGTAATGTTATAAGTGGCAATAACTTAGTGTTAATACAGACGTATGTACGTATGGTTGTTACTATAGATCCCACCATCGCATCGCCCCAAAGATGGTTGTATAAGAGAATTTTGACTGCTTCAGTCAGAGCGTTCACCTTGTAAGGAAAAGATCGTGAGTTCAAACCCCGTCGAAGCATTCCCTTTTTTCGATCAAACTTTAGAAAATTTCAATAAAGTTTCATTGTGTACTTTAGTTTGTGTACGTACTTTCTCAGTATGTATAAGTACAATGGAAGAATATTGTATGTTTAATTTTCATTTAAAATATACGTAAACTCCAATCTGATCGGTAAATGACGTGAAAACAGAAGTGAGTAATCAAGTGTTCGCATTTCGCTGAGTTTGTTGCGATTGAGAGCTTTTGGTGCTACTTTATTATCGTTTTTGAACCTCTTCCGCATTTCTTTTTAATGTTATAAATTTATTTGCAAAATTCATATAAGAAAGATTTTAATATGACTCACTTTATGGTGCTTATTTTTCTTGAATCAACCCTGAAATAGAAATAATCCCCTACACAGCAGATGTGTGGTCAATAATAATAAGTTTAAAGATATATTTGTGCAATCCCACAGCCCAAAGTAGTAAACTAATATATGAAGAATCTAGACTCATTTATTTCTAGTAGACTTTGAATAAGAGAAAGATGGTATTTACCGTCTCTAACATGATGAACCTTTATTATACCCTTCTATCCTACACAGGACAACATGTACAGGGCTTAGATGTCACTCGCATACGATGCAAAATATTCCATCAAGAACCAAACGGTTCTGTGAGACTTTCCTTTGCCCCACCATTAAATCTTGGAATAGCTGAGGCCACCATTGTATTTCTGTACGTGTTTGTTGCCTTCAGCTTACCATCAGGCGAAGTGAAGTCAAATTGACTTGTCCTATGTATATTAATAAAAAGAAACTTTATAAGTGGATTTATCGTGTTGGATTACACTCCCCCAAAAAAACGAACGATTTTTAAAGATTCTACGTATTTACAGCCTGACTGAATTTAGTAGGTCACGTACACAAGTACCTCTGTGATGACACACACTCGAGATTTACGGTCATGACTTGCAAATTTTGTCGCGCAATCTCACTAAGCACATGTCTCAGAGTAATTGGTATCCAAAGCTTATTAGCTTTAGAAACTCCAAAAAGAAAATTAAACCTAAAAGTAACTGGAAATTGCTTTTAAAAACTGTTTTCAAGCTTTTCTTCACGCCACAAGTAACAATGAATGTATTTAAAGTTGTAATTGGTAAAGATTCGAAGCATGATCGAATCTTTGGACCATATTTGGATCAGTTTACATAAAAGCGAACTTTACATGAGTAAATTATACAACCTTATTGCAGTAGCAGAGCTAGTGCAAGCTATAAACTAACTAAGATTTCTTCAAATCTGATGAATGTTACACGACGCAAGTAAACATTGTTTTTTATACTCGATTCGAACTCAATAAAATATCTAACTTCTAAAATAAATAAAAGGAGCCAAAAGAAAATTCTGAAACAAAATTATCCCTATCCACATTCGTCTCGGATAGTCTCATATTCTTACGACAAGTAACTCAATCAGAATCCAGTATTAGCACCCGAATCAGTATTCACCCCAGAGCAATATAAAAAACGTAAAAGGCTGGAAATAAAACCTTCTGAAGATAGGAGATAACGAAACAAATATCAGTCCACCTACCAGTCTATATTTTTGGACAAGCAAAAAAGCTGATGTACTGTAACGTGAAGATGAAGATTTTATACCAGTGTATAAGTTAAACGGAGCAAATATCTAAATAAATATTCTAGAGAAGCTTTTGCCGACACTTCCATGCCATGGCACGCTAGCAAGTACTAGCTTGGTGTAATGGAACACGACAAGTGTGCCAATAATCTCACGATCATGGATGCCTAAGACCACGCCAAAAGTATCAATCAGATTTAAATCAACGTAAAATTCAGAAGAAAAAATATAATGGTAGGTATAACGAGAAATGTGTTTTTATTTTCAATCATTCAAACCAGATATCGTAATTAACTTTGCCATGAATTGTTTGTGATTCCGATATTTCGGCACAATTGCAAAAACCATGATCATTTAGAAACTGGAACACTGGCGGTAAACGATAAAAAAGTTTTAAGAGTAAACATATCGATCTACCCTTTTTCGTGTTCACTCCTACTCGTAACTCGAACTCGATCACGATCACTTTCACGAGCGATTCACAATGCTTTGTTGCGATTATGTTTGGTTGAGTTGAAACTACGATTTAAATTTCTGTACTTTTTGATTTCAGTTGCTTTATTAACCACGTGTGTGAAGGGTAGGCAGCACGTGTGTGACGCCTCTGGTGTTGCAAACGTCCATAGGCCACGGTGACCGCTTCTCATCAGGTGGGCCGTGTGCTTGTCTGCCACCTAAGTGGTATAAAAAAAAAACCAATTTTGGTATACAGTGGCGTGCTGTTGAAAGCGTCGGAGGGTTATATAACTCGATCCAGTGTTCGGTGCCGAATTTCAGACAAATTTCGACGATTGCAGATTTTTGCAATTCGTTATTGCTAACTGCCCCCGTACTCAGTGGCCATGGTGCTTGCAACAATGACAAAATATCGATAACTCAAAACAATACTTGGAGGAAGTCTAGGTCTTCTCCTTAGAATGTTATTTTGTTGTTAATCATTTATTTATTGATTGATCATGGCTAATCATAGCTCTGCAAGTATTAGTTAAACCCCTGTATGGCTGTACAAATTGCAGTGGAGAGAAACACTGAAAATTTGGGCTCTGTGGCCTAACGGTAGAGGGATTGTCTGCTATGTAGGGGCAAATAGTATAGCTGCAAGTAACAAGAATGGTCGAGCTACTTTTCAGCACTAATCGTTGGTAACTGCTTCATTTCTCTAAGATAGAATACCTGTAATATACCTAGTTTGTTTTAAAGTACACTTTACGTAACTCTACATTATAAAAGGCGTATCTTAAAAGAAACCAAGAATGGGTACGCAAGTTAGAATTCGTATTTACTGCGTACTTGTGTTGGTTTATGGTTCTGTAGTTATTCTAGGTTGTTAATTAACTGGATTGTTTACTGCTTCGTCGAAGAATACAATTTTATTTAAACAACTACGTATCTCAATGACATTACCTTGACTCGTTTTCGGATGTAGTATTCCAAATTGTTGAAAGCGTTTAGGTATCTACTTATTTTTTGATATTATGTTAAACTAAATTCTATAAGAAACCTTTACCCGTTCGAATTAACCAAATTGCACAACATGCTTTTTAGTTTAAAAACCAACATTTATCTACGACGCATCTTCAGGCACTTATATCTACGACGCATCTTCAGGCATGCTATCAAGCGAATTCGCTTGATAGCATGCCTGAAGATGCTCGCATAGAGGCAAAACACGTTGAGAACTTTGTTCTCCGCACTTGCGGAATACTGCACATACAACACTATCGTTCCTTGGGTAGTCCTTTTACTTGCTTTGAGGGGTGCGGTTTAGCATTCCTTTTTATGGCAGTTAGTGATAATTTGCTATTGTAAACTGTGGGTGAGCGGTGGGTTCCCGTCCCTCCCCAAATAGATATTTTCCTGTAATGGATTTCCGTCATATAACGCCTACTTCATATCGTGTCATAAAATGTAATTCGTTTTGATATATAATATTAAAGAAATAATTAAAATTTAAACTTACGAAATTTACGTAAACCCTACATTTACGTCTTATGACGAGCAACTTACTTAAAACTCAACTAAACCAATCAAAACTAATTTTTATTGTAATGACAAGAAAAATGAATTGAAGCATGGTATTAAATTGGACAGATTTATCAAATTCACACGACAAGCATGACAAAATATTTTCGAGAAATTGATTCTCAATAGATTGAAAAGAGTTGCTGTGATACTGAAGGTTTATTTAATATGTAACGAGATTTTGTTTTCTGTCAAATTATAAACACAATATTATACTGTTTTGTCGCCACATAAGTTGAAGTTGCCTTCAGAAAAATAGAACGTAGTTTTCGTGTACTAAATTTTGATGTTACGTCTACGCGCTCTGAATATATTGAATTTTTATTAGACTGCTTGAAGCATTTCTCTTCATATTATTTTGTTGAAGCAATTGTTTTTTTTCATTTCACATATTGATTTAATAAAGGCGTATAAGAATATATAATTTTGAATAATTTTGTTCTAAAATCCTTGTTAGATATCGATGACACGGACGATAATATTGATTGCAACTTAGGATTCTACGGGCGAGGACTTGAAATGAGACAGTACATTTTTTTGTAAAAAAAACAACAACATACTACTTTGTTAATAATAATAACTATACGAGCTGCTTAGTTCATCACAAAATTAGTATTTTATGACTAAGCAATCTCTAGAGAAAATATAATAATTAAATTTATAATTTAGTTACATAGGGTAACTAAATACTGAGCACAATAGCAAGTATGTACCTTAGTATTTATGATCTCCCATTAATGTTTCTTCATTTAATTTAATTAAGCTCTTAAATTCCCAAAAAAGTTGTCTGAGTTTACAAATCTCCTTAAATATTTACAGTTTACTTGAAAAGCAAACTTAAATTATTTAATAATAATAATAATAATAATAATAATCATTTATTTCAGGCAACATGAGAAAAGTTACAGTTGTTATAAACTTATTCTACGGCCCATAGATATATACCTTAAAACTAAGAATACATAGAAATATATTACAAAACTTGTTAGTAAATAACGACCTATGTTAGTAAGCACTTCCTACACACTAAGTCTTTGTGCGTTCTTGTGGCACTGGTCCGCGGAAGCGACGGAACACCACCCCCTGTGGCCAAAAGTTCTCGTTCATAACGAGGTCCAAGTAACAATTGGGTACTCGCACCACGAACGATACAAAGTTAACGTTGCGGCGCGACTCCAACAGCTGCACTCTCGGCGTGTATTTAAACCCAGACGAGTAAATTTACGTTTCGTTAAATGAATTTGAATGTCTATACTTAAACTAAAGTCAACTAAGTCTTAACTTATTTCAAAATAACAGAGAATTTAATAATATCCTTCTGTTGTTTTACGTAGGTACCTTCTGAAACATAATAAAGTAGAAAAAGGACAACCAAATATAAAAAAATACGAATCACAACGAATTTTGAAATAAAAAATAAGTACTTTTTGTTCTTTATTTCCAAATATAAGTATGGTTTCTTTGAGACATCAAACGTATCTTCATCTAGTGGCAAAAGCTTCTATCTCAAAGGATTTTAAGATTTATTATTATCGGAAAAGTTGTAAAATATATTTCTGTTGTTTTTTTACGCTAAGTACTGGGCAAAGTAATGTATATTTTTTATACAACTTAGGTGGCAAGAAGACGGGGAGGGGTGAAGATTATGATTATTTCGGTGCTATCAGTGTAGAAGACAGAGCTGGGTTTCATACCATCGCATAGTGGTGATAACGTAAGCCCTCGGTCTTCCCACTGACAACAGTTAGTTTACTGAACCTTTTTCCCAACTCAGTTGGGGTCGGCTTTCCAGTCTAACTGTGATGCGGCTGAACTTCCATATTTTCCGTGAAGCGACTGCCATCTGACCTCCACAACCAATGGTCTAATGACCAATGGCGATATCGAAGTTCGAAGTTAGGCTGGTTGGACTTTTGAGGGCTCCAACTACCCGTAACGACTGCCATAGATGTTTGTATGGCAACCGGGACCGACGGCTTAACGTGCTCTCCGAGGCACTTATAAACCTGCGATAAATACACACATAATTTCGAAAAGCATCGAAAAGTCATTGGTGTGCGCCATGGTAAACCTGGGATCGAACTCGAGACGTCGTCTCAGCAGTCCATTACCCATACCACTAGGCTACCGCGGCTCTCAAAACCTCAATATTGAGCTCTAGCTATTCCACTTACCACCAGGATCACAACGCTAGGTTAATATTAGTCGTGAAATTCTGTAGGGCGGAGGTACTTCTCCAGTTGGACTGCTCAATTAGAACGGGAGATACCATCATGTCTTGCTATTATGGAACTCTTGTGAAAGCACTTCAACAGATAGAGCTTCCGTTGATACTGTTGCTTAATGAATGGCATAGACGTCCAATTAAGTAACTAATCAATTCTAAATGACATGCATTATTTCCGATTAATATCAAACTACATCAGTACATGGACATTCTTGAGATATCTCATAAATGAATTCTAGGACGTAATAATATATGTATATGTACATATCTTGTGCCAGCGTCAAAAACATCACAGATAACACGTAACTTCATACAAATTCCCCTATTCCCCAAAGGGATTATCAACCTTAAAATAAACCACTGCAAAAAATATGTCCTTAATATACCATTACTTTACTTCAATAGGCTGGGCGCCGATAGATCACTACCTAAAGGTTCAATTTCGGGGGAGATTTGATATAATATCGAATCTTCCAATTTATTTTTCCCATCTATTGCGAAAACGTGGTGTACCCTAACGGGCGACGTTTGGTGTGACGACAAGAATATTATGGTTCTAGCGGCATTTTTAAAGGAATTTTGACACGCGGTACGCGGTGGTGAAAACATTCTTTCTGAACGATTTTCATGGACAACGTTCTGAAACATGTGAATTATTTTGTACGCGCTGGATTTAATGGAAAGACAGATAGATATGTAATAGATTAATGTGATGCTTATTTTATTTACTAGTTCAATATTTATCTATGCATATATTAAGTTTGTAAAATCATTATGTTTGGACATTTATATAATAATGTTGAAGAAACAACGATAGCTTGAATTTAAATCGAAGAATCGCCATCTATTTACAGCATAGTAACTAAAAATCTGTACAAAATTTCATTAAAGTGTGTTAAGTAAAGTTGCAGCTTTACAGAACACATCTACAAAAAGTGTGGCAAGTACCTTCTAACTATCATACTTATGTCAGAATGTACTTGCGTTCTACGATTATGCCATGGTCTACATTTTGGGAGAGAATGCCGACATCCACGGGCAGAGTCGCGGGCTACACCTAGTATAAAATAATTACAAATAATAATTTGAATTTTCTTGAATCATAATATGTGTACAAATGAGCTACGAAGTAATGCCACTTCACAACTAATAGTCTTGGAAGCTACTGGATAAGACATTTACTTATTGATGTGATTAGGTTTAGAAACTACTTGCATTTTCTTACAAGAGAACAAGACATGGATCAGGTTTATTTAAACCAGAATATTAAATTATTATATTCTGGTTAAATTAGATTTAGGTTGTCAAAGTATTATAGATCATAAGGCGTCCAGTAACCCATTGTACCTACTGAAAATAATGGCAGAATTTTTTTCTTTCATGCTTATAAAATAACAACAACCAATTTCTTACATAAATGGCCTTGAAGAATCACAATATTATTGTCACAACAAAACAGTAATTTTACTTAGTACAAAAATATGAACATTTATGACGTCACCATTACATAAGCTCCACTTGGGTGCCACAGTGGCATAATTCTAACGTATCGCTTGGAAACTGCCATTATAACCGTGATACATATCTCAAAGCTTTCTACTGTGTAGAGTTAATATGTCGCTTTTTGGGAGACATTTTGTGGCGACATCTTTTACACAGAAAATATACATATATGATTGTGCAGTTCATGTTCATCTTTTCCGGTTGTGGTATGTTTCAAAACATCATGTATAAGTTTTAGCGTTTATGTTAAGTTACAGTAAATTTCTTATTATCTGATACAGCGGGTTGCGTAAGAGATATGCCAGAAGCTACCTCACAATTAGCAATTGATAGCCCGAGACGGCCGTGCGGATTTGGTTGGTTCCTGACTTTGGCGTGGGGATTTCCGCACGGAGAAAAAAAAAGATATGGTCTCGCAAAGACTACCGCTAGGCCTGTCTTGTTTGACTACTATAAATATTGCACTAAGAAGTTGTTCCGAAGTCATTTGATTTCGATGTTTAATGAAAAGTCGAGGTGTCTAATTAGCTGGCAATTTTTTTACAAAATTACAGTTATATTTCAACTCATTCATCGAGACTCTATGCGTATATGGAAGCACAGATATAGCCGCGATAGCCTAGTGGTATGGGTAATGGACTGCTCAGATGAGGTCTCGGGTTCGATTCCAGGTTTTACCATGGCACACACCAATGACTTTTCGAACTTATGTGTGTATTTATCACAGGTTTATAAGTACCCGGTTAATGGTAATAGGCACACCTATTACATTGGGACCTAAACGTAAACTGGCGAATGTAGGTGCTAGCACCTCTGCCTACTCCTTCGGGTATCAAGGAGTGAGTTTATATTATGTTATGTTAGATATGGTTGACAGCTCAACAATATTCAACCTCAATGTTATACTGCTAACATAAGTTGTATCGGGCTGATTTACCAGTAGTGGTGGCGAGTAATCTGAAATAGATGCGTTTGTCTCATAACAATAGTAGTTTCTTTTTATCACTCTGGCGACAATAGCGGAAGACACAACCTTAGAAAATCCATTTTATTATACTCCCACACAAAATCCACGAAGGTTCAATTAAGATAAGTAGTGTTTAGGTCAATTGCTGGTGCTAAAACTAAAGTTCTAGTGTAGTAACTGGTACGAGATTTACTAGAACAAATTGTTTTTAAACTGTCACTGGTATTGGAACAGTTTTTCCGTGTTATGTCAGCGCTACGAAAATGTATGAGAACCAGGCTACATTATGCTACATTATAAGTAAAGCTTTACTATCAGCGCACAGTTTTAAGTGGTACTAGCACTTTTAGAATAAAGTCGTTGTTATGCTATACATATTGCTAGCACACTTGTAATTCTCCACGATATTTTATACTAAACCTGCCTCGCAACACTCTTGAGAGTGCCGCAAGACGAAACCGCTCAGAAGACACAATATAATGGAGAAGCACAAGTGTGTTATCAATATGTATAACAATAACTTCAATTTAGTGCCATCAATTAACAAATAGTTATTGTTTAAGTCAAGGCGTCTTTTGGTCATAGGTACTGTTCTCAACCAATAAAATTGCAACCAATCATAATTACGGCGAATTTTAAATTTTATTGAGACCATCATAATAAAGTTCTAGACTTTGGAGAAATATTAAGAAAATACTTGAACATATTCTTTAATTTTTGTATAACAGTATTTCACTAAATAATCTATAAGTTGTGGTTGAGGAATTTAATTACAAAATTATGAGCACAATATGGCAACATAAAAAATACCAGTAGTAGATACCTACTCCTACAATCTTAAAAGTGACTGAAATACATAAATAACTTATAATGAAAATTTTCCTAACTCACTACAATGTCTATTAATTGCTGATAAAATCTCATTACGATTTCGGTGAATTCAGACAGTTCAATTGACGGAGATAATCGAATTGTTTTGGGATGTTACGTCATTAATCAATTTATAATTTTAAGGCCGTAATGGTATTTTTTTTTCGTGTGTAAAATCACCAGCGGTACCTGTCTCCCCGCAGTCGGTGACAGTGATTATGTCGGACTCAAACTCACTAAAACGCTCGTCTTCTGGTCTTCAGTTGCTAGTAGGTAACATATCCCTCTCATCCCGGTAGGCCCTAAGCCCTCTCTAAAGAGACGGCCCCTTCGGGTGTGGGTGCCAGGGCGTTTCCATAACCGTAATGGTGTAACTGCACCCATATAAGTAAAACGTATAAATTTATTTATTTGTTACATTAGTTATACGTTCTAAATTTCTTCATTATCATCGATTTACAAGCATTCAGTTTATTGCAGATAGTCTAGTTAAACAACAGGGTGACCTCAATTCTAGAGAGAAAACAATTAGGTTAAGAAGATTGATGTGCGAAGCACTGTATTAACTGGGGAAGGTTATCGTATACCTATAGTTTAATACATACATCGAGCGTGGTGGTAAGCCATACAAAGTGCTCCGCAAGTCAAATTTAGCTCAGAAAAAGTGTATGCTTTGACTGGATTCGAAACCGTGATCTTTCTCTCTGACCCTTAAGCCAGGAAGCCACGTCTGAAACATTCGAAATTCTCCTATACAACCATCTTTGAGGCGATGGTGGTAGCCATCTACTGACGCTCATATTGATTGGGCGGAGCTATCAAAAAAACAATACAGTAGACCCGCGGTAATCCAGCCTCTGTCTAATCCGGCGCCACCTCTAATCCGACAAGTCCTAACCTTAAAAAAATCAAAATTATGACATTAAAAATATGAAAGTAACACACTTAAGTACTTTCTTTTTTTACATACGTAAGTATGAACATTTTTCTGGCAATAATTTTCTTATATAAAGTTACTTTTTTGTGTTTTGCATTAATTTCGTTGATTATATGGTAAACATAAACTATATATTAAGACAAACATGATGAAGTAATTTGTGGAATTACAAGGTAATCTTTTATCAAAAAAATCCGACATAATTCCAGTAATAGTTCGACACTGCCCTGCAAAACATTTGTCGAATTACCGCGGGTCTACTGTGTATTAGAGTGACAGTAACGTCACATACCCCAAGATCTTCCACCCAATATGTTTTACATATTAATTTTCTAAGCAGCAACCTATACGTTCCAAATTCTTGAAGAAAGGTCGTTCAATAGTGTGATACATTTTTTTCTATATGAGTGTACTGCCTATGGAATGGCACCGTCCATATTCGTGACCGTCGAGACACCCACATAAAACCATGCTTAAGTGCTCTAAACCGTCTACTTCTTAGGGCGTAACTCTTAGTAAACGTAATTAGATAAGTTATAGACAAAGGCGCGTATATGGCAAGAGTGACAATTTCGTTACTTTCTAAAAGGCAAATTCATACTTATCCGTGATAAGAACTTTACATACTACCCAGAGTATAACACAAAACTACTGGGTGTATGGCGATTGGTGCCCTACCGAGACCCATGGGGCCAAACCCACCCCACCTATATAAGCTTACTGAAATCTTGTTCATCAATCTACTTATATTTAATGCACCACGCGCTCTGCTGTCGGACAGTAAAAGTTACGAGTCCGGTCGAATCTCCTAATCCTCTAATTAATGAATATACTAGGACAATTTACACAACGCCACCTAGAGTTAAACCCATGGTAAGCATAGTTTAACTAGCTTGTGTTATGGGTTCTAGAATAATTTGTTTATATACTATGTTCTATCGTTAATTAAATACACATTACGTAACAGATATGACATTCGAAACATTCCATCATATACATTATACACAAAACATAATTCCAAATAATAGGTAATCTCTATCTACCCGAAAGTGAATAGCTGATGAGTGTGTATTTGCCTATAAAGGCTTCAAACATAAACCCTACTACAATATTCATGGGGTCGTACATCTATTCAGAACTAACGATTCAGTTATTGCTTGTTATAATGCTCAGAACACAGGAACTAAGAGCATAAACATGTTAAAACTTTTAGGTAAATAATTAGTAGTATCGTAATGTGAGGTGTTTGGGATCGATAGGGTTTGGAGGAGAATTCATAGTAAAGCAATCGCTTACTTTATTTGTAGTAAATATTGCAATCATGAAAATATTAATGATAGCAGTTCAAGCTCGTTTAGGAAGTGCCCAATATCGGGATCTGAGTATTCGTGTATGTTTAATAAATTGTAAAATCTCTCATTGCGCAAGCAGACAGCTAAAATTGAGCATTGTTGTTTGTTGGACTATATCCAACAAAGAAAATGAAGACTACTGCTTATGTAGCTGGCAAAACCGGAGTTATTATCACGTGCACGTTGCCAATCCCTATAACAACTTAGAGTATTATCAAGGGTTTACTCACTATGGCTGCGCGTTTGCGCATTGGAGAAAAAAGGGTGGAGTTGGCGAATGCCCCTCGAAACGAAGCTGTGTGAATTTAAATGAACGAATTTGAAAATGTGCAAGCAGGGTAATGTGACTAAAAAGTTGACAGTGACTTTCCTCTAATTTGATTACCCGCTGTAGTCGAGCGTGTAAAGCTATTCTGCTTCGAATGATTTCCTCTTTTGTCAGTGGTACGATGCGTGTTTGATATGGAATGAGATAAAAAGCAAGGGTAACGTGATTGCCGTTTCAATTTGGAACCATATATAAAGGACTGTTTACATTCGGCAAACAAAAATCGTTGTTAAGTTGTTAAGTTTTGTATATGATAGGCAAAATCCTTTTAGGTGAGGAATGATCAATGAAACATGATGCCACCTCTGATAATGATTCGCCATAATACATGCTGGTTCGCAGGCTCCTGGAAAAGGTGTGAACAGAATTGCTCAACAATTTTTTTTATTGTTACTAAAATAAGTAGATAGCAAAAATACGAAAGTGAATTCAAAACATTTTTAGTTTTTTATTAGGTTTTTGGGTATGTTATGATATAGTACTATACAGCGAAATACCTAGTCAAAGAGCTTGATTTTCCCGAAACTAGTCTTCTTAGTCAAACACTGCTAAGTAATAACGTTTTAAATAAAGCAAAATGCCTAGTCAATAGACTGATTTGCCCGAAGCCATTCTTCCTAGTCAAATGCTGTTAAGCAATAATGTTTTAAAGCGTAGCTTTTATTGCACCATGCTCGCTCGACTGTCGGACAGTAAAAATTACGAGCCCGGTCGAATCTCCGGGCACAAATGAACTGGCTTGAACAGGAAAGTGCTACCATGTTACTGAATAAATAAATAAATATTCTAGGACCATTTACACAACGCCACCTAGAGTTAGACCCATGGAGAGCATAGTTTAACTAGTTTATCTAGCTTGTGTTATGGGTTACACACCCAGATCAATGCAAATATTCATATTCATGCACACAAATATTTGCACTGAGCGGGATTCAAACCCACGCCTCCTGCGTAGCAGTCGCGTTTACTACCGCCATGCCACGGAGGTCATAACACTTTCAGATAAAATGACTTTCTATAGGTTTTCAAAATTCGTTAAGTCGATTCAGAAATTACCCCCTATAACCACATAAACTCACAAATATTATAATAATTTTGAAATTAATATAGACGTCGACATTTAACTTGTAATATGCTACATTGGCTACAACGCTAGGAGCCATTCCGTTCCTTTTACGTAACCAATTAGCCTTCTTTAAAAAATTGTTCTTCTGTAATGAAGTTTCGATAAAGAACTTTGTGATTTGCTAAAATACTCGTAAAAAAAGGATAAAAGAGATTACGTACAGAGACCGCGGTAGCCTAGTGGTATGGTTAATGGACTGCTGAGACAAGGTCTCGGGTTCTGGGAGCGAACCCGAGACCTCGTTACCATGGCACACACCAATGACTTTTCGATGCTTTTCGAAGTTATGTGTGTATTTCTCTCAGGTTTATAAGTACCCGGTTAATGGCAATAGGATCGCCACCTATTACATTAGGACCTCTGCCTATGTTATGTTATGTACAGAGACCTGGCTCCAGCTATTAGATATAGTAGCTACCTACTATACCTACTTAGTAATAATAAATGTACCAACATCACAACTACGGGATTTATACAAGAAAATCAAATCAAGTATATGTATGCTTTCGCAGCGTTCGATTTCAGTGCAATGTTTTACTGTTGAAAATCACACGTAAATAGATATTCGTGTTGCTCCCGCGGGTGTCGTGAACTGCGGAAGGTCCTACGTTCCATTGTGGAAAGGTATTTATGTAGATAGTGAAATATTGAACATGTATTAACGTCAGCCCGTAAGTGGTAAACGTAGGGAACGGGTTCCGAGAGAGATATTCATAATAGTTACTGAAGATAAACGGTTGATGGGATGGGATGTGACAACTCTATATCACATACGTTCTGTCCTATTCTGACTCAGTGTATGTAGCGCCTACATACAATGAGTTCTGACTCATTATCTTACTCATAGTAAGGTTTCGCATCTGTCCTATTCTGATAGGACAGATGCGATTCCTTACTGTAGGTCAGAAATAAATGTTCATTGTAGGTATAAACAATAAACATTTTATTGAACTATTTATTATTTAATGAACCTTATCTCGCCTGATGGTAAGCTACAAGTGAAGTCTAAGGAATGAGAGTCAGTTCTTATTCGGTGTAGTAACTCTGAATTCACGTTAGAAGGTTTTTTTTTGGAAAAGCATACAGAAAACTATATTTAACTCGGCTCATAATAGGTATTCATGTAATTTCAAGAATATCAAAGCTCCAATCCGTAGATTTCGTTTATTATTGTGTTGTTGAATTATATTAAAGCGACGTATAGTCATATTATTTATTCTATGGTAGGTATAGTATATAAATTGAAAAATACACAGTAACAATGTACGTGGATATACTATTATCAAGAATCTACAGCTTACCAAAGCAATTACTTTTTAAAGACCAAAGAGAATAAATGAAACTATCGGGCGAATGAAATCGCTACGGCAATGGAAAAGGAATCGATTCGTAGCAGAAATGGCCAAAGAAGCAATCACATCTTATTGCCAGAGGTAAAAATATTCTGCATAAGAGTAGCTAGCTCTGAAATAATAAAATCAGACATCTTGCTAGTGGGTATTTTAGCAGGTTTAGAATTTTTATATCTGCTATGGACAAACCTGCTAATGAACTTTACAATTATGAAAATATCCGTAGAAACATTTACCTCGTGCACACTTATATAAAACAAACATTCCACGTTAGTTAAGTACTCATCCTCTTCTAAGAAGAAGATGAAGTTAATTAGTAATACTATTTTATATACCTGTTCTTTATTTTACCCGACAGCATTACACTAAACGAATACCTACATTATAAAAAATATATAGTCAGAATATAAAGATACCATATTTTCTTTGGTATTGTCATTCTGATTATAGCTCCAATTATATACATCGTCATCTTGTCATCTGAAAAACTATGAAGTTGTCTGTATTTAAAGTTCCCAATATATAAATTTGTGAATACGAGGATAAATTGATTGTCGATGCATATTCTCAGCCCACCCGCCACACTACTCGCATTTGTCAAAATAAACAGACCTTTATTCGCACAATCGAATCTCGAACCTTTTTTAAGCTACCAACAATATCATTAGATAGTTTTCTAGAAGGAAAGTACAAACAACGAACTAAACCCCGTCCCCAAGTATATTAGGAAAATCTCTAACCATAGCTCCGCGTATCAAAATCTTTATTTCCAAATCAAATGCTTTTAGATCGTGAAAAAATATCTTGAAGGAATATAAAAAATTATAGAACCTGCCTACAAACATTGGATAAATTGTGAGCTATAGGGTGTGTTAAAATGTGGGCACTCATCCAAGCAAAGAAGGTTCATTTTCATTCAGCAATATTATCAGTTCGCCAGAAACTCATTTTGACACTTGAATATTTTTAGTGTACTGAGTTTTGAGTACCTACCTTATATACCTAAATTACGCGCTGTCATCAGTTGATCATATGTAGATAACAACAAAGATTAATACTTCGCTTTCAACCTTGGTTTCCTTACTCTTCAAAATCTTTGGAAAAATCTATTTGTTAGATTCGTTGTCTCCTGACGATACTTCCACCAAAACTGCAAAGATTTTATAAAATGGTAATCACATTTGTTTACCCGCAGATAGCCCTTTAGCCGTCCCAACCATAAAAATAATAAGCCCTGGAAAATTAACAGTATTACATCCACTTACAGTTACATTTTTCTTTTTTCTATTCGTCACGTGGGCAAAGTTTTACAAAAAGGCATTCATTTTGACAAAAGGTTGCGGATCTATCTTCAAATCCTGCAATAAACCCACGTGGAATACAAAAAAGACAAGTGGATGCGAATCCCTAAGAATCCTTTGGGATACCCTTGGAATAATTTCTGTAGTGGATGAGTTAAAGGTTGCAATACCGCAGAGAATTATGTAACTTTATTCATAATGGATTCTGTTGAAGTTACAAATGAGATTATTCTTGTTTAGTTGATAAATCGCTTTTGTCTACCCTAGCGTGTGCTCTTAATGAGAAACATTAAAGAGGAGCAGATGTACCTACACAATAAGATGACCTACATACTGAGGTTAATCTTGGTACCTACAAGTTCCACCAGACCTTATTAAAGGAAGAAAAATTGTAAAGTCAGTCACATTTAATAGTAATTGTTTTTGTTCTACCCACTTCGTTGTTGTAAAAGTAAACAATTCATAATGGCTCTAAAGCAAACAGTTGAATAGGGATTAACGTTGTTCAGAGTATTTGCTTGTCAAATATTATATTAATTGCAGAATGAATGACGTACGCCTACCTATTTAACAGAAAAAAGTAAACAGGTAGGTACATAGGTAATAAACTATTTATACATTCATTACCCTTAGGTAATGACTTATATTTAAAAGTTTATATTCAGTACATCTGTGTACAATGACTCTATAGTCACATATGTATAACTGCAACTGTAATGCAGTTTAATTGCATAACTGCAATAAATTGTATTACACATAATTAGATATAAACTTTATTATAATCAGAACAAATTACAAAGGCCATATTTACGTTGCTGTATAATTTTAACATTAAATTCTCATTCCATACTCTGTGGATAACAAAAATTCTGAACGAAAAGTTTACGGAAAACATAAACACGTGTACGGTAAACATCAAAAATGTGCGCAATAAACCGTCAAATGCACTTCAAAATTATTGAAAAGCTTACCTGATCTCAATTCGAACGGCATGATCAAGCGTGAAAACCGCCCCTCCCGTGCAGTTACCCCTGTCACAGAAACGACCCACCACCCCGTGACATTGCACGCCAACTATTGCATTTCACACACACTCACACACTTGGCACACGTTGCACTACTTTCGATGTAAAAGTTGCACAGCGACGCAGGTTAGTCGGCAGTGGAATATATCATCACGCACGGTATATTCCCGTTTCGCGAAATATACACGACGCGGCGAACACGGCAATGGCGAGGTCACTTCTGCCGCTGAAACTCGGCGCGCGCCGTCAGCGCCCCCCGTTGCTATGACTACAGTCCCGGGCGATATCTGCCCCAGTCCTCTTTGGTGAACAAAAACAAAAATAGCAAATTAATTGCGTAATCATGTGCCGTGAACATTTTTGCTAAGGTAATTAGTACTTCAAAGGGGTGCGTGAGTTAAAAATGGATGATCGATCGGCTGTGACGAGGTAAGCGTTACGTGTTTGTAGTATTCGCTTAACCTTTAGAAGGGTGCACCTAAATTAAAGTTGTTTTTAGAATAAGCCAAAACACTGAAAATTTCTTATCACCTTTATATGGAACTTGAAAATTTAAAACTGAAATAGGAAAATTCATTTGCATTTTCCCAGAAGTAAAACAAATTGATACACACTGGTCTTAAAACCGTTAAAGGCTTTGGTGACGCTATTGAAACAATTATGTAACTGAAAATTGTATTGAACAAACAAAGTAGATAAAACCTGAGATGTTTAAAAAAATGAAGTTTCAACATTGCTATCAAATAATAATAATAATAATAATAATAAAACGTTTATTTCATCAGAATAGGTTACATAGTACAAAAAGAAAATGTAGATCAATCTTGCATAGTCACAATTGTTTAGTATCTACATTAAAACCCTGATTCCTGAGCTAAGTTTAAAACTTGTATTACAGGAGCCAGTGTCCTCCCAGATCAATCCAAATCATAATTATAAGTAATAATTATCGAGACTCGAAACTGCGTGCAATACGTTTGATTTTAAAATTTACTAACTGTGTGTGTGTGTGTGTGTGTGTGTGTGTGTGTGTGTGTGTGTGTGTGTGTGTGTGTGTGTGTGTGTGTGTGTGTGTGTGTGTGTGTGTGTGTGTGTGTGTGTGTGTGTGTGTGTGTTTGTGTGTGTGTGGCTGTGTGTAAGAGGGTATAGGATTGTGTATGTTTCATGTTTTTATATTAAGATATGTATATACCTATATAATATATACAAACCAAAGCATATTATCTTTTATAATATTGGTTGTAAAATTTGTTCTGTTTGTGTGTAGTCGAGTGAGAGCAACCATGTTTTTATTTTGTCCTTGGTGTCATGCCTTGTTAGGATATTTATATTAAGAATTTTATTCAGCTTGTTATAAACATATATGGACATGTAGTAATGTTGTCGTCCAGCTGATGCTGTTCTACAGCTTATAGGTGCGCAGATGTTGGTGATGGTGCGTTTGTAGTTTTTGCTGACAGGGGTAATCTGGTGCTGTTTCAATGCAAGATGTAGAATATACAGCTGTCTCACTGTTAATACCTCACAGTAGAGTTTTCTCGTGGGGTACCGATAGCTCCTATATGTCATGACCTTTAGGATTGATCTTTGTACCCTTTCTAACTGAATCATGGTAGTTTTGTATGCACCCCCCCATGCAGTGATGCAATAACTGAGAACTGATTGTGCTAACGCCACATACACTGAACGCAAAAGTTTGAAATCAGCTGCGTGCCTGAGTTTCTTAAACACCCAGATCAGTTTCCGAACCCGAGATACCATGAGTTTAATATGTGGGTGCCAGTTAAGGTTTTCATCCAGAGTTACTCCTAAATACCTTACTGTGGAGGACTTTTTAATTAGAGGGCACTTGCACTGCAGCTTTACATTGGTACCACTGCAAGAGTGAGCTTTTACCGTCATTTTTAGCTGTTTTGTTTTAGCAAACGTAAACTGGAGATATGTTGTCTTAGTAAGGTTCAGAGTTAGTAAGTTGTCACCGAGCCAGTCAGCAACCGTACGAAGTCCACTCTCAGCAGTCTGGCGCACCTCTTCCCAGGTCTGTCCATGAAAGACAAGTGCAGTGTCGTCAGCATAGCTGAAAATTTTGCCCTTTTCAAAGGAGTGCTGACATAGGTCATTAACGTAGATCAGGAACAGGCTCGGTGCTAGAGTGCTCCCTTGTGGAACTCCAAAAGTGATTGGCTTCTCACTGCTGAGAACATCACCAATCTTTACCGTTTGTGTACGGTCATGAAGAAAATCTCTAAAAAGTTTAAGAGTCGTACCTCGGATTCCTATATGTTCTAGTTTATTCACTAGTGTGGGAATACAGACGGTATCAAATGCTTTGGCCAGATCGAGAAAGACACCTAGACATTTCTGTTTAGCATCTGTTTTAACAGTTACGTAGTCAACTAATTGATTTACAGCGTCTTCGGTGCTTTTTCCCGACCTGAAACCAAATTGTGCTTCTGATAGCACCTTATTATGGTCAAAATAGTTCATAAGTCGTTTGTTTATCACTTTTTCTAGGACCTTTGAAAGTGCCGGCAGAACAGAGATAGGTCTATAGTTTCTAACATCGTCCCCACTCCCACCTTTGTGAACAGGCGTGATGAGCGACTTTTTAAATGGCCTTGGAAAGACGCCTTGCTCAAAACAGATCTCTATCAGTTTTGTAAGATGAGGAGTCAGTACATCTTTAGCTAATTTTAGAAACTTTGTAGGTATAGAGTCCCATCCCGTAGCACTATTAGTATTGAGACTGTTTATTGCAGATGCGATCTCGGCTTCGTCAGGAGTCAACAGAACCATAGAGTTAAGGGCAGAGGGTGTTTCATTTCTATCTGGGGTCAGCCGACGTGAACCTCGTGTTTTTTTAATTTGGTCTGCAAGATTTTTACCTACATTAGCAAAGTAGTTGTTAATATCTTCTATTGTATTTTCTTTGTCTTTATCATCAGACAGTAGTTTGTCAGCTGGTGTTTTTAGCTCAGGTTGATCAATAATTTCTTTAATTGCATTCCATGTATCTTTATTTGTCTTTGATGAATTCAGTAAGGATCGGTCGTAATTTGTTTTTAATTTCCGGAGTAGCGAGTAGCAGTAATTGTGATACCTTTTATATGTTGTCTCAGCTATTGCGTTTTTTGGATCTTTTAGGAGTTGTTTGTGGAGTTTGTCTCTGTGACGTATGCATCTGAGTTGACCAGGAGTGAGCCAAGGTTTAAGGAGTCTTTTCCGTCTAGATACTTTAATTGTTTTTGTGTGTAGTGACAAAGCAGTCTGTAGGGTGTCTACAAAAAGTGTTGCGGCTTCATCTGCATTACTGTCTTTATTTATGAAACTGAAATTGACTGCCTGAAGGTGTTCCTTGGCTGCTTCGTAATCAGTTACCGCCTTGTATCTCACTTTTTTGTCCGCATAAGAGGTGTACCCTAAAGTTAAAAGTATGGCGACGTGATCAGTTACTGTTGAGTCCATAACCATGATTGTAGCCCGTTTGGAAGTGTTCAGCATAATATGATCTAGACAGTTAAATAGGTAGAAACGGGTGGATAATAAGTATTTAAATGTTTACGAACGAAGTAAAAGTGCTTACGTATTTTTAGACGTATATTTGCCTGTATATTTTTATTAGACTCGTTAAATTGGCTCTTTGCTTAGAAAATTGCTAACCTATTTTGCTTTGTATAAGATTCACAGGTGAGAAATGTGAATACTTGCCTATATTAAAGGCAACCCTGTTAGTTCTGAACACATAGCCGTATATAACATCACTTGTGCGTAATTTATGAGAATTATCACTGAATGTGTAAATCTTGATAACATAGGTGTAGGTGTGTATACCTCTATAACAATTATTTAAATACTTCAATTGTGACTTACATAGTGTCTTACAAGTGTTTGAATGTTAATATTAAGTGTTACTCAGCGTTTCGAAGTCAGTAATATTGATCTATTATTACTAAGTGACGAATTAAGGAAAGGGAGATCGAAACAGGAATGAGGAGATCAATAGACGAATGAAAGTTGCCGATGCTTGCTTCAGCTTGCTAACCCGGTGGGCTATCCACCGGGTTAGCAAGCAGAAAAGGCAGTGAGTGAGGCTCATAACCAGAGGAACAGATGGCCGTTGGATATGTACTGTTAGACGACGCTTAGGACGGCCTACCGCGACATGGACGAACGACATAGTCAAAGTCGAAGGTACCCGATGCAAAGCGTTCCAACCGATCGAATTTGAGGTCAATGAGGGAGGCCTATGCTCAACAGTGGACGTCCTATAATTGAAATGACTAAATGGTTTATATTAGTGAGAAAACTGAATATGAATATGGCTGGTTGCACTGGTCTGGTCGTGCCTCGGAGAGCACGTTAAGCCGTCGGTCCCGGTTGTCATACAAACATCTATGGCAGTCGTTACGGGTAGTTAGAGCCCTCAAAAGTCCAACCAGTCTAACTTGGAACTTCGATATCGCCATCGGTCAGTGGACCATTGGTTGTGGAGTGGAGGAGTCGCTTCACGGAAAATATCGAAGTTCAGTCGCATCACAGTGAGACTGGAAAGCTGACCCCAACTGAGTTGGGAAAAGGTTCAGAGAAAGATTAGTGAGAAAACTCGACGAGTATGTCAGGAAAGACGCTTAGTTATTAAAAATAAACTACAACCGTTCTTCACTCGAGAGTAAACTTAGGCAATAAAAATGTGCCAATTGACGCCATTGTGCCCGCCAGCTATTAGGTACGTTACATTATGGTAACCCGCTCCATTCAAAGGTAGCCATGAAGAGATTGCTGTTTGCGATAAAACTGCCCATTGTGTATACAAAAGCTCTCAGATGTTGGTAACTACCAATTTGTCCTTTATTAAGTTTTGTCCTTCAAGTAATTTATAAACACGTCGTTTCGTCTTATGTCGAATCGACGGCAAATCCACTTCTGGATACTGCATCGCCAATTAGCTCCTACCAGCGTTCTCGGGGCGCTCGTCAGTGTACAGGTTATAAACCATGGTCTGTGGGGCAACTCTGTACTTCTCCCACCTATATCCACATATATAAGTGGGCCGAATCGTGTTCGAAGAAGAACACGTCTTTCATACTTACAGCACGTATATGTTCACGGACACTGGTCACTAACATGGAACGAATTAACTGTTAAGATTATACTTTCTCTTTTTTCTCTAATGAGCTCTTTTATGTGATCCTACATCCTACTTCCTCCCTTCCTGTTCCACTCTCAGATATATTGGAAACTATACCATTGCGCACCAAGCAGTTTGCACGGCTTCGCTCTGCTCTCATGTCTTTTCTTCTTCCTTACAACCCCGAAATCGGGTCTGCAAAAGCATCTGACCACCATTTTAACATTGGCAGATCTGGAACATTATCCCGTATCTTCTGAACTGCACAGACTTATTATCATCCAGCTGGCGTCGTCAATTGACTGACTAGATATAAAAAGTTCCCAGTAGAATAGAATTTGATGTCTCTTCACATGCGGTGTCGAACAAGGCCTAAGGGATGGGTATGTTTAACATCAGATAAATATATACAGAGTATAAGGGGGACACATCCCCGTATTTTTTGTACCAGGAGTACTACCAGGCGCCTTCGACTTCGGGAGTGATCCCCTCACACCCTGTATAGCCCAACGCTCCGCCTATCTATGGATATTCATTCACCACTGCCCTACGGGGTATGCAGATGCAAGTAGTAGTAGCACATTGCGACTCTACACTACACGTATTATAAAAATCAGTCCTTTTTTTTAGGTATATACACACATATAATATTAACCACCAACAATCCGCCTATCTATGGGTATTCATTCACCACTGCCCTACGGGGTATGCAGATGCAAGTAGTAGTAGCACATTGCGACTCTACACTACACGTATTATAAAAATCAGTCCTTTTTTTTAGGTATATACACACATATAATATTAACCACCAACAATCCGCCTATCTATGGGTATTCATTTACCACTGCCCTACGGGGTATGCAGATGCAGGTAGTAGTAGCACATTGGCGACTCTACATTACTCGTGTAATAAAAAATCCTTTTTTTTGAGGTATATACACATATATATATACCATCTACCAAATTAGGTTCCACAATTAGACACCAACTTTTTTCGATTTGTGCTACTTCTTAACTTTACAGGGGTGGAGGGCTGGCAGAACGCCAAAGTATGACAGGTAGCAATTAGCAGTTAGGTTTATCGCCGTAATCACGTTAAGAGATAACTTCTATAGAGTTGTAGAAATATTTCTATAAGTCTTGGAAGTTATAATGCGCCGAGGACAGATTTATTACAATATTTTTGTTATTGTAGCTGTAGTACCTATATGTACAAAATATATACATATACATCGGAATCAATATTTGTGTGAATATACAGTGGGTCTTAAAAGTTCCTGGACAGTTCGAAACTAAAATCGTATGAAGTGTTGCCACTACACAACTAGGTACTGGACATAGAAGCTACTGGTTAATAGATCTACTAATTAATGTAATTAAGTTTAGAATACTACTTGCATGAGTTTACTTATTTGATCTAGTTTATTTTTAATTATTGCTATTTTTGTTACTTTTTGTTAAATTAGACTTAGGCAGTATCTTATTAAGGAGTCTAAGAAGTTTTGAGGCCCACCGTAAAGAGTTTTATTTACATACACAACGCCTACTGACACTTGCACTACCCGTCTATCCTTACTTTTTTAAGATATTCAATCTTTCCATGGTGTGTCGTAGAATATCACCACTCATCTCAACTGAAGGGTATCGTAAGAGGCGACCAACGAAACGTACGCCAACTATATCACTGTAAAGTAGGAAACTGTCCCGTCTGGCCGTTATGGAAATTAGTAGAGGCCTATGTCCAGCATTTGACTGATTATTGCATCCTTTTCCTGCTAATTATTTGAATGAGCCTTCGTCATTAGTAAAGCGGAGAGTGCTGCCTATTAAGTCCTCCTACTTCCCTAGCTTACTCCTGCTAATATTATAAATGTCAAAATTTTTGAAAAGGTTGTTTGATCTGCTTAAATGGTACAAGAAATAGATAGTAGTCTATAACAATGAATCGACTCCTTATTATAGATTCCCATGAGTTGAATCTTGGAACACATTTTCGACCGTTCTAGACAGTTTTAACCTGGGGGCCTAGACAAAATGCATTCGCTCCGAAGCTACATTCGCCATCGCTCTGTAAATGTCAACTCCAATAACAAATGTCACTCCCATACATTTTCCGAGCTAGGCCTCCTGGTTCTCTTTGTATAAGGTTCACTGATGGTAAGGAAAGAAAAGGAGATTCATTTGGGTAATCTTTTCCGCATATCGTAATAGAGGACGTCTAATTTTCATATTTTGGCCTGAGTACACATTTTACGATAATGGCATTAATAAAAAACATCAACAATAAAAAACGTAATTTCACATTTCAATGAATAAAATTCACATCATAACTTACTCTGCGAACTCTATTGTGGTTTAATCAACAATCTACCAAATCACTTTGTCCTCATCACAATCAACTTTAATTTAAATATAGAATCGTTCATTTGTCGTGTAAACAAGCTTTGGAAGTTTCTAGAAGCACCGCCTAAAGTCACTTTGTGCAGAACTTCAAAATTACTTGAAAACTTTTCAACATTATTAATTTGACGCTTCATACAGTGAGGCTTTGCAATGAGAGGTTAACGTGTGTAAATGTTTGAGACAAAATTGAGTAAGACAACAACGGTAGCATAATGGTTGTATAAATCGCCTCTTTGCTTCTATAATGTGTTATCTCGAAAACTGTGATTTTACAGGAGAGTGATTTTAAACTTACAAAATAAAACTGTGACAAAACTAATAACTTTTTTACTGTCGATCCTTAATTTATTATTTGATATAGTAAATAAACTATCGGAGTAGTTCTTAAAACCCTGGCAATTTGAAATTTTAACGTGGAATTAGCATCAATTTAAAAAAAGGGGAACATATATCACGTTTTTCTTGCAAATAGTGAGTATTATGAGTGTTACAACCTGAGTCGTCACGTTGTTGATGATATTACGTTTCTTATGACACTGAGTTTTGCCACAAACAATCATTGTTGAAATAAAAACTTTTGGTTTCGAGAATATTTTTTTATTAGAAAGAGGGAAACTACAACCACACTTAATAATTAATTCTATAAAAATTAAAAACCAGAAACAAATTAATACTATAAATAATCACAATTGGTAGGCCTAATGAAAATCGCATTTGACTTCTATATTACAGCATATTTAGGTTAATATAAAATAGTTATGCCTAAAAACAATCAGTCTTCGGCAGCAATAGTTTCTAAAAAATCTAACAAGTATAACATTCATCATCATCATCCTTGCGTTAGTCCCGGTCGCATCCGAAGCCTTCGCCTCGGCGTCCGGGGTCTGCTTTCCGGCTTTTTCTCATCCACTTCGCACGGTCTTGCGCATCCATGGTGGTGAGTCCATTGGCACGCATGTCATCCTCTACGACGCCAAGCCAGCACTGCTTGGGTCTATTCCTCCTACCGGGACCCGGTGGAGGTGTCATGGCCAGACATCTGTTACCCGGGTAACCGGGTGGTCGTCGCTGAACATGGCCGTACCAGCGAAGGCGACTCTCCTGCATTTTGTCTGCAATGTCATGGAAATGGAGGCGGCCCCGGATGCGTGATGCGAATCCACCAGGGCGATGTCATCAGCATACATGAACACCCACGGGGGCTGCTCATATGAGTTTCTGATGCTATCCGATAGAGCGTCTAACACCACGCTGAGCAGATACGGGCTAAGAACAGATCCTTGGTGTACTCCGAGGTTTATGGGGAGGGGGTTTGGGTCGCCAACAGCGGTCCGGACCGGAATTGTAGTACATTTTTCGGATAGTGTCAATATAGAACTCTGGAACCCGCAGTACCCACCAGATCACCGCGTGAGGAGCACAGTCGAAATCCTTCTGCATGTCTACGAACAGACAGTGCAGTGGCGTATTTTTCGTTCTGTTTTTCTCCGCGACAATTATTTAGGTATCCTGTGCTGCTTTGACCCTGGAACGCGCCAACTTATAGATAAGCTTGCGCCCTTCAGGCGATTCCAACTTATCATAGAGAGGTTGTAAGTGGTCTCGTCTGGCTCTGGCTACAGCTTTCTTAGTGGCGCGCTTTGCTTCATTGTACGCGTCGCGGTGTTAGGGAGACCTGGACACTTCCTACTTTTTAAAGAGGGCTTGACAATAGCATTATAAGTGTTAGCAATTTCAAACAAAATACAAAATTAAAAAAATACTTAACCAACCAATATTGTTATACAAATGTAACGGACTAGACTTAGTCAAAATATGAATACAAAATAGTCCTTTGAAAATAAGTAATCAAATTAGAATAAATCTACTTTTAAGTTAAGACAAAATTACAAAATTAAAAATCAATAATGATCTTACACAGTAATCAGAGATAGTCTTGGTATTATTTGGCGCAAATATTAATAATCAGTTTTCATAGCAGCCTATATTTTTATAAAATCACCCCCGCTACGCATAATGAAGAGTCGTTTTATAAAAATCAGTTTTATTATTTTAAATATTTGCTAAGATAAGTAGTTTCTTATTAAACTAAGATACGGCAAATACACCACAAAGTATGATATTCACATAATATAGTTACCTGCACTTGTCACTTGTCTTACATCTAGATTCCATCTGAAAAATTTAAGTACCAACGGCTATTACTTTTAGTATTTACAACGGACTATATTAGAATATTCCTAAATAAATACATTTGTTTTTGTTCAAAAACGAAACATCTATAATTATCCATCGCTTGAATTTTAATTTGGAAAAAGTTTCATCACCTACAACATTACATCCTAAGTTAACTCCAAATAAAACATTCATACTTTCGACAGCAATGTGACATGTACGGTATATAACAATTAACATTCCACACTATTTTTCAGTATTAATGTGTCACATCCATATATCACATTATAAAATTTAAAATCATAATTAAATTAAGACTTATCTTTACAATCAAAACGTGATAAACTCGTTATGTCACGTTTCCGCAGAAAATCAAGAGCTCCTTCCTCTGTAAGTGCGTAGTGGTTACTGTTATGTTACGTTCTCGCAAAAATCCTTGATGCAGTAAGAGACAGTGCCATATTGTGATCTGACACAATGACGCTATCTCTTTCGCCCACAGATTCGCTATTTACCGCATAAAAAATACCACGTTTTTTGAGAAAATAAAATCGATCACGGCGGTTTTAATTATCAAATAATAAAAAAAACGAAATTTCGGATATGTCACATTATAGAAGCAAAGAGGCGAAATATTGAACTTAATAAGAAAAATAATCAAGATAGCATCGTGTTAACTCGGAGTCCTGAACAGAGTGAGACGTTTTTTTCTCTTCTTTACAAGATACGAGTACAAATGCGTGGAATACTGCTCGCATCTCTGGAATGACTCCGCAAAGTACTTACTAGATGCTCTCGACAGGCTGCAGCGAAGTGCGATTCGCATTATGGGGAATCCTGAGGCAACGAATACCCTCGAACCGTTGCAGATGCGTAGAGATATTGCGTCCCTTCCCTGGTAGTATTTTACCGTCTCTACCATAGTGAATTTTCTGATGAGCTTTTCCAATCTCCTTTCTTACACAGGACAACACGTGCAGGGCTTAGATGTCACTCGCATACGGTGCTGAATATTCCATCAAGAACCTACAATTGTTAACTACAATGCTTTAAACCCGATTGCATCCATAGCTTAAACTTAAGAGAACACTGTCTTCTGACCTACTCTTTAATTGACTTGGCTTATCTAGGTTTTACTGGATCCCAAACGAAAAATCTAATATATGTAGTTAAATCCATCAATCAGCAGGTAATCCGACTAGCAGGGGAGGTTAATTTGGGCTTAGAAGATCTTAGTGTTCCCCATGAAACACTTTCGTGATATTTGTTTGTTCCATATGTATCACACGACTAGGTGAAAATGATAATAATCAAATATTCTCAAAAGCACAAGGTGGTATGATGCAACTAAATACCTACTCGTATGTATTAGAGAACAATGAATTAGCCATATAATAACAGTTTCCTCATCAAAGCTACGTCGCAATTTCAGCACAAGGGGCTTCAATGCTTCTAAGCTACATAAATCCTAAGGATTTGTTCATAATTTCCACATCTAATACTAGTCATTTGTCATATAGTCCTTTGGAAATAAACGGTCCTGAGTGGTAACCACTTTATTTGCAGGTTCATTTTGAGAAAACATAATATTCTGACTAGCTACTATTACAGGTACTATTATGATAGTAAAAGTTTGAATCCATTTTTAGTTAAAGTTTTTGCTAGCGTGATTCAATAACAGACCTCCATCCAAACTACATAGTGGTTATTTTTAGGGTCAATATCTACTAATACTACCAATACACAAATCCTAAGGATAGTTAGGTGGAGTAGTGTCTATAATAATGTGGATGGTTTATGATTTTAGATTGACATGGTCATTTACACATTCACTGTTAAATTTATCGGTGCAACGGTGAAATAAAGAAACATGGTAAATATCCCGATAAATTTAACAGTGAAAATGTAGATGGTTAGTGATTAGTGGACTGCAATAGGCTCATTGATTAATAGTGGTTAGATAGGATTCGAACAACGCCTTCGCTTTTGTTTAAAAGTAAATTTTAAGTTGTACCACGTCGCGTACATATCTTTAATTTATTTTAATTTCGGTCCAGTTCTGACAATGGTATCCATGAAAAAACCTCATAACTTAAGTTTGCATATGTGAGCGATTTTGATATCAGCTTCTCTTTTTGGATAATGTAAAGTTAGTTTATTTATTTTTAAATTTTCGTCAGTCTTTTCTTTCATCAAAATATTCTAGTAAGCACCTAGTGACTTGCATTGCATATGACATCTATAGTGTCATAAATTTTAGACTTATTACTATTCACAAATAACGTACAGTGTGGACCAGAGATAATTTATTTCTTCATATACTTCACTTGAACGTTCTGGATCGATCACATTAGGTATATATACATACACATAGCATTCGTATGATCTAACACATTTAGGTTAGTCTAATTTAACGACACTTCTTTCTGATGTTAACCAATCAAAATCTAAGAACTAATTACGTTATGACTGTGATTAAAACCCGATTCCAAGCAGAATAATGCCCCAGTTCACGAACATAAACCGGATGCTGTTTGCGTATGAAATGTCGTGCCTACGTGCAATGCAACGGAATAGTGCAACGGTGAAAATGGTAACCTTTGCAAACGTTTGGTTTGACACCAAACGTTTGTATGCATAGATTTGTTCCTCACGTCGTAGGATAAAATATTTTTATTCATTTTGTAAGATTTGAATTCAAGTTAGTTTGGTTGTGAACATGGAATGCATCTATTATATACCTATGTACATATTTTTATTAGAATGCATAGGTACCTACTTAAGAATGATTCTATTGTGTAAGAGCTTACAGGAACAAAAAAATCGGGAAGTATTCAAATAAAACAAAAATCCAGTGGGTTACTATAAAATATCTAAAACTTCGGACCCAGCTCGCATCTCGCATCTCCACCAAAAGATATATTTATTAACATTCGGGATAAAGATGCAAGTTAAATGTTAGGTATAAAAAAAATTTTTTTTTAAATGTGTAGCTATAGTTCATAATAAAAGTAATTTGAAATTTCTAATTTTTTTTTTTTGGTAAAAGCCAAACAGTAAGTATTGTGAAGAACCGAAGGATCTTGTCAACATTAGGGATGTACTGTGACTAACGCCTGACAAATTAGATATAGCAACACGGGAAAACACAAGCAATCATGTTGCTAAACCCATTACTAAGGTATTTACTTTAGTAATGATAACACATTAGTTAGTAATACACCCAGCCTCTGTGGCGTGGCGGGAGAGAGCACGGCTGCTACGCAGGAGGGGTGGGATCGATCTCGGCTCAGTGCAAATATTTGTTTGCATGAATGTGTATATTTGCACTGGTCTAATCGTGCCTTGGAGAGCACGTTAAGCCTTTTATCTATGGCAGTCGTTACGAGTAGTTGGAGCCCTCAAAAGTCCGACTAGCCTAACTACAAAACTTTGATGTCGCTAATTTGGTTGTGGAGATCCGATGGCCGTCGCTTCGCGGAAAATATTGAAGTTTAGCCGCATCTTATTTAGACTAGAAAGCCGTCCCAACTGAGTTGGTAATAGGCTCACAGAATGAATGATATTAGTTATTATAGTAACTGCCTAACCTGCGAATATTTGATAGTAATAACAGTCTCTACCCGTGTACAATACAATAAACTAACCCAACAAACATTGTTCTAAATATTACCGCCCAACTGTAATCTTATAGTTTCGACTATAGTTATAATGGCGTTCGTTAGATCGGTCTCTCTCTATATCAACTATAGGTATAAAACGAAGACTCGCAACCAGAGTCTAGAGAACTGTTTACCAAGATAACCAGATAGAAACAAACCCAGCAGATAAATAATCAGAAATACGATTCGATGAACGCACTATCGATTTTCCCTTGCGGCTTGTCTTGGGTCATTGTTATTCAAAAAACGTTGCCGACGCAACTGCGTGGTCAGATCCTCTGACTTAATGAAGTTCATTGACGATACCGCTATCGGCAACTTGTCATACATTATGTACCATATAGACATTTTCTTGTGGTAGAATATCAATAACACTAAGTAAAATACCGTGAGCCTGAATTTTATAGAGCAGTAAATGACCAAGCCCTGGCTTCGCCCCTAGTTTAGTTCAAAACTCCGTAACACTCCCTTAAGCGTGCAATTTTCTATTTTATATATATAATGTATATGTAATGTATGTATATAGCAAGAATAACATGATTACAAATATTCAGTATGTATTATAAGCAAAACAATGACACAATTATAATATTTACTTGAGATATTCAGTACTTATGTAATGTATCATGATTAAAACAATAACACAAAACAGTTACACAAAATGTTGAATGTCATAAACAAGGTAGGTATATAAGAATATTATTATCTATTTTAAATACGTATGAGGACATTGAACAAATCTGACCAGATCGATTTGTGAAATTACAAAACATATGGTTACCTATTTGTTCATATTCATATAAAGCGCCTTCAATTTTTTTTAGAGCAAAACTGTTATAATCGTTTTGACATGTTTATGGCAGGTTTTATAGATTAAAAGAAAATAGTGTTTAATTTTAAATACATTGAACAATAATTCAAAATATAACTCCCACTGGTGTAGAATAAAGGTTTGCTGGAAGAAAACTCAACTTTGAGTTAAGCTCGCCTTTGTACATCTCGTCTCACTATCTTGTATAAATATAATATATGTGTACATGAAGAATGAATAAATAAATAAATAAAGAGTTATCTGTATATATATAAAAACTGTCATAACATATCCTGATTCCTGTCTAATGTTAAAATCGGAACTTTACTACAAGCAAAAAGGATTCACCCAATTTTTGAAAGAGCGCCTTGTCATTCATGTTGAATACTGCGGAACTTCCCCGCGGAGTACCGGATGTCTTTGTATATTGTCCACGTGTACAAAGAAACATGTTATGCATATTATAATGCACAAGGTGTAGTGCACTATTTAGATAATATACGTATAATCGAATACGAGAATAAACAAGAACAATAGATTGAATAGGAAGGATGGCGTGTGTTAAATTAAATGAAAGAACAGAATCTTTAGATTCAATATGGAATCTGTTCAGAAATGCTGCTGTTCAGATACCGCGTGTAGAAGCGGAACATGTATTGTGTTGAGGTGGGTTTCAAAGAATCACAGAATCAATTTCGTTTATTCAGTTTAGGCACCTAAAGAGCACGTATGAATGTCAAAGTTTTACAATAATTATGTACCTACATTTGTCAAAAATAATATAATTTATAATAAATAAAATACTTAGTAAATAAATTATTTGAAAATGATGCTTTCGCTGGTTCGGTAGTTAAATCTCCTGAGAAGAGACCAGGTAGATTATCGTTATCCTATATTTTCTTATTAATTAGTGCTGTTTATTTATAATATTAATAAGTTATGGGTGCAAGAGCAAGAGATTATTATGAGCATGCATTTTTATCATGAAGATATTCGTCTACTTTATAATTGGTATGGCATTCCTTTCTATAACATTAAGTGATACATATTTTGCTACGAGTATTATATTGTTGGGATTGTTAAACCGTGGGTGAGTGGTGGGTTCCTCTTCCACTGCCAATATTATTTTCGTGTAATGATTTTGAGCCACATAACGGTTATCTTATCTTAACTGATGCGGTAAAGAAAGACTTGAGGAATCGTTTGGTTCGCAAAGGAATTGTGTGCACCGTCTGCGGGTGAAATTTAAGACCAGCATGTGCTGGCCTGTGTAGGAAAGGAAAAGTTGAGACTAGTTTGAAGAGGTCATTAAAATCCTCGCACATGTAAAACCGCCAAGAAGACTATGTCTTTGCGCAGCTGCAGACTGTATGACCTCGCTCGTCAAAATGTTTTCATTTTACAGTCAGATAGATTAGCATGTGATTGGTTGACTGATAGAAATCTAGTGATGTCTTAAACAGATTTGTATAATAACTTGCTACCAGACTTTTTGATCAAAGCTAATCTGGATCGTTATATAGAAAGTCTTGATTAGAAAACCTGAAAGGTGTCTGAACATCACAAAACCCCAAATATTTTTAATTCAAAAATGAAGATATGAAAAAATATTATGAGTGTAGTGCAGATAAATCAGATTAATTCGTAGCGTGATTCCGAATTCCTATGATTCGAATTTAGCAGCTCACTTAATCTATTTCGCATAGAGTTCGAAAATTGGAATATAAGTCAATTTTTGTTATCTGATACAACTGCTGACTAATACACAACGGTCTAGAGTAGGCTTTCCTACATCGAGGCTAGAGACGAGCAAAGGCCCTTCTTTCCCCACGGTTACCCCAAGCCAGACCCGTAAGAGTCGGCAGGCGCTGCCCTGAAATACAAATAGTCAAATTAGTACGAAGAGTAGTAGTACGACGATAGCCTCCGTAGTATTTAAAAAAAGAGGTAATTAATACATGTTAAGTACCTTTCGAGAATATACAAGTCTAAGTATACATCTTACTATTTATTTGTACGTACTCATCACAATAAAATGACTATTCCGATTTTAGGTATTCTCATGACATGAATCACCCGCAGGGGTTAATTGTTGTGAGTCATGAAACTGTACGCTAAACGATAATGTGTGCAAATTGAGTTTCTAATTGTCATTTTATTATCAACGGAATGCCCCTTTATGGACCTCGAACACGAAATATATGCGACATTACGTTTAAATTACAAGTGTTTCAACACAAATCCTTGATGACACTAGGCTAGTTTACAAGCTACATGAGCCGCCGAGCAGCTTGTGAACACGCTCCGTGTCATTGAGCTTTTTTCAATCTACTTTTGAGTATCCGATGACACTTTCAAACTCACCTACTTACTAGCAGAGTACTATTATTTAACATTTGCTAGCAACTCGTAAATTAGCCTAGTAGCTAGTAGCAACTCGTAGTTTAGCTAACGAAGCTGAACTCTATAGAGACACTGAAATGAAAATGAGTTTGGGATCGTTGAACTAGTCTTGGCAAGTACTATAATGCTACATGTTATTGCTCAAATTGATCTATTTAAAAAATATCTTATAAACTAAAACGAAAATAATAGCTTTATGCAAGGGTTGTGCTGATTTTAAAAGCTTGTAGCAAATAGAAAACTGAGAAGGAACTTACGTGATAGCTTTTGAAATCAGCAGATCCCTCTAGCCTAAAATTATTATCTTCCTTTTACTACAAAATACTTGGTATAGAAATGCTCTTTTTTAATTTTTGTAACGTAACATAACATAACATAAACTCACGCCTTTATCCCCGAAGGGATGGGCAGAAGTGCTAGCACCCACATTTCGCCAATTTATGTTTAGGTCCCAATGGCGAGCCTATTGCCATTAACCGGGCACTTATAAACCTGCGATAAATACACACATAACTTCGAAAAGCATCGAATTCATTGGTGTGTGTCATGGCAAACCTGGGATCGAACTCGAGACCTCGTCTCAACAGTTCATTGCCCATACCACTAGACTACCGCTGTATTTTTGTTTTTACTAATAATTTTAGTATCGTAAAGATGTCAGTAGCAATGTGGAGAATTTTCCAATTTAGTCAGAGCCAATTTACTGAGGAGTATGTCGGTAGGTGCACAATAGGTTTAGAGCAAGGCTTGTGGAAAATGTCAGTGTGTACTGTGGAGAAAATGTATGTTGTCTCAGACTTTCACGCTAGAACGGGTATAGAAATTGGATCTTTTTTTTCATGGTTTTGTTGGACATCTTTATTGAACTACCTCTACTGAATATACTTAGTAGAAAATGCACTTAGAGAGTAGAAACATATTTACCTGAATCTATCGTTATTCGCAGTTCATAACAAAGACTTCTTTCTGTCTATATGTATGTAAAGACCAGACAAGTAATTTAAAGCGAAAAATTGTATCACGTTCGCTAAAGTAATGTCCTTAATAATTCAGAATACTGTATTCTGTATGTTATTTAGTCCGTAATTACAGACTTAATAACTCAGAATACCGAATACAGTATAAAATACTGTATTCGGTATTCTGAGTTATTATTTTATTAAGGAACTGACTCAGGTCACAGATTAATAAATAGTTACTACGTACTCAGGTGTAATAATCAAATATGCAAAATATCTAAATAGGTATTTCGAATTTACATTAGTTATTTACATATTTGTGCCCACCATACTCATAGCAATTTAAGATAAGACTGATCAAATTTGAAATTTGTTTCGACACGTCAAACGGGAGTTTATCATACAGCGACTAAGGTAGAAAAAGAAGTGAAAATGAAATGACGAAAAACTGCAGAGGCACTATCTAACGCACTAACGCAAATATAAGCAAAAACGAAAAGTGGAAACACAGGGAGCTAATCCCAAAAACAATAACACCACTTTTGAAAGCCACACCACTTATAATTGCACGTAAAAAGGACCGTTTCGGTTAGAATTGTGTACCTACTACAGATAAATAAAAGACAGTAAGAGGCTCATAAATAACCATTTTTAGCGTTTTGTTTCACACAATAGCACGTAACACTTGAAATGAATAAGTTTTTCTATTGAATGAAGTAGTTTTTGTCAACCTTTGTTTGTTAGAGTATGTAATGGTTGGCGGTCTGGTATTCACTATGACGAGTGCCTGTTTTCCGATAATATACTGTTTTTATCAGACTATAGTGAAGCTAAATGATAAAGTTTATAGAAGTTGTAGGGTAGTTATAGGGTCATAAAATAATATTATGTAGAGTGGCAAAGTATTGAATTTATTCATATCCATAATATGAATAAATTCAATACTTTTCGCTGTTGATCTAGGTCAATATTTTTTCACTTTTAAATAGCACCATATTTGACCCTCGTGCCTCTTGTTTTTACTATGAATATTTTCTCTTCGTGGCTATTTTTAACCAATTTCACATCCATCGACAATGTGTTTTAGGTGTTCAATTTCTCCGCCATTCTTTGTTTCTTGTGTTGAAATGTGCAGGCCTAAGTCAAATCACGTACAATCTGGATCCCAGTGAGACTCTTATTCTCTTATTCCCACACAATTTACTTATTTGACTTAGTTGACCGAACTATGTGCCGATTGTGTCGAACATACTTCCAAACGTTTCATTCAATGTTTTTTTAGGTCTGAAACTCCGACCGCGTGATGAATGAGCCAAGCCGCTAGATATTTACTTTACCTTCCACTCCTTTTATATAAATTAAACATTGTTCTAAAAATATACATACCTAACTTCTTTTTTATCGATTTTCTATGAACACTAGGTACCAAAGTCTATCTCGTTATGGTTACTTTGTCTAGACTATCTTAAATAATTGCGTTTTGTCATACTACTTGGAGCGTAGGACATCCTAGGTACTTACATATACCTAATTATTCATTTATGTCTATATTTTTTACAATATACATTGATCTTTGCTTCGGTTTGTCTCTTCTATATGTGTGATTGCAGATAGTAAATTGAGGAACGGTTCGGGATTATGCCTAGATTATTTCGAACGACTCTTCAAAACCATTGTACTATTGTACAGCCATCTCACACACGCAAACACACACACACACATGGCATATAACAACACCAATACTAATGTAGTACTACGCGCAGTTATTACAGTTTTCATTACGGCTTACTTACGTATTGTTTAATACTATTATTATGATTTATATTAGTATTATTTATTCAGTACCTAGTAGGTATTGGCAGTAGATTATACATGAGGTGGCAGGACTACGGTCAAGTCAACAAAACAGAAATCTCGTTCATTCTGTTACGTTGAAATATAAACTTACTTTGTATGAATGGAGTAAACCGCATGCGGAAAACCGCGGAATACCTATCTAATAGTCATAACACTAATAACCTGCAAACTGTTTTGTACGTTTTTTGTGACGTTTGCAATAGAGTCAATATTGTATAGGTACGTCACAAAAATTGAAAACAACTTTATAAATGTTAAGAAGTTTGTGTGCTCTCTGCCATAAGAAACGTTGTGTGCACTTATGTTGAGTAACTACAGGAAGGATTATTTCAAAACAATTGATCCAGAACATAAGGTATAGGTAGGTATCCCTAGTCATGCCATTAACCATAGATAGATTAATAGAACGAACAGGAAACACCACTCAAGTGAAGTCAACCTGAACCACAACTGAATGATTCTCGCTGTTTGTGTCGTGTTCAGAAGGACAAATGCAGACACAAATAATATATATTCACGTTACTTTTTGCGTTCTTTGTAGGTATGAAAATAACCTTAGGTAGCCAAATTGACTGCACCTCGCCTGATGTCAAGAAAGGGTGCTCCCTTTCTAGACATAAGCGCTATAGGCGCCGTAGTTATGTTTTATCCCTAAAAAGGTGGTAGGTATCTACATTGACAGGCTCGATAGTTGATTTTTACGCCACGCTTAAAGGACACGAGATTGTAGTAAACACGTGTAAATAGTTTCTTAATGGTGCTGGAAAGAGTCACCGAACCGCTTTGTTCTTGCATTGAGATATATACATATAATAGCTTTATCTGGTTATTTATACCTCATATGAGGACATACATATTAAGTTCTACGTGTGTTGTCCTGTGTAGGAAAGGGGAGGGTAGGAACATTCGGAAGAGCTCATCAGAGCACTGACCATATTACAAAACAAAGGGTCTTTTTCGTTGAAATAAAGGTATTTATAACGTTACCGCGCCAAATCGTTACTGCGGCAGCTGCGTTCGTGCAGCCAGTGTCGTCAGCTGCTGTAACAGTATATACCGTAAACAGCAATTAAAACTGGCAACTGCGATTCGAACTTGTCCGCTTAGTGGTCCGTGCAATAGGATTATTTTCACATTTTTTAAAGATTAGGTTTACGTTTTGGGTGAATATTTCATTTCGAGCATATTTGAGGTTTTGAAAAAAAAAAAAAAATTAGTTCCAAAATATGTTCTTTATATATTTTTTGTAAAGTATTTAAGCGTTACTTTTGAATTATGTTGGAGGGACAGCAATAACTCTTTTATCCTTTGAGATTTTGACGTTTTTATTTTTGTGAAAACGGTAATGAGATTTTACAAGTACGGTAATTAGATCTCAGGATATGGTAATGATGGTTCGCTGCGCAGATGCGTGGGCAGAGCGCTGAGATGGCTCTGGGTTGGCCGGGGTGCGAGGGATATGCAAGCCAACCTCACCTCCGGCATCCAAACGACTCACACAGGCGACCGTGCAGTTTAGTCGGTTGGAGTCTGGTATAAAGCTTCATAGTAATCCAATTTCGGTTGGATTGCGTTCAGGGATCAGCAAGTGCACAGCCGGGCAGAGGTGATGGTGGTCGCAGTACTAGTGGGACCAGTGGGTCTTGGCGTAGTCTAGTGAGAGTGGTGCGGGGCGATCCGCGACCAGGGAGACCCGTAGAAACGGTGGTGCCGCCGGCCGCCCGCGGTATAGTACAGGGGCTCAACCGGGGCTAACCGCCCTGGGAGGATGCCTCACCAGGCCGCGCATAATCCCGATATGGTTCGTCGTGCCGGTTGGTGACCGGACGTGGGAACCCGGCGACCATAATAGACAAAACCAATCTCCTGCGCTTTGTCACGCGGTACTGCGACGACCATCATCTCTTTTCACGCCTCCTCTTACCCCTCCATGGCAGTGCTCTTCGTTTTCCCACAAGTTCGCTATTTGAGGTGGAGTCAACGAACATCTGTGGGCTCCATGCAAACCTCAACGCCGTCCACCAACATCTAGAGACGGTGAAACCAGCCTTGCTCTTTCTCACGGTGACCCAAATATACCGCCCTGATGACACGACCTACCTGCTCTACCCCGGCTATGTTCTAGAGGAAAATTTCCGTCCCAAAGCCGGGGTATGCGTGTTTGTTAGGACGGATGTTTGACCAGGAGGACCCATCCTTTTCTGTCCTGTGGATACGCGTAGACCATGGCTGTACGAGAAGAAATCTATGTGTGACTTTACCGTTCCCATACTGAAGATGCCGAGACAACTCGACTCTTCGAATATCTGAGTCAGGCGGCAGATGATGCGTAGGAGCGATTTCCGAACACTGAATTGTTATTTTTGGCGGACTTTAACGCCCACCACGAGATCTGGGTTGGGCTCCTCCAAAACAGACCATGCGGGAAGTGCCGCCCACGCGTTTGCTCTGGCTCACGGCCTGATTCAACTGGTACACGAGGTCACTAGAATACCAAGAGGGTCGGGCCTAGCAACCTCTTTGCTAGACCTTCAGCTGACGAGCCACCCAGACCAGTACAATGTTTCGGTGCAAGCCGCTTTAGGCAACTCCGTCCATTGTCTGGTCTGTTCCAAGGTGCCTATCTTAGCGCCCCCACGACCAGTGCAGGGAAATCGGCGTCTCTGGCACTACTCGTCAGCGGACTGGGATGGACTGCGTGACTATTTTGCGTCCATCCCGTGGGTTGAGCGCTGCTTTGAACGTAAGGACCCATCGGATAGTGCAACTGCTGTCGTCGGTGAGATCAGTCTGGGTATGGAGTAGCATATCCCATTCATTCGCGCGTTCGCTGCCCCCCTCCCTGCGTAACCCTGATGGATCCCTGGCCCATGAACCGCAAGAGAAAGCAAATTTGCTGGTTAATCTCTTTGCGGCCTAGAATGGTAAAAAATGGTAATTAGAAGAACAGTAATTAGATTTAGAAGCATTTTATTTAAATACTCCAGTTTTTGATAGACAAAGACCTGATGACTTTACCAGCGTATAGAAGATCTATATTGGATACACCTGACAAATAATTATATAGAAGTTATAATTTAATTACCTTTGAAAATGCGAATGGTATATAGAAATATTTTGAACCACTTCACTTTCCGAACAGGAGAACTTTAAATTACATAGTTTCACTCGCTCTTTGATGCGTGAATTTGGATTTGGTAGTATAGCGGTGACTGCCGCCGAGTAATTTATGTTCAGTTTAGTGCATAGTGACGCTTAAATTCGAAAATATCGGATCTAGAATATCGTCGAATGGTAATTATGAGTGAGACTAGGGACATTTTTCAAAGTTGTATTAAACTAGTTAAATTTGTTCTTTCGTAAACAATATATCCTATGCAATATAGATTAGTTAATCTATTAACCGAAAACGTATATAAAAATTCGTTCTTCCAACAGATTTTTAACCAGGATGTACTAATTTATTAAAATCTGGAGAAAGGGACACCGATGGTAATTAGATTTTCGGTTTGGTTTTTTAAATTTCGAGTATTTCTAATAAAATACAAGATGTTTTCAGGGTTGCGCCTAATACACTGCTACGTTAACTAAATGGAAAAAATATCAGGTTAAGATTTCTTTAACGTTTAATGTATTCTTTATCGTCCGCCGCGTAATGTGCACGAAATGAAATAATCACCCTTTTATAAAAAAAAAATACACATTTACTACTTCTAACTCGTGTAAAGGTAATTGTGAAAAAGGATAGAAATACACGTATTTTTTTTTCTGCATCGTCATTGAATAGTGACGTCGAGCTGTCTGCGATGCGAAATCTATTGAATAAACCTTTTGGGTAATTTATCTTTGAACTAGTTAGTTGTTTAAGGAGTATAATATACATTTCTATGATTCTATTGTTATAGAAAATATACCTAAATATACATGTAGGTACCTATTATTATTACATAAGTGATTATAATAACAAAATAATGAACATTGTGAAGAAAGAATTTATATTAAGTATATATATATATATAATAATAATAATATTCTGGGACAAACTCTGTCCAGATCCAAGTTTGGTATTATGTATAATCATAGCATGTTCTAGAACGCAGATAAACAACATATATAGTTAGATACATACCTACACATACCAACAATAACTACACATATGAATAGTAGGTACTTTGTTCAAAAGTTTTGCGCAAAGGAGGTTTTTTTTTCAAGTGAATGAATAATTGATCACTATTTCGTATTATGTAACTTCCAAGAAACTTCTTGGATGCCACAACCTTCAAAGAGATCTGTGAATGAAAGGAGCGTAACCAAGATGGCGAATACCCAGGTAGGCAAACCTTTTACGATAAGTTGTATAACGCAATGATTCTTTTATTGTGTGATATGGAATAATTGTGATCCGTGAAGGTACTCCTTCATAAAAAGATCGAAACTATTTTAGATCTCGTTCACATTTTGTTCAATAATAACTATTCTTTTAAACAAAAGAATTTCATCGACTTAAAACAGTTAATTACAGATTTACCTCAAGGAAAAATGAGCGCAAAACTTTTCTAGAAGTCTGACTTTCGCGTGTTTCTTCTGAAAACGTATTAAGTGCTGTTATTTTATTCTGTGACTTTACTAAGTACCAAATATTTCAGCAAGTACCTATGCTATGCCTAAGCCTTTCGGGTACCTACTAGGTAGGTATTATTGTAACATAACCCGAGTACTTAAATATCTGTGATATACTTACAGTCTTAGGCACCGATAGTTATTCTTATTTATTATTATAACGAAGAAACTCTAAGTAGGTATTTTAGCCAAAGACTAACTATAAAATTTACAAAACAATATCCTATTGTAAATTAAAATTTTAATTATAAGTCATTAGCGTTGCCTAGCAGTCATTACGCAGTGTTATGTGCCATTCACCTGTGAGCTAATTGTCTATTTAATTAAAACAATTCACGATACAAAACTATAGGCACAGCAATTCAGTTGACCTTGATAAGGTCATTTACTCACTCTACGGGTCAACGTTGATGACAGTACCTAATGAGTTAATGTAACCATTTGTATCCATAAGAGTAGAACTTTTATAGCAGCTCACAGAACTCATAATGGTGGCAAACTTACCAACTTTGCCGATTATTTTGATTAAAGGGCAAATTTTCACAAGTTTATTACACGCATCTCTACTTAAAATGAATCTTAAGCAATTTGCAAAATATAATGCTCGATTATGGTATAGGTACCTACCTAGTACCTCCTGTAATAATGTACCTAATGTTATTAATTGTAATGTCCATTGGGCTGAAAAGTTCTCGAGTGGAAACCGCTGATAGACGAGACTTCAAGACTTCAGGGCACTCCTAGGCAAGATGGACGAATAGTCAGAGTCACGGGTACCCGTTGGTTGGTACAATCCCACCGGTCATATTGGAGGTCGATGAGGGAGGCCTATGTGCGGCAGTGGACGTCCTATGGCTGAAATGATGATGATAGTAGATAGTAGAACGTTCTAGTAAGTTTAGTAGATAATTATACTATTTATATTTATCCCTACGTCTTCGTCAAAACATTCAGAGTCACAGTTCAGGGGTGGCAACCCGGACTGCGACATAATATTTTTTAGCTCCCGACGCGACGTAAAAACGACGGGATGTTGTAAGTTTGACGTGACTTTGTATGTGTGTGTGTGTGTGTGTTTTAAATTTATAATTTAATATTTTTTGTTCAAAGCTCATATAACTTCAGAATTTCTTGATGATAATTATTTACAAATCAGAATTTTAAAAGTTGTAGAAATTACCTACCTACATTACTACTATCTGAACCACTGAGAAAGTCTCCAACCACCTGCCTCCGGTTGCGACACGCAACACTAGAAGACACTTTTAGTGTTGAAACCGGAGGCAGATGCAGCAAAAAGACATCATTGGTATGCCACAGAAGCAGTTATGTAACAGGTAATTAAACAGCCTATTGGAATTCCATCATACACATATGGTCACACGTATCATTTGACTGCGAAAGGATGGACGAAACAGATTTATAAGTTGGGATGGATTTCGGTAAAGTTCGATACAGGCGTAACCACATAGATAGATAATAATATAATATTGCAATCCAATATCGTACTTTTTCGTGCGCTAAATCTTAAGGTACTTATACTACCCTCACCGGAATGGGAGATAGGATAGTGATTCTATCGGACTCGAAACGACTAAAACGCAAGCCGTCTTCGGATCTTCAACCGGAGGTGAGATAGTAGGGCAACATATCGCTCTCACCCCGGCCGACCTCTGGTCTGTGTCTGGTGAGAGAGAGATGATTATATTCGGCTGAGGGGACCACGGACACCACGGTGTCCCCATCTGGCTCCCGGGTTTGGGGAGGTGCATATCGCGCAATCGAACCAAAATGGTAGATAAATATGTAGTGACATCTATATTCTATATAGTCTTCAACTTTAGAAGCACTTAGAGAGTACGGTAGAAGGTTTCCACTGGAAGAACCATGAACTTCCGAACTACCATTGAACCTAAAAAAGATGTGACTTGGGTAGTGGGCTCATAACGTTCGAATCAACCGGTTTTTTACAACACCCAAATTTTCTCCACACACTACGTAGGTACTGTACTTATATGTATGTATAGGATATACGACAGTAGCCCAATTTTGTTAAAATGGTCAGTAGTAACCCCACTTTACGTTTTCGTTGGCGCTCCCCTAGCGGTCTAACAACCTGTACTTATTTTTTTTCTTTTTATACATATTAGGTTTTGATACTTTCACTTTCACATAGTCTAAGTATAAAGAAATTATATTCCACGACACACAATGCATCGTTCTCTTCTTTGTTGCTATGTTTTATTTACCTCACAAATTGTATATTTCCCATATTTCTAACTACTTACGTAGTTAGTATAGTATAATTTCTCTGAGAACCAATCCCTTTTACTCCCAAAGTTAACTAGTTCCCTCTCGTATTCATTCTTTTCTAGCTTGGTTTTGATGGAAGCGACTACCCGACCGTCTGCGTTCCCTACTGCCCAAAAACTAAAGCCTTTGCTAGGGGCTCTAGCATAGACTTTAGTTTCACAAACAGTTCACAAATCAGAAGGCTCTGACCCAGAGTCTCACCCACGTCACGTCACGTCAATCAGCCTGTGAAACGGCTTGCAGATGAAGTTTCATCACACTTTAAGTAGTATACCTACATAATGCTATATTTAATTGTACAGTAAGCTCTAAAAGTTCGGACACCTTAAGATCTAGTCTCTCCAAACTTCTTGCTTTCTGGGAGGACCTGGAATTGTTGGAGGGAGTGGGAGTTACTACGTGCACCACACGCACAAAGGCCCAATAGAGGCCAAGTGCGTATAAACAGAGTGTAAACAAACAAACAAACCTTAAGATCTATAATCCTTTGACAGCCTCAGTTTTATTTAACCAAAAGAAACAAAGATAGCGTTAGTCTTAGTAATATAAACTAGATCGATGTCCTAAATTGTTTCTTTATAAGAGAATAAGTAAACTCATGCAAGTAGTAAGCTAAACTTAATTTACAAGTAGATCTATCTAGCTTTGAAGACTATATTCTTTAGAGGGATCACTTCATACAAATTTAGTTTCAAATCGTCCAGGAACTTTTGGAGCCCACTGCACTTAAATGAGTAAATAAATTAAAAAAGACCATAAAAAAAAAACTTCGTACTCAGTATATCAAAGGTGCTCAGTAGCTTTACATAGTTCCACAAATAAATAGATAAGTCCCATTAGGACACCAATAGTGTAGTACAAGTAGACGGATCCAAACCAAACCTTTTTTGCGATACCTTTCAAGTAGGTGTCGAAATGTGTTGTTTACCCACTTGAGAGATAGAAGCCATTTTCTAAGAGGCAATTAGTTTGTGTGTATTGTATAGAGAATTTCTGTGTACCGTCACTTAAAATTTCTCACTTAAAATTACTGGTTCTACGTCAGCCGCCTTTTTTGATGTAACCGGAAATGATGCTGATGATGACTGCAAGCCTGGTGAAGGTAATAAAATTGTTTTGTGTGAGCTACTTTAACGTACCTACATTCATACAAGGATTGGAAACAAGACCATACACCTTGATAAAGGACCCCTTTAGTAACTAGAAAGCACGCCGGTTGTGTGAAGTAGCTGCTTCGATGCAAGTAGGGTAGTAATATCAAAACGATCCGGGCGCCCGGACCTCATTTCTCTCGTGACTTTACGATACGATAGGTACTTACCTACCTATACAAATCCTGATGTCAATAAATAAGTCAGTCACAGTCAATCTAAAAAAAAATTAAAGAAAATTACTATGAACAATAGATTACATTATTTCAAGTTTTTTTTAGTGGCATAAGAAAGTATCATCACAAAAGACTATTAAACTTTTAAAAGGGTCGAACGTTCTACTCTGCAAGACATAAGCATAACGTCATAAGCACACAGCTGTTTTTTTTTTTATAACCTCACTTGTCTGGTTACACGTGCTACCGGAGTTTTTTATAGAACCGTCACTCCTTAATGAACCGTATGCTCGGAAACGGCCGCCAGGACGCCCTAGTCAGGATATCCTGTTTAAAAAATAAAAGACCTACCCTCACACCTTTGCCAGAACACATGACGGTAAGTAATATGCGATTTTAACAATTATGCTCAGGGCATAAGGTTGAAAGTGCTATTCAGTTTTGTAAGGGGTATGAGTGCCAAGACTTTGTGCGAGTTTGACTGGCCGCTTGTAAATTCTCATTGCTTTGTGCTGTCCTTTGTAACTTAAAAGCTTCAATTTGTTTGCTTGTGTAATGAAATGTATACTAACAAAATAGTAGGTAGGTACTTGATTTATTTTAGTGAGGTACGTTACTTACCTAACAGTTAAATACAGTACCACCCCACCCTATCAGCAGGGTGCGCTATAATTTGCTTAAAGGATAACCCAAGTCACCTGAGAGCCAATACGGCGTGCGGTTTTAGTGGGATCAAGTCCGTCATTACCATCCCCACCGGTAAGGGGCCATTCCTTTTACAGACTGAAATTCCCAGGGAATATAGTTACCAATTAACGATTTTACTTAAGATGTAGGTAGTATTAGTAATCAATTGTAATTAAAGTAACAATTCAACACTACTTATGGCATGTGTAGATTGAGTGCCTCAACAAAGGAGAGCCCCACCTGTCCTTGAATACACTCAGGAGACTGTTAGAGCTGCAAGGGAGTCGTGCCAGTGCAGAGGCCGAATGTTTTCTAATACTTATTTAAATTATAATGTATGAGGGGTCGGCTAAGCTTAAAAAAATTGAGAAAAACATGCTATGGGAGGTTAGAAAAAAATCACAAAGTAAGTACTTAGTTAACTTGCAAATATTATATCGCCGCCGCGAGAGTTGGCGATGATGACGCAGATTCCGTGATTATTGTTCAACCAAAATGTAAAGCAGGCTTCACTTCATAGGTTTGAAAACTAAAACCAGACTGGGTACCTACTTACAAGTAACTCTCTAAAAAGGTACTTCTTAAGTAGGTACTTACTTATACCTAGGTATGTACTTAAAAAGTTACTTAATCAAGATAAATATCAAGATATCAATAGAAATGGTTGTCTGTCCTCCTCCCGAGAATGTATGGTTTATACGACCAAGGCAGTTATCCTAAATATTTTCTTGTTAATAGGGGGCCAGGTTTTAATTTATAAACTTAATTTTTAGGTATTATTTATTAATGTAAATGTAGAACGAGCAAATAATAATATTAATGAGCCTGTCTGAGACTAAAAGAATAAAAATTAAACGAATTTCAATAATCTGAACTTTTAAATCGATTTAAAATTCACTTTGTTCGATTTGTAAAAAGTGAGCATAACAATTCCTCAAAATTTCACTAAAACACTGAATCTGAACTTTCTTTCATACAATCAGAACCGAACAACCCCAATGATCCACAACTCATAACATCGCCCGAGACAATCTACTGAATCTGTCTATGATATGAATCCATGCAATATTGTTATCCCGTCACCTCGTATCGTCAAGATTCTTTCTCTTGTATACTGAGATAATATTGCTCTCTCGCTTGTGCACTCATTCATTACTTATATTTCTTTCCCCTATTTGCTGTCTCGCAGCAAGTCGCAAACGTTCGGTTTTTGTTCGTTTCGTTCAGTCAGTTTGCGCCGGCAGTCGAAGGTGGGTGTGTATTGCGCATGCGTTAAAACTTCGAACTATTGTCAAATTTCGAACAAACGTAAATAAACAAGTGAAATTAAATTTGTGCCAAACGCATACATAATTATTTTGAAATAACATTGTTAGTGACATTTTATTGTGAGATTTTATAAATTGTGCAACGAATTTGCGAGTGAGTACGTATTCTTTTTGTATTTTTTCGCATGCCTGTTTGGAGCCGGCAACCGGCGCTGATTTTATCCAGTAGGAATTACTAATATGAATTCTTACTGTAGATAATTATCTTTGAAGTATTTATTTGTGATGATAATGTATACGTATTGTTTTGTCCGCGTTAGCATTTTAAACTAAGGTCAATAACATCTGTACTTACAGCTTTGTTGTTATCATGCCTATATTGACCATACCTAAAGGTGCGTAAATGTAATTAAGGTTATGTCAATTATTCATTTTCTAAATTACTTAGCTAGCCTATTAGACAACTATTGCTTGTTACCTATCATTACAAATTAGAACATTGCAATCCTTAATATATGTAAATATGCTATGATCGGTTTAAATAAGATGGTAGGTAATAGGAGTAAGCTTGTTTTGAATTTGGGCCTTGGGGTTGGACGAGTCTCCATTCTCCAATGAAAGGTTACGTAAGAGCTTCCTTCCGCCGTCAATCGGAAAGTGAGTTTTTGAACCCGGGAGGCTGGCGGCGACCCCATACACCTAACTATTTTTCTCTAACAAATATGAGGGGTAAATTTCTATCGCAACGGGTCGTCTGTACCTACTATAGTCAAGTCTAGGCAAAATGAGTTGTTTTATGAATGATAGCCCGTATTTAAATAATATGGCGCGACGAAATGAACTCTCCTCGTACCTCTATGCTTGTTCAGACTATTAAATAGGTCTGTTAGTAGGTAACTGATTTTAGGCACTTATAATGCGATGTACTATCTTTTAGGAATGTGTGTGCTTATCCGTCTAGATTTTTGATATCCAAGTGATCCTCACTACCTCACCGGTAAGTACATACTTACATCGACTTATTTGCGGACGAGGTTCGGCCGCAGACCAAAATAATACAAATTATGGCAGGTGTGGGAGAGCGAACCCCGGTTTCTAATTACAACTGATTCCGCGTATTGATTGAATATAATCTAGAACTAGTGGATTTGAGCTCGTCTACCACCGTTGTTCAGGCTCACAGCACTATTCTCAAAAGACACCCCAAAAAGGCGTACCTACTACGCGTATAGAGTGTTTGATGACAATAATGTTGTATTGTGAAGCCTCACCAAGGCGTACAGGCCCAAGCCATCCTCTTCTGCTATCCAGTACAACGTAGGCATGAACCAAACCAAAACAACTCGAGAACAACGTAAGATAACTATGATGTCTTTTCTGGTCGAGCGAGCGATGATGAATTAGCCTACTCCCACAAATTTTACAAAAATTATCTAATGACGTATAAAAATGATCCTTGCAGTCGTGATTGATTTAGATTAGCGTCATAGAATAATAGCTGGGTAGCCTTTGAGTAGGTATATGTTAATGTATGCTAATAAACTTATGTAATGCTACTGGTGTTACTAAGTTCGTATTTGAACGTGCCTTTGATTTCATTCAAAACATATCATTTCAAGATCAGTTCGGATTTCAAGATCATTTAATTAAAGAGCAAACAATGAATGACTCCTGCAGGAGACTCTACACGGGAATCGTGCGGTCTATGGCCTCATGGGTGACCTATATGGGGCTCATCGTAGTAACGGTGGTAAGACCCAGCATGGGGGATTGGCTAGAGAGGCCACATGGTAGCATCCCGTACCGGCTGACGCAGGTGATCGCTGGGCGCATGTGCCCGGCATGGGAGTCGTCGCGGCGGGTCCTATTGGCAGCCCTAGGAGTGTGAGTTCTCTCGCTCATCGGAACGGATTTGGAGAAGATCCGAGCCTGCATAAGTGCACAACCCGCGATAAGCGTATAATGACTCTGGCGTCGGAGGTCGCAGAATAACCTCCGTCCTCCATGAGCGCGGGCCTAGGGGTGACGGGTGTAGTCGCCTGTCACCCTAGCAGAAGCAGGCCGCACCAGTGGCTCCCAATACCATACAAAACTATTTTATTAATATTTTTTCTATCGCAACTAAGTATTATTATAAATTTTCAATTCAATTCATCAATTTATTTTATTTTTTCAATCAACAATATCACACATTTCCGTGCAAAAACATTTTACCAATAATAGTCATTATAATCGTGATTCACTTACCTACCTACGATTCATCTTATTTCTGGTAAGGTGAGCTGATTCAGTTCATAGCTTGTTTCAACGCAACGCTATGAAAATGGATACATTACGGAGACGGAAGTCGTATGGTGTAAAATGTATTGTCATTTAACGCCACCGCTGCTCCATGCACCTTACGTAAGCTAGCACCCGCGTCGTGCAAATCTTATGAATTTATTTCTTGATTTTGTGCAAATTATTTGCACGCAATTAGCTCAGAATTATTTGCACGATACACCGCCCGCATTAAATAGCGCAGACCTTCATACAACAAGGTTCCTTAACCTATGACTTTTTTATTACATGACTCATTTATGTCTAAGTTTAAAATATTCACCCTTTACTGTGTGTTACTTTTTTTACTAGAAAAGGTCGGTAATCAACTTTTTCATGCGCGAAATGCCCACACACGGTAAAAATTTACATGACCCTGTCTCTTTGGTACAATAAGAGACAGGTCATGTGAATGGTTATTAACTTTTTCTAGACCTAGTGACGTCATTAGGTTTATATGTAAAAGGAATGAGGTACTCTAATAAAACACCAAAGACTCTCCAGCCAAATTTGACGTACTTATTTGTTTCGTAAAGAAAATAAAGGATAACGATGATCTACCTGAGTTTCTTGCTGGTCTCTTGAGATTTAACTACCGAACCAGCGAAAGAATCATTTTCAAATGATTTATTTACTAAGTATTTTATTTATTATAAATTATAATATTTTTGACAAATGTAGGTACATAATTATTGTAAAACTTTGACATTCATAAGTGCTCTTTATGTGCCTAAACTGAATAAACGAAATTGATTCTTTGATTCGTACTATCATTGGTAGCCCTATCGCTAGGTAAAGTATTTATTCAATCTGGGCTCATTACTGAAATTGTATTGGTTTATTGAACCGGTGCCAAAGATAGAACACCAGCTGAAATGTTCACTATTTATTTGTGTAGTATACACTGAACATACTTAAAGGAAGGTATACCTATATAGATAGAAATAGGTACTGGTAAAATAACAAGTGTCTGTTAAATTACTGTTCACGGTAGACGGGTAGTGTTACAGATGAATGTTCCTTTAAAAGAGGTAAACCATGTATTGGGAGTGTGACACGTGTTGATCGAAAAAAGGACGATACATTTTTGTATTAATAACTAGCTGTTGCCCGCGGCTCCGCCCGCGTGGACTTCTGATCCCGTTCCCGCTGCTCCATGAGCATTTAGGGGTATGAAAAATAGATGTTGGCCGATTCTCAGACCTACTCAATATGCTCACAAAATTTCATGAGAATCGGTCAAGCCGTTTCGGAGGAGTATGGCAACGAAAACTGTGACACGAGAATTTTATATATTAGATTTCAAGTAGTAAGTAGATTCGAGTTGACAAATAACAACAACTACTTAGTCAATCAATCTGAATCTTTTCACCCCATAATTGTTCTAAATTATTAATTTGTTTAATAGTTGCGTAGGTACTAATATTTAAAAAAGTGTGACCACAAAATACGACAATTAAAGTTCAACTAACAAACGTGGGTCAGGTAAACGAGGCTCGGATGCTCGGCGTGCCTCCCAGATAAGCTAAACAGCGACTTCCTGTCTGCTACGGTGACCATTAATTACGAGGTATGTTCTCCTTCCTTTATTATATTTTATTCCGTACTGTCAAAATATGTAACACTCATTTTGTTACCCTCACTTTTTTAATTTCTCTTTCACAGTAGTTCACTTTAGTACTTATTCTATGGACTATAAACTCGAATTCGACGAATCTCCAATGAGAGATCAATCGCGGCTAAGGGCTAAAGTGTAATTAAGATCTAGACAGATTTGTTGGCAGACTTCATAAATAGCACGGAGAACACAGAGATATAAAGGTTGTTTTTCTTCACCGATGAAGCAAGTGATAATTAATTTGAAATGCGCGTATGAATTTAGAAAAGCCAGAGGTTCGTGACCTGGGATGTATGTTCAGACGCCAGGTGATATGACGTTATACCTAGTACATAATTCAACAGATCACCTTAAAAGACGTATCGACTATAAACTCAACACTGACATGTGTGCGGTATCAGCATGTCTAGCCAAATTAGTTTGGAGACGTAAGTATTTATTTTGGCCTGATTATATTAATTTACGTTTCAAAGACGATTGGGAACGAACGAAGTTAATGATTATTTTTGCACTATTTTATCTAACAAGTTCTTGACCACTTTTATTAGATTATTCAGCAAATTTTATTAAGAACAAAGGTACAAATATGTATAAATTATTAACTCAATACCCACTGAATCCGGGGCTTGTATTGATTAAGTTCGAATTGTTTTGTTTCAAATGTGCTCGTCAGTCTTAATAAACGATATGCCTTTAGTCCTGATTTTATTAGTAAAGACCATGCCGTTTTACGATAATTACTAAATTATTACTCTTTTATGAGTCATTGCAACGCGTCATCATATTAAGGTCGTGACCCTATTATAACTTTAGTATGGGCAATTCGTAAGATATTGCCAAAAGTAAGTAATATAGGAGATTAATATGCATCATGGTCAAGTAGAATAAAAAGTTAGAGAGATAATTCATATAACAAGGAAATAAATAGTTATCAACATTAATACATATTGCCAAAATCTCCCAACAATTTATCCATGGGTATCCGGAAAACCAAAAAAATAAACTGTTTCTTTTTCCTAGGAATAGGTCGTATCGTATAAAATGTATAATTAAAATGTTGCAGTGTTATTTTTACGTGAACGCATACTTTTCTATTAGTCAATGTTAATTTTTACGCTTTCTGCTTTTATTATTACCTACAGTATAGTGCTCAATGACTAGTCATTAATATTATGAACATTACTATCATATTATTTATAGCATTTTATTTTAATCGACACTGCTACCTACGAATAAATTTTAATCAAATCAACACTGCTGCTAAAATAGGAGTTGTCTCATTATTAACGCTAATTATGGAGTTATTAACATCGTGGCGTTGACTCCGCGAGACTCGGCCTCGACCCTGCGACTCTTTATAACGTATTTTTAGTTTTCATTGCACACCTAACTAGATAATCACTAATTATATATTCATGAGTGTTAAAGTAGAAAGGTTATGTTTGCAATCGCGACTGTCTATTTGTTCATTCGTGAACCTATACCTCGTTTGAAAAGCTGGATGATACCGACTAACAGTGCAAAGATTGATCCACCGATGATCATGACGTTGAACGACTTTCTGACACCTAGGTTTTGTGTAAACATAACGTATATCACTCGTACACTTTGGGCCTCTAAAGATAAATTTATGGTTAGTCCTAACTTAGGACTAACTATAGGACCATTAGAACTCCTAAACCCTGGTAAAGGGAGCATACTCCTAACATTTTTTGACGCACCGGAACCTCTGTCTTCGTAACAAATATTGTCTTCAACTTCGAATATACTTCAACGTCAAAATACTGCCTATCTCTAGTTCTAAACAAATTAAACAATGTAAGTACCTAGGTACATACTTACTCATTTCTTGTCTTGCAAATAAGTTGCCTACGTATGACTTATGAGTACATGTCAACGATACTCGTACATTATTTTATTTCGTAACTAGCTGACCCGTCACCCCGTTTTTGCAACATTTTTCATTCCTGCTCCGTACCTGTTGGTCGTAGCATGATGTTATATACATATATGTATAAACCTTCCTCTTTAACCATTCTATTTATTAAAACAAACCGCATCAATATCCGTTGCGTAGTTTAAAAGATTTAAGCACACAAAAGGACTAAGGGACAGAGAACGCGACTTTATTTTATACTATGTTGTAGTGATTAGCAAAGCAAAACAGTTCCCTGGTGATGCGACGGCCTGGATCAAAGGACTTAGCAAACAGAAATCATTCATGTGTACTGTTCGTGAGTCTGTAGGTAGGTATCTATAAAAAAAATAATGTATGTTATTACTTGAGTCGTCGCGTCCCCGCGTCGTGTGCGAATGTCCTTAGTTATGCGGGCTTGACTGTCGACCGTCGAAATAAATCGATGGCAATCAGTATGGAAGTTTATCTTTATGTTTTGTGATGTGTGAGTTAAATATATGAAATTTACATGACTGCGCAAACATGTGATTGATGTTTAAAATTTTGTGCATGTGTTTTTGTGAGCTGGTTACTTTTTTCGAATTGATTCGCTTTTCAAATTATTATTGCGTAGACGCTTGCTGTTTTTGAGGTTTTAATCATATACCAATAGTATTCTGGGTATCCTGATGGAAGCCTCCATTAGCCAATCGTCAGAATCTCACTATGGAAGTAAAGTAACAATTAAATAATATTATTATCAAGAGGTGACTGTATAAAGTCCTCAATAATATGAATAAAACTGGCAGATTTTATATTACCTAATGATCATTGCTCCGCAAATAATACATTTTATAGGAGAAAGAATTCTTAAAATTAGTTCAGTAGATTCAGAGATTACCGCTTATAAACTCACAAACTCGTAAACTACCTTTTTATAGTAATATCATCATCATATTTAATTATAATATTTTCTAGCCCGTCTATACATCACAGCACATAATAACTAATAAATAGATTCCAATATGTACGCGCGGTAATGTACCTAGGTATTATAATAATTATTATCAATGATCTCTGAATCACTTTACCGTATATCCTGTTCAAGAGCATAAATCTTAAGTCTTTGGTTTGTATTGTCAAGTAGTTTATTACTGTTAGGGTCTGCGCTGCGTCATGCGGGTACGAATTCTGAGCTAATTTTGAGCATATAATTTGCACAAAATCGTGCAAAAAAGATCAGTTGGCAATTCATTGAACGAATATTTTATTATGTCGACCTTCCCTGAATATTTTACTATGATAAAATAAATATCCAAAGAAAGATATCATGTGCCTTCATTGTTTAGAGACGAAAGACATTTTAGGGTCGAATCTGATCTTTAACTCAGTAAAAAAACAACAGTCTACTATGCAAGTATAATATGTATATCCAGCTTCCTTAACTAAACTATTCTGATACAAATAACCGAACCAAATAGCATCTGTAAAAAAATAAATGAACTGGTTCATTTTCACTAACCCTAAAATAACGGTGAGCTGCGCGAGCGCAAGGGTTGGCCCACTTGCTTGTGGAGCGGTGTGCGTTTACGCTGTTAAGACGAACTAAATTTTAATTCAAAAATCTTAAAATAGCCTTTCAAAGTAAAATCTTGTTTAAGTATTAATCAATACGGGTTGTTTTCGCACAGAATTTCAATCAAATAGTAAGTACAAGTAGGTTGGTCGGAAACATTAATTTTATTAGCTTTAGTCATCATTTCAATCAAAATCAAGTAGTTTTGTATTGAAGCCAAACATATTCATACATTTTTAAACAATATTTGGCGCTTTCACGGTTTCATATCTTTTTTATGCAGATTTCAAGCTTATTACTATAATCTCTTTAAGATTGAATTGTATGCCGATTCAGATATTGTTACGTTGTTATTTTCCATATCTAAGTATATATTAAGTCTATGCGAATTTGTTAAATGAAATTCAAATGATAACAATTTCAACAAAATCAATACCTACTTAAGTACAAAAAGCTTATAAAAAATTACTTCTTAATATAAACATATCGTCGGTTTATTGCAGGAACTCATTAACTGCAAAAAATCACTAAATACGTTTTTATTTATAGTGGACTTCATTTGGCATATTCTACAAAAGGCAAAAACTCACTTACTTCTATCTATTCAATTTTAGGCGTTATGACCTTGCTATTAAGTCCATAACTGCAACTTTGGAAATCAGGCATTTACGAAACATCACTAAGCTGCACAAGTTATTTTTATTAAATAGATAATTATTAAAATCACAACATACATATTAAACATAACTCATTTTCACCATGTAATTAACTTTATCTAAACAAGAGTAGAATAATATCTTAGAATTTGGATCGATAAAGTTCATTATTTGCACTTAATTACTTTCTGTTATGAATAATTGATCATAAGTACACAATAAGTAATCTTAATGAATTTTATCAAATTGAATTTTATGTAAAATATCATGATTTCAATTATTTAAGGTATTCCTAAAATCATTTATTGTTTTTAATTACCTACTTTTTATTTTCTCAATCGCATAACTTAATCTTAATAGCTCGCAGGAGGCCGTCGTACGCTTCGTCTACCTTACGCGGTCTCCATTCGAGAACCTTTCGTCTCCAACGGCCATCTGTTCTTCTTGCTACGTGCCCCGCCCACTGCCACTTCAGCTTGCTAACCCTGTGCTATGTCGACCACTTTTATTCGTCTGCGGATCTGCTCATTTCTGATTCGATCTAGCAGAGAGATTATGAGCATAGCCCTTTCAATAGCTCGCTGTGTAACCTTGAGCTTTCTTATGAGGCCCATAGTGAGGGTCCACGTCTCGGCGCCATAGGTCATCACTGGCAACACGCACTGATTAAAGACTTGTCTTTAAGCACTGAGGGATTTTGGACGAGAAGACACTGTGTAACTTACCGAACGCTGCCCAGCCGAGTTGGATTCGACGATTGATCTCCGCCTCGAAGTTTGATCCGTCTAATCGGACCATCTGTCCAAGGTAGACGTCTACAACTTCGAGGGTCGAGCCTCCAACTGACACTGGGGAGGGCCTTAGATTATGAGCATTCGCCATAACCTGGGTGTTGCCCATACTTATCTTGAGGCCCACCGGTTGAGGTCGTCGAGCATTGTGTTAAGATCCTCCAGCGATCCTGCCATGAGAACGATATCGTCGGCAAAACGAACGTATGAATGTGGTCTACGGTACTATAACCTTTTCGGAAACCGGTTTGTTCGGGCGGCTGGAAGTCATCAAACCTGCGTTCGAGACGATTCGTGATAACCCTCGAAAACAGCTTATAAACATGGCTCAGAAGCGAGATGGGTCTGTAGTTGTTAAGAGAGACTTTGTCGCCTTTTTTGAAGAACAAGACCATCACGCTTCTGTTTCATGCTTCCGACGTAGTACGTTCGAATAAGACGGAGTTGAAGAGCTTCTGAACGACTTTAAGAATCGGTGTTCCACCCGCTGTCAGAAGTTCCGAAGTGATTCCGTCTTCTCCTGGTGCCTTGTTATTTTTAAGCTGCTTGAGGGCCACCCTAATCTCGTATAGGGTGATGTCTGGGATATCCTTGGTGTAGTGTCGCGTTAGCTTAGCTCTTGGATTTTTAACCGTATCAGTAGCAGGCTTGGTGACTGAGGTATAAAGCTGTCCATAAAACCCCTCGATCGCCCCCAAAACATCTGCCTTAGTCGACGCGACACTGTCGTCCTTCCTCTTCAGCTTTGTCAACTGGCTCTGCCCAATAGACTAGTCTCTTGCAAACACTTTGGAGCCTTTATTTCACTCAATCGTTTCCTTAATACACTGAGTATTAAAGGCACGGATGTCGTGTTGCAAAGACTGCTAGATACGTTTATTGAGCTGCCGATGTGCTTCAGCGTCATTGGTAGACTGCAGCCTCATAGACCGTCGTTCGACCATGAGATTGAGGGTGTGATCGGTGAGCTTCTGTGGTCTATCTCTTCGACGGTGCCTGAAGAATTTGGAGCCCACTGAATGGACAGTTTCAACCAACATGTTATTTATCTCGTCCACTGTACTGCATTCTTATAGGCAAGAGAAGCGATCCGAAAGTTCGAGTTGAAAGCTCTCGGGGTACTGTATATGAGAAGCTCTAGGCCGGAGCGTAGACCTCATCAGACAGGATCTCTCCAGATTAATATCCAATGTGCCTCTAACCATTCGGTGATCACTTCCGGTTTTCACCCCATGGATCACTGAGACATCATTGAATATCCGTCTATGCATCTTCATGGTGAAATCAATCTCATTTTTGGGACGACTACCGGGGCCCATCCAGGTCCATTTCGTCGCTCTTTCTCTAGAAAGTCGGCCAGCCTCCAACCCCTTCGGTTACGCTTCCCATACCCATATTGCCCCACTCTCAACTCGTTATCACCTCTCGTACCCAGTTTTGCGTTGAAGTCCCCCATAACAACACTGAAGTGTGATTTAGAGGCATGTATGGCTCTACTAATGTCCTCATACATAGCCTCCACTCATCATCTGGTCGTGTCGAGGTCGGTGCGTAAGCCTGAATGACCTTCAGCAAGTATCTCTTGGACACTCTGAGTACCAGGTACCCTGCTCGACACACTCGTGATGGATATGATGTTATTTATGAGGGACCTATGGACGATGAACCCGACACCACCTTGCGACTTCTCGTCGCCCTCGCGGTAGTAGAGCAGGTTGCCAGACTTCAGGGTTATTGTGTCTTCTCCCTCTCTTCGGACTTCGGATAACCCAACGATGTCCCAGTGCAACCTGCTCAATTCTTCGTCCAGCTCTGCTAGCTTCTCGTCTGTCCTCATTGTGCAGATGTTGTGTGTCACCAGCGACAACCTACATTTGCATCGGTTGTCCATTGTGCATGTTTTGGTCGTCTGATGGAGGGATCCCGCCCGGCGATTCTTAGCACCCCTAGTCCCAGCGCATAATATTATTATTATGGATAATTTTTGAGACTATGTAATTTGTCGCTAGTATTTAAGTATTTGCAACATTTATAATTTGCTATTGTGCGAATATCTAAGTGCTTATGACAACTGTTAAGACAAATTTTATTTTTCAGTTTATTTTGTCATGTTTATTAAACTTCCAATTGCTTATTGATTTAAATTAGCTCTGTTTATTACCTCTTTATTCAAAGACTGAGAGTTTTATAAGTTTTTTGTGATAAAAAATTGTTATTTTAATTGTTAGGAAGAATTGAATTAGTTTTTCACAGGACTAGCACTGTTATGTTTAGGATAATATTGGTTATCCCTTTTATAAAATAATAATTTGATTAGATTTTCGTTGTTTTATTACAAATTAAGAAATAATTAAATCACATACCGAACAGACTTGCAGTAGACAGAAGTCATTAGCTTTTTTTTGGTATTTTTTAAAAATAAATGACTTTGTAGGATTACTGACTATCACTTGTTTTAATTATTATAACATTTAAGCTAATCGAAAAAATTAAATTTTTCATTCCCGTCATTAATATAAGGATGCTATGGGCAAATCAACATAAATCGAACTAAAATACCGTTTATCTCAGAATAGTGAATTGGTCACATAATGACTTCTTGCAATAAGCCGACGATATAACCTAAAACCGAAATTTACGTATTCTATAACCTATTTAATTCCTCTGACATTGTACTTCTGTTGGTTAAAAGACGTGGAAGCACTTCTCAATTAAAATACTGCCTATTACACTTAATTACCCTATAAATATTTCTGCATAAATTTATAACATGCTCACATACTTTTATCGTAGGCACTAGTCGTATAAGTAAGTGTTGTCAGGTTGTTGTACAAAAAATATCTAGTAGAAAATCATATATACACACATACTGTGAAGTAAATTTCGATAGTTCAATCAATCAATCAGCCCAAATTAATAAAATTAAAGCATTTTATTCGTCTTAGTCTTAGCATAATTAAGGCAAATAAGACCTGTTTTTATCTCTATGTATTTCGTGAATACCTATACTCGTATTAAAGTGTACTGTCGGCTTATTAAGCCGTGTGTTTAAACATGGCGGGACTGAGCAATGAACGTAAAAAAGCTCCTACAATGTCAATTAGCGCCTTTTTTTACAATTAGCGTCCAAATTCCAAAAAAAAAAAAATGATTTTGCTGTGTAGAATATTTTTTCATCTTCCTTTTGCATTACGCACATTTGGTTAGACTAGAACTAGTGTATATTTCTCCAGTTAGTATACAACAGAAATAAAATTAATCAATTAGTAAAATCCGTATTTATAATAAGTACCTATAAATGCCATTCGTCATCCTTATTCAAATTAGCGCAGTTGTTCTGTTAAAAGAGTACCTACGTATGCTGAATCAGACTTAACGTTCACAATAATTCTAATAAATATTACAATTAAAGTTATTTAAATAATAGATATCGAAAACTGTTAGATTTGGTAAAAGTTAGGTATTATGAGTAGGACTAAAATATAACGGTACGGGTTATGCAATAACAGGTACCTAATAATGATTAAAAACTTAAACTTAAAAATAGAATGTAACATTGAATTTTATTGTAACTGCAGTTAACGTATATCATGCGAGCTAAAAGACCTAAATATGAAGTACGTATTCGTAACTCAAACATTAGGTACATACTACAAACGAAGGATCGCAAACAAAATATTTCCCATACCGTGTTTGGTAACGTGGGAGTGGCGAGGTGTTAATGATAACAAGGATGAAACTGACCCTTTACTATACGCACAACTTATGAATGGGACCAGTTTTGGCTTCAATTCATTCAAAGTTGTTTTCGAGGTCAAGGTATTTCGAAGTTCGGCGAGGTAAGTTTTTGTTCAATTCATTTTGAACAATGACGCGAAAGAAATTCTTAGAAGTCAAGTCTGTCATATTCATGTGGGTAGTAGGACTTCTCGTAGAAGAGCAGTACCTCCGTAACGATAGTATTAATAAGCGTAGCTCGCAGAATGACCTCCGCCCATGAGCGCGAGCCTGGTGGTGATGGGCGAAACCAACAGTAGAAAAAGTGTCACATCGTGGTTTCCATTCCCAAAGGGACCATCGGGGGTGCGAGGTATATATTATTTACTAACTCACCTCCGGCAACCGGAGACCTGAAGACGGCGTGCGTTTTAGTCGGTTCGGGTCCGACATAACCACTCTCCGGGAGAGGTGGTATCCGTGGGAATTTTGCGAACAAAAAAAAGGTATCGATAAGCGTAAAATGTTTGTAACTGCTATCACTCATGGCAGAGGCAGAATATTTAAATATAAAAAAATACATTAAAAGTTCGCTTTGTATAAGCGTAACATTTTAGTTTTATTGAGGACATTCTAAGACAAAGTTGACTTATAAAACAGAAGTGAAGCTACTTACAACATAGCCTAGGTAAGGTTTTATTATGATGACTCATAAACCTGATGCTATTGTTTCACCAACTTGTGAAAAGACAAAATAAAGCTTGGGTACGCTATTTGAGGAGAGGATATAACTATTAAAACGCTTGACGTTCCGTATCGAATAATGAACATGGACACTTTAAGCTTGAAATTACACAACTGAAGGAATTTGATAGCTGTAGTTTGAAAGCCCTTCTCCTTAAACATTCGTAATCGTAAAACTCTAAGGTATCTCAAATGATATCGATGTCGACGTGACATAATTAAAAGTTTGAAGTCTTTATAATAACAATAAGGTGAATGCCTTTGCTTGAATATCTTTCATATTGAGAATTATCTACATAGTACAATCAGACACGTGTATCCCGACCTTTTTTAACGATGATCTCCAAATTGGAACCTTAGGAAACCCAGCCGTTACTTAATATCAGAAATTAGAGGGTAGAATTTTTCGTACCATTTTGGGCCCGCAGTAAATGCTGACACCGGGTTCGCTCAATATAACAACACATAAGTTTCGGAAAGTATTTCGGATTATATGGGGCGGGTGAGTTTGATAATTAGGTTTGCAAAATACGGTACGCTATAGTTATAATAAGTTTGAGCTGTGTGGAATTTTAATATACTTTTGATGACCTTTGAAATGTCAGTTATATTGTACTCTTGGAACTTATATCAAACTTATACTTCTTAAAAAAGTAAAGTGCTTTATGAAGCTTCTCTGTGTGGTACGCTGAATAGTAAATGAAATGGTTATCATTTTGTAATATTGAAGAAACTCGACTCCTTAAAGTCGAAATTAAAGCGAACCAAGCTCTAATTGCCAACTTTAAGAACATAAATCTCGTAGAAATAATATTTGGAAAGATTGTTCCTGAGGGTAATTTTATTCTTCATTAAAATTATTACATTTTCAAGGTCTGTACTTTTATGGGGTTTAATTTTTTTTTTTTTTTTTTTTTTTTTTATATCTATGGCACGTCAATTTGACTTCACCTCGCCTGATGTTAAGCTGAAGGCAAAGTCCCATGAAAGAGGGTCACCATTGCAAACACGTTCAGTGCTCAGCTTGACGGCCTCATCAGATGCTTTTTCACGCCCCGCTTAAAGAAAAAATTACTATTTATTTTTAGCTTTTTAATGTTTTTATAACCATTAAACCCATTGTCCTAGGATTTGTAAGATTTATACCTTCTATACTTATTTACTGAATTCAATTATTAGCTATTATAAAGTCAGGGTAATAACCTGACCAGTGAGTAATGAGTTCATTATGTTGTTTTTTGTCTCATTTTTTGACTCGATTTTTAATCTGTCTATATATTTTATTGATGTCTTATATTGCTCTTAGACACTGACAGGTAGCGGGCTTTTTTATAAATAAAATTGTTTCAAGAATGGTTCCAAATCATTGATGTGTCAATTGTATATTATGCTAAATTTAATAGAAAATTGATAAAAGTAAAACGAGTTCTAGTTTTTCTGGACAAAATAGACGCCAGTATACCAGAATAGTTAAATACTCTCATCTTTTCCCCTTCATGATAAGCAAATATAATAACTAATATATGGGTAGGTAGATAGATATATAGATAACTCATTATTGTTCACAATAAGTCAAAATTTTACAATTTGCACATGAACAAATAGCAGAATTTACAATAGGCGACATTATCGCCAACGGTGATCTCTTTAAGGCAACCTTTAATAGATTTGTTTGATATAGGTATTTCTACATTTTACATCATATTATAGTTTTGCCAGGCGATCAGAATTCTTAAGTCCTGCCTAAATAAACTTAAGTCACCGTGTGAACGCCTATCCATCGATATGTGAGCATTCTAACCAGATGCCGAGTTGCCGACTGCCGGCCATCGTTCACACCGACCGCAATTCATAAATTTTGAAGTAATGAATGTAAGTATCTGACAATGAGTCATACAGATGTTTATTTCATAACATCTTGTTCAGACACGTCGTGACCTGTTGGAACAGAACACATGATGAACTTGACTCTATTTGTCCTCTGTTTGATTGTATGCAAGATTATAAAGCTAATTAATCGTTGACTAAACTGGGCAGACGCGACGAGTAAAAGCGTGTGAACATTTCAATGATCGACCATTTCATATGGTGTTCTAATTAACAGTGATTGTAATTAATTATTTACGTAAAATGCCATATCATGAATATTGATGTGATGAGTAGTTAGTTGTTGATAGAGTACTATTTGAAAGGCTAAAGCTCCTATGTATGTAGCTTCTTATACGTTAATTATTTTCTCTTTGAATATCACAATCTCTATTGCATTTCAACTAATAAGCAATCTTAGAATCGTAAATTTCCTACTCGAACTTAATTAGTTCCTTTGAATTACTGCTTCCACACACAACTACAGCTGGGTTTGCAAATGACAGCAATACATATATGATACACAGGATCATATGACTATTATTATTTAGAGTTCTATGCACAGCAAATTTTATGTTCTCATGGAGTTATTCGAAATCTAGGCTCGATGAAAACTAAATATTGTTGACATTCTCAGCATAGCAATCTGTACTGAGCCTTATAAAATGTGATTATACTCAAAATTGTAAATTCAAATAAATATTTTCTGGAGTACCTACGTATGTAATTATTCACAAAGCATCTGCTTATGGAGTATTAATGCATTACAAACGTCCATTAGCTATAAATGATGCATTCAGTCGAGCAAATCACAGTCTAGTCGGCTACTCCTAAAATTAGTAAACAAGGACTCGATTCGATCGATCAGATAATACCGACTCTAGTATTTATTGTCCTATTATTGTCTTTCAAATTAATTAAAGCGAAAATTATGGTAATAAAATGTGTAGGAGAATTCTCAGCATCCGCCACCGAATTTTTTACAAGTCCATTCCATTAGTGTTTCATTTCCCGTACCTACTGACTAACATTTCGTATTCGCGTTCCCATAAACTCATAGAAATATTACCACATACGTTTACATTGATCGAAAACCAGAAGTCGTTGGCAGCCATGAATCTGGTTTCTATAATGTTACCAGTTTCATATATAAGTATTTCGAACCAATTACTCGTTTTGTACGTGTTTAATCTTTTACCGAGGAAGTCACTGATTAACAGGTCGGTTTATCTTTACGATTCTGATTCATTTTACCGACGAGTGCCACTAATTTCTGATATTTGTTTTAGGATTTAGAATTTCCTTGCTGTTAGAATGGACAGGTGTTCAAAACTCGTTTCAAATAATATGTTAAGTCTTACGAAACTCTAAGTCGTGGTTGTTCAGTCTGTAATACATCGTGACTCGCCTATATAGACGCTTTAAATGTTCAAGTAAAATTTATATTTACAAGAATTCACTCATTTCTTAGATTTTTTGGTGACGATGACTCGTCGCCTGAATAGCTGAACAACTCGCCAGTCAAACATTTGCACTTATTCAGAACCGAAACAGTGATGCAGGTTTCATTTGAGATGTCTAAATTAGGCATAACAACAGATTTGGATACAAATAAATTGAACATAGGAACCTCTTCGTCTCATTATTTTTATGAAATTTCATACCAAACTGCTTTTTTTTACTTGCACACACTATTCTGTTATGTCGTTAGCATCACCCGTTCGACAGTGTAGTTCAAAATGGTAGCGTTACGAAGCCTCAGTGGGAAAAACAAAGTAAATAAATAAAACTTTCTTCGTAACAATAGACCTTGAACTTGTTTGCGTCACAAATGGTGAAATGATTCGGAAAATGATTATGTTATTGAACATCTTAATTTGCCTTGATATATCGATCATAACACGGATAATTTGGTGTAATACACTTATGTTAATATTGAAGAACCTTATATTGCATAGTTTGAAAGTGCAATGCTGAAATTTGATCACTAACTACTACTTTCTTCACTTTCCCATCTCTAAGTAATTCACTGTCAGTGCATATCTATTTTGGTCTGCTACTGCCATATTTGTTGTGACGCTTTTGCACGTTCTGCAGCGCCAACGGGATGTAAAATTAGAAAGGAAAGCCACAACATGTAGATAATTTCTTTTTAATACCATCCGGATGTACTGTCTCTTAGACTACAACGCATACGTATCAGTTTTTTTACCCGATTCCTTATCCGATGCGGTATAAATCGCAAAGAAATTTATTGCGAGCTTAGCCGCACAAGCACTACCAACTACCAATACGGTCTGTTATCAGACAGACTGAAGAAATAATTGTATCATAAAATTTACATCTTGCACTTGCACAATTTCCGGAGGGGTTGCTTAGCATCGTCAAAACTATTCGGTAAAGTAAAAATATGCCAAAACACATTACTTAGTTTCAAGTTCCAACCCTACAAGTAAATATGTAAGCACTCCAGTAACTCAGACATGCGGCTTTTACCAACGACTTTTCAAACATATGTGCATAATTTAAATTTACTTTCTCACCTGCCAGCAGGGCTGCCAACCGTGACTATTTTGCCGTTGTCCTTTCAACACTTTTGATTTTCATAAAGGTTTCTAATCTAAATATTTGCTGTAACATTATTTTAAGCAAGTTGTTGAACTTCAACTTACTTTAATGTTCCATAGATTAAATTTTACGGTTTTACGTGCAATGCGAAAGAGTAGATATGGTACAATCAAATATTCTAAAAATATATATAAATGGCAGCAAAGGAAAGTAAATGACCAAGAAGGCTCTCTCATTTTAAAATAATGTCCTGAGAACTAGAACACCAACTGCCATGTTTGGTATCATCATTTACGCAGCGTGAGTAGCAGTGCTGACAGACGTTCATATTATCTCACTTCATTTGTTTATGACGTAATCATCATCACACCTCAATAACTTCATAATTTTCTTTTGAACGGCTATTGATAAATCTTCGCATTAACATTCCTGTGTTAAAACCATAGAAGTAATGTTTATTTAGCAATAAATTTGTCGAGTTACCAAGGATTTTGTTCGATAAATAGTGATAGTCATCCCTTTCACATTCTTGGCACTGATTGTCATCGATGAACTGCAGTTTTAAGATTCCATTCTGAAAACTACCTACATAAACCTACTTATAACACAACAATTTCGATTAATTGAAGAAGTTAACCAGAATACTAATTTATACGCGGTATTGAATTAAAAAAGAAATTATATATAGTAGCCGAAGTATTCATCCGTTAACAAAAAATAATACGGGTGATCGCACTATAATTTTCTTAATCTTCACATCCTAGCCTTTCGAAACTTGATAATTTAATGATCAAGTAAACAGTTTTATGTTCATCAAGCTATACTAGCAAAAAATATGGACTGCTAACGCTAAATGACCCCTTACGGAATGGACGGATATCCTTTCGTATATACATATGTTTTATAAATACTTCTTTTATGTTTTAGAGGAAACAAAAAGTTATTCATGTTCCTATGCTGGCTACCGTTTACTCATTTTTATCTTTTTCTCTGCCAAAGGCCTTTGCGTGCCGAAAATCGTTTGCGGAAATATTATCTGAAGAGTACAATTTTCGAAATAATGAGGCGATTTGTTATGTAAATGATCTAGGCTCGTTTGCATGCAAATAGTGGACGTAATAAGTTCAAATAATGGTTGGCTATAAAGTAACAAAAGCTATGATGAATTGGTTCGAAGCAAACTAATACTATCCATAAAAGAAAGAGCTATGTCAAACTACGAAAATACAAAACTGAATAAACACAACAGACGGGATTCCATTCCAGCTTAACAACACATAGGCAACCGTACACACTATTAAATATGATATTTTTAATAGCTTCCTCAAGAACTAATATTAGTGAAACAAAATGTAAGGTTTTCTTAGAAGAAAAATTTCGAACATAATCAATATTCAAACAAAACTTGAATCGTTATTAAAAGCATCAGAATTTGAAGGCTTTTTTTCTCTCAATGACTACTTTGGGAGCTGCCTTCTGGCGGGTTAACCGCTGGTCAAATCACCGTTGATGATGAATGATTACTGAGATTTCATTTAATGATGGACTCGTACACCGGCTTCCAACTGACAAGGTAAAAAAAACTGCCTCAAATCGCTCCAACAATTTTTTATTCCTTTTGTACTGAGTAATGAAATGTGTAATAATTCTTCGTGAAGCAATGATGGATATACGCGTTACGATATATTGAAGTTACGCTTAAATTTTGATCTGTTTAATTTAGTAAATAAACGCTACTTGATGATTGATTTTCTAAACTTGTTTAGTGGGCGCGTGGCGTGGGCGGTAGGAACTTTGTTTTTGGGTACATATCTGTTTTATTTTGAGCAAGACTTTCTTCATCTAAAACCGCGACTTATTAACAAAATAAATAATTTAGATTGATTAAAGTACCCCTAATAATTTTGAAAGGTTATGCATGTTCAGTAATTCATAACTCACTTAACTACACATGAAATCTACCGCACACACAGTACCTACCTACTAAATCTACAATAAATTCATATTCAAACGAGCCATGTCTAATCCTTTACTTTGGAAATAAATGCGAAAAAATTATACACTTTTATTCTTATATTGAAATGACCATGTTAGTGGAGTATCTATCTAGTAAAGAGAATTGAATGAACTTACATACGTTCATGCCTATTGTCCTCCAGGGTGGACAAACACATAACATAACAAAACTTAAACTCACGCCTATATCCCCGAAGGCCAGAGGTGCTAGCACCCACATTTCGCCAGTTTATGTTTAGGTCCCAATGTAATAGGTGGCGAGCCTATTGACATTAACCGGCACGGGACCGACTCAACAGCCCAAAAATTTGATCTATCCTTGCGTACTGCACGACCTACCTCTACTTTAATTAATTTATAATCTGCGATCGTGTCTCTTGAAAAAATTAAAGGTAATTTGGATTCTTTTGATGTTTGTTTGTTAGTTTATGACACAGGACTTACACAGCTAACATATTGAAAACCTAATGAATACTTGCAAACATGGTAAGTTATTCACGAATCGTCTTCAAAATAACTATGTTTACAAAATACACGTTCTGACATTTGACTTTACGGCATTAAATAACTCATGATAATGTGCTAAGCTACAGTTTTTGATCTGGTAGAATTAACACGTTCCGAAAGATTCCAGACGGTACTTGGTACGACTAAAATTCCTTAGAAGTCGATACTCCTACTCCGCAGTAGTTAAGCACTTCTACCAGAGAATGAGTAATAGTACTACGTACTTTTGTTTGTAAGAATTAATCCATGAAGACTAACTTACATACTCGTATCTATTTGAACAATACCTATACCCAACTGGAAGATACTGGACGTTAAAAAGAAACATGGTGTTAGTTCATTGTTGATGGTAAAATTATTTTACTGTACTGTTACTGTACTGATGACGCCGTCAAGCTGAGTGCCACCATTGTAACACTTTACATATTTGTATGGTGACCCTCGTTCCTGGGAGCGGGGTAAAGTCAAATTGACGTGTCCTAAAAAAACTACTGAAATATTGTACTTAAAATTTTATGAATTTTTTCATTTTGATATAACTATAGGTATGTATATATATAATTGATTTTATTTTTATATTATCAAATATGGTCTGCTTCATGGTAATGCAATGTAATATTTATGATAATATCCCTGTTCTCATTATGTGCGTGATTAGGATGTTCATTGTTCAATACAAGTGTATTGTTCTCATCATATTTTGATTATGCATGACTGATGTAGAAAAAGAAACGATAGAATTTATTTAAGCATGTTTATTGGCAGTGTTGAAGTAATTTTGAATGGTCAATATTTATTAAGTTGAGGTTAGGGTGGTCCCAGTAGCTTTTTTGAATGCAGACTCCGCTCTGAGATTTATAATAACAATCATCTTAAAGTTAAACATTATTACAATGCCTCGAAACATCTTAGAATGTAATGGAACGCGGCCGTGGGCGAATGAATGGTGCGCAGGAGTTCCGAGTTTGTTGACTGATCTGTCACCGGGCGAGTAATGATGTAACTTTGTTGTATTGTATTTAAGATTAAAAGTATAAAGTAGTTATCTATCTCTTTATTGTGATCACTTGATGTTATTGTGTTCTCATCTTATACACTTACGACCTGTATAAAGCACCACAGATTGCCATACAAATATTACAGTTTCCCAAATATACAATACAACTACATACATATACAAATACCGTTACAGGTATACTGATTGGCGGATATACATATAACACTATCTTGTCCATGGGCTTTTCAAAGGTTTCCTCTGGATGTTGGATTGCCAAATGATTATGGAAAGATCCATCTATTTCGAGAAAGAAGTCCATAAACCTATTCATATTCATGTATTATTCCTCCTTCCTCACAATCTCCATATATTTAGCACGATATGTTACGAAGATTTTTAGGGACTGCAAAGTGAATGAACATCTTAATATACAATATTCGTTTTGATGGAAATTTTGCTTTAGAACTTGTCCTTGCTCATGATTAGGTATGTATTCGTACTTAGATATATGACATATCAATTATTTGAATAGGTGCTCATAACTGTTCTTCACACTCGTTATATATGTAACAGTGAAGTTTTTTCCCCAGAATCGTAAACAAGAGCATAGTTTTAACAAGCGCTATTACTTTATACGATTTTGGAGTGTATGCTATTATATTCCTATTTGGGTTTGTCTGAATCATCGTCCACACAAGTAATAAGACTTAATACAGTATATCTTGAATGACCGCATTAAGTATTTATTCACGAAATACGAATAAAATTGATACTATCAGTGAAATAGCAAATGCCCATACAGTGAATGCATTGCATTGCATGTAATTCGCGACAATTGCGCCTCTTGCAACGCTTCTAAAAAGTTGTCCAGATTCAAAATTCGAATTCATTGTACTCATGGCTGCCATTCAATGGTTCTCATCAAAAACTGGCAACACCACAGACAGGTGTGTTCCCGTCGTGCCCCTTTTTTTCAACGTCCGTTCCCGTATGATTTTTCTTCAAACATAGATGTAACTGCCTGTAAAGAAAGCAAATAAATTAACGTCTTATCCTACTTGTATTAAGGCTGAATATTGCTTACTGATATTATAGACGCGTTGTAAGAGTTGCAATGAATGGATCGTTTCCCTTACAATGTACTGCGACGGTTAAACTTCCTTGCCGTGGGAAAATGAAACTTGTGTCATCAAAACAAGTTTCGTATTTATTTGACGAAGTTATAGTATCGTGTATCCTTCGTAACTGAGTTATTTTTAATTCATTTTGGATTTTAAAAACAAGTTCCTTATTTTTGTTATTGTTATTTGGTGGCTTCAATCAAAATTGCTATTATCATATGACACTAGAATAACAATATTCCAATTTGCTTACCTCGACAGCAAATAGAACCAGAAACCATGAAGTCGATCATAATAGCGAGATATATGATCTGCATATTTTTTAATCAATTTGAATAGGTAGTAAATAAGAAAAATAATCACATGAAGAAATCGCTACAGTGATGTACTGAATTGAGTATGTATCTTACTAGACTTTACCCACATTAGAAATCGTGTTATCTTATTTTGCGGCATGACTTATGTGAATGTTTACCACAGTAACAAAAGAATAGAGATTATCGATACTCCATCGATCACAAGATTTCTATCGATCGTTGTTTTTCATAACGAGATCCGTTACCCATGTCAATTACTATGCTTCACACATTTAATTAATTGATATCTTCCGCATGAAGTTTTTAAATTCTCACGTTTTCAAAAATCGAAGTGTTTATCCTATACAAATTCATAGACAACGAGGTGGAATGATTAAAGATTATAAATAGGTGAAATGTCAAACGCAGCGTTCGTACCATCACCATCAGTCTCATAATGAACTTACGGACGGGAGGTTAATTAGATTCATAATTTAAGAAAATTACCAATTAAGTACTGTTGAGAAAATCATCTGTCGGCAGGTACAAAATTGACAGAACACGCGTCCTTAATAATGGACATAACTGCCTTATTATCTACTGATCAATTGAGTTAAATAGGTCCGAAGTCAAGCCGATCCGAATTGCACCGACTATTTTAATGCTTCCATTTTGTACCTCTACTAACATAACTGTTGATGTATAGTTAGATTGCATGTATACATATATGTATAACCTCTGCAGTGTTGCTAAGAGCATTGAATTATTAAGCTATATCATTAACTTTGTATGAGCAGTCGGCATTTGCATTAGCTATGCGAACAAAAAAAGAAAGGACGCGAAACCTGACAGTAAGATGAATCTCGCATGAGTCAAATAAAAACCGAGTCATCGATTCATAAAAATAAAAAGTAACTGCTTTAAGATAATAAAATAACTGATGTTATGACACCCACTTCACTAACATAGATGGATAGGTATTCTGCACTTCCTATTATAATATCTCTAGGTATATAGACCAGAAGATAATCCAGTTTTATGATCGTGGCAAAATATTTACGATCATAAAAATATATAACTATGTATGTTGCTGATACATAGACAGACAGACAATTAGTTATCTTTCGTTTCGTAGATGTAAAAGCTTCGAGCGAAAAGTAATGACTTTTTTATAAGTCGGACTTAAAATAATTTTCATCTATGGGTGGGCTCTAATAGACAGTCTAATTTGACCATTGAAATTGTATGTACGGAATTCTTATTTTGATTTGGTTTTAAACTAATTATTTAATTACACTTACGGCTGTTATGTATGCCAGTAATTCTGCAGTTTTATATTTTTGGATTGTAGTTTGCAAAGCAAATTCTACAATACGGCTGCGATCACTACTTGTCTATATTAACATATTTTATTATTTCGCATGAATCTCTTCATTGCGTTATTGTATAAGAATAAAGAAAATGAATATTTATTATCTCGAAAGTTCATTAACTTCTAATATTCATCTCGTTAAGCAAAACAATCAGCTATCTGTTCTTATCTAGAAATATCTAAAAAATCTGTACAGCTTTGAGTCTCACCTGTCCATTAACCCTTAGAATAGTTTCTGTGATGCGATAAATGATTTACGATAGCGTAGCAAACCGAATCGAAAACAAGGCCGTCTTGGAAGAGTGGCGTGCTCCGAATAGTATTAATTACGGAATCATTGTAACCATTTTGCTACGGAACCTCCGTGTCGAGTGTTAACGGTGTCTGCGTGAACGAAGAGAGGGATTAGAAGCATGCGCCTGCTCAGCTATGGCACGCACGGACTATTTATTTCGTAAAATTGATCATTACAATTCTTTTTACAAGTGTCATCGACTTCGTCACTACTACTCGGGCTTGGTGCTCTGCAAATTAATCTTTTTCGCATTCGCAATACTATTTTTTTTTGTTCCAACACCTACGACGACTTAGTTGTAGTTTTGTCTAGTTCTGTCGCTTGTATCCTGTGAAAAAATATTAATGTTCTGCTGTAACTGTAATCGATGTTCAAGCAACTTTTTATGTGATATGTAAGTACTTAACTGTAAATTTATTTTGACTTCAATAACATTGGTACATGCTTCCAGTCTGTTTCAATCAAAAATTAAAGTCGCTTCTTTTGTTTACGATTAAAAGGGCTTTTTGTTCAATCTAAAATGAACCTTTTTTACAGCTTTTTCTTTCTGTAATCTCTCATGTTTTAAATTCCTATTACCGAGATAGAAGTATGGCGTTGATGTTTTTGTCTGTTCCAGTCCGCTCATGCTCAGTCGCCGGTGGAATGTTCACGGTCCGTGGCTTCTTTCGAAACAGTCTTGGGCGTGCTAGTGCAAATGTTTTTATATGGATATGGTTTAATGGATTTGTGCTGGCGCGTCGTCGTGTTTGATCGTTTGTGTTTATTCAATTTGACCTTCTGTTTTTGCACGTTATGGTCATATTATTTTTTTAATAGTGAGGATAGGTAAACCTTTTCTAATTGACATTACAAGAAATGATAATTTTAAACCTGTTTGGCGTGGCGGTAGTGAACGCGACTGCTACGCAGGATACGCAGGTTCGTTTCCCGCACGCAAATATTTGTGCATTAATATTTACATTGGTCTGTGTGTTTCTATGTATAACATGTAAGTAAGTATTTACAAAAGAAAAATCTAATTATGTTTATACGCATTCTAGAACCCATAACACTATGCTTATCATGGGTATAGGCAGCGTTGTATAGTTTGTCTTAAAATATTTAAACTTACCTATGTCTTTTGTATTGATATTGATAGTGAAAGTGCTTTTACAAGAGTAATTTGGATTTTTCGTGTTTTAAAACAGTTTACAATCACCAACTTTGTCTCTTTTGTCAAGAATCTCAGATCGTGATGGCGCAGGTGTTTGGGGCGTTGCTCCCGTTGTTACTAGTAACGACTTTGAAAGATTTGGTCCAACCGATGAGAATCTGCGTTTGATTTAAAATTAAACTCTATTGAAATACAGTTTAAATTAAAAACTGTATGATTTTTCACTGTAATTAGGATAAAAGTACCTATTAAAAGAATAAACACAAATTTTATAGTAGAGTAAGATACCTATTTATTTCACGTCAAATGGTCGCCGTCGCTAAAAGGCAGGCATGGGGTTGTCATTCATTTCTTATAAAATATTTCTTAAATATAATACTTACTAGTAATTAAAAATGAAGTGAGAATTAATGAATCAACCTTCAAGCCTTAACATAATTGATGTGAAGGCTAATCTACTGCAAATTCTATTGTATGTAGTTTTCTCACGAGCTTAATTAATCTAGTGTATTATAACAGCACCTGTGAGCTATTCAACTTTTGTTTCTTGGTCGGTAGTTAACGTCTCACCGTAATAATGGACTCCTGTTGCTAATTATTAATACTCCACTTCCAAAGGAACTCTGGTAATCCAACTTACTTTCAGATAAATAATGTTCAGCTATACTGGACCTACTTTCTGGGTTCTAAATTGGTTCTAATCCTTTGTGAAGGTGATTGGCTCTTCATTCCTATTCTTTCGTTAAATGTATACGTTATGAGCTATCTGAATTGTAGTTTAAGTCAGACCGTTTCCATACGCCTAGAGGGAGTTTTTAGGTTTTTGTTCATAGTTACCCTGAATAGCTAATATTAAATAGATAGATAAATCTTCTCCATACATCAAAAAATCAAATTACAGTAAAGAGAAAGCAATATAAGTACGTAAATAATTGGGTATTCTTTCGTTTTCCATAAAATTCATTTGCACTAATATCGTTTGCCATAATCATTATGACACATGATCGATTATGACCAATGAAATTAGTGAAAGTGATTTTATGTCATTTCACGATTATGGCAACTGAAACGTTATTTCTAATAAAATTATGGCAACTACCAGTATGGCATATAAAATTATGGCATTTAAAATTATGGCAAACATTAGTAAACCAAATAATTGCATTTTGTGTGCACTCGTGTTGCCTGTAAAAACCTAATCTTGAAGAACCCAAATTGTAGTGTATTGTATGTACAATAGGTGGCCTTATCGCTGGAAGCGATCGCTACCAGGCAACCTTAAATTCCTATTCCCTGCAGTTGGTGGTCATGAGTAACTTTGGCTGGGAGGTAGTAAATCTGTGTCACTTCATGTTCAGCGGTCTGAACCGGTAAATACGACAGAAATCTTTTTGTTCTGTACTCATCAGGAGGATAGGTACGCGGTGAAACAGAATAAAACATAAGTCTCTCCCGCCTCACTGTCGTCGGCTCAATATTTCCTGAAACATCAACAGCAAAGAGTGTTTTTAGGAAAAACATACCTCGAAGGTTTTTTCATTTCGTTGCTGAGTTGCCTTTATAAACTTTCTGTTATATACCTACTTCATAGTAGGTAAGTAAATGGAATCTGCCGGTAGATATATATAAACCCTTCTTGTCTGTTAATATATTTATATCTGCCATTAAATTAAAATTTCAAATCTGGTTGTAGCACTTCAACAAAGTGTTTAGAAACATAAATATTTAGCACACTACTATCTAATCCATCAGAGGGAGTAGGTTCGTTTTAAAATAAACATAGAATCAAGGCCCTCGTTACCTTCAGAGGTGATGGAGGTTCGGAATATAAAAACCTAATGCGCGTTTTGTTTGTTTTATTGTATTTCGTCAGTTTTGATTGAATAGTTGGCCCTTAGACTACGTTTTTATAATGCAAAACGGATACGGCTGCAATACTCAAAAAAAGTTTTAGACGAATTGGATTTTAAAACAGATCTGTATCTATCCAGCTTATCCTATCCTGTTATCTCTTAATACATGAAGAAAACAACCTGTATATGATTGTAAGCCATTACATTCTGTTCTTCTATACTGATTCTTAATGGTTATATTGCAGTATTACAAATGGTTATACAGTCTGAATCAAAACAAATATTTTATTACTTGTTCCACTTATCTGACAGGGTGTGTCTTTATATTAAATCATTCTATATGGGTTAAAACAAACACTAGTTTTGTTCTTATATTTTAACTGCAGACACGCTGCAAAGAGTATGAACTAATTTCGTGCAGAGAAATTGTGCAATAAACAATATACATTTGCACCGACGTGGACCTCATAGGTATGACTACACTATTTGAAAAAAATATGTTGCTCGCTTGCAACGTGAAATAAGGGTGGTAAAAGAAACCAACAAATATTATTGTCACTAAATTATTAGTAGGATACTTGGTCATTAAATTCTTAGACTTGAACAATGAAACTAATTTCAAGATTACCTAATTTGGGATTACATGATTTTCAGTTACTTCAAAACTTTTGAAGCATTCATAGTTTAGCGTGGTGAACTTCACATTACAATAATAAATACCTTTTGTTAGAAGTTGTTAAAAACTTTGATTTGTTCGTCGAATAATGCTGTCACGTAAACATAGAACTATTTATCTTTGAACTAAAAGACGATTTGCTTGCGATTGAAATCCCTTACACTGTCCAAACACACAGATGATTTACGAAATAGAGCGGGTTATAGGTTGCTAAATAGGCGGAGCGTCCGATGTAATATTTTCGTAAAGTGTAACATACTGAATATCAAATTCCCGTGATCGAAATGAAAAAAAAAAACTTAACGTAATAATAAACGTATCATGTTAAAGTTACGCATTTCTACAGCTTCAAGGTTTTTAGGGTAGCTAAACCACTGACTCAGTCATAAGCACTGATTTGTACCCTAATACACGTGCGGAAGCCGTAGAATTTTATAGTACAAACACAGGTATCGAACTTTTTATGAATATATAAAAAGTTCGGTACCTGTCCTGGTCATATCTTAAGTTTCAATTAGGTAGGTTGTTTACTATAGAAATTATTATTATATTATAGTCTTATGCACAAACCTTTTAGTATCTTATCTTTTCGCACCTCAAGTTCAAAGTTTATCAATCAAGCGATAAACAATGGCATTCCATTGTTGGACACTGGCCTCTCACAATGTGCGCCAATGTTTTTACCATTTTATATGTATACTAAATCGCTCGATTTCTTTACTAAATTTTTTGCAAAACAAATGCAAAAATACTTTTCCACTTGTAAATGGTTTCTCTAAGAGCTAATGGCAATGTTTCTAGTTTCTTGTGAAATATTTTGTTAAGAAAATTAGCAGTGGTACGTGAACGAAGATATCATTTCTCTTTGTGTGAAACAGTTTGTTTCCCTCAGCGAGTTTTTTCTTAATAGTCGTTGTTCTTCACAATCTTCTTTCTTTTAAAACAAGTTGGACAGTTATTCTATTTTTCACAACTTGCTCTAGTATTCCTAAATTTATTTTCTGAGGTTGGGTTATCGTATCCAAATTCACAAATCCTGTGAAACAGGCCCCAGAAACTTTCATAATTAGTTTGACCTTCTTAATTACGGCGTCTGTCTGGCCATTCTTTGCCCCTGAATATTTATTATAATCGCGGGAAAAGGCAAATAATCATCACTAATATCACACAATCCTATCAAATAGAAGTTTACGAGTTGACTCATAACCGTTTCAAATTTACAATCGGTTTTGACTATTAAATAAATCTGCAGCTCGAATTACAAATTAGCTCCGTTTATCATGTCCGTGAGAGCGTATTTTTTATCTTTCGTTATTGATATTGATTGTATTTTAAACTAACGGTGTGACTATTTTTCAGTTTTCTCTCACGGCTTTATCGATTTTCATCGTTCTTGATATGATAATCAGTTTTCTCTCAAGATTCCTTTCTTAAATTTAAAATGTTTATATTTTTTTTAATCGCGGTATCGTGTGCCAGAATTAATGTGTGTTTCTTTGCAATTGTGTGACATAGCTTTAGCCCCTATTACGTAGGACAAAAACTAGCTGGTGCAAGAACAATGCAAAATATCACGGCATACCTTCGTGCATACGCGAGAATATATGAATAAACTAATAATATATTTGCTTTGTCTCATTTGAAGCGATTTTCATTCATTAAAGTGTTTGTACAAAATCTGTCAATAAAAATACCTAAACAATCATAAATACGTAACAACTTTCTGGATGTGATATCCACATATCCCTAGATAAGTCTTAACTTCAAATCCTTGGATTTCGTGTTAGTCAACCGAATACATCGTCGTGGCTATTGCCTAGAACGTCTCATTTAAACCAACGCAACATTCATCTACAAGGCTTAGAGTGCTCCCGAGGGATACAGTGTTAAGCGTAAATTGATTGGATATTTATTTACAGGCGACATCTCGCAAATGAGGGTAACTAATCCTGATATTACCATTAGTACCTACTATTTGATCACATTACATGCCCACTTTTCATATAGAACGTCATATTTACACATTTTTATATAGTCGTTGACGTCACTACAATATCTGTTTCTGTCAAAGTTGATAATGATTTATAAAAAACTTTTCTCGGTTCGTATATTCTGTGTAAAGATATGTATATCACACTTTGTTCCTGTAAGGATAACATTATGTCGTAAGAGGTGTAGCTACTTTTGGACCCAAGTCAGCTAACAACAATGAACGAGGCTCTGGCGTAAGCTTTCCTTTTGGGGTTGGGAGGTCGCCGGCGGTCATTCTGGTAAAGACCAGGATAAATTAATAATGACGGCGTAAGAGGGTGGACCCCGAGCCCCCAAGTGCAAGATTTGAATGTAATATAACCGGGATCAGCAGTCGAATGATAAATGAATGTTATTGTTACTGCAAATACTATAACACCGGAACATTTCAGAACAATTCTCATTTAATTCGAAACAAAGATTCTGCACACGATGTGGATTTATTTGAAACTGTCCACATAATTATATGAATTGAGTTTAAATAATTTAGAGCTCTATTTGCACATGTGAAACATGTACCTATGCGTATTGCAAGGGTCGTAAACAGTTGAAGAATCATCGTACTTATTAGAAAAATGAAAACTTGTGAGGATGGACGGTTCAATATTGGTTACTCGCAAAAGCGCAAAAACACAAATGCAAGTGACTGAATCTGGATGAAATTTGACCCAAAGATAGATATTATAAATTTGATGTAGCACTTAGACTACTTTTATCAAAGTCGGTGCCTGTGGGTAGCTGTGGGACGGCATCATTCGACGTTTATGCTCAGTATTAATAATGAGTTTTGAATTAAGTGCGAATTTACTGCAGCCATTGCCATGAGGCAATGGCTGCAGTAAATTCGCGTTGTATAGACGATTATGGTCGCAATTATGAAATTGCGACCATAATCGTCTATACAACGCTATCCTTTGCTTATATTAATGTTCATTGTTTATCGATAATCTATTTACGTCCATTTTGATCCGTAATGGTCCCGTATACTTACTGTACCGTCCGCTCGAGACTACCTATCGTAGTAAATTTTCCTTTATAGCTCTTGCAACCATATTAGCCTCATACGGTTTAGATTAAAGAAAATAAGGGGACTAATTACATATTCGTCGCCTTATTTTCTTCTCGAACTCCAATGGTGTTCTAAAATAGTTTGACTACGAAACTTAAAAATAGCCACTCAACTTAGGCATTCGTAATATTTCACACAACTACGAGAGTAATTACAGAGGTTCTAGACAGTGAAAAGTGACTTTTTATTGGCGACAACGCCAATGGCACCTTAGTAAAGCGTTTGATTGATATAAATATGTAATGTCTACAAAAATGGAAAGATGATCTTTGTGACTCTTAATTTTTTTATTTCACATATTTTTATTATTCAAATTATCGCAGTGTCAAGTAATACATTGGTAACGAATAGAAAACGGTTTGCTTCGACGTGATTCACTAAGTAATCAGTGATTACGAACAAAAATAAAAGTATTTTATAAAATTGTCATACAACGTAGTACATTCTTGACACAGAGATAACGTTATTATTTACTTCATTTAAATGTAAAATCTTTAGATTTAGTCCAAATTAGTTATACTGCTACTATTTAGATACGCATTTCAGATAAACGAAGATAAGCTGCTTGAAAATGTGAAGCTCTGTAACTACATTGTGCACTTCCATGTTAATCCACTTTATTACACAAAACTTAGATTAGTAAACGGTATAACTTATCTGTTATCTTTATGTTAGTTTCGAGAATACGTAGCCAAGTCGAGACTAAAATAAAATATTAGATTCTATAAGCTGAGTGGTCAAACGGGAGCCTATGGGACATAAAAAAGCTGACTTTCATACTTCATTGAAGTCAATAAAAAACTTGGGTTTATATATTTTTTTATTTTGCTCTCGTAAAGCTTCGGTAGACAAGATTGTAGAGCTTCCTCATTGTATCGATTATTAACCACAGTACCTAACTACACACCGCTGTCTACTAAAACCACAGTATCTACGTAAGTAATGATGAATACAGTAAAAATCACGTAACGAAACATAAGCTCTCTTCATTCAACACTACATTCGTTACAGTTGGGGATATTAGGTACCTAGATAGGTATATAAGCCGCGTACTAATGGAGCTTTCCTTGTTTCAAGTCTCAGGAGTGCAGCTTATTCTCAGGCTGGTGTTATTATTTTTTGTAAGAATGTGCAGTGGGACTTGTTCTATGTCGCAAAACTATTTTCACAACATTTAATGAATCCCCGGTCAGAAGTTATCACATCACATACAAACCACTAGCATCATACCTAGTACCATTTCCTTTTACAACCCGTTAGTATCTTTTAAGAACGAATTTATTGGTTCGTGGTAATTATATCAGTTGCGTGACAATTTATCAGGGTTTTTGAAAGGCCAAATTGTTCCTCCCGTGAAGTCCTCAAAACTGGTCGGTAGAATGAGCAAAAGAAAACAATTCGAACCAAAAATATTCACCGATAGAAAAACTGCCGGTTGAAAGCAGAATAACTATCTGCTAATTCTTCTTATGGGTTATATAGTAAACAAAAAGGCGACTCGACTCGGGTTGTAATGACAAGTTAATATTACTGTCATGCTATGTAGATACTTTAGGATGCTGTAGTTAATATATTGTTTTTATCGGACGCGGTTTGGGAGAAGCGTCACACCATCTTTATCTAACAAAAACATCGGTGTTATCATAAGGTCTCGTTTATTTTCTTTCTGTTATGAACGTAAATATTGTGAGGGTGAGAAACTTGTCCTATATTTTTATAGGTTACGTTTTTTTTACCCTCATTGATTTTTGTATTCCATTCGGTTGTTTTAAATCATTGTCAGCTGAACTAGTATATTGAATTTTATTGTTGATCTAACTGCTGTGCTATCAATATCGTAAAATATGGGTATTTAATTTATGGTGCTCCTTAATGGAGTCTATTTTTGAAAGGATGCAACAATTTCATACCTCTGATTAACTAAATATTGTGCTCACCTTAACAATTGGCATCTATTCGTTTCACGTGCACAATTAAGAATGCGTTATAATTATCTTTATCTTCCACAGCAAGTATTAACTGATGCTAAGCGCAATAATACTGTATTTTAACTTCATATAAAGATATTTGTAAACCTCATTTAACTTTATATTAAGAAAATACTCATAAATACATTAACAACGCCAATTATGATGACGTAAGATGTCACATGTAATAACAATTGTTAGTGCAAAGCCTGTGAACTTGAATATAATTATTCTTTGAAACTTGTATAACCCGTTAGGTTGGCAATTAAGTAACCGACATTACAATTCTTATGCATCAAAAACTTCAAAAAACTTAAAATAATGAATTTGGTGCTTGAGAAAAATGTTATCTGAATGCTTTGTTGTTGACTCTTGTACCATAATACAGCTGGTGTCTGATTTTATTTTGGGTATCGGTTGTATTTTATCGACGAATTATCATCTATTGACTGATTGGTATAATTTAACTTCAAGATTAGTTAGATTAAGAAATAAATTGAAGTAACTGTAAGTTATTTCGCACCAAACATTTCTGATTAAAGTGCTAGTGGTGTGCTAGCTGTTGCAGATGGTCCTTTTTATATCTTTATCCATTTCTCTTCTGCTTTGTTTGAGATTGCTTCATTCTGTAAACTCTTCCACTACGCGGTTTATTACTCTTAGCGTAGAAGCTGAGCTATGTCTCGACAGATACATATAGACTAGTAGATGTCCTCGGCTTCGTCTGATTAGAATTTTGATCGCGTTCCTGCAACCTTTGGAAACCTTTTCCAGGGATGAAAAGTAATATTATGTTATACTAAGTTCTAATTAATCCCTTTGCCAACAGTCAGATTAGCCGTTAAAGCTTGATTGAGTAACAAAAATCATCCCAAACTGTTACATATATTATTAGTCTCTAATATTAACTGACTTCATGTATTCTCAGGTTTCTTCTCCATGTTTTCTGTTACCGGTAAAGCAAGCTCAATTAATTCACATGGGAACCATCATATGTTTTATTGAATAGGTGAACTTACCTACTCTTCTTACAGCTTTCATGTGACAGTGCAAATTATACTTTGCAGGTGCGTGGACATTGGTTGTCAAGCTATCAGATGGTCAAGTATTTTTGTGTCGCTCGAGGAGCGCTCTCTTACTTTTTTCATTTAGGTTGTCATTTTACGGGAGCAATTGCTGTCTAAACCATTAGAAGAGAGCCAGAGCCTCGTCCGTTAATCAGTAAGTGTACCGTACACTAAACAAGAGTAAAAACATTACTTCTTGTAGGTATAATTAACTTGACCGCTTCTTGTTTGCATAAAAATGCAAGAGATACGCACGGTTTAACATAACGTAGTGTTTTGTGCTTAGATTCAGCATACAAACTTGTTTTGCTACATCTCATACAGTTTAAAGAGAAAAAAAGAATGTACCGAACAATGCTTTGATAGAAAAATTTACCGTAAAAATCATTCACGAGAGTCGAATCGTTAAAAATCAAAAACATATCGAAGTTGAAAGCAAAAACATAAGTGACATAGACGTTTCACAGGAAGAAATTCTTACTTAGTGGCTATGCACGAAATATTACGGTAAAGTGGTTTTGTCAAGCGCTATTGATGGCGCTTAGGACTTTTTGCCTTCGCCTTCGCCTTCGTTCATATTGAATTGTGTAGTTTTCGAAGTTTCTATTGTTTGTATGTAAATTGTACGGGAAAGGTTATCTGTCATTACATTAACATCTTTATTTCCAATTACAATCTATTAAACTTGTTATATTCATAAAATCTTCTATAAGAGTAGGTATAACAGGTTTAATAATAATAATCGTATATGGCAGTGTAAGCAGGTATGTTCTGATGTTGACAAGGGTTGAGTTCATTCAGTAACTGATACTTAAACAGAAGATTTGGCTAAATTGGAAGTGACTTTAACATCCTTATTTCTTACTTTGTAGATAGGTTAAAATAGAGGCAGGAGTTTCCGATGTCACCTGCTGGAGTGAACACTGTTACTCTATACATTATACGATTGTCTCTGAATTAAAAGGGGGCAGAATCTCCCAACCAACATAGACGAAACCGTCGATCGATCAGTCTGGGAGGACCGGGGGAAAACTAATCTGCAACGGTAATCTGCAGGGTCATATATCACCGTGAAGGGAAACGGCGTGGTTTCTAATCAGCTCTATACCTTTATGCGCAATGTACTGTGTCTACAAAATGATAGATTCTCGCTCTTTTTTTATTATGGTGCCTTAAACGACACATAGGTAGTGTGTCATACATTTTTTAATACATTTTGCGTGCTAGTAAAACGTGAAGGGTTAGTTTGTGTCTACTTGTGAACATTAATTAGTGTTCAACGCAAGGACATGTGAAGTAGAGTAATTTGTACACTTGTGTTGAATTATATTAGCAAAATACACCGTAGTTAGTGACGAATATTTTAAGGCGTGGTATTTCAATTTAACAATCCGTGTCCTTAAAGGACATGGGTCAGAACGTACCCAGTTTGTAGCAAGTTGAAATTGGTACCATTCGAAAGGTCTTTGAAAACGTAGATATTTTTTGTACTGGAGCAACTTTGTAACTTATGTAGGAAAAAAGATATTTGATGTTGAAAATACCGAAAATCCTTATTAAAATCGACCCACACACGTTCAATTTTTTTTTGATTTTATCTATTAGGTGGGTAGTTCGAACTATTTTGTGCTAGCGTCGGTGTGTCGTCAGTAGTTAGTACCTGATAGGAACTGATTTTGAGCGCTCGCGCATATCTTAGTTTATTTTATTCTTACTTGTATTTACAACCTCGGCTTTCACAACGGACTTCAGTGTATTACTTAACGATTGGATTATTATTATTATGATCTGCTTCAAAAAAATGGAAGGTGAACGCGGTATATAATATTGATGGAGATTTGATTGATTTGATTCGATTTGCCGAGCATTTGCGAGGTGGAGATGGTATATATAATATTGAGGTATCTTCGAGCCGTAGGCCTAGAATGTCGCAGCATGGGCTAGTAACCGAAAACTGCTTGTTAATTAGAGGCCGCATATTATCGAGGCACGTGTCAAATAAAATATATTACACATATATTTTAATCAAGGTTAATGTCCAGGGCAGAGAAGCCATCGAAGCGTATTATTGCTCCTGCATGACGGGTATGAGAACTCTAGGTGCTTGTGCCCATACTATTAGCATAATATGGTACTTACCTAGGTGTTGGCAGGCAACTAGATAACTTCGTAGGTCCGGCAAGTGCCTGGGATGATATAATCATTGAAAGTAACAATACAATTTAATAAAACTGTGCTATTTAAGATTGATAGTTCTTATTTAATATTTTTTCTGTACCAAAAACCAACGATAGGAAGCTATATCGCTCTCTTAAGACAGAAAAAATGACTGGTTACCTATTTATTTAGTCCAAAAAGCAGAAAAAGTGCGATTATTGGCAATTAAAAATGTTACAAAGAAGTTATCATAACTTCGGTCTTTCATTCATTCATTCATTCGTTCTCTTATTTTCGAGTTACTCAATTAGGCCTCTTCTAAATTACACCTAGTCTAAAATGCTACAAAGTGGGTACGGGTTCCATACAAAATTACCCATCGTTCTTTGAAATGACATAAGTACGAGTAACTTATAAAATTGAATACCATTTTGATCAATTTATATACATTATACAACTTTTAGTTCTTAGATTTTAATATGGCTCTTGATAATTTTTAAAAAAGAAAAACCTAGCTGTTTCCTGCGGCTCCACCCGCGTGGACTTCTGATTCCGTTCCCGCTGCTCCATAAAAACCTTCATTAGATTCCAGAAATAAATAAAAACTTGAATAATTTGTCCAGCGATGCGATCCATTTTTATTTATAAGTATAAATAGATAAAAATTGAAGTGTTGCGAGATTAAATATTTGTTTTAAAATTATTACTCAACATCTTATTCTTTTGTACTTACCTACTACATTTTATTTTAAGCCTTCGTCTATATTATATATTGGGGCGCCTTATCATGTTATGGTCTACCAACTTATTAGATATTTTTAATTATCAGTTTTCTAGGTATAGGTATAATTATCATGCGATTCTAGAACTAATTTACATATAAATGTAATTAATGAGCAAACATTTTTATGTTTTCCGCTTTTAACATTTAATTAAATTGCTTTATGCTATTGTTTAAATTTCTATTAGGTACCTATATTGTAATATTCCCACATTATGTTTCCAACATTACATTAGGTACATATTATAAAATATTATTCAGGACCATTTAATGCCTACGATTTATAAGATAAAGATTACAACAGATCACAATATCTTAACTATATCTTATTTTACAGGCTACAAACTACAAAGCAAAACATTATTGATAAGAGTCTTAATAAAAACTTTATCTAAAAAGACGTCTATTTTATGTTCAATGTGTGCCTTATCTTCTTTGAAGAAAAATAGTGTATTTTACTTATAGCTAACCAAAGTTCTCTCCGCTGAATCAACTGCAAGTAAAATATATACTGAATAAATGAACAGTTCTACTCAAAAGGGTCGCTATCCTTTGAGTAGAAACTGCTTATTTATTCAATAAAAAGAAACGTATCTTCAATGAAAGTAATTTGAAAGAAACATTTATTTAAAGTTTCGCGTTTACATACATAAGTACACAATAAGACAATTTATGGTCAATTCCCTTGAAATAGTAGAATGACAGTCTCCTTCTTATATTAAAATCTCTTTTAACAATGCTGAATTACGTTGTCTTCTTCTCCCAAGACTTTTCAAATTTGTATTTGAGATAATATGAACTTAAATTTAGAAGCGATTAGTACATATGTGAAATCAGTAGATCGGGTTGAAGTCCCGTCTGGTCATTCACTTTTTCTAATCTGATCCATGTCCGATTCGTTAACATTGTAAATCAATTTAATAACATTTTTCTATTTATATAACGTCAATTTGACCTCATCTGATGGTAAGCTGTAGGCAAAGTCTCAGGAAAGATGGGGTCACCATTACAAACACGTACAGTGTTACAATGAAGGCGCTCAGCTTGATTGCCTCATCAGATGTTTAAAGGACCCGAGACTATAGAAAGAAGGAAACAAGTGCGCTGTTAAGGAATTCCAAGACTTTAGCTAGAGTTTAGACCCTTTCTAAGACTTGACTTTAGCTAGTGGTCTACTTTCATTAAGCTTAAGAATTTGCGCACATACCTAAGTTAAAACTTGTTTTATATAAACTAAATACCTCGTAACTGAATAATTTGTGTGCAATTCGCAAAGTCAACCTGTACTAAACTGCAGGTAGCCGAATTACACGCCGCAATCTGTTCGCCATTTGCATTCTCGATATTGATTAAACCCAGTGGAATAATCTATGATTGGTGCTCTATTTGTTCATCTGTAATTTAATCCTGGGGATAAACTTATGTTTGCATTCCTTCGACAGTTACATAGCACAGTAGTATAGAATTCAATCACGCATTCTACAGAATAAATCAACAAAAATATGAGTATTGAGGTAAAAGATCTAACAGTATTTATAACAAATCACAATAACGTTTTTATTTATAATAACGTTCTGGGTGGTAGACACAACAGGTACTATGAAATCGAATCTTGCCGAATTTATTCAACTCTATAGCTACATGCGCATTTTGTTGGGGCGGTTATATCGGACTCGAACAAACCGAAACGCACGCTGTTTTTAGTTACTGGAGAGGCTGGGGTATTAGAAATTAGAAATAAATAAAGTTCTGAACTAGATAATAAATCATTGATTTAAGTTTTTGTGATATCAGCAAGTATATACTAATATAATATATAATGGTAACTCGGAATCAATAAATCAACCTCACACATCACCATCGATAAACATATCACTAAGGCGCTATAGTAAAAAATTGGTAATATCCGCACTTTGCCAAACATCTCATTTCATTCACAATCTCATGGAGTTTCTTCATGAATGAATCTACCGGTTTCCAAAAACCCGTCTAACCACAAAATTTTAAGTGACTGCTATATTAATCTGAGGAAGTTAAAATAGCTAATAAACGATCAAATAAATATCTGCATTACATGCGGAATCACGGAACTATCCATTGCAGTTTTACTTCCAGTCAATTTTGGTTGGCGGATGCAAAACTTGCGGCAATTACTATTATAGACATGAAATGTGTTGGCAAACTTATGATTACAAGTTCAATTATTCTTAAAATCGCATTAATGGAAGACGCCAGGAAGTTTTAAAAATATTTTCCAACCTGAATCTTGTAGTAGGTATCAATTACTACATAAATATACATATGCACTTAGACCAGGTGAAGTATGTTATTACTAATGAAGGAAACGTGTTACACTCTCTTATTAAGATATAACGGGTATATCATAAACATAAACTCGGTGTTTTACAGTGCCCTCACGAGAACAGGGTCCCTTATATATTAGTGCAGATCCTATAGGAAAATTACTATCTAAATACAGTGAAAATTAATTACACATATCTGTGATTGTTATGAAAAGTTTTAATGTCTGTTTTCTTATTAATTTTAAACATTATTTGAATCTGCTTTATTAATCGGCATAAACTTTGTGCGAAGAACTCCAAACAAGAAATTTGTGGTCTCGTGAAAGTGTAACTAAGTACCACATTGTGCTACTACAACTTCGCTCGTTATAAAACTGCAGACCTTTTGATACATTATAAAGGAACTTTTTCTATCATCCACATTATGTGAACCGTGTAGTTTCTCAGGATTAACTCTGGCTTTATTCCGTTCTCGTTGACTGTGTAGGATGAGATTTTTTGCCATTTCAAATTCGTATTTCAAACCAGTCATCTGTGAATTCCACGATAAGTATAGTTATGTGTATATCCTTTTCAAAGGTAAAAAGCATATTTACGTTTCATTGAACACCTTTGTTTTAGAATACCATTATTATATTATGCTTTTGTGACTTTACCGAATATATAAATTCTTTAAGATTCTAAATAAGTGATAATTGGTTTCTCACTGTGGCGTCTAGTATTCCAAATATATTCAATTTTGCTCTTAAATACTAATAAAAAACTTTCGTGTGGTGAATAAAACCGGTTGCACAATAAAAGACTCCGGTGCTGTATTGGGATGGCCTTAATACCTGAGGTTTACCCACACAGGATATGCAATATAAAGAATGAATTCGCGGATCATAATATAAGTTCTCTGATAAGAGAGATAAATGTTACAGTATGTAATATCCTTCAAGTTTTAATTCGTAATTACACAGATTCACTATATTTTTGTTAGCAGTTATAGAGGCAAGAGAAATAAAGGAAAAAGGTAACTATTCAATTTATATTGTTAAACTAGAAAAGGAAACACTGGAATTTGAGTAAAGATAAAAACCAGAACAGGATGCACGTTCAGTAGTCAAATTCTTCAAATCAAACGTACGAAGCCCATGTTCTTGCTCATTGCGGTTTCTTATTCAAATTGTTGCCATCGAAGACATCGCTCCATTTATTTATAACAATCATGGACAGAGCGGTTTTGACTTCCTCCCAATAATTGGATAATGATTTGTTATCTAGTTTTGCTTCAACACCACAATTGGTAGTTTTTGTACCTCGTTACTTTTCCGTTCTGTTTCTTAGTTGGTACTGTGTGAAATAGAAAAAAATATTTTATAGGGGTATGCTAGATATTGGTAATTGTGGTAAGGCCCATTTATTGGCGGTTGAACAGATTTGTGTGTTTAAATAATAAAGAAAATTAGCTGAAGGTCTACTAGATCTTGTTGAGCTTAAACGTTTTAGTGTAAGAAATGAGCTGTCTTAGTTATTACTTCCGTTACTTAATGAGCTTTGTATCAAAATGTTTTTGTATCTTTTATTAGACCTCATTCATCATTACATTTTTGTACACCAATTATTCTTGTCCAATGGCTTGGTTGAGATAAAATCATAAAAAGCGTCGCAGTTCACAAATCTTGAGTTCATTGACCGCGACTTGAATATTTCAAATGCGTTCAATGTCATAGTAAAGAAAATTTTGCACCAGTCATTTTATTACACTTCATCTAACTGTAATACCAAAATATATTATTTATGTTGTAACTAATGCGTTTAAACTTGGTCCATGCTCTCCTTATAAATAAGGATTTGCCTAAGTAGGTACCCACCTTGACCTAAATCAATCTCAGCCATTTATATAGAAGATAGGAAAGCTAATATAATAATTTATTGAGATTACAATAAAGAGATTAACTTGTGAAATTTTCTAAATAATTCTTTATAACTCAATTTTGGTTCCGCACCAAAAAGTATATAGAGCTCTGTGCATTATTTTATTACCATACGTCAGTCATTTCATTTGTAGGTATATCTTATTTTTTGTCAAAGAAGTCATAATTATCAGTCCCTTTCAGGCCTTAAAGGCACCACTGTCCTAAATAATTTGGGTGGTTTAGACATAAATGACATAATTTGACCTTTGTTTTGACTTTAAACCCTTCTGAGTCCAAAACTATTTTGTCTCGAGGAATGGGCTAGGAATGGAGAATCTTGAACAATGTTGACCTTGTGCAAATAGGTTCTTGTTATCGGGTACTTAATCTGGGAGTTACTACATACCACGGATAATTTGAAGGGTGTTATTCGGGATATTCTTTTGATCGAAAAGTTTCTGGATTTAAAAAGTCACGTTTTGCAATTACAGCTCGGGGTTGTCGGATAGCATAAGTCTGCAATTAGATATGGGTAGGTTCTGTAACTGTATAAGCATAATGTTAAGTGTGATCGCATTGCCAATTCCCGTTTCTTGATGTTAACTGCTCATAGCCAAGGTTAAAACATTATTTAATTGCCCATACATAGGTACTATAAATTTTATTATGGTATGTATAGTAAGGAGGTCAGTTTACAGTAGGCAATAAGCGCGTGGTGCGTCAGAAAGTATTTAATTCCCTTCGCAAAAGTCTGAGAGCAAGTTTGCTCAAGCTATATTTGATTTAATGATGCGTCAGAAAGTATTTAATCCTCTTCGCAAATGCCTGAGAACAAGTGTGCCCAAGCTATATTTGATTTAATGATGCGTCAGAAAGTATTTAATGCCCTTCGCAAATATCTGAGTGCAAGTTTACCAAAGCTATATTTGATTTAATGACAAATGTAGCGGCAGTGAACCGCGTTGTGAAAGTGTTACTAAAACGGTAGTTTTATAAATATTTTGAGTCTTTTTTTTTTTTTTTTTATTTTTTTTTATACCACTTAGGTGGCAGACAAGCGCACGGCCCACCTGGTGGAAAGCGGTCACCGTGGCCTATGGACGTTTGCAACACCAGAGGCGTCACACACGTGCTGCCTACCCTGTAGAAACCTTCTAATGCCCTTCTTGAAGAACCCCATATTGTAGTCGCCTGGGAAAACCACGGCAGGGAGCTCATTCCACAGCTTGAGCGTGCGCGGGATGAAACTCCTTTCATACCGCACAGTGCGCACCGTTTCCGGTCGTAGTGTGTGAGGATGAACTCCCTCTCTATGGCGAGCGGTGCGATGATAGAAAGTAGGTGTGGGCATCATGTCAAACAATTCTTCTGAACACAGGCCATTATACAGGCGGTAGAACACACACAGTGAGGCGAAGTCCCTCCTGATGTTCAGTGGTTCCACACCGCCTGAGAGTATGGGATTGTCGACGATCCTCAGCGCTCGCCGTTGTACCGAGTCAAAGGGGTCAAGCTGGCATGCAGGCGCCCCGGCAAAGAGGTGACAGCAGTACTCCATGTGGGGCCGAATCTGTGCCTTATAAAGAAGGAGTCTTTGCTCCGCAGTGAAGTACTGCTTCGCCCTGTTGAGCACTCCTAGTTTCTTTGATGCCAGCCTAACCTTGTCCTCCAAGTGACTGCGGAACTGGACATCGCTGGAGATATCGACACCAAGGATCCCGATACTCGAGGAGATGGTGAGCGGTGTGTTCAGGAATTGGGGCGCTACAATAAATGGGGTTTTCTTAGCGGTGAATGCACATACTTGTGTCTTAGTGGGGTTGAATTGGACCAGGTTTAGTCGTCCCCAATCGGATACTCTGGTGAGAGTAGTCTAGATTTCAGACACAAGTTGTTCGCGACTTTCCTCCACCTTAGAGCGAGTGATGTTTGCACGGCCCGTGTAATATGCGTCCCCGGTACTGTCGTCCGCATAGCAATGAATGGCGTCATCAGACAGCATATCATTGATATGCAGCAGAAACAGGGTCGGGGACAGGACGGAGCCTTGTGGGACACCAGCGTTTATGTCCATGCGGTCCGAGCAACTGCCATCGACGACGGCTTGGATGCTTCTGTTGGACAAAAAGCTGGCAATCCATTCGCATAATCCCTCTGGGAGTCCGTACGATGGCAGCTTCGCTAGGAGACCTCTGTGCCAGACCCGATCGAAGGCCTTCGCTATGTCAAGGCTGACAGCCAGCGCCTCACCCTGACTCTCGATGGCTTGCGCCCAGCGGTTTGTGAGATACACAAGAAGGTCACCGGTTGAGCGACTATGACGGAAGCCGTACTGACGGTCGCTCAATAAATCGTTACCCTCAAGGTATCTCAGGAGCTGTGTGTTTATAACACGCTCCATTACCTTCGAGAGGAGGGAGGTTATAGCGATAGGCCTGTAATGGGACGGGTCTGTTCTGTCGCCTTTCTTAGGGACAGGGTGCACGAATGCTGTCTTCCACGAAGCCGGGACTCGTCTCTTGGAGTACGAAAGCGCAAAAAGTCGTGTAAGTACTGGGCACAACTCAGGAGCGCACTGCTTGAGCACAATTGCCGGTATACCATCCGGCCCACTCGACTTCCGAATGTCTAGGGACTTTAGTTCCCGCCGAACCACCCGTTGTGTGAATTTAATATCTGGCATGGTTATACCACACCAGGGGATAACAGGTGGTTTGGCACTCCCCTCATTCATGGTCGAGTTTGACGCAAAAGTCTTGTTGTTTTGTTGTATTTAGTTGTTTTTTCAGTTAAGTAATATCTGACGTAATTATTTCATAGAGTCATTTTAAATAATGTATGTAATGTCAAATATCAATACAGTTCTAAATTCACCGCTTTTAGTTCATTTTAAGGTTTAAAAAAACCTTTTTTTTCATTATACACTTTATTGTACGTACACCAAGTAATAATGCATAATTAAAATCTATAAGACAACGGAAGCAGTACAATGGGCGGCATTGTCGTTACATTTGATGTGCTGTATCTTTCATGTATGTGCAATTTGCTATCAATTTGCAACGAAGCTTTTCTTTAAAGTGAAGACCATTTTATTAACCATGTAATGTTCTATTTTGAGAGCGCACTTATTCCGTCTACAGTCAGGATGTAACCACTCACACGAGGCACGTGATTTGAGACAACAAAATAAGTTACATAATTAATCGTAATACATTCATATACATTGACTGGATGCTTAATATGTTAAACTTGATGCCAAAACATTACGTAATGTTGTAAAAATAGCTATTAAAGGTGCGTGCACATCTAAAGAATTTGGTTTTTGTTTTAGTTTGACTGACATGGTCATTTATATAACTGTTATAAAAGTCAATAGGATATTTACTATGTTTATTGGTCAAAACCAAGGAAAAAAACTCCAAAGAGTTCATCTGATATTTCGGCGCTGTTATTAACAAGTTTTCATTGGGCTAACCGTATCGGTCTACCCTCTATCTCACTAATTTCACTCACTCACTCAAACGTGATATTATTTTATTAAAGTGTTTGTAACCTTTGGGGATTTTCGCACGATAAAAAAATGTACCTATACGACTAGATTCTGTACCTTAAATATCGACCTTGACAATTATATAATTCATTGACAACAAATAGGCTCATGTCTCGTAGCGTTTCTCGTTTCGTTGAACTAGATTTAGGTTTTTGTTTTTATTTCATTGTCTACATCGTTATCGTAATGATTCAGGGGATGCCTCATATAGTGCCACTTCGTCAAGTATAGTGAGTGTAGTCGGTTCGAGTTATTTGGTGTGATTCACGGATAATAATTATTATTATTTATAGAGAGTGCTCCCACAATACAAAACACACAGGTTCCGTTTTACGACAATAGGCTATTAGAATTTAATAAAACAGAAGAGACTGGTTGAAATTGTCTCCATCTACTAGTTTTTGAAAGTCTTAACCCTTGTAGGTAGTACATTTTGTTCTAAATGTAACATCTAGATTTGGCAATCCCCACGGATATCTTGTTTCCACATGCAATATTAATATATGTACATATTCATATTAAATATACAGGGTGTCCGCCGGGAGGGTATACTACTTTGTTTGTTTATAATTTTTGATTAAATGAAAGATAATGAATCTTATATTGATAAATGTTTTATTTAATGTCGGCAATTATGTATGGAATACAATATCAGTTAAATGTCCGCCTCTGTTAGCCTCATAAATGCGTGCCCTTTTGAGCACATTTTTCATTCATTCTCACACATTTCACGCGGTATTTCATTAATTTCATCACGAGTATTTTGTTTGAGTTGCTCAAGCGTCTCTGGTTTGTTTGCGTAAGCCTTGCTTATCAGATATCCCTAACAAAAAGAAGTCTGGAGCGGTCAAATCAGGCGACCGTGGAGGCCAATCAACATCACCATTTTTTGTAATGACTGGTTGTGGAAAGAGATCCCGCAGTAATTCCATTGTAATCTTGGTTGTATGCGATGTGGCACCGTCTTGTTGATACCACATGTTAATCAAGCCCAAAGCATGTTAATTGTAGCGTTAAAAAGTTTTCAATCATGTCACGATATCCCCCATTCACAGTTACCGTTACGCCGTTATCATTTTCTAAGAAGTAAGGTCTAATGATTCCTCCTGACCAAATTGCACACCAGACTGTCACTTTTAATGGATGTAAAGGTGACTGATGATTAATTTGAGGGTTTTCCATTGCCCAAAACGGTAAATAGTGCGTTTTGGTGGCACGTTGTTTTTCCCAAAAATTCACGTAACTTTCTCATCGTCACAGTAATCGATGATGATGATTTTGATGAAATGTTTTAACGGTTAAAACACGTTGGTTTATCGAATATTTTTCCATAATAAATTTGCCAAGTGTCTACTTCACGACTGCCAAATATGAACTGTCAAGACTAACGTTTACCAAAATGGCAGCAAAACAAAGTAGTATACCTTCCCGGCGGACACCCTGTACATACACTCCAACTTATGCCAAGTACTTACCTTACGAAATCGCTCAAAACTTCTGTTCGGTTACTATTTTATCTAGGTAATGCATTTAACTTTCACATTATAAGTCTAATAAAATTATATATTAAAATAGCTTTGTCCTTGGAGTATGAATAATGTCCTTTCAGAACCGAAGCATCCATTTAATTGCATATCTCTGGCGGTGCCGAAGTGATCACAATTCCAGCGAGCGAATCCTTTACATTTTTGTTCCGATTTTAATATCTTTTTTATTTGAAGTATATCAGAATAGGTTTTATAAATAGTACGCTAGTAATTCTAGGAAGACTATATACCTGCTTCATCCATATGGTAACACGTCATCATCACTATGCTAGGCAAGTAGGTACCAGAATACTCTTGATAAAAACAGAGCCCAAGTCGACCCAGTCAGTTTATGTACTGATTTAAAAGACTGGATTTCGCCTCTTGGGGTTGATAGGTCGGATGCAACGGAAAGAAGGACATAGAGTTGACGAACCCTGGGTTAAGTAACGAACTCCTCAGATGCTACCGGAAACAATGTTAGAATGTTCAAATTGTACTCGTCATGGAATTTGATTACTCACAATATAAGTGGTGCGTTGAAGTTATGAGGTCAAAGTTCAATGTTATAAACAAATAAAATTCTTCATTATCGAGCAAATGCAACACCGGCTTCGAATCGAATTACGCTTATTAGCACAATAAGTGGACGCTTCACTAATTCCGGAGCGTGCAACCAAATCGTATTAAAACCGGAAAATCGATTTCTTGTTAAAGTTTTAAATAGTCTGATTATACCGATCGAATCTAGATCGCTGCAAAAAAAATTGAAACGCTAAATTTCCGAGTGTTTTTTAATAACGCCTGATAGGGGCAATTTGGTTATTAAATCGCTTTTACGCGACTATTGACTCATTCTGGCGCCAAACTGTGACTAGTATGGTAATGAGGTTCTTACTATGGGTTCGTGGTGACATTTTGAGACCGGAACGAGTTATTGCCACTTTGTTATCCTTACGGCCTGTTTTTGAGATGTCAATGGTATTTACCGGAAATCCAACCTGTTTGGTGACTGCATCCCTGTTACAACATATTTTTTGTAACGATTCGCTTTAATTTTATGTTATTTTTTAATTGATTACTTCAGTGATGGTATTGATACGTTGAACTTGCCGGTCTTACTGTTGCTAATCGTTAATTTCCGTGTTTCATTAACTGTTGTTATCACGTATGTAATACCTAATAGGTATATTAATACCTAATGAAAGTTTTCTTTTGTTTCAGATTTTACAAAGTGATGCTCGAACGACACTAAACAAAATGCATTTTGAAGTAGTCCTAGCTTTAAGCGCAATTTTGCTCTGTGATGCCAAAATCCCGAGGTATAAACCTCCTGGTCAAAATGATTTACCCCCGAATCCTTCACAGAACGGGCAAGCTATGTCATTATTACAAGCTCAATCGAAAACAGTTAAAACTAGTCGAATAGTCGATCAATACAGAGTACGGCACCGGAGAGAAGTATTCGACTCGAAATCATACGAATCGAGTTTAACATGGGCTCATTCTGAGAGATTAGATCCGAACGGTGATGTGATTCTACGATGGGTGAATACTGATTCAAGTATAACGTTCAGATTAGAAGCGAGAACTCATGGTTACGTTGGTTTGGGTTTCAATTCAGTGAAGAACATGAGAGGAGCGGATTTGGTAGTCGCTTGGGTAGACGACAGGAATGGCAACGCGCAGATTTTGGTGAGTTTATCAAGATTATTAACAGCTGTTGTTTTTCTCACGATGTGGGGTGGTCGGGATTTGAGACTGTACCTAACTTATTTGTCCGTGAATAAGTTATACGATTATAATTTAATGAAATTTGATAAAAGAGCTTAATGGGTCTCAGTCTGCTAATTTAACGTTGACCTTAATTTCATTACTAAAGCAAAAAGTAAAAATATCTACCAATTTTATTTACCCAATTGGTCGTAATGTATATGGGAAGGCGAAGGCCATTTAAAGGTTGTCTGGAAGATATCGCTTTTCGTGATAAAACTGTATTGGATGTCATTGGCTCTCTGACATTTTATCTAATTTGACTTACAAACATACAAGAACTGGGGCCAGTTTTTTATTTGATTTTGAATTGACTTGTAGTTCTAGCTTCCTACAAATGTAATGAAGTCTTATAATTATTACATTTTCCTTCCGAACATTACAATATTTTAATGATATTATAAACACAAGAAATTAAATAACAAATGTAGTCGCTCATCGATCTCAAATAAGCCACTTTTTTGCGTTAATCAGTCATTGCATGTGGTCACGCCAAACCATCTTTAATAGGTACACTTTTGAATTAATTAGGTACAGCTATTTTTTCCTATATAATAAAATATTCTCAAACAAGTGGACATTTTGCGTAAGTTGTTTGTAATATAATCTCACAGGATACTAAACTAATTACAATAAATTCAAACTTCCTTCGAAAATGTATAAATTTACTATTTAATAGTTAAACTGTAGATTTATGACATTGATATAGTGAACATCCAATAGTAAGATATAAAAGTAACTAGTTACTAACTAACTACATTCAAAACTATTAAAGTAATATCTCAGAAGTTTTTTATAGACCATGAACCCGTTAGTGACGGCCAATTACGTCGTGTTTTGATAAAACTGAGTTACTAAAACTGAATATAAAAAGCATTTATTTTATTAATGAAAATATCTCACGGTGGTTTTAATTACACTATCTCAATATTAAGTAACACAATCTTTACAATTAACTAAATTAATAGGGGCCGTTTACATTATACTACTGTGACCGTGACCACAGATTAGTTAATAGTTACAACCTAACTAAAACATTCAACTGTCGTTAAATGTTCCACATTCTTTATAGTACAGTATAAACGTTTTAAATATTAAATGTCATTGTCTGAGTTTCGAATTTATTATAGGTATTTTTATGATTAAGATGTATACCTAATTAGAAATTTTGCACACGTTTCTGAATAAAAAATAACCCACAGCCAAAAATACTAATCAATTATAAAAAAAACTTATGGAAAAGATTTATGGTAATATAGCAAAAAATGATTCGGTTATAAACCAAAGATAACTAATTTAGGTATAAATTTTATTAGGATTATGAATATGTTAAAAGGCTTGTACATGATATATTGTTGTTCAAATATAGAAATAAAAGAAATAACTCCAAAAAAAAAAATTGACTTTATAAAAAGGGTCCTAAAGTAAATCATATTATGATCCAAAATTAATAAACAAACATTACAATAAACGCATTGTACAGATATTTTTTTAAATATACAGACATAATTTGATGGTCATCAAATTATGTCTATTATGATATATTATTTCTTCATATTCTTCATATTTTTTCATATTTTACACTAACAACTCAGGGTCTGATAAATATTCTGTGAATCTGATGTGAATAGCTGAATTCACAGAAGTTGTATCGACACAGGTAATTGCTCATCATTTCTATTACAATCTGGAGCTGGCTTATTAGTCGCATATCGCAACACTACAATGACTAATCAAGCAATAGAGTCATCACCAAGTGTGCAAGGTTCGTTGCTCGTTAATTACTACCTACTTGGTTACCTGTTTAATTTATAACTAAAATATCTTACACATATCTCAAATAACAGTTGAGCTATGTAAAAGCATAATAATGTGAAGTAAATTACTTATAACTGTTCAGTTCTGCCGCTGTTTGTCAAAAGTAAAGTACCTACTTATTCTATCTTAATAAGAATTAGCTTACCTACGCCTGACAAATATGATGTAGGACATTGATGGATGGGATTCAACGTGCGGGTGCCGGGTCCATCTGTGGCAGAGAGATAAACCCAAACAGACCTCGGGGCTGGTGACTCGTGAGGTTAATATTAAATAAAATACATCATTTTGATACTGGTTTTAATATTGAAATCAAGAATATTACAAACATTTAACTATAGGATGATATGACACTTTTACCTTTTTTATGATCATTACAGCCTTCTCCCTTTTACAATTGAATTTGTAATTTAATTTTCATATAAATATTAGACACAAAATTTTCAGCACGCTTCAATTGTGAGCCGGTAACCCGATAACTGCTCTATTCGCACAACTAACTTCTGCACGTGTCGAGAGGGTCTAACCTCGAGCGAATTACACGTGCGTTTACTTATTTAAAATTCAGTTTTAATTTGTTCGTTATCATTACAATCTGCCTTCTAATTCAATTTGTAGTTTATCTTACGTATTAATGTATTCTACGAATATTAGACACACATAAAATTTACATGTCTACAAAGATTATAACTGCAATTTCAGCATTGTTGAAATAGGTGCGTGCTTGTCTGAAATACATATACACTTCAAGCAATATTATCATGTCTTGAAGTTACTTAATTAATTGAAGATACAATAAAAGTAAATAAGATTAAAAAAATAAAAAAATTAAATTATACTCTCATTTCGACGGAGGCTAAGTTAGTTTTGACCTCATATAAAACGAGCGAGAAGCCAGCTAGACTCAGTGCTAGGTGCACCATGTTCGCACTATGTGGACCATTGGTTAATATACACTGCAGTTTTATTTAGATGTCTACTTATTAAGAAGCAATGGCACACCGTAGTTTATTTTAGTGCGTTGAGAGTCCCGCACAGTTGGATGACTTCTCTTATTTCCTGTGAAATCAAAAAAGCTAAAAGTTAACATCAATGAATAACGGCTATGTACATACTTTAAAAAACACATTAAAGAACTAAAAAAATGGTCTGAAAAGAACGTGTTACTCGCAAAGTTAATATAGAAGCTTTTTTTCTGTAGAGACAATGGTTTGCGGTTTTTGATAGGCGTGTCAACGTCCTAACAACCGAACCGTGACAGTCTGACACCGACGGTTTTGCGACATAAATGATTCTTAATTCGATGAAAACCTTTAAAAATGTGAACGTTTTAAATAGAAAGCTTTTGTTTAACTTACCGTGTGGAAATAATCATCTGCGAACTATCTATGAAACTTTCAACTTACTATTAGTGAACTATTCGGTATATATCGAAAAAGAACTATTGTGACGAAATACGAAATGTGAAATTCACCTACAATGTAATTCGAATTCATTTATTTATTTATTCAATTGTGAACTCACTGGAGAGGTATTGTGTTGTCACTGAGAAGACCGAGAAACTTTCCTTCGTTTTCTGCACTACCAGCAAAAAATCCGGTTAAGATTTGAACGTCCTCGTAGCTGAAAGTCTTTTAAATGAGTTAGTCAACTAGTCAAAACGTCTATCGGATAAAGTGACCTCAATGGGATAACGGCCAAGGACCAAGTCGTCTTCAATTCATCTTCTCCTATCCCCACTCGCCCCTACCCTCTTCATGCCCCTGGTATAGGAACCGTAAATAGACCATACGGTAACCACTTTCCATCAGGTGGGCTGTGTGCTTGTCTGCCACCCAAGTGCTATAAAAAAGTCGGTATTTAATAAAATAGGTAACGTATGTATTAGGTTTATTAATTGTTTCGAATGTGGTTTTGAATGGACTACTTTTTTCTCCATAAGGGTTCCTTATGATGAATGTTGAATTTTCACTGTTGTGGCAATTGTGCCATCTTTAATCATAATAATAACACAAACATTGAACATTTTATATCATATATTATGGTAAATTAGCAATTAAACACACTTGCGTCTTATAATAAGACCTATTGTTCTTTGTAAAGTACAAACTCTACCTCTTGGCCATTGTGTAGACAGTCGGGACAATTTACATGAAGTATCTGTATTAAATACACAAATGTATGTGTGACGTACATACAAGACAATGACGTCATTGTTGATGGTATTAGGAAGACTGTAAAATAATACCTCGGAACCATTATTTCTACAGTTCAACCAGTGTTGCGCACTTACCGCTTTCAAGAAGTAACTACTTGCATTTAGAGCGAAATTTACCATTATAGGAACCGCAGTCAAGATGGATTAAACAGCTTTGTTTTCACTCATACATACATAAATATGCTCACGCCCGTAATTGCCGAACGGGTAGACAGAGGGTTATTAAACACTCACATTTCACCAACTATGATTTTCGGTCCCACGTAATAGGGGGCGAGCGTATTGTCGCCAATCTGGCACTGTGTAAAAAATGGTTATGCCGAAAATATATTTTTTACCTGTTTCCTTGCTATGCGGTGTAAATCGCAAAGAAATTTATTAAGAGCTTAGCCGCACAAGCACTAGCAATTAACGTCTTGAAGGATATCAGTTTTTACTCATATTATAAAAAATGTGTGTATTAGGCCCCAATAAGGTCTTCAGGTTAAAAGCTAATCTCGCCTTCACACTTTTTATTTATATTATTATAATCAATTACCTAAGGTTTAATTTTCAATCACTTTCGGATTACAAAACCAGTTTTCCGTCAATTACTACTGTGTTATTCATATTCTGTGCAGCGTTTAGTAAATTTGATTGTCAAGCACACACTATGTAGTGCGTGACACGCGTGAGAGAAATAAAGATTATAACTGTTTCCCATCAGTCTTGCACTTATAACACGAACAGGGTTAATTAACCACAGCAATCGCTTCTAATATACACGAAAAAACCAAACCACATCGTATTTAATCCGGGAATATATTCTTGTGGAATACGGACATGCAATCAATATTCCAAGCGGGTAGAGCCGTGGACTACAACTAGTTATTCATCCTCTATACTATTAACATAACATAAACTCACGCCTATATCCCCCAAGGAGTAGCCAGAGGTGTTAGCACCCACATTTCGCCAGTTTAGGTTTAGATCCCAATATAATATGTGGCGACTGGCGAGCCTATTGCCAATAACCTGCGATAAATGCACACATAACTTCGAAAAGCATCGAAAAGTCATTGGTGTGTGCCATGGTAAAACCTGGGATCGAACCCGAGACCTCGTCTCAGCAGTCCACTACCCATACCACTAGGCTAACGCGGTCATAACTATTAATATTATAAATTTGTAAAGGTTTCTGAAGATTCATCTGTTAGTTACTCAATAACGCTGTAACGACTAAACGTATATGGCTGAAATAAAGGGATAGAATAGAGCCTGGAATAATATAACATAATTGTTTTGTTGCAAGTTAGCAAAAGTCTAATCGCATTGTTTTTGGCAACCTTTGATGGATTTACTATAGAAATAGATTCTAAATGTCGTGGAATCTGGTTTAGTATACCTACGACACGATCTAAACCGCAGGTAAACAGCCATTTACGAGCCTCTTTGACTACCATTTAGCGAATGTGTAAAGTAAATTTACCAACAAAAAACATCAAATTAGTATTCTACAGAACACGCATCAGTTATCGTAATTTCGGGAATCCCATACTAAATCGATTTCGTGCGCAAATGTACACAAGGATCCTGTCGCACGCCTCACGGATTACCTGTTATAAATAAAGTACAATCACGTACACTGAGTCATTCGGTTCATACGAGTATGAGCCTTTGTTTCCTGAACTGTAGATAACGATCTTCAAGTGCAGTAATATCCAAGTGTCTGTTGGAACAGTTTGAAAATGGAAAAACTATTCATTATTATTAATAAAGCTTATCATCACAATGTTAATATTCCCAGTAATGGTAAGGGAAGTGTATAGTTAGCCCGGGCATTGTTTCAATGGTATCGTCATATGCATAAGTCTTGTGTTTACTTTGTTTCACTAGGCATTAAGATAAGATAGTATGTAACCTACTGGTAAATATTTAATAATTGGGTGTGAATGGTTAATCATAATTTGAGCTTTCGTTTACATTTGTTTTAAATAGCATTAGCACCATTGCGTATATTGTATAAGTACACAGTATCAGTAGGTAGGTACTTCATAGTTAAAACGCATTCATGTTATATGATTGATGATGATGATGATTGACAAATGACCGGATTGTATATCAGTAAACCAATTTGAGACATTCTTTTCAAGGGAAGAACTAACTGAAAAATGGCCTTAAACCTTTTTTCATATACAGGTCGTCAAATTGACTGCACCTCACCCGATAGTGCAGCATGGCTGCCGCTGTTATAGGTGCTGTCCCTGTCCCTGACCGCACCGCTAAACTTCTTTGTGTTGTAATATAATTGATCCCAAATCTACTGATAGAAATTAAGTGAGGACCTAATACCCACAGCAAAGTTTTTTTAACCATATCACTTTAGTCTTAGCCTTGATCTAATTTTCTTACGTACAAAAACTCCTTAAATTTAGTCTTAACCTAAGATAAATCCAGTACAAAGTCACTCAAGTGTCCTACGTTTAATCAATTTCAATAAAAGTCAATTTCAATAAAAGTTTATCTTGAGCCCACTCGCACCCCAAAAATTTGGAGCAGTAATTCGAAATCCCAAATTAGCTTTAATTGAATCAAACACTGCTTATAAATGAATCAGTTTATTTTGCAGTACTAACTCCTCGTGCGAACTTAAGTGGTATAAACTGTATACCACTTAAGTTCTCATGATTAGTTGTTATTGCGATTGAATGGCTTCAAAGGATTTATCACTGGGTGTACGCTATGAATTCTATAGTTCTTGGAAATCTATGATTTTAGATTGACATGGTCATTTACACATTCACTATTAAATTCATCGGGATATTTACCATGTTTGTTTATTTCTTTGAATAACCGATATTTCGGCGCTGTTGCAAGCGCCATGATCACGGTGTACTGATGACCGCCGAGCTAGTTCTTATTGAGGCCAACCGTATCGGTCTACCCTCTTTCTTACTCGTTTACTACGCGCGTCGCCACTACCACTGTCCGCGTTCTCACATTGCACTCGATCACGACACACAACACTCACTGTATCGGCTCGCACGGTTTTTGGAGATGGCGTTTGTTTGGGTTTTGTGAACTTACGAATCACCGGGTGCCAGACACTCGCCAGTTGAAAACCATCTTCCCGGTTGAAGTTTTTGTGCTTTTTTATTTCAATCGCTTCCTTCACCATTCTGGGTATATAGTGGCGTTCAGTCGACAGAATCTGTGGGTTATGCAACTCAATCCAGTGATTCGTCCCTTCCTCCAACAGATGGTGTGCGATAGAAATATCGGTTATTCAAAGAAATAAACAAACATGGTAAATATCCCGATGAATTTAATAGTGAATTCTTGGAAATCGTCATCAACATCCCGAACGTAATTCCAGTGACTTAAAAGGATCTGTATATGTATTTGATTTGTGATTAGCTTTGTAAGGAATAAACACAGAATTGATATTAGTATGAATAATTACATTATATAGTAAGTACCTACTTTTTTTTCTTGTGAGGAAATCTCCACGGATAGTCTCCGCCGAATTCAGTGAGGTTGGTTTTGTAGGACTCGAACCGACCAAAACCACACGGCCGTCTTGGGCCATCAGTTGCCGAGGGTGAGGTAGTCTTTGGCATATACCTCACGCCCCGACTGAGCTGTAGGTACCTACTTGTACATAACAAATTGCATCAATAGCGAAATGTCCGAAATCCTGTGTTAATTTATCAAAACTTATTTAGACCGCAGAGGAATTTCAACAAATGTACAAGTAGCATTTATCCATCACCTATTATCGTGCGTAGTACTTTTTACAATAGAATTGAATTAGAAATAATGAATCACATGTTTTACGATTCCGACAGACATTAATTTGTAACAAACCACTTAATTACACACACCCTACCCTTATTCAAATTAAATGTAAGTAGGAAGCGTAACTAATCTCTAATACGACAACCCTACAGGTGATTATACCAGACGATCGATTTAATTCCTTTTGAACCCTCCGGGTGTAATCATTGCCCATCACTAGCTGATATTAATGGGTTACCGAAATTCCTTTAATACTATTCGTCATAGAAATTTGATTTATTTCAATCTTCTTTAATAAAAGGCTTTGTTCTATAGCTACGGACATTGTAGTTGACTATGGTTGCTATTCGAATTTTGAATAATTCATGAAATCTGAAAAAGAAAAATTATGGAGTTGTCGTATTTCGACTGTGATTTTATAAGTACACGCTTTGGGTGATTAATTCAGAGTAAAAATTATTCATGAAATTCGTTATTTTAGTGGACTTTTTTTATTCAGTTACAAGTTAGGTACTTTTATGCTTCAACAATAAAAGACAATTCGAAGAAGTTAAAGAAGTTCCAAGTATTCTATTCAAACATACATTAGTTATCATTACAACTTTTAGAAGAAATTGACTAGCTAATGCTTAGGCCATTCGTAAGATACGGTGACCTTCGCTGGTGAGCAGTGCCATCCGATTTGAATAGATTAGGCTAGAAAACTAAGACTTGGCTAGGCAAATAATGAAACGAAAGAAACCGCTGACTATGAATAGTATACAATACTAGTGTTTTCTTAGAACCGTAGGTACTAGGTGTATCCAAAGTTAAACAAAATACTTTTCGGACATTAGTCATCCACGTCACGTGTGATTCGGTCAAGTTACTTAAAATTCTCTCACTGATTCAGCATTCTAAATGATACCAGTTACACCTTAAAAACACTGAATATTTATGTAGATATCACACATATATTTGTGTGTGACCAGAATGCGTAAAGTAGTATGAAATAACACTAATTGTGGAACTTCTAAACCTATGTGAGTTTGCATATTAAAATGGTCGCTGGTTGTCATAATGCAGTTTTTAGGTGAATATTAAGGTATGGTCTCATACATAACACGATGATGAGCTAGATGATGCAATAAAAGGATGTGGATAAAAAGACAGATCTCTGGAGTCTAGTCTTGGAATAAATAACCTGGGAGTTCATGTAATACGCGACCAATACCATGGTTCCGGTCTTCAATTAGTACTATATTTAGGATACGATTTATCAATCAACCTATATATTAATTATATTCACAATCATCGTACTGGTCGTTTTCTCACCATAATACTTCAAGCACCTACCTTGACATATCTCTGCATCACCCTAAGGTTGACTGGTAGAAAATGTCAATGGCATTAAGTCCGTTTTTGTACGTTTATTATGTATTTGTGCAAAAAGTTTAAATAAATAAATAAAAAATAAATCATAAACGTAGAAAAGTAACTTACAGATAACCTCCACATGTGAGCGCGAACGCTCAAAATCGCACCAAACAGATTGTCTTTTTTTATTTCTTTCTTTCTCTCAAACAATATAACAATCCCTTGAATTCCCCACAATCGTGTTCCATTTTTCAAAGGTATTCCGGACAATGTACCATTAAGGTTGTCGTCCGTCGTGTGTGTCTGCCATCAACTGTCAGGGACCTTCCGTTGCATAATGCATTGCAGATTGTAAGGGAGACTGTTCCCGAGTTCCGAGTTGGTTGTATCAAAGTAGAAGGAAACTGTAAATAATGTCACTTATAGGTAGATGTACTATCGAGGCTTATTGGTGTTTAAATTAATCTAGTTTCAATTAATTAGGAGACATCCCGTCTGTTCCAAAAAAACGCCTAAATGCCACTCAAGATATCATATATCGCAGTTAGCAGACCATATCCTAAAGGTACTAGTAATGTTTTACAGCTTTTAAGGTTGAAACCTGAATAGATTACTATCTCGCGCACCGCACCGAAACAGAACGCTGTATAAGTTTTAATTTTTCCTTTCCGGTACACCCACCGAGTATTTTGACAAGTTGTTGCTAGAATGCGGGCGCAACTAAGTGTGAAAACTAGTCAAGTATAAATGGGTTTGCAGATAATGGTGATGTAAATGACGTACTTAATACAATTGAGAATTCTTGTAGGTATCTCTTTACACTTCATTAAATGTTGCTCGAAGCATTAAGGATCTCGTAAAATATCTGTAAAGATTTTAAACAGGGATTCTGGAACACGATAAAGTGTTTATCAGAGACAATATTTAATTATTGTAAAGCGAAAATACCGGTAGCGTTCAAGTGGCATAATAAATTTCTAACTCGGAACGGTGTGAGGCGGTGGCTCTTGTTCGAAAACTCCTTAATTTCCGTCTCCTATTTGAAAATTTTGTGGGCGTATAGAAATAATTATTATCACTTGACAGATTTTATCAAGTAGCAATCATTGATGAACTACAAAGTGATAACAGTTTAGTTAAAATCGATTATGGTTACTATCGTTACTCTGCTTAAAACAACTCTACATTCGTCCGTAAATCGCAGTTCCGTCCATAAAGCTGCGCGTATTTTCTGGACCAAAAAATTGTAGAGTTGATCCCAGCGCGTATCCTTTGTCACGGGAATTAAAACCGACACCGAGTTGGGCTTGGGAACGATGCGAAGCGAAGCGTGGACTTGCAAAAGTCATGCGAGTGTAGAGCCGGCTTTAGGTAGGTACACCTACACAGAACAGTGAAGGTACAACAAAGTTATATATTATGAAACTTATTGATAAGTGCCCGAATGTTTGTGAAGTTTGCTACTACTATAACTCTCAAGACTAGTGAGGTGAAACTGTAACTTTACTACCTCCTCAAGCTCTCTAGAAGCTCGGAAGGGAAACCCTCCTATTTTAGTTAATACATTATTTAGAATTTCTCATTCGAATCTAAACGCCAATAAAGTGAAAATATACCATACTAAATTTGGCCCGTAATACACACATGCGCAATGAATGCTTCACTTAATCTGTATTTAACCATGATGCTCCTAAATGGCTGTGATTAAAGATTCAAAAGGAATTAATGTTTAGATTCGATTTTGTAAACAGACATAAAACATTGAGTAATTAATTAGTCGTTTTCGTTTGTTTACACTTTTGAGTGTTATTTGAATTTGAGATTTGTAATGATTATAGATTCGTTGACACCTGTGAGGAAGTTGAACTGGATTATTAGACGAAGTGACGTAACGTGTTTAACTGTAGTGGAATGATATGTATATGAGTTGTTATAACCATACTTATGATTAGGAATGCTGGACTTACGGAAATGGCGATGGTTATGGAGATAAAAGCAAAATTAAAGATGCAAGATTATATGACGGGAGATCTATTATAGATTATGCTCTATGTACCTAAGTTTCAAGGGATCGGTAACTGTAGGAGCAGGAGATTTATTGTAATAAAGTTTTATTTGCCCAGCATTCGCACTTTTTTTAACATATCTATTGTGTTTTTGGAGTCAGAAACCGTCCCGAGTGAGCACACAACAGAATACCAAAGTTCTTTTCGCTATGAATGATATGGGCGCGAGTAATGGACAAACAAACAAAGAGACATTCATTTTTCTATAGATAGGCAGTGCTGATACGAGCCTCAAACGCTATTAACGTTTATTTTGTCTATTTTCTACCGTTCACTACTAACGTTAAATAAAGAAAAAAGAAAAGCATAAGCTTTAAACACTAATACATCCTTAGCGACGACACACACATGTTTATCTTTTATTAGTGTGGCCTGGGTGGGACCCTAGCATTTTTGTTGACTGTACATTATTGATAAAATTTCAAAATTGAATTTCGAATTGAATTCCAATAAGAAAGTTCTCACAGCTCTAATGTGTGATTAGGTGCATTCTTGTGATTTAATAGAATAATAAACAACACTATGATTTCAATTACCGGAAATAATCCTACGATTCTGTAATTTGAATCTACATTTTTATCATATTTTTAATTTTATTCCTCGATGCTTTTTGAAACACCCAATCTTTACGACTTGACGTATTATATATTCAAACCTAAGATATGGGAACAGTGCAAGGTGCAACCGTTCACCTGTAGCTACGGTTCGAGTGCATACTGAGCATAGCATAGTTACTATGCAATGTTAGAATCAAATTAGTAGCATATAATTTGTAATCGTCGGGTGTGTGCAGGTCCTAATTAAAAAAAAAACTACACTAACAGAATAGAAAAGAATGTTTTCAGTTTTCCACCTATATATTATTCTAGATAATTCTTCTTCTAATCCCTCTAATTTAAAAGCGTTGGTAGCTTAGTGGTTAAGAAATCAGTCTTTTGATCAAGAGATCCTGGGTTCGTTACACTACCGTACCGATGGTGACGTAAACCCACTCCTATTACAAGCCATTGAGCTTAATCGTTAGGGAATATCAGTAATTTCGGTTGCTAATTTTATTATTAAAAAAAATATGAATCTATGAATCTCTCTTATCTACACATCGTAGATAAGAGCAATGACGAAAGAGATCCGTTCTATTTAAAGATTCAAATGCCCGTTCCAGATTTTTTTCTAAAGTGTTACTATATCCGGCTTCTGCTTATCTGATAAAACTCTGATACGTATCATCGGATAATAAAACCTATCTTATGCATGATATAAATAAATCAGCGATTTCCTTTAGAAAGTAAGCACAGCGACAGGAATTTAGTTTGATATGTGTAGGAAAACATAGGAAATGCGGCTATCTTCTCGATCTTATCCTATCTTTCTATAAACTAGTATAGTACGTGAATAAATTAACGTAAAGGTATAACTACTTGTTGAAAATTACTTTACATTGTCCAAAGAAATGACGTAACCTAATGAGGAGCCGCCCCTTACACAGCTGGGAATTTACACTTTTAATTTGTCTAATTTGCACAAACAATGACATTCTATTCTAAAAGTGTACTTTGTACATAAATATTTTTACGATAGGCGAGTTGCCGGTTATGGTTATTGATTATGAAATTATATTATTAGTCAGTAAGATAAATATTCCAAGCTGTGGTTTTGCGTTTGTAACAACAGGAAATAAAACAGTCAGTGTCTGATGGTCTCTTTCAACAAACTCCACGTCTTTCTTCTTCCTTCCTACCCAGAACGCACATGATCGATAAGAATAAGCGGTTTGGGACTTCGAATACTTCTTTATTTTATTTCTTCTGTCGAATCGATGGCATTTCTTCGATTGGCAACTCAAGCCATCGTGGTGTAGTAATTTGTTTCACCTACTCACGGAGAGGGCCCGAGTATATAAGTAGGTTTCGCTCTTCGGGAAGGCTTGCTACGTCCCCTTTTTTCGAATTGCAGTTATAAGTGTAACCGGAGCGATTATAAAATGTATATTCAGTAAAAGTTATAAGTAAAGTTACATTGGTAAAGAAGTTGTTTAAAAATTCCTGTGAGATCTAGTTCAGTATTCACTACCTACCAGATATGAACAGCAATTCAAAAACCGTTCATGCGTACAACCCATGTACCTATCCAACTCCTCGTACAATAAGCGGCTTTACCACAAAAAGGAACCTACACAAAATGAAAACATTTACCTGTAGTTTTATACCAACTAAATTTTTCCCGCAAAGATTCCTATCGGAACCAGTCATACACAGATGTAATTCTATCGTGTTGCGCAAAACTACACGCCAAAATCGCATTCCGACCAGGTAGTTAGCTTATTGATGGGCTATTTAACTCTTATTGCATAGGAAGAAAGTCGATATTCGATTGTCGTATCGATTTACAATGAGATTTGTGGATTGGTGTCGGCAATTATTTAAGGTTGTCATTTGTAATCTCTATGAGAGAGACAACTAAAATGGGTAGATACTAAGTTAATAAAACATGTATGGTACTACTATGGACTAGTTGCGAACGTACTCGTATTTTGCCTGCAAATCATATTTCTGTTTAAAAAGTAAAGAACTGTAACAGCAGTATATCGGTGTATAGTTTGCAGTGGTAAATTTCTATTAAAAATACATTACAAAGACTAATAAATTAACAATCTCCTGAGTTTCAATAACACCTGCTTTAAATAGGAGCTGAATTAAAAAAAAAATATCTGATATTTCAACGTAACATAATATACTTAATGTATTTTCGGTTGCAATAATATGGATCCATTTATTATGAGTATCAATTTATTTTCAGTACTTAACCGGTTAAATAACGGAACAGAGGCCTTCGCCGCAATGCGACAATATGGGCTATGACCATAAAATCGAACTGATTCCCTATTTTTCGGTAGTATAAATTCATATTAAATAACGGTATAATTGGAAAGGGTTGAATTGCAATAGAGGTTACGGTAAATGTAACTGGTTAAATACCGGCACGTTGCTTCCTTTTTCCGTTTCTAACATTAGCTTAAGTTTGTTTTTCTCATATCGAGTTGTTTAATATAGTAGTAGGTAATGTAGTAAGTGAACACGTGCAACAGAGCACCAACCATTATTAAGGTTGGATAAACCACTAATATTCGCTACACTAATGTTCCTAGAATGATCCACAAGACTATTAAAAAAAAACGAATGTGAACATGATTGGAGCCACAGATTATCTCCTAAAAGAAGGTCGGAGCGTACTCCCACCCTGGGACTAAGCCTAACAAAATGAAAAATACAACAAGATTTAAAGACACTGAGCTCATTTTTATTGTAACAAGAGAATTATAAAAACACAATATTATTTACGATATAATTATTATAACACAAAATCGTGCCTAGGATCTCATTACAGTGACTTATGCGCATACTCATTACACTCGAATTATGTACCCTGCCAAAAATAATTTTCTTTCCGAATGTAACACAGCGGCAAACCAATATAACCTACCAAATAGCAAACGATTGTTGCTGAATGCCAGCAGTTGATGACTTAATACGATTTTTTTTTAATGGCACGTCAATTTGACTTCACCTCGCCTGATGTTAAGCTGAAGGCAAAGTCTAATGAAAGAGGGTCACCATTGCAAACACGTTCAGTGCTACAATGGTGGCGCTCAGCTTGACGGCCTCATCAGCCAGCAAAATACGATAGAAGCATTCTATTGGTATCTAATCTACGCTGAATACCTATCTAATTTAAGCGGATTATTTAGTATGTATCTGGCCTAAAAGTAGAGCCGATATCCATCTAAGTTTGACCGGTATTGTCCTAGTTTCTAGGGCATCTGGGGTGCGGGTGGGGTATTAAAAGACGAGAAATGAAACTTAGACAATTTCCTTGTTCAAATAAATCCTGATTGATTAATGCTCAAGTATAGTGAAGAGGTACACTATAAGGCTTTATATAGTTATATATTATATATATTTTAAACTTTTTATGCAATATATCTGTCTGTCTGTCTGTCTGGAAGAATATAAAATGTGACCCAAATGATGGATTAGGGCAGAGAAAAGAATATATAATTCATCCAGGATTAGCTATTTCGAGGATTATAAGTGATGGCATAGGAAAAGCAATCCTACCTTTGAGTTTTTAATTATCTCGAACAAAAAACTCAGACAGAAATGTACACAATGGAGACTATCCCAATAGGTTTCATCCATGTGTCGTTATTGATTAGTGAGTCAATATTTAGCTACAGCCTGTTGACAAACCAAACACTATTTCCAACTTCTCCAATCTATTTCTGATTAAATCGATGTACGAATAGGTTCCTAGACAGTTTTATTTTCATGAACAATTGATGGCGCTGATTCTTTTACTGTGGGTTATAAATGCTTCGAGAAAACTATCTTTAACATAGTGCCGTTCCTGGATGTTATCAAAATTCTACACTTTGCAACAGCCTTTCATCCTGCCAACGGCGATAGGAAAACCAGCAAGTCTTGTCTGTCACTCAGCAGGACTAGACAAGATTGTTAAGTCAATTCAGGTTTACCTACAAAAATATTATATCGTTTAGATTTATTGGGGTCCCGAAGATTTCGGTTGAACTTAATACATCCCTCCAACTTAGATCACTGCGTTTTAGGTTTGAGTTGTGGAAGTACAAACCAGCAATTTCTCAGTCATAATACCTTAGTCGCCAATTTCCACCCAACAATCTACCAAAATAAAAGTAATTCTGCAAAGATACATGAAGAATACCTCTTTCCAACTCCTGCAAAGACATGTAAAGAATACCTCTTTCCAACTCCAAGAAATAGTTTTATTATACCATTATTTTTGTACTCCATTTGATACAATGCCGAAAAAGGTGTGTCATTAAACTTGCGACAGCTGTCCCACTAGTGAATGATTGAGACTTACATTCAGATAGTTGGCAGCCCTGCGATGCTCCTATTGTGTTTCGATTCTCATGGGCCAAGCCAACATCAGGTCGATTCTCAAAACTTTATTCTTTTGTGTGAACGTAGAAAGAATTTGAATGCTTCCGTTTGAACTTGGAATAAAATCTTACAATAGAATGGCACTTTATTGCGTAATGCCGACCCGCTTGATAGTCTGCTATCATTTTCTTTGCTCATTTAATTTTCTGTACAGGTAGTGCGTCGTGACTAGACATTAGATATGTTTTTGCAAACACTAGAACTGTTGATTCAGTACTGTTTTGTGGCGTGATCTGAATTTTGCAATAGTTCATAGAAAAACATTATATTTGTCAACGTTGATCTGTATTAGGTAACAGGGAGCTATAATGGTGTTATGCTGCTTACAGAAGCGGACCAGTAATTTATTTACAAATAACTTTACATTCTACATAGTTTCGGAGACATGCATTTGTGAAAAATGTGTGGGAAACAGAGTAGAATGGTGAAAAGATTGGGGGAAATACAGGAGATTCTTTCACAGTTCTTACTACTGCATTGGTACCTAAAATTAGGTAAGGAAGTGGTCCTTCCTTATTCCCATCCTATTGGCCTAGTCGATGCTGTAATAGCTTAGGTTAATAACCTACGATAACTATTTGCAGTCTTGTGTTTATAGCGTTGTGTATTTATATTCAAACAGCAGCTGCATTGGTGACTACTGTCTGTAGTCTACAGTGAATGCGTCAGCTTTGGAGGCGGGAGTTACCCGAGTAAACATGCTTTGAAGGAGAAAGGTCACATATTAACTTGAACTTTATTGTTCAAAGTATACTACTAAACTAATAGGTATTCACCACAAACTGAATTTAAATATTTCTGAGGATTAGTTTGATTTTTTAGATATTGATATTCGTACCACAATAATATGACGACAACCATATTGACTGCCTTACAGTTGCCTTAGCAATAATGGCCAATAATGTTCAATAATAGCCTTCATCAATCAATCATCAATCAATTAGCATATCGCAGTCCACTGTTTGGGCATAAACCTCTCCCAATATTGGGAGGCTTTGGCCTACTGTTTCCAAACTGAACAGACGGGTTGGTACAGGATTTTAATTCGAGATTTCCTTCTAGCACAGTGATATTGTATGCGTAGGTATGTTTTCGTTAGTCGACTCCCTTCGGATCCTCTTGGTGGTGATATTCTTTCTCCATCACCACACGTACCTACATCTGAGTTTGCACAATTTGGAAATACAACGCAAGCAGTGTCGAATTCACTGGTGCCAGTCAGCCCGGTGTCTTTATGTCGCACTTCCCGGAATTAACCTGTATATGCATAAGGTCCAGCGACAAAGCTGTGTAATAAAAATCCGTACAATTAAACAACTACGTATTTTAAAAATCCACCGTGGGAATGCACACTGGCTGACTCGAACATTCGAATCCGTGCAAAATCCTGTTTTGATCTGAACATTCATTGCCTGTTGTAAAATAGGATAGTAAGAGCTATACGAATAAGCGAGACTTTTTAGTAGGCAACTTTGCGCTTATGGTATGTGACCTCTAAGTTGAAGCTATCGCGTTTTATTTTTGTCAATTAAACGTAATTCTTTGCGTTACAGTATTTGTAATGTTTTTGTGATACAAAAGAATATCTAGTTATCAGCTAGCTTGTCTTTGAATTGAATAGTTGTTTAGGTCTAAAGGAAATTGGTTTCCTTATTGATATCTAATTCGTTAATACCTTTGTTATCTTTGGTTTACAGTTAAACTTCACATAACCAGTCATACAAAATTTAAATTTATTCCTAAATAATATTTCTAACAAGGAACGCAAAATGTAGTAGACCCTTAATGGTGATACTCATTATACAGTACCTAAGTAAGAGATAAGATTGCCTACAAAGGTGGCATCCGTGTAGGTACATTCATCATCAATCGGTATTTCCTCTAAAATCTTAAAATATGAGTACAATAATATTATATAATTTATAGACCCTTTACTTTTGAAGGCGACTGTACTTGTAACTAAATTATTAAGTAATTTGCAAGTTTCCGTTGCAAGAAGAGAAACTTCTACGTGTATTCCGCCTTTACCCTGAGCGGGAATCGAACCCACGCCTCCTACTTAGCATTCGCGTTCACTACCGCCACGCTACGGAGGTGTATGCAACTATATTGAAGCTAAAGTACCGTATGTTACAATAAAATAAATAATAATATTTGTATTTTTATTTTAAACAAATAAACAACATATTTAGTACTTTTTAATTTTAGTACTTATTTAGTAAGTCGTAAACTAAGTTCAATACGACTAACTTAACTTAACGCAAACCACACAATTGCCACGCACGTGCTCAAACATCAAAGGTCACGCTAAACCTTTTTTTTTTTACCTAGAATAAGTATTTCTGGCATTTGGTATATACGATCGCCCCCTATACTTACAAATGGCACCAGGTGCTCGAACATACGGCGAGGCACGTGCACACGACATCTGCCCAAGAAAAAAGTTATTCATAATAGTACACTTAAGTTTTACAGCTGGTTCAATCGATGATGACAAAGGACGTGCTAAAGTATATTTTTATGTTAATATAATTCTGCATCGGTTTAGCATCTTTTATTAGGTCTGTAAACGATCTACTTTTTAAGAAAGCAAGCGCAAGGTGTGCGTGAGTGTACTTATAGCATTTAATTTGCGTTAATTGCAGATATTTTCACCTGCTCTTATACTCGAGGATAGTTGTGTAAAATTTAAGTTACATATTAAATTTACGTTAGCCTAGTGTAGTAGTAACATAACCGCGGTAGTCTAGTGGTGTGGGTAATTGACTGCTGAGACGAGATCTCGGGTTCGATCCCAGTTTTTACCATGGCACACATCAATGACTTCTCGATTTCTTTCGAAGTTATGTGTGTATTTATCGCAGATTTATATGTGCCCGGTTAATGGCAATAGGCTCGCCACCTAATTACATTGGAACCTAAACATAAAACTGGCGAAATGTGGTTGCTAGCTCCTCTGCCTACCTCTTAACGGATACAGGCGTGAGTTTATGTTTATGCAAATTTACGTTTACGGTTATTACGTGAAAAAATTCTGAATTATGCAAATGTTAAATGAGGTGAGGTTTGTAAAAAGATTATATGATTAACGATTTTTTATTAAGTCGTATGTGGTCTTCGATTTACAAACACGTTTATAAGTTACAGTTTAAATGTAATAAAATAGTGTTTTATAAAATGAAACGATATTAATTAATTTTGATTGCCAGTAAATAATTATTCACTGGTTTTTGAATAATAATTTGTCGTCTATTTTTAAACTAATTCTGTTCAAATGGTATTATATTTTATTAATTATACTATCTTATAAGGATTATAAAACTGGATACGTTCAATCAACTCCTCTCAAGGCATAATTACTCGCTACAAACTACTAAGATTGAGTTAGGTAGTGTGAGTTGCAAAAATCTTTGTGAGGTAGTGTGTGAAAAAATATCGGAACTACCATTATCCCAGCCTTTTCAAGTGTCAAGGAGACCAGGACGTCTGAGTGACTGATTAATATGGCAGGGACTCATTAGACGGATTGCCGAACTGTGATTTGTTTTTTTGTTAGAGATGCTCTAAGTGTGGTCATGACTCATGAGGACGTTTTATATCATATAGATATACATGCGTACAAATGATTACGGCCTCGAATGCGATCAGACTGATTCAAAGATAATGTCTATTGTATTGGGACTCCTTTTTCTGCACCTAGCCTAGCCTCCTTTTTTGGGCCATTATACGTGTATGGTTACTGGCTAGAGAGCAGTCAGCCCAGTTCCGCCCAGAAACGCAGACGCTTAGGCCCCCAGGGCTTCACAGGCTTCGCGGAGCGACCTCACTGTGCCGAGGATCAAAGATAATGATAACAATTCCTACAAATAAATTCGTCAATCTAGGGATCCACCATGTTAGGATTGGTAGTATTCAGAATGGTGGCCCATATTCTTTCCACCCTAGCTTCTTACTATCCTGCGGGGTGCAGTTGGACTAAACATAAAAACTAACCGAATGTGAGTTGGGCTCACGTACGACCAATGTCTAAATTTAATGTTATGGAACCCCAATTCCATAACATTAAATTTAGACATTTTTTGATATTTGTTGTCATAGTGGTACAGAAATACATCATCTGCGAGAATTCCAATGTCTAGCTGTAACGGTTTTATGTGTATAAGTTCTGGTGAGACAGACAGACAGACAGACAGACAGTTGAGCTCTTTGTAACATGGTTCCATTTTTATACTTTGAGCACATGAGTACTTTGAGTACGGAAATCTTTGCAAATCTAAACCATATTATGTTGTAACTGAGTTGATTGATATAGCTTCTAAGTTTTAATTACGAATGTATTTCTTTTGTTATAGGATTGCCATGGACCCGAATTAGAAGATAAAGCAGTCGCAGACGACGTACAAAACTACGAGCTCATATCTGGCTACCAGAATGAGACCCATACTACTGTGGAATTCAGAAGACAACTTGACACTTGTGATGTACAAGATTTTATTATTGGAGTGAGTGGTCACTACATTTTATTTTTGATCTTTGTCACACTTGCCCTTTTGCTCACATTGTATTTTACTGTACTACCGAGGACCTTTAAAGAGCTAAAAGAAACGCTGTTTTGTTACTGTACCTGTAGCCTATTTTGAACCGACAAAATTTCACAAATTTACCACTATGATACCAGATTTAGCCATCCACTCGGGAGATGTTTTAGAAAACCATTTCTTCTTTAAAAGATTTAAGAGGAATTATTTTATTAGTTTACCAAATATACCAGTAAACAGCTGTCTACTATTATATTCTGCAACCAAAAAGGCGGTTTTAAAATAATATGTTAGACCCGAGATGAGCTGAGGTTTATTGAAGTATTGGAGACAGTGACGCAGAATAGATATATAGTACAGTCATATCTATTCATGTGACGCTGAAGTCTGGAGTACAACCGTATATGTGACCTTTAAAAAAACACTAACGCCAAGAATAATTATGCGTCCAATATTGAATTTGATTCATAACATAAACCTCTGATTTACAGGATGACACAACTCAAATCCTTTGGTCGTTAGGACCTGTTGGTTCTGATGGACAGTTGCCGAAGCATGTGAAAAGTGGACACAGACCATTGAGACTTCTTCAGCCAGTCTCCAAACCTGACATACCGCTTTTGCATTGGGATGTTCGACTGACAAATGTAAGTATGGAAAATCATTTATCAAGCAACTAACTCTTTCTAAATTACTCTGAAGCGTCGATAGCTTAGTATTTAAGTAGTCGGTTTTACTTTCGAGACATCTCGGGTTCAAATCCTGGCAATTACACTTCTAACATAAGCATTGAAACTTGACTAAGGCCATGGCATAACCCAAAATAATTAACATACTAAAAAAAATTCTACCATGGTACTTAATTTATTTTTTGTAATATTTATATTAATAAATTATAAAAAGGAATCTGGCTTTTAATATTTCCAGCTGACCATACCCCAAGTAATGGCAACTCTGTTCTGGTGCAAGATTTTTAAAGTTCCCGATCTTCCCAAAAGACATCATATCGTGGGATACGAACCTTTGATCGACAGCCGACCTATACGAAACGATGTGCCAGTACACGTGCCCAACAGCCAGTCGCCAGTACATCACATGGTGTTGTACGAATGTGCTGAGGATGACGACAAACATTTGTGGAATACTTGGACGGAAGGCGAGGGGTACTTTGGACCCAATAGACCAAGTGCTTGGGCGACTTGCGCTACACCGATAGCTGCGTGGGCAATTGGCTCCCAAGGTGAGACAAACATTTGCGTAAATATCTGTATCGTGATTATCTTGGCGTTGTTCTTTGAGGTTTTCACCAGGCCCAGGATCCGATTATTTCCTTCTTCTCTTTTTGATTTGCTTTGACTTTTGTGTAACTGTCGCCCGAAAGCCTGCCACGAGCCTTTGTGCTCGTTCGCTAAAGAGCACATGCAACAGCTTACCGATGAGCTTGGCTTAACCCCAAGGGTTTCTGGAAAGCCCCCATACACCATACAAAGCCACTTTAGACTTCCGCTTAGAGTATTTTGTAGTCTAGTGTTTTTATGTGGTTTTATACATACGGCCGGGGTACGAGGGATAACATATCCCTTGTACCTCACCTACCACCTCACCTGCGGAAACTGAAGACCCGTAGGGTTTCATTCATTCATTCTTAATTCTTTATTACACACACAAAGTACAGAGATACCTAATACATAGAAAATTGTAAGAATCACGTCCAAAAGCGAGCTTAACCGCAATGAGTTCTCAGCCAACAAATCTTTAAATATGAGAGAAGTAGATGTAGGTATGCATGGGATGATGCATCTCACCAACTCCGGTGAGAGTGATATCCGTGCGGATTTCGCGCACGGAAAAAATGTGATTTTAGACACTGGGTGTTGCAATTTGATGTGACTACGAATCGGTTGTCGATTTATTAAAACTGTTTACAATAAACTACCTATTTGAATGAGTTCTAACAAAACTGTTATTGGGCATACTTTTGATTACAAGCTAACGCCAGAACCATTTCCTCCGTATATATATAAATTAACCAGAGAAACTTGTAAATGTCTTAGAAGTTAATTAATTGTGTAAATAATTTCAGGTGAATTCCTTCCCGAGAACGTCGGCATACCTCTGGGTGAGAGCGGAGGCGTTTCGTACTACATGCTTGAAGTTCATTATGATAATCAGGAACTTCATAATGGTAAATATCAGTTTGAGTACTGTGGAATATTTTTTTTTAATATTTCGTGGCGTAGTGGTACAGCGTGGACTGCTAAGTATGCTGCTAACAGATTTAGATTTTACGATGAAGTAAAAAGTTTTAAAGCCGCGTTAGCACCATATTTCTTCCGATGAGGTATCGTACCAGGCAACTAAGGAATAGGGCTGTTTACTATTACTCAGTATACAGCCCAGACTCGGCCTCAGGTGCGTGATTCAACAATAAATAGTGCCCGGAATACGGCAATAGGCTCATCCCTATTACGTGGGCACGAATACAATGGTTAATTATTAATAATAAATATAATAATAATTGACTTGACAGCCTCCTTGGCGTGGCGGTAGTGCACGCGACTGCTACGCACGGGGCGCGGGTTCGATCCCCGCTCAGTGCAAAAAATTGTATGCATGAATATGGCTGTTTGCACTGGTCTAGTCGTGCCTCGGAGAGCACGTTAAGCCGTCGGTCCCGGCACTGAGGGTTTGACGCATTATGATCGGTAATTCTTGAATTTATCCCAGCATAGGTATCTAAAGTGAACCGTTTTTACCCGACTGCGCGACGCAAAGGAGGGTATTGTGTTTATCAGTCTATGTATGTATGTATGTATGTATGTATGTTTGTTTCTATGTGGCGTTCTAGAGCCTAAACGCATAGACCGATTTTGATGATTCTTACGTCAATCGATTCGTCTTAACCTTGCGAGTGTCACTAAAGACATGACAGTAATCAAAATTCACCATAGCGACCACCAGACGCCATATTGTCAAAATGAAAAAAAAAATATCGATGAACTATGTCAAGTGGGGTGTCGTTGAATAGGTATTTTAAAATCATATTTAGGTTCCTTTTACCATTTTTCATTTTAAGTAATAGTTTAGGATATATAACGATTTAAAGTTGTTTAACAAAACATTAATTCTCGCTAATTTTCTTACTTCAAGGATAAACGATATACAAATTTTAAATGAATTGTAACTAAAAAGTATAAAATAAAAAAAATAATTTAAAGAAAAACAAAAAACCCGACTGCCTAACTAACCTAACCTAACTAAAAAGAAAGAAACAAGCCCAGTAGTTAAAATTTCATACAATACTCACAGTCGGGGCCCATTTAAATTTTACCAATCACATCTTCCTAAGGGGCCCCGACTGTGAGTATTGTATGAAATTTTAACTACTGGGCTTGTTTCTTTCTTTTTAGTTAGGTTAGGTTAGTTAGGCAGTCGGGTTTTTTGTTTTTCTTTAAATTATTTTTTTTATTTACAAACTTTTATCAACTTTGACAGATATAGATATTTCAGTGACAGCCACTAACATTTTAAATTCGTTATTGCTATAATGAAGGAGTCTGTGGGTCTGTTAACGCTTGTTATATTAATATAAGTGATGTTTGTCCATCAGTGTTGGACAGTTCCGGTATCCGTATCCACTACACGCCGGCATTACGTAAACACGAGGGAGCGCTGTTCGGCGCGGGGATCGGAGTATCAGCGCTGCACGTCATCCCGCCGAAACAACGCCAGTACAGAACTGTCGGAATCTGTAGCCCGGAGTGCACGAACGAAGTTAGTACACTTACATAATATGATACACTGTCTATCACAAGACTTCTTGTCCTCAAACCGGGCCCTAAAGTTGGTATCTCGACTTTTACGGGAGCAGCTTCTGATAATATAGAATAGAAAAAGGACAGGTCCTTTAAGGAGGACTTGAAAAAACATCCGATGAGGTCGTCAAGTTGAGAGCCACCATTATAACACTTATTTGTAATGGTGATCGTCTTTTCTGAGACTTAAGTACCATCAGGCGAATCCAAATCGACGAGTCTGATATGTAAAAAAAAGAATCGAATAACGATATTATGATAATTACAGTGACAATATTTTATTCACAGACTTTACCCGAAGATGGAGTGAACATCGTCTCAGTCTTACTTCACGCACATGGTACTGCAAGGAAGATTTCATTGAAACATGTCAGAGGCACACAGGAACTTCCCCGAATATCAGAGGTAAAAATTAATTGTAGTTAATAATTTACTGCCATCTATGAAACTAATTAAGAACTATTTTGTCGAAATCTTTGTAACTGCCATCTAGCGACTTTTGTAGTAACTACTTCGGTTCTTCATAAGTTTGCAAAACTTTAGTTTCAACAATATAAACTAGATAGCAGCACCAACAGCCACTTGATTACTGAAATATTATAATAGTTAGTTGCAAATTTTATAGATGACTCTGTTATAAATGATTTATTATTTTCAGGAGAATTTCTACGACGCACATTATCAACAATCCCGTATCGTTCCCCGTGGTAGGAAATTCAAGAGAGGAGACACGTTGATCACAGAATGTACTTATGACAGTACTTCAAGGGATAAACCTATACTAGGAGGCTATTCTGCTAAACAGGTACACACTTTATAATAATTGAAGTTAATATTAATTATGAGTTATTTATGAATTACAAAGATAATTCATCATTAAGACGAAAGATTGTAATAACTCTAAGACCAAACTTCATTCAGATTTGTTAAGCGTTTGTAGGTAATAGAGTAACAAGCATTCCATCCTACATGCCATGTAAGTCATGGTAGTGTATGAGTTACTTTATTTTGTAATATAATAAGCATTACATTATAATAATAAATATAACATTTTCGCAATAAAAAAATAATAGATAAACTTTCATATTTTAATTTGAATGTTTGTTACCGAGCTGCCTTCAAACGGCTGAACAGATTTGACTGAAATTTGATACATAATAGTCTGAAATAACACCTAAAAATAACACACGAAACTGTATATGAAAACCATGCAGGTGAAGCCGCAAGTCACAGTTACTTTATAACATTAATAGCATATTCAATGATTGTACTAATCAATTTATATTTTTCAGGAGATGTGCCTGTCCTTCATCTTGTATTACCCGCGAACAGAGCTCGCCGGCTGCTACTCCATGACTCCTGTAAAAGAGTTTTTCGAAACGTTCGGAGTCAAAGAATTCTACGGTCTGAACTTCACACAAGTGGAGAATATTTTCTTGTCTTCAGGGTAAGTAACATCACCCTTATGTTTCAACCTGAAATCCCTTCTTATGCCGCGCCTAGAGTTACGTTACATTTTACCGTGACCGTGTCAAAAGCCCGTGCGTGTCTGTCGCGTATTCAGTTGCGTGATAGCTGAGTTCAAATGAAACCATCGATCGACTGTGGCCGTGTCAGCACCACTCTAGTTTGTGTGTTATGTCTTGATGCCATGCTGTCCGGTCCGCTGTTCATGCCACAAATGTAGATACATCTTATATTGGGACAACTCAACATGAGACCACACCAACGAAGCTCTTATTATTCAGAAGCTAGTCGCTGTCCCCGAACTCGGTCTATTTTCTTTTTCTGTTACATATCCTAATAAGTCGATAGTTAGGCTAAATATACAATCTAGTTCCAAAATCATAAATGATACTTACACAGTGCTGCAATAAAAAATATTCTTTTGTTTACAGAAGCTTCGAGAACATTCCTCTACAGCCGTTGTTGGAGCACGCCAGCGAACACAGTGAAAACCCGGAGCAAGGCATGCAGGGCGACGACCAGGGCGTTGGTCTTATGAGTAAGTCTACCTATGTTTTTACTTCCCTAATTAGCTTATGTTGGTTCCCGATGGAGTAGAATATAGGACCACCACATTTATTCCCGTGGTTGTCGTAGGCTCAAGATAATATCTGTGATTGGCTTAAACATGATTATCCCCACAATTTCTCCTATATCAAAAGAGTTATTATGAAATGAAATGAATTATGAGATGCGTCCACTAGTGTTCATAAATCGAACACCTTGAGGCCAATTAGCAATTCGTTAGTAGTTGATTTGTAAAATGGTAACAAATATAATGTTAAATCTATGGGATTGACACGTATTTTGATATTTATGAGAGGCGTGAACGAATGTCAATCTCATATATTGATCAATCTATTCTATTCCTACAATATATGCCGGTATACTTCAGCTACGTCTCCAAAACTGTGACATACAGGGTGGAATTTTGTAATGCCACCTGAAAGGAAAGTACCCTTAATATTGCAGATAGAAAATTTTACTCAAAGGAAACATTCCTTTATTCTTGAAAAGAAACAAAACAGCATTCAATGGTTTTTAAAAATTCGCTTGTTGCACCCCGTAATCGAACCGACTAAAATCTGTAAAAGTTGCACCCTGTACTTTTATTGCATCCCATATATTATTAAGGGTACTTCCCCTTCAGGTGGCATTACAAAATTCCACCATGTATATAGTAATCAATTAACCAAACATTTATTTTTCAGAGGAATTAGTAATCTGGGAGCCGCCCGAGTTTCGGAACAAATCGTTTATGGCGCACTTAAACGAGGTGCCGTGGGGCGAGCCGCTACTCACCGAGCAGATTGAGAAGACGCTGTACAGAGGCATGCATATGACCTTCTGCAAGAAGAGGGACGACACGTGGGGAGTGGTACGTACCTATACAGCTATTTAATGATTAGGTCATGTCAGCTGCTTCGCCTTCTTCTTCTTCTTTTTTTTTTTCTTAGATGGCAACATATCAACCCAATTCAGGGGACAATTTTGCCAGTGTCGAGTTGGGAATTTCCTTTTATTTTGTGATAAGTATAGTTGAAATTATTGTTGATGATGTTGATGATGTTGATGATGATGATTATGATGATGATGATGACGATGACGGATGATAGTTGCCCTAGTAAAGTAGTGGAGACTTTACTAGAAGCTTTTCTTAGGGATTTTGACACCAACACGAAAAATCACAATTCACTACAATATTCCACTCTCCTACACTTGTGTGCTTTGTCCAAGCCGTTATGTCTAAAACTCCACCATTTTTACACAAAAAAACTCGAATGCACACCAAATTTAGAAAATGAAACACTGCAGCGCTATGACACTTTTCGCGTTCCCGCCAAAAACCCAGTCTGCTTCGCCTTCAATACAAACCAATTAACGTCTCAAGTGATGTCTGTCACACCGCGGTAGCCTAGTGGTATGGGTAATGGACTGCTGAGACGAGGTCTCGGGTTCGATCCCAGGTTTACCATGGCACACACCAATGACTATGATGCTTTTCGAAGTTATGTGTGTATTTATCGCAGGTTTATAAGTGCCCGGTTAATGGCAATATGCTCGCCACCTATTAAATTAGAACTTAAATATGAACCGGCGAAATGTGGATGCTAGCACCTCTGCCTACCCCTTCGGGGATATGGGTGTGATATTATAAAAAAAATGTATTTCGATGCCCTCTAAAATCCAACCACACGTCCTGATCGACTACCTGATCTCTTAGGGGACGGACACACAGAAATAAATTTACTGGTGCGACTGGCTCTGGTATACTTTCTTGAAAAACTTGACATTGGTGTCTCGTGTCATTAATTTTACATTATGTTTACCATATTTGCTGGAGACTGGCAAACTGCGGCGAGTCTGTTGCAGAAGCCATTTTAAAAATAAAAAAAGAAGGTGTCTTTCAATTTTTGTCGTTGACAGTTTTGATGTATAACGTTACAAGAGAGAGAATCTTGAACCAAATCAGTTTCAAGTATAAGAAACTTATAAATTAATAAAATACATTTATACTTACTTATCTTGTTCCAGCCGATTCAAATACAAAGCTTCCCAGTTTACACCGAGATTACAAACAATGAGACTGCAGAGAAGTCCTGCCACCACAAGAGTATAAGGCTACCATCAGTCACAAAAGCCTCGTGGGCAATATCGTTTAGTTGGACAACCTTACTTGCCTTATGCACCGCCTTGGTTATTGCCCGGTAATAAACAAATGTATTTTTTAAAGATGGGTACAGATATGCGAAATGAATGACTTGAGGCTATAAAATTATTGGGATTGCCGCTGCTAGTTCTCATAAATATGTTTTGAAACGTTTTTTTTGTTTACACTAAATATAGGGCAGGACCTCATTATTTTAATTGCAGTTTACTGTAACTTTACTTAGGCTAGCGTGTGATCACTAAAATCCCATTTTTATATCGATTTTCAAGAATTCTGTTCTTGCCATATGTATTTTACGTTGTATTATGGGCAATAAGTAAGTGCCTTACAATATTTGTGCCTTAATATGGCAATAATCGTGTTTTTACAACCTGTACAATAATTAATTGTGTAAAATTTTAATAGTGTAACATACCGAATAGTACGTATCGTATAGAAGTACCTTTATACCGCATATCTGCACCCACCTTAGCATCAGAACCAATGATTTCGTTGTTTTTTTTTATTATGTGTGTACTATTGAAGTTTTCAACAGATAAAATAGTATTACCTAGCCAAATTATGTATCATAATTTGCTAATATATGTACAGTTATTTTTGTAACATTATTGTGTTAAGCTAAAGCTGTTTAACGGTTTTTGTAACACTTATTGAGTGGATGTTTTTGTGATTATTGTACTTATGAGTATTGCTCATGTATAAGGTGAGTGTGTACCAGATGGTATATTTTTTACAACTTTAACTGATTGTCAATTTTTTTATTTAATACTCCCTAAAAGTTAATTCTTCCCTAGAATTTTGTGGGGAAATTGATCATTATTTTTTGACATTTAAATTTAAACATTTTGTATGCGTGATTGCAATTTTCTGTACAGTCCTCACAATTGGACAATATTACAATTTCTTTTTATCAGGTGTATATTCAAATCTATCTGAATATATGATATTGAATCTTAAATTTAAGATAAATCAGGTTACGATGGTAATTTCTAGCGGGGCCTAATTTAGTACGTTTTTTGAACGTGTGATTTCAAAACTTCATATCTATCTGAATGTTTGATATTGAATCTTAAATTTAAGGTACGTAGGTTACAATGGTATTTCCAATGGAGCCCGATTTAGTACGTTTTCCGAACGAGTTATTTTAAAACTTACACGTTGTCAAAATCATCGTAATAATCCTTTTAGAAAACGTGACTACTAAATCGGGCTATAGGTATCCTTGGCTTCTAGACAAAGGGACAAGTGTCTAAGTGAACCGTTTTCAATTTACTATCAATGTATTACTTGACACAGCAGTGATATTGAAGATATGTGAAATAAAATATTTTGACTCACAAAGATTAAAATGTCATTAAATTTCTGAAGTCATATTGTTGTGTCACTCCCAAACTTAACTAAGCGATTCTACTGGCGTTTTCGCCAATAGATTGTCACTTTGTCTAAAGCCCGTTGTATGGAACGATATTATACATAACCTAATTATTAATTTATATCGTGAATTTTGTATAAATCTAGTCCAGCCATTCAATATGTACTGGACAAGGCATTTAAGTCGATAGACTCATTTATCATTTACATAATGTTATGTGTATTCCTATAAATTGTAGAAATTTAGATATACGTATCTACAATGCAATATTATGTAATATGAAGTTCGAAAGGATTGTGAATGGTGGTAATATGGTTTGGAACCACCACTTGAGAAGACCCAATGCAGTACTTTTTATAAGTTATAGAATACGGAGATAAATTATTTGGAATGGAGTTAACCTATATCAGGTAATGACTTTGGCTCCAATCACCGTGTCATGTAAATTATGTCATGTCCGAAACAAGGCAAGGACTTCATCCATTCCCGAGTACCGACCATAGACTAGATAAATGAGTTAAAGTATTTTAACACATATTTGTACAGACATATCGCGGGGTCAGACTCGTGTTTCACCTAGGCTCTCGACCTGGTTGAAGCACGGGTTTTTATAGAGCCCCGTGTTCCAACTGATGATAGATACAGTCAAGTATTTAAGAAAAAATACGTAATTTATTAGAAAAAAAAAAGATTTTATTTTAACGCATATTTTCCTACTAAATTAATATACTTACACACAAATTATATAGACCATTTAACTATATCATTGTACAGTAACATCATTAGTTGGAGCACCGGACCTTATTAGTATCCGTACTTCATCCAGGTGAAGGGACTAAGTGTGTCTCTTGCGCGCTTTTTTTAAAGTCAAGTTTAAGAAAGCAACAATGATTTACACGTTACGATGGCGTTATATGAAACCAACAATGTTGTGAAATCTATCAATTAATCAAATGGCCTGTCGTAGCCCAGTGCTGGAAGTAGACTTCCTCCAATGTTGGGAAGGTATACAGTAGTAGCAGCACACATAGAATAAAGTTCGTAATTCAGAACGATACGTCCTGAATCTCCAAATCTCAATCTGTCCTCAGTAATTCTGAGTAACGTTTTGGCACGCAGGCTAAAGACTATATACCTATTTTGAGGTAATCCGAACCGAAATTCAATACAAACATAGTATAGAAGTTATAAAAACAAATATTCAATTAATAAAAACCTGTTTGTTCGCTCAAAATATTAATCGGCTGAATTTATATGCTAGTGTCAAGTTTTTTAAATGATATCATCACTAATAACGTTTGATTTTGGGTTTTCGAATTAATTTACATACATAAATAGCCGTTTTAATAAGTACCTAAGTCAATTTAATTATATGCATTACTATCCTAATTAACGACTTATATTCCATACTTACTTGACTGCTACAATAATTTCAACGGTTAGTTGGTAGATAGTGTGGGGGTTGCTGTTTGAATTCATAACCTGCGAATATTACAATTAAACAATAGCGTTGTACATTCGGTAACAGTGGCTGGAAACAATAAATTATATACCAATTATTTATAAATATTTTTGTATTCTCAACTTAGTATTTAAAATCACTAAATAGTATAAAACAAGGTCGCCTGTCCCTATGTATGATTTTATCTTTAAAACTGCGTAACTGATTCTGACGCGGGTTTTCAATTAATAGAATGATTTAAGTTTCGACATATTTTGTTAGATGAAGTTGCGTGGGTCAAAATCGGTGCAGTAACTCGATGTGTTCAGCTACTTCTGAGGGCGATTGTATAATTAAATTCACTGGGATATGGATGAAGTCAGGGTTGATAATTTTGTTTTCACTTGTTCATTTACAAGTTTAATTATGACAAATTATGTCAAGGCTACGTCAGATGATATTCAAATAATTTTGCATATTGATTAACAAGGCTGTGCTTTACTTAGCTTTGTAGTGCATTTTGTCTATACAGGGTACATTTTTAAGACAGGACTGTAAAGTACCTTAACAGTTCCAAAATTAACATTGCCAGTAAAGAAAAAAAATAAATTTTAGAAAAAAAAATACAATGCAGCTCAAAATACTCTTACCTTTAAAACTTATAGATAGTGCCTAGGAACGTTTTGCTGTAATTATAGTTGCGCCACCCCATGATGGCCATTTTGAGTTTAATATTGGACAACTGTTAGAAGAATAACTAAAGAAAAATATGGGCAGACTGGCATAGAAGAAAATAAACTTCAGACACCAATAAGAGAAAATGAGCAAAGTAATCGTGTCAAAACGGCCATTATAGCGTGCTGCAACTATAAGGCATGTGCCATTACTATCCCGTCTTAAAAATACACCATGTATATAATAGACAAATAAATATACTCACATGTATCTAAGTATATAATTATCTTAATGCATTCTAGTAGGAGAATGGCTACATCAGATTGTATTTAGATATGGGTCAAATATGTTTTTTAAAGAAAGAATTTCTTGATAAAATTATCTCTAGAATGTTTTATACGTACGTGTACTATACATTAGAGAATCTCAGTTGTGATTTACTAAATGAGTAGAATAAATGTAAGATCAATGTACCATATTCTACATTTAGTACAATCATTACTGTACAATTTTTTTTTTTATTAAAGGTGTCTTTCTGTGTTAAATAAAATCATCACAGTTGATTCAATTTTACTATTACTTTTAATCAAATTCACTCTAATGAGGTTTCAGTTGTAAGATTACGCTTAGTAATTAAGTTTTATTTATTTAAAAAGTCAATAAAATGTTTTATTAAATTAAATATAATGTTTTATTAATGTAGATAGAATTAATAATAACTATTACGATTATGCGTCGGCCCTGGGTTTTCAGTCACATAATACTGGTATCTGACTGGCTTCGTGGTATAATTATATGTATAATGATGCATTTGGCTGTACGTATTATTCCATTTATAATTATAATGATAATTATTAGCATCTCCATAGCTATTATTAGATGCGTTTGAAGTTGCTGTACTGACGCTTGAAAATCTAGAGTTTATATCGGGATTTGAATTTGTAAGTACAACTTTTTTTGATACGGTATTGGTCTTAACTCCTTGATTTGGACCTGGAACACCCAAATTACTGGGTCCGAAACCCGGGATTGGTTGGCCGTTGCTCTGACTTGCAAATCCCTGATTTTGGATCGCTGGTGCGGGACCATGAAATGAACCATGTTGGTTATGTAGTATAGGACGATGCGCTACTTGACTTGAAAATGCTTGATTTTGATTAGAAATTCCCGAATTTGGTATTTGATGAGGCTGATTTGTGACTAAGAATTCCTGTGTCTGGGTTTGTTGGTTTTGAGGTATAGGGGTTGAAATTGTCTGCCCTGCAGCACCCACATTGGAAGGGCTTGGGACAGGGTCGTTAAGTTGGTTTGTATTAAATCCTTGATCGTTGAGAAATCCTTGGTTGTTATTTGGAGATCCTTGATTATTTGGAACTACTTGATTATTTGCAAATCCTTGATTATTATTTGAAAATCCTTGATTATTGTTTGGAAATCCTTGATTGTTATTTGGAGGTCCTTGATTATTATTTGCAAAACCTTGAGTATTTTGAAAGCCTTGATTATTTTGAAATCCTTGATTATTTGAAAAACCTTGATTATTATTTGGAATACCTTGATTGTTTAAAAATCCTTGATTATTATTTACAAATCCTTGATTATTATTTGGAAAGCCTTGATTATTATTTACAAATCCTTGATTATTATTAGGAAAACCTTGATTACTATTTGGAAATCCTTGATTATTATTGGAAAATCCTTGATTATTATTTGGAAATCCTTGATTATTATTTGGAAATCCTTGATTATTATTTGGAAATCCTTGATTATTATTTGAAAAGCCTTGATTTGGAAGTCCTTGATTATTATTTATGAAACCTTGATTATTATTTGGAAAGCCTTGATTTGGAAGTCCTTGATTATTATTTACGAAACCTTGATTATTATTCGGAAAGCCTTGATTTGGAAGTCCTTGATTATTATTTACAAATCCTTGATTATTATTGTTAAATTCTTGCTGGTTATTTCCAATAAATTCAGATCCTTGACTAACTTGGGAGGATTGACCGATTGGTAGTACAGGATCTAAGAAGCCACTTGGTTTTTGTGGGTATGATTGAGGGTGCTTTCTATTTTCCTCAAGAGCTTCCCAATTGATCAACCAGAAAGGTTGTTTGTCTATCGGCAGTTTGCTCAACCTATCCACGAGGTCCCTGTCTCCATTTGCTTCGAGGGGCAGTCTTTGTGTGGTGACTTCACCAAATCTGCAAATAAAGAAACGTTTTAATGTAGATAGTAAAGGATGTTGTCAACAGCGAGCGAATGCCGTAAAACCTGCCAACTCCTTGCTCGTTAGACAGCAAGTGCTCGGCTGCTCGGGATGACAGGTGAGTTAGTATGGGTGAAGACAGACTTGATGGGTGTCATAATAAAGACAACCGCGTCATTCTTGGTTGGATCTTTTTGAAAACATGTGGGAATGCTTTAGCATATATATATAGCACTATTATACATATATACATACATATATAGCATACATACATACATACATACATATATAGCACTATTTAAACATGGTTCTAGCAACCCTTTTGCTAATTGAAAAGAGATTTAACAGTTGATTAGCTAATTTTAGTGTTAATCAGCCTTTCGGAAACTGGGGGTGAGTTTCACGGACATGGATGTACCTGTCTATCGCAGACTATTTGCACTATGATATGATAGTTGAATTCCAAATATGCATCTATATTAGAATGCTATTCAGGTTTGGTCCAAATTGACGTGAATACCTATAACTGTATATCTAAAGCATTTTTTATATTTTATTATGATCTGAGATATAGTTTATTGTTTTTTTATGAGATTAGTAAAGAAGGTCAAGATAATATAACTACTAGAACCTAAAAGCTAGATAATTCGAAAAGCTGTTGTCCCACATACAGCACACGTAGCGAGTAGGTTTCACCGTTATCGTGGGTAGGTAGGTATTGCCTAATAACTGTCGTCGAGCTCCTTTCATTCATAGGTTGGTGCAAAGGTAGTCAAAAATAAATAATTTAGACTTAGGAGAACCGGTACGCATGTAGAAAGTCGTAAAAGCGAAATACGTAGACTAGAATTGTAGTAAGTGATGTCTTTGCCATCTAAGGCATATGGGCGTGACTATAGGTACTATCTATTTAGGTACCGTAAAACGGGGTGAATAGGAATCCAGGGGTGGATAGAAATAAAATGGTCAATGGAATATTTTAAATAATTTCTTTCAGAAAATTTTAATTAAGCTCATTATCAGATATTTCATGATTTTGTTATTACAATGAACTAGTCCAAATTCTCGCTAGGAAGAAAATAACTACAGAATTTAGCTGACCATTTTATTTCTATTCACCCTTCAATCTCTATTCACCCCGTTTTACCCGGTATGTAGCAAAACATAAGAGGATAAGCTAAGAGGAGTATACACACGTGTTAGGTTTATGTCAATAACATACCTAATAATATCATTATACCTATATCATAAACATGATAATGAACCAACAACATATAAAAATGTGATAATTGATGGCTAACACGAACATGACCTTTGAAAAGTCAAGGTTCACGACCTGGAATCGAACTTGAACTAATTCAGTTATCTTCACTCTGTTGAGTAACATAACAGTCATAATCAAAAACCTTGTGCCATATATGAGTACAAGTTGGTAGTATTTTTTTATAATTCATCAAAGTAACCTGGCAATAGAGGCACTCGGGGCACGTACCTACCCAGGGCCCACCGCTTCAGGGGGGGGGGGGGGGGGGGGGGGGCACCAAAGGAGCTACAATTTCTCGCACACGAACTTAAGAACACTTTTCTCACAGAAAAGTGTCTGGAGAGTTGTTTTCGTGCTGTTATTTTGAAGACAATCTGGTCGACAGTTTACGCCCTCGGTGTTACAAACAACCATAGACCATGGTAACCAATTTACCAGGTGGGCGGTAAGCTTGTCTGCCACCTAAACGCTATAAAAAAACAAAAGGGGCCCCCAAATTCATGCGTGCCCAGGGGCCTGGCATAGGAAAAGACGGCCCTGGCAACAGGAAACCATTGGGGCAGATTTTGGGCTGGTTAGCAGGTACGGATTGCCTGGATCCCGAAAAAAATAGTCGGCCCTAGTCGCCGCAGTTTTTAATTTTGGAACAGAAGAATGTTGAAGTTGTGGAAGCTTGTACAGTCAGAGCTCATAATAAGTGCATTAGCACATCAAGGCTCAAAATGGTTTAGCGTGCGGCCGGCTCGCTTATATGTGTGTGTAATGTTACTATGCAATACGAGGCGACGCTGGCTTGTCTTAAAAGAAAAAGGTCACAAGTAGCGTTAGAATGTTGACGCTATAGTTGCGTAGGATTGCTACTGCACTTTTGAGTTCTACTGTACCTATGTGCGAGGCCTAAGTTCAATGATTTTTTAAATGAAATAATATAATATTAATTTCTGTAAGTAGAAAAAGATAAAAGGCAAAGCAATAGACAAGAGTAGGTACTTAGAATAAAATGGACAAGGGAAGGTTATTTTCGTAACTGAGACGACGTAAGTATTTTTTGTTGATATCGATATGAGACCTAAACATAAACTGGCGATATGTGGGTGCTAGCACCTCTGTCCACCTCTTCGGGGATAAAGGCGTGAGTTTATGTTATTATGAGACCCGGATCATTCGACGGAGGAATTTTTTTCTGATTTTAGGGGTATTAACCTACTTACTTAATTAAAACTAACTATCTAAGAAGTAGGTATACCTACAGGTACCTACTACTAGAACCCATTTGGTTTTCGTATTTGAAGGACGACCGTTCATCACGATTTCGAAATTCAAAATGTGGGACGCTGTAACGTTTCCAAAAAAATATTTTAATAATTAACATACCGGTCTGCCAGGCCGTCGGGCACTGGTGTGGTTGTCCTGTTTGGCAATGCGGGGTAACCGATGGGTCGTGAACCTGCGAAGGAAGGTCGTTGACCTGCAACCATTGCAGACGTCAACACAAATAGGGTTGACAATGTTTTCTGAAATTAAAAAAGGGTTAAAGGTCAGTTAGTTCGTCCTTTTCGTGCGGGAACCCCAACGGATACCCCCTGCGGTGTTCCGACATAAGTGCCTACACTTTTACATGTATTTTCGATTCGATTCGATTTTTTCGATTTTTGGTTCTGTTATTTACACCTCACGAGTTTTCTGATACAAACTTAAACCAATAAGCTTATAGTGAAACTCTCTTAACCTTCATCCTCCCCCTCCTCCCCTCTACGTGGTCGACAGCACGAGTGTAACGCCTCTGGTATGGCAAACGGCCATAGGCCACGGTAACCACTTTACATCAGGTGAGCTGTGAGCTAGTCTGCCACCTAAGTGGTACAATAGTTGTATAAAAATGTGAGGTGAGTTGGTAATGTTTTATCTCAATATTGAGTGACCGCGTTGTATCACAGATGTTGTTTGCTCGCTGTCAGTGAACTCGCTGATAAGTGAAACGATTTGCACTATTTACAATTAAATTATTTTCATTTAAATAGATATTATATGTGATGATTATGTGTCTTAAATGTGTGTTAAATATGTGTGTGAACTATAGTGATTAAAATCACCCTTAGAAGTTTCTAGATACTAACAAATTTAAAGACATTTGTGACGTTTGAGTTTAGGTAAATATCAAAATGTATTTATTACACTGACTGCAATCCAAATAAAGAGATACTGAATGAATTAAATGAACATTTAAAGTAATTACTACGTTACGAGTAACTTTTCCAATACATTAAATTTGTAGTACTTATTTGATCCACCGAAATATTGGGAACTAGAAAAAAAAACGAAGGTGTATAAAATACGATGGAAATAATTTGGATTTTAATAGTTATTGAAGTTTTCCTTAAAGATACACTAATATTATTGTATACCTGGTTCAATACTTCTGAAGTAGATATTTATCACCTACACACATGCATATAGCTGATGTTTAATTATAATTACACAGGTATTACACACTATACACATATTAAAGGTACATAAGTATTAAATTCTCGAAATTAAAGTAAAATATTAATAAAAACGCTATCGTAATAATATGACTGCCATTTATAATGTTATACATGTGTAAATGAATATATTATTTAGTTATTCACATAACAAGCACGTATGATATATAATTACTGTATCAAAGAACATCATTATGTATCTGTATGTACCAAATGATACGTTATGTTTACAAAATAACATTTAATCTACCTAATTGACTGATTTCAATGAAGTTAAATCATAAACAGTTGTACTCACCAACATGTTTATTTCTAAAAATACAACCACTCAGTGCAAAGAAGCAAAACGGACTGGTTCTGATGCCATTTACAAAAAAAAATCAAAGAGGAAAACTTTGTTCTTAAGAAGTTGAGCGTCCACGTCTGATTTGATCCTACACACCGGTTTAGTATTGTTAGTTTTATTAAAATATTTTAATTATACCGACGTTTTAGATGAATTCATTTAATACCGTACGTTAGACATACTTTTTTAGTTTGTCGGTAGCAAAGTAATATATAAGTAGGCAGACAGCTTTGAGAACTTTTTTTATTATGCATCTTCCTGATTTAATGGTAGTGGCCAGTTATCTTTTATGAAAAAAGGATGTAATGAATCAAAAAATTAATTGTAGGTATACCTACTTAAGACTATAGTTTTTAAATGCCCGGCTTAAAGAAATCTAATATAAGATTTTATTGATACTGAAGTTATATTTTATGTATTCTCATTTCTCGGGCTTTATTATAACTGTGTAAATCATAAACTAATTGGAAAAGATATAGAATTTAGAATAATTTTTCGTATTGTCCTGTAACCTTTCGAAGTTTATGATTGTTTTTATGAGGAACATTGAGCATAAATTGCTAAAAAGGCGCAACATAATCGTTATCTTTGATTTATTTCATATACTTATACAAAATCCATGCAAAAAATTGGTTGCCTGTAAAGTCGGTATACGGGCGAAAGTTTTACGTGACAACGACTTTGAGTGGTATGTCTGTCTCTCTCGCTCTTAGGCGGGCTAACCATGCCCGAGTGGAAGGGACGCGTGCCTCTCACTCGCTCTCATTGTGAGCGCATAACGTGAGCGGAGCGTAACGCAGTTTCTTGAAGTGTCACCCGGCAAGCCAATTTATAAGACGTTGTCACGTCAAAAGTGAATTTAAAATGCATGTTGTCAAGTATATTTAACATTTTCCTTTAGTGACTAACTTTTAGGTTTATTGTGATCATTTGAAACTATTGAGGTATGAATACTAAACTATATGAGTAATAGGACAGCGATATCCTTTATTGGATTGGACTACTTACATAGAAAGTAGGCCACAAAATAAAAGTATGAAGCTCTCTTTCCTCGGCCGCACCATTACGTCTTGGAATTCCTTAAAAGCTCACGAGCTTCCTTCTTCCTATAGTCCTTTAAGCGGGCCGTGAAAAAGCATCTTATGAGGCTGTCAAGCTGAGCGCCACTATTATAATACTCTGCGTATTTGTAATGGTGGCCCTCTTTCCTGAGACTTTGCCTTCAGTTTACCGTCAGGCGTGGGTAAATCAAATTGACGTGCCCAAAATTATTAAAAAAATTAAACGTTGGTGCCAAATTGCAGTAGTGACAAATAACAATTGAACATGAAGTAAACAATTATAGTTGAATTAAATTACTAGTCACCTAGTTCGTCACTAATTGACTAATCCAAATATTGGTATTGTTGTGGTTGGAACAACACATAAGTCATCATCATCATCTTTGTGTTAGTCCAGGTTGCACCCAAGTCATTCATCTTTGTCAAACTCCGTGGCGTGGCGGTACTAAACGCAACTGCCACGCAGGAGGTGTGGGTTCGATTTCCGCTCAGTGCAAATATTTGTGTGCATGAATATGAATATTTGCATTGGTCTGGGTGTTTCTATGTAGGTAATATGTATGTATTTCCAAAAAAAGTATCTAAGTATGTATAACCGTATTCTAGAACCCATAACACAAGCTAGTTAAACTATGCTTGCCATGTCGTAGTTTCGATTGTCCTAGAATATTTATTTATTTATCTCGGAGCCTGGGGTCTACTTAGAACAACATATCAGTGTTTTTTTGAAATCTGTACTAATTATGTATAATATATTGACGATCTCTGTGGCGTAGCGGTGCTGTTGGAGCGTTGATGAGTCACAAGCTGTTGCGGTTTCGATTTCTGCTCCGTGCCAATAATTATTTGTACTGGTCGGGATGTTTCTGATGTATTTGCAATCAGTACACTTTTAACTTATTTTTTACCTTTTGCGCTACACTGTTCGTTTGAAATATTGTCTGTCTTTGTACTCCAAGTGTAAACAATTCCAGCATGTCCTTGACTACAGTAATGGCTACAAATCTAACAAAATCTCGATCATTTTTTATATTTTATGGAGTTGCCTTGTGAATCGATACCATGATATTGGTACTGGAATACGCAAGGTCAAATACTAAAAAAAATAATATTGGACTTCCTCAAAGCTAAATCAATTATCAAAGTTAATACAAAAATAATTGGTGTACAAACACCGGCAATATAACTGAATATTATAAGCACACCTACGTTCCCATTCAAAAGCTACAGGTGTAATGTTATGAGGTCTATTTGCATAAAAATGCAATATTATGCGATTGCAGTAATCGTGTCTAATTTCCGGGTTCCCATTTATTGACAAATTCCGAGGTTTTTATCCAAAACTCCTTATCAGATCTTTAAGAACTTTAAATGGGACTATTTCGCAACATACCGCTTTCGAAAGAAATAATCCCGAAATGTTGGTGCAATGCACCTCTCCCTACCCTTTCGGAGATATAGACGTGAGTTTATGTTATGTAATGTTAATTTTGACGGAGTTATACGCGTACAAACATAAATAAATACCCGAATTGAGGAATTTCTTATTTAGAGATTCGTCGAATATACCTTTATCTACATTTCAGAACCCATATAACAACTGCTCAGTTAAGATCTAGACTATAAGATTGTTATTCAATCTCAATGCACAGAATAAAAATCAACAATATTTAAAAAGCAGTCCCACAATTCTAGGCTAAAGTGCAGGAATATTTTGCCATACGTTGTTTCATTCTTTATCGTAATGGTGACGTTTGAACGTTCGTTCGTAACTTTTGTGAGTAATGACGGCTAAACACGAAAACGATTGCTTTGAAAATAGGTTATGTTAGCATTCTAACTCCGCGATACATTTTTCCAAAAGTAGTATTGCGGTAGTGACGACCTGAAGCGAAATCAGTCCGTTTAAAAGTAAAACGTATTTACTTTATTTTGTATACGACATAGGTGACAGACAAGCACACGGTCCATCTGATGGAAAATAGTTACTGTGGCCTGTAGAGAGAAGGGGAAGCGGGAGTAAGAGGGGAGAGGTGGGGAAGGGAGAGGGGGAGGCGAGAAGGTTAAGAGAATGTCTGTGCTGTCAGTGCCTCGCCTGATGGCAAGCTGGAGGCGAAGTCTCAGGAAAGAGGGTCACCATTACAAGCATGTACAGTACTACAATGGTGGCGCTCAGTTTGACGGCTTCATCAGATGCTTTTTCACGCCCCGCTTGAAGGACCCGGACTGTAAGAAGAAGGAAACCCGTGCGCTGGTTAGTAATTCCAGGACTTCATGGTGCGGTAGAGGCAAGATTCATCGAACCACTTTATTCTTGATGCAATATTCTGCACCGTATGCTGGTGACATCTAAGCCCTGCACGTGTTGTCCTGTGTAGGAAAAGAGGGTAGGATAATTTGGAAGAGCTCATCAGAACATTCACCGTGGTACGTGGTAGAAAACCAAATAGGGTTCCATAAATATCATTACATAGTGGTGACACCTCAGGCCCGCAGTCTTCTAACTGACAACAAAACCTCTCTAATGAGCTCTGGCCACCCTACACATCGTGCGTCGTTAAAAAACGTCTATCGGAGCGTGACACCCAAAATTGAAGTTACAGGATTACCTAGTTTGGGAGCCAGGGTTTACCCAAATTTTGTACTACCTTAACTTCATTGTACATCACATACCAAAACAAGTTGTAAGCATGTTTGATACAAAACTTGTTAAAGACTTATCAAAAACTGGTAGAAAAACGTCAAAAAAATTACACGTCAATGTCTAAAATATCACTTCAAAAATATTTTGTTTTTGAGTTAGAGGAGTTGACTTTTCTTAAACTATACAAGCACTCGGCTGCTGTTCACATTTTTCTGTAACAAATATGAACCTATTCCCCAGTTCAGTTCTCAGGCGCTATTTAGGAAGATCAGACAGCAGTCGCAGCTCATAAAAGTGAACAATAACCTTCTCGTAAATTTTTGCAGTAAGTATATAGATACTTACACAATTATCTTTGAACTACCGGGTGACACGGTACAGAAATCGACTGGCTCAGCTCTCCTAGATTCGCTATTTCGCTACTTCTTGGGTAATTGCTTCATTCTTCTTTTAAATGTACTAGTTCAAGCTGCTTAGACGGGATGAAATAGATAGGAATTAGAATATAGAAATTTGTATTCGTCCGATGAAGCTAAATTACCGAAAGTGAATCGATCCATCACCAGTAAATCTTATCATTAGTGAATTCTATCGGCATTATTTTAATGATTAGATTTGCGTTCAGGAACTGCAGAATGGCGGGATTGACTTAATCAAGATATTGATTCAACCAATGAATCACTGAAAAGGTGTCACATGGACGAAACGGCATGATGTCTCAGCTCTGCTCTCTGTGCAGATGACAAAATTGAACAAAATGTGAACATCTGATATATTAGCCAATGAATTTTATCATTGGAAGGCTGAAATAGAATATTGGCCATTTATTTTTTAATTTGTAGATTGATCGTGGCGTGGAGCGTGTTTCGCTGACCTTTCGTATTTATTGTATAAAATTTGCTATTTCATAAAAATATTAACCTACGAACCTACGCACGTCCTTGAAACTAGCATCAAATAAAATAACATCAACATATTTTGAAGAATTTTATTTGCATGAATATTTCTTTCGAAGGTAAATATTTCATTTGGTACTAAAGAAATATTGACTTACTTAAAAATACATTTCTCAATAGACTATATAAAAATAACCGTGACTTTACAATTATTGTGGTCTCCGCTATGAAATAAGAACTAAAAGTGAATATAAAATGATTAATCCATTTATGATCCTACCAGTGATAATAGAATTTGTACCATTATCTTCAGGTACCTCTTTGCAACATTTTGTACCAATTTCAACAACTTTCGGGTAAAAGTTTGTCCAAAACTCAAAAGCTTTATAATTAACAGTCGTCGGATTGCTCATTGTAAAATTCTGCCTGTCAATTATCAAATACCCGGGTTTCTCGTTTTCAAAAGGTTGCCAATCTATTATCACCCCTGAATTTGTAGGATTCGAATACCAAGCGAAATTTGACCACATTCTCATTATGATTTCTGAAATACTCTTGTCTCTTAGGTCCCATTTGTTTAAATCTTCAGGAAGGGCTAAAAATGGCATGCCAAACACGAATACTAAATCGAAATTGTGAGGGACACCTATCCATTCTGGAAGACCTTCATTAACAATATCTGAGAATGGTTTGAGGTCAAACCTATAGAGATAAACAGGGGCGTGTGCACTTATATGCTTAGCTAATTGATACGTTGTAGCTCCGTGTACTTTATCGGTGTAAAAATCCACAAAGAGCTTCCTCAAAACAGTTTCATTTGAGGTCGGAGGTATGGGTCTATAGAAAAATTCAACAGCATCCTGTATATGATGCTGGTTTGTGAAGCACGAACTGTTATCCACTGTAATATCCGCAAGAATTATTTCTTCCCTCATTGAATCAAACTCTCTCTGACTAATACCAGTGTCACCGTTATTATCTTTTTCTAATAAGAGTCCATCTTCCATGCTAGTATAACCTGCTAAAAAGGGAACTGGAGAAAAAACGTCGTCGTTGAATAATTTACTCGGATAATCTGGTAAGAATGGACTAGTCATATTACTGAAACCGCCGTCTACAATCGGTTTCCAGTCGCCCAAAGGCCCTCCTAAGTCCAAAAGTGCTTGGTCTGGCACTCTTCTAAGGCAATCTAGTAGTTTAAAAGTTGGTCTCCGAAAACAACCAAATTCAGTCTGTACTTTATCAACGGTCATGCTTTCTTTTCTAGCTATATTGACTGTCTCAGGTGAAAGGCCGTTTCCACTCATTGCTATAGCTTTTGCAAATAGTCCAGATGAATATGTCGATATCATGTGCAATGTAACACTGATCGCTCCAGCATCATGGCCAAAAATACACACATTGTCCGGATCACCCCCAAAATTTGCAATATTATTCTTCACCCAGTTTAACGCGGCTACTTGGTCTAGAAGACCGAAGTTTCCTGGTGCTTCGGAATCCAGTGTTGAGAAAAATCCAAATATATTGAGACGATAAGCGACGGATACGAATATAACCTGTAAAATAAAAAGCAATAAATTATTATCTAAGCGTGACAAAAATAATCGGCTATAAAGGCAGACTTATATTATTTAACTTTAAATTGAAACAGCGGAAAGGAAAAACTAATTTTTAAAGTAATAAATAAATTATTGGGAGCTGTCCTTATTATTTTTAGTAACTTTCACAAACAATAATGAAAAAAATATATATTTAAAATCCTTGAAAATAGTCAATTCCAGTAAATAAGCTCTTGTAAAAATTTAGCTTTAAAAAAATAAGAACAACTTCATCATTAGACTACATAAAAATTCAGGTGCTAGACAAGGCTAGCATTTTTACAGAGTCTAGGCGGTTTTACTTTCGGCTCATATTCAGCAGAGGCTGGGGCATCCCACTTTTTGTTTTTATTAGGTTTGGTTAGATGTGTATCCATGATTGTTGTGTTTTTCTCAAGTGGGAAGAAAGATTTATTCACGTCCAAAAAGCCGGTTACCTTTTAGGTAATGTAACTGCTTGGAACCAAGCTTCGTAATAAAAAAAGTTATAAATCAAGATTCTGTCCTCAATCCAATTCGCTGCGTGGCACTTTAGGTTTGTAACATTTTATTTAAGTAAGTGGTAAAATTACCTTTTGATTGAGCACCAGGTGGAAGGGATTGAGGCTGTTCGGACTGCCTCGTAGGAAGTCACCACCGTGGAAGAACACGAGAACCGGGTATCCTTCCACCTTGAAATCTGGAAACATTTTTTTAAATCTTTATTGCTAGTTACTTAAAAGGGAGCGTATTATGCTTATATATTAAATACATTTTGCAGTATTTCTAATAATATACACAGTACAGTAAATATTCAAATATCATCTTTAAATTTCAATTTTTTATTATTTTTGGCTTACAAAATTATAAATGAATGCCATTGTCTTAAGTAGTAAGTACCTACTCGTACATAAACTAAACAAAAAACAAAAAGTGATTATAGAAATTTTGAAATAGCTCATTGACGTGGACACTATACATATACACATAATAAGACTTAAGAAGGACACAATAACATAATAACATACATAATAATAATATAAACTCACGCCTTTATCCCCGAAGGGGTAGGCAGAGGTGCTAGCACATAAATTTCACCAGTTTATGTTTAGGTCACAATGTAATACTCCATGGTTCCCACATTAGGGGAAGAGGGGTCATCCCAAAGAGATGTCCCCGGGTCTGCCAAGGTGAGAGAGATATGTGTTGTATAATCTCACCTCCGGCAATTAAAGACTCACAGATGGCGTGCGTTTTAGTCGGTTCGAGTTTGACATAATCACCTCCACTGATTTTTGGTGGGGGTGGTATCCGTGGGGATTTTGGGCACGGAAAAAAAAGTCCCTATGTAATACACACTACAATGTAATAACACAATACAATAACTAAGTAACTAATATTCATTACAACATAACTTAACTATCTATAACTTTAGGGCAATATGTTAAATTGTCCGTTCTGACGTCTGTATTGTTTAAACAATTTTAATTACCGATTACATGAAGTTCATAAACTAATCTACGAACAACTATAGGTACATACATATTTTGCGCGGCTATTGGGGTCAAGTATTACACAGATTAAGGTCAGGTCAAAGGGGGTTCTTATGACCGATGGATTGGCACGGCAAACTTGCATTAAGTCACCTACTTTTAAACTGTAATGACTTTAGTACTCGTGCATATATTATTAGTCTATTGAGGTTGTAAAGGTGATAAGGAAAATAATAAGCTATTTAATCGTGAATCAGGGCAAATGAAAATTTTGTGGTGTCATTTTAATGATGTATGACATTAATTTGGTAGTAGGTTGGCATGTATACCTAGTAGGCAGGGACAAGTTATTAGAATATTTATTATATTTAATAATTAAAATTTTCCTATACATTTAGATCGGCAAAAGATGGGGACTTACATAGAATTCTGACTGCTTTTATCTAAAGGTATGATTGTGTAGCCGACGATATACCTGAATTCCAGGATGCATGCAGCAGTCAATATATGTCATCGTATCGACATTCATAACAACGTACGACAACTGCATGCGTATGCAGCAGATCGACACATCATCAGCTGCACACGTTTGCAGTTGTCGAATGACGTCGGCTACAAAATCATACCTTTATTTTCTCAATTTTTAATGATCATCATCTTACTCGTAGGCGTTGTACCCGGTTACGGTTGTGTACGGTTACACCTCCTCACCAATTTTAGAAAACCTATTCCAACATCAAGTCACTTTTCGCTGCACTTCGTAGGACTTTTTTGTTGTGTACCTATTTGATATCAGTCCTAGCCATTTGGTGGTTTGATAGATAGATAGATAGATAGATAGATAGATTCATTTATTTGTCAGAATATAGAATATAGAATCACATGAATTTACTTTTCTTGTCAAGATTACTTAGTTCAAAACTTTGATTAAAATTGTGTTGACATAAGACGAAAAGATCTTAAAGGATAAGATGACTTCAATTTTTAGTTTTCGTTTTAACAAAAATTTATCATTTTTATTTTCATTCGGTCCAAAAAATGTGTTTGCATTTCATCAGCAATCAAAAACCGATACACTGATTATTACCAAGGTTATCTGTACTATTTCAAGTAATTACGAGACCGTGGAAAGAATTTTGTAAAATAAAACATGAAAAAAAGAGAAGTTGAAATCTGAGCAAAAGTCGGTATAATTAATATTTAAAGCGGTCGGAGCGAGCCCGCCCTACCGTCTATTAATAATACACAGGGATCTCGCTATAATTCTAAATCTGTGTAGTGTGTAGTAGATACATACTCGTACAAACAGTGTATCGTATACCTATAGTCTTACATCTATATTCTAGACTGGAATGGAATTCTCACAGCGATTGCGACGGTAGGTACTGTTGGCAACACAACAAAAGCTTCATTCTATTCATTCCATCATATATCTCGCTCTCTCGAATTTGGTTCGCCTGTTATGCTGACGTATGAAATTCTTGTGTCGTAATAAATGATTATTAAAGTATAAACCATGGTTTCTATTGTGGTCACTAAGCCTCGCCCAGTTTCCAGCATCGAAGAAGTGAGAATATAGTCCACGTTCTCTACAGGTACTATGCGCGAACGCTTGGACGGCTGCTACCTCCTACGCGAGCAAGTAATGCTCGAGAATGAGGCGGAGGAGTTCTTCGCCCGCGCATAGCCCGCGGTGAGCGGAGGTGACTCGGGCGGAGGACGCAGTTTGACTATGCTCTCCATGAGCGCGGGCTTGGGGGTGTCGGGTGGAGCCGTCTCTTACCCTAGCAGGAGCAGCCTCCTAAAACCCCGGGGGTTCGGGCTGAGGGCCGATGGGGACACCGTGATTGCCACATCAGGCGAAGGAGGGCCAACTCCAACGTGATGACCCCGAGTCTGCCAGGGTGAGAGATCATACCTCCGGCAATTATAGACTCAAAGACGGCGTGCAACTTAGTCGGTTCGAGTCCAACATAACCGCCTTCACCGCCATTGTCGAGGGTGATCCACGGAGATTTAGCACATGATAAAAAAGGCCTAAGTACCTATATTCTAGAATAGTACTTAGTCTGAATCTTGATTTATCAGAGGTCAATGGTATAAACAGATTTGACAAATATATCTGATAAATTGAGATTTATAACTGAGTGCTATTCTAGAATACGGGCCAAAGTCTTGTAAGACTGTTATTTATTACAAAGCGAAAGTTTGGATGGATTTAACGTATCTAGTGACGTACTTATATATTGATGAGTTCATCTCGGGTTATGGTATGTTAAATATTGTTCACAGGATATTTATACTATTTTATTTCTACTATTATATTATTGTAAAGTGGTCGTGTCAGTACATACCTACATTAAAGATATTTGAAGAAACACTTCGGTTATGTTATATTAACGATACATAAAATATTATTTGATTTTGATGCAGTTTTTTGTTTGAAAGGACTTCGTCCAATTAAAAATCTCACGTTTGTTTGATCGCAATCGGTTGGGTAAAACCGAAGATAAGGATAATAATGGTAATATTCAAAGTTGAATTTTGGTGACTTTTTATAGAGGTCATTAGGAGAGTTATCGTATAGCTTGATATTATTGTTATAGATGAATTTCCTAAGCTTATCACATCCGGGCAAATAAATTGAAATGTAACAATTACTTAGAAACCATAAATATTATCAGCCATGTCGTAAGAACCCCAGCATGTTTCACCTTTGTTGAAGGACCGATAGATGGCGCTATGCAAAGGACGTCGTTTTCTAAACGTCGGTGTTAAGATTCTTCATAAGCTAATGCATCATGTCACACTTTTTCCCATCTATTGTCTGTCTTCTTAATCACGAAAAAAAGGCGTTCAGATAGGAGATAAAAGTTCGTCATTTTTGCAGGTAGCCCAATATAATTTGGTAGATAACTAGATACGCACGTTAGAGCTGGGCACAGGATATATTGGTTGCGATAGCAACTAGTTACAATATACTTTCCCAATCCTCTTACTTTAATTATTTTCTATGTTATTAAGCGGTTGGTATTTTGCCTACAGGTTCTTTCTCTGCACAACCTCGCCAAAAGTGTTATGATATTCTACATAACCGTAGTAATGGTACCGACTCATCAAAGCGATTGTCACAGGTGGTCTTGATAGCTGAGACCGAGGACTTTAGAGTCACTTGAAAGTTATGATTTGAAAATTAATTTCACATTCACCTACTCAGGCAAGCACAGCACATATTTTAAACTCATATTTTTCTATGAGATATGAGTGTACAAAGATTATTTTTTTTTTTTTATTTATTGCACGTCAATTTGACGTCACTTCGCCTGATGTTCAGCTGAAGGTAAAGTCTCATGAAAGAGGATCACCATTGCAAACACGTACAGTGCTACAATAATGGCGCTCAGCTTGACGGCCTCATCATGATACTTTTTCACGCACCGCTTAAAGAACCCGGGACTGTAGGAAGAAAGAAACACGTGCGCCTGTAAGGAATTCATTAAGAATTCCAAGACTTAATGGTGCGGCAGAGGAAAGACTCACAGAACCGATTGGCCTTATTAGGACCTACATTGAACTACACGAGCATCGATGTCACATACATACGGTGCAATCAATTCGGTTACTGAACTATTCGGTAAGTAAAAAATCACCATAAAGTCCTGGAGCGCTTTGCCAGCTTATGTGTTTACATTAATTGGGACAAGGACAGTAAGAGACAACTTATCTTTTAGTCAACTTTCTCCACACTAGGCTAGTCTGGTTAGTCAACCCAGTTCTTTCTTCTCTAATCCTTGAAAGAAAATTTAATTTGCATTGGAAAGAATGCAAACCTCCAATAATATAATTATTTTTAATGCAATTAATTTCCAGAAGCAGACCTAATGAACCCTACAAGTTGTAAATCTTAATTAAAATAAATTTAAGTTACCGAGAAAGTACGGAGCAATTAATTTTATGCCGAGACATTAATTGTGGAGGTATGCTTATGAGGTTATTAAATAATAAAGAACATAATATGTGTATTGTTGGATCCCAGGGCTATACAAGATGTTAGGGAAATGCTCCTGAGGCCGGAGGCTCCTCGTATTCTACAGCCATATTGGCACAAAGCATTGCAATTTGGGAATTCTTTTTAATTTTTTATACGGTATAATTATCTTATATATATTTATAGGTATGTATTGTATTGTATCACAGGATGTGTTGGGAGGTTTGCTGACACTTATTATTTCGCGACGTTACCTACACTCACTTTAATTAACCTTTGCCAGCACGAAAAACCTAACCGGCAAAATATCATACTTGGAATATCTTAGGAATTTGAACGATCTTTTCCAAGTCATAAGTTATATAATTTCTTCTTGGAATCGTAACAGCCAACCCCCAAATCACCCAGTGTAATAAAAAAGACCCATAAAACGATCAGGATAAGTGAGGACGTTGAACCTTCTACCCATAGGTAACGTATTTTGTAATCACGCAGTTAGTGGCAAAAATATATTGGTGAAATTGAAAAAAAAACTAGGAATATTTAGTCCCAAAGTATGCATGACTAAACAAATTGTAATATTATCATTCCAAGTGACTACAATATATTGCTACAGGGTCGTCAAACGTCCATAATTCACGGTGACCATTTTTCATCATGTGGGGCGTGTGCTTGTCTGCTGCCTAAGTGGTATAAAATATACTAGTTTTAGAATGGGTATAGATTAACATTACATTAAGTTATTTTTTCACTATAAGGAAATTACAAAAAGCTTCAAATACATACTCGGGTCGACAATAATAGGTAGTCCCCTTTTTTTTTTTTTTTTTATCGTGCGCAGAATCCCCACGGATACCACCTCCACCAAAACCGATGGAGGTGATTATGTCGGACTCGAACCGACCAAAACGCACGCCGTCCATGGGTCCTTGATTGCCGGAGGTGAGATTATACAAGACATATCTCTCGCACCCCGGCAATACGGCAATAGGCCGGGCCGGCACGCCTATTTCGTGGGGCCGAATACAATGGAGGTTAAAATGTGGTTGTTACTCTTCCTCTACCTGCCCCGGAGGGAAATAGACGTGAGCAAATGTATGTATGTATGTACAAAAAGGCTAACACTAAAATACAGGTTTTCCTCTGGGGATTGGAAGGTCAAAAGGCATTTGCTCAATAATATGTGCAACTACTACGCAAACATCCAGATTAATACAGTTAAGGGTATTCTTCTGCTTCTGTCGAGTCGAAGGCCTGTCTTATTTTATTAGCCTAGTGTGCAGCCACTGTAATTGGGTTCTCAGAGGCGCTCATGAGCTCCTACGCTGAACGTGTGTTTGGGCAAGTGCCGCAAGTCAGCAGGTGGGTCATGTTCTGCGGCGTTGCTCCGCATTTACACCGTGTGTCCACTTTGTCTGAGAGACCCCACCAAATCCGGTTCTAAGGGGGTATTGACATTCACACATTAAAGATACAATCTTGCTACGGAAATATCAGATTGAATTCTCTGTACCACTTGTTTTGTAATATATATTTCTGCTATTTCAAGGTCTTCTACACAAAATAGTTGAAATAATATACTTGAGTCATAAGCTTAGCTCATTAAAATTTTCTTTGACCGATCAAAATAACTAATTTCCAACGAGTATTAAATTCATAGAGAATCTTTGAAATAATGTGAACCCGTACTGAGAGTTTGTTATCGTCAAAAAGTTCAATCACTTTTACGTTCCTATTTTCTGAGCTAAAAAGTATGGAGGAAGCTTCATTATTAGCAGAACGTATAATTTTAAAAGCCCCGGAAAAGTTAGACTATTCCAACTAATGAGAAAAGCAAATTTACCTACCTATGTATACTAATTTATTATTATTTGAATCAGAAATATAACATTAACGACATACGTTTTACATTTTGTTGTGTCACCTCGGAGTCCGACGTCAGATTTTTTCGTCTAACACGCGCTTTTAAGTCTTTTTACGTCTGGCGGTGGAACTTCGAAATTTTCCGAGACTGCACAACCTATAGGCAATATCGAAGTTACTACTGCAGTTTGACCAGTTGTTAAACTTTTAGTACTCCCACCGGTAAATTGCTAGAAAGTTAATGAAGTTGATGATTACTGCGCAGTGTAGAGATTGCTTACATTTTGGGCCCGGGGTCCGCTTTTCGATTTTATCTCCACTTCACAGTTCATGTCAGTTCTTCACTCCTCAACAGTCTTTGTTACCCCTCCTACTTGGTAGCTAAGGTAGCCGTAATATGGTCAGTCATTTGTAACCCACGCGCAAAAAATTATGTTACAATGAACTTTTGTTTAAAACAGAATATTACAACGGAATACCTAATTACACAATACATTCAACTTGCTCATAAACATGTAACAAATGTTTACAGATTTATACGAATTGAGAATAATTTTACGCAGGCGAAAGGCAACTTGTCATTTGGGTTTCTCATAATTTAATCAGTAAGTGCAAATCTCTGTAATTTATTTAATAAATGTTGGAACGTGTGAAAATTATTCTGCTAAAAATACGACTATGACTCAGAGTTGATTGTTTCTTTTTTATATCATTTATGTTACCGACGATTAAAAAGGTAACAGATGCTGCCAGAGGTATAATATCGATGAGCAGAGGCGACTCGACGTGGGTGATCGCAGAATGACCTCTGTCCTCCATGAGCGCAGAACGGGTGGTGCCGATAGGAGCCGCCTGCAACTCTAGCAAAAGTACCTGCTAGGGTTACATTGCGCCTTCCCATACCCGGGGCTAGGCGGGGACACCGTGGTCCCTATAACCTAAGGAGGTTATCTCGACAAATTTGGTTCCTGGTCTGTTGGGGTGCAAGAGATATGCTGATACTATCTTAGCTCCGGCCACTAAAGACCCAAACACGGTGTGCGTTTGATTAGGTTCAAGTCCGATACAACTCCTCAACCGACTCTAGCGGGGAGGTATCCGTGGGGATTATCCGCACGATGACAAAGGGATAGTAAAGAGAGGTATGGGAAATATTGGTAATCAAAATGGTAGGTACCACCAAGTATGGTAGATCTATTACCAAATATATCGATTATTGCAGAATTCATGACACCGCGCGCACACCCAAAATTGTAAGTAGCTACCCACCTTGACCTGTTTTGACTAAGCTTAGCTGACCGTACTCGGATGTCTGATGATCGGTGATGTGGTTATTTATGTTAATAATATAATAATATGAGTCCCCGAAAAGCGAACTCCCGCTTTTTTTCGTGCGAAAAATCTCCACGGAACCTCCTCGGCTGGAGCCGGTTGGAGAGGTTATGTTGGACTCGAAACGACTAAAAGCCGATCGAAAGCTTTCAACTCGGAGTTCGGGGTCCGCTTTCTGGCTTTTTCTCTTCTTACGCATCCATGGTGGTGAGCCCATTGGCACGCATGTTATCCTCCACGACGCCAAGCCTTTCCTTGTTCTTCGCCAAGTCAAGTTCTTGGGTCAATTTTGAGCTAACTTTTTCAAATCGATTAAAAATTGGAAAAATTGAATATCCAAACTACATCGCCCTTAAGACCTGTGCCCTTGGCTCGAAAAACTACCGAATTCGTAACGTAAAGGTATCGAGAGAATGGAGCATTACGATTGGCGGCACACACACACACACAGGTTCAAAGTGGGACTGCCAATCGCAATGCAACGTTCTCTCAATACCTGTAAATTACGAATTCGATAGTTTTTCGTGCTAATGGCACTGGTCAGAGCATTCTCCCTGTAAGAATCTGGTCATGGATTCAAGTCCTGTCTAGACATTCATTTTTTTTATCTTAAATCGTTTTCACAAACCCTATAAACTTACATACCTTAAGTGTGCTTTTCATATTTTTTCAGATTTATTTCTTAGCAAAAGCCTATTCCATATTTTATACCGTTCCAAATTGTCACACTCTATTTGACGAATAGGGATGAGCTCTGAAGCTTTCAAAGAACATAGAAAGGATACATTCTTCAACTCACAATACGATGTGTTATCGACAGAGTTGAGGGAATAGATGATTTTTGGATGCTAACCTTTTTTCCCTCTCTCTATCTTATATACAACAAATGCCATGTTTTATATGTTTTATTGAATGAATTTATGTATTGAATTCTAAAACTCTAGGAGCCACTTCTTCAGCAGCTGAAACTAAACACTCATATCAGTTTACATTATATTTACTCATTATACTCGTTTGCCGCGGTAGCCTAGTGGTATGGGTAACGGACTGCTGAGAGGAGGTCTCGGGTTCGATCCCAGGTTTTCCCCTGGAACACACTAATGACTTTTCGATGCTTTTCGAAGTTATGTATGTATTTACCGCAGGTTAATAAGTGCACGGTTAATGGTAATAGGCTCGCCGCCTAATACATTGGGACCTAAACATAAACTGGCGAAGTGTGGGTGCTAGCACCTCTGCCTACCCCTTCGGGGATAATTGGCGTGAGCTTATGTTATTTTATGTTAAGTTATGTTATGGTAAAGTTTGTGAGGTTGTAGGGGGGAGTTTGGCAAGTAATGTCTTGATTGAAAAATGACTAAGTATAAAAATGACGATTTTGCAAACATAAATAAGTAAAATAATTATAAATATGTCGAGGTACGATATTGACGACCCTTGAGAACGATGAAGTAGAGTAATGTCGAGGTATAATAATGACGGTATTCCAAAATGAGGTAGAAAAGTCAACAGTAACGAGAAAAATAAACTGCATTATTAACCAATATTGAGGCCATGGCAAGAAATATTAACGGTATGCGTGTGGCAGTATCTTTTATTTTGTCAAACTTTGGATGTGTAATTTTCCTAGTAATCTCCGGGTCTAAGGAATCAATTTAGAGAATTCTTTCATTAGCTGAAAGATACATTATCTGTGAGTATCATAGCTATATATCATTACACTATCGAGGAGGGTCAGTATAAGGAATGAGATCTGAAATCCACGCGGGTGAAACCGCTGCAAACACCTTGTCAACATCTCCCCACCCTTGTACCAATTACTTGGAGTCGGCCCAACATGTCATTCTCCTCCATTCATTCCTACGAAAATATCCCCTGTCCCTTCCTCTTTGCCATATCTTCTTTCACACAATCCATTCCTCTGCTCCTAAAACCCTCTACATTCATACTTGGATCTTTTTACAATATTACTATCATTTCTTCTCATAGTGTGCTCATTCCATGACGTACATCTTGTATTCGATAAATATGCGGTTAAGTTTACGAACCAAAAATAATCGACATGTTGTGTTTGTGTTAAAAATAACTTTTTAAACTGAAGCAGTTTACAGAACAACTAATTGTATCTATTGATTCAACTTTCTAAGGAGTTGTTATTAACTGAAGCACATGGTTTTTCCCACGAACCTCACCCCTGTGCCTTGGAATTGGATCAATATTTAATCTGTGGAAAAGTGATCACTATTTTGATTATAGGCATAAAATGTTTTCCTACAGTTCGAGAAGTATTACTTAAATTAGTTTCTTTCTTCATTGTGTAATATAAATAAACAAAAAAATAACAATAATAGATTAATTTACTTTAAAAAAGAATAAAAGAGACATTAAAAATCAAAACTAACTGTTTTTCAAATTTAACACAGTGAGATCTGACATATCAGAAAATCAGTAAAATCAGTAATTTTTATTGTTGTCGATTTAATTTTCTAGATAACGTATTATCATTTTTATAGGTACGATCCGATTTATAAGCGAAGGCATAATTCTCAAATTCCAGTCAATGTTACCCTTTAGAGATGTTTTGCAAAACGCTGATACACGTGTTCGTTTTTAAAAAGATGTATTGTATGAAATTAGCTCTGAAAATGACGGAATTCCATACAATCCTTCGTCCCATATAACTACAAGAAGTACCTAAGTGCTCAGAGTAGTTGAATCGATACTTTCTTGTCCCTTACTTCAGTCTACATAAAAGTTACGGAGTACTTAGTATGCATGAAAAACTAAAGCTACTTTTGATTTTAATGTAGATATTATAAACATTATAAATAAAAATTTAAGTGCTCTAAGTCACGTGAATTTACATTCCAGAATTTAAATATTGAGTTATTTAAATAACTTGATGGCTAGCTTTCCATTGCATGCGATGACAACCAGAATATGTTGAGCCTCATGGCCTGCTGAAAGTAATAATTTATTGAGCAATGTAATTGTGGCAAGCGTCAAGTTACGATGGTGCTATTTTAGCAATGTGATGCACGCTGGCATAGCTTGAAAGCACAAGCTTGGAAATAAATCGTTTGTTCTACACTGTTTAATTTATTTGCCTTGTTAATTAGTTTAAATCAATGATATTTGTGAATAGATCACGAGAGAACTTCTAAGTTTCTAGCTTTATTAGATACCTAAATACAGGCCAGTAATAAAAATGAAGGTTAATTTGTTATTTTTTTTAAATGCTCGCTATCTATTAATGTATTAAGTAACAGGCCAAAATGTTCATAAATTCTACTGGTAGGTACTGTAGATAATATTATTATACACAAAAATTTTACTTTTAACCTTCAAATAATTCTTTTGTTTGTGGCTTTTGGTGACATTTCAGGTTATTAGTCATAAAAATTTAAATCTAAGAACAGTTTTACCAACAAAGTATTCTTAAGTATAATGTTTTGATAGAGTAAGAAGCATGTTTTGATATTTTTTTGTTTAACAATTTTTTAACGTTATTTTTCAGTAGGTACCTACTCGGATTTTAACTTTTGAACTTTTTTTTCATTTGAGTATATTTATTGTTCCTAGGCAGGCAACAGTTTATAATTTGTACGTATTTGAAATATGAACACGGCATATTTTTATGTTTTATTTTATTTTTATTTTTTTAGAACAGTTCTTTAGAGGGTGTCACATTACATTATTTATTAATTAAGATTATTTACACTGAGATCAACTGAATGCACATTCATACATAAGCATAGTTGAATTAACTATGAACATGAGTTCTCTATTAATATTAGTCAAATGGAAATATACGTAGTAATATAATATTTTTGTTTAGGAATATTGTACGACAGCGATGTAACAATCGAATGCCCGACCGGAGACTTAAAAAAAATCACATTACAGTACATTAGGTAAACTGTAATTGTAAATGCAAGTAATCTGTTATTTACTTTTCCGAATATAGAAAAAATAAAATAAATTTATTTACCTATTACGCTGGCACTAAAATTTTATCTAGAAATGTGATCGACCCTTCTTAACGTAATATACGAGGTTAAGTGAAAAAGGCTTGCCATGATGACAATATTTTAGGCCCGTGTTATCGTCTTGCTTAATGGTTTGACCTTAGGTATACGAAAGATCTTATACATTTGAGCTTCATCGCCTATACTCTAGAAAAACTTAGAATTTCTGTAAGGTGAAATTTTCTTTACTGTTATATAATTGGAAAGGGGTCTGCACATTGGAAATATTTAAAAAAATCCCTGTGTTATAGTATATTTATAATACTGAACACAAACATTTTTTGGAATTCTGGTCTGTTCGTCTACTTGTGTATTTGTGAAAATGTGGTTCAGAGATGGGCTAGAGCTTTGGAAAGGAGAACACAAAAACACTATTCACCTAGCGGTAGTCATCTGAGTGCACATATTGTTCATGAAAATTAAGAATGTCAGTCTCATCATTCGTTCATTTATCTGTATCTAATCCACATATTTTCATGATTCTTATATACATAACTTGTTAAACCTCCATTAAGGTCTATATTAAGAAACCTTAAGGCATTAAAACAATATTATCACATGCAAATGTACTTCATGGTACGCTGTATCTGCTGCATGCGTCTGCAATTGTCGTATGCGGTCAGCTACGAAATCATACCTTTACTGGTATCAGAAACATTCATAATAAGAACTAAGTTCAGTATCATTACCCAAATGAATCTAGTTCCGAACTTTTTGCCTGTTCATAAATATAGCTGTTAGATACTTATGTAATTTAAGTTTATAGAACTCATTCTAACTAGTTAATAAAGTTGTATGGTTATGTTGCCGTAACACGTGGCGCCCTTCGCTTTCGATACTAATCACGTTCCTGTGCCCTATGATCCCTGAACTATAAGTATGTGATATAGTCTACTTGAATTAAGTACAAACATCTTTTTTTGTGCGGAAAATCCCTATACATAATTTGCGCTCTATAACAATTAAAAACAATATGCAACCGTTTGGCTCTACACCTTGACGCCAAGTGAGAAATCAATATGAGAATGATGATGATTTGGCAGCTGTTTATTAATTTAAAATACTTGTATAAAATATATTGTTATAGTATATTATACCTATTTATTAGTATATTTATACAAATATATACCTACCTAATTGTAGTGATTGGTTCGTACCTGTATATGGGAAGTGTAATCAAAATCCAAGAAAAATAAAATATGCAAAGTATTTAGGACACGATTTTTTTTATGAATGATTGCAATACCTACCTACACTAGTACTAGTACGACGCTTCTCGTGACCAGAAGGCTGGCCTCTTCTTATGACAAATTATAAGCAATGCCATACAACGGCAACGTGGCAATGCTGCCGGTCTTCTGGGAACATTACCACAAGAAGCATGCGATGCGGAAGAATTGCATGACGCTTTTTAATTTAGTTCTTTTTTGTTGTTTTAATTATTATTTTAGTATTAGTTTAATTAAATAATTAGTTTATATTATGATTATGATGAGTTATATAGGTTTGCAATGTTCATAAAAAGTACTAAATTATATTAGAGTAATAGAGTAAAAGCTGTAAAGGATTACAAATGGATGTGCACTCTAAAAACGTTTTTATTTGCAGTTATAAAACATTGTGGGCCACGTTTCAGGTTATAAAATATGTATCATTCGGAATGATAAATATCAATATTCATATAAGGTAACTGGGATGGATTGTATGTGGAAGGCGGAGAATTAGACTATGTTGACAACCCTGTCGTTTTGGAGAAAGGATTTACGGAGGTGATTTCCGGGTGCACTAAAGATTGGCACAAAAAAAATACGATATGGCAGTTTTTTTTCGTTCTATTAGTATTATTTACTCTTCCATTGTAGCAGTAAAGCTAAATGAAACGTATTAATTTAATAAAAAAAAACATCACTACAAAAACATAATGCGAAATAATATTTTCTGAAAATATTTTTACTTTTTAAACGCCAGTTAAACGATATAAAAAAAACCAAATCGTTTAAAAAAGTGTTATAATAAGTAGTAAGTTACCAGGATTAGGTACGACTTCGAGAGTGTTTTCCTAACAATTCCTAACCCTGTAATAGATATGGATCATTTAACTCAGAATTAAGTTTAGTAATAGATTAGTTCGTATTTGACTCAGAGGTTAGGTTTGATAGGTTCGCGGTTATTAGAGTTCCGCGGAGTAAAGTTTCATCAAGTAATCTTGTTAGGTGTTAATCAGTTTAGTGGGAGAATACCGACGTGGGAAAAGTTTTACTCATATGTATACCTACTGCAAGTATTTTTCGGGATAAAAATTATAAAATATCCTTTTTCATACATAAAGATTGCCAAAAACGCTACCAGTAGAAGGAATATGGTATCTGGATGTACGGTATTTACGATTAATGTGTAAATAAATAGGAGTAGTGGACGGAAGATAGGTCTATTTAACATCAGACAGATATATACAGTCTATACTCAATCTCTCAGCCTCTGTGACGTGGCATAGTGAACGCGACTGCTACGCAGGAGTCGCGGATTCGATCCCCGCTCAGTGCAAAATAATACTTGTATGTATGAATATGGCTATTTACACTGGTCTGGTCGTGCCTCGGAGAGTACGTTAAGTCGTCAATTCCAGTTGATAGTTGGAGCCCTTAAAGTCCGAATAGCCTAACTATAGGACTTCGATACCGTCAATTGTTGTGGGGGTCCGATGGCAGTCGATTCACGGAAAATATCGAAGTTCAGCCCAACTCAGTTGGGAATAGGCTTAGAGAATGATGACTCAATCTCAGATGCCTAGCTCGAGATAACAATAGGCAATAGTTTCACTTCCTTACGTAGTTACATTTTTTATTTATGGCACGTCAATTTGACTTTACCGCGCCTGATGTTAAGCTGAAGGCAAAGTCTCATGAAAGAGGGTCACCATTGCAAACACGTACAGTGCTACAATGGTGGCGCTCAGCTTGACGGCCTGGTCAGATGTTTTTTCATGCCCCGCTTAAAGGCTCCCCGCCCCGCATATACATACATACATACAATGGTTAGCGAAATGTGGGTTTTAATTGACTTCTGCTCACCCCGGAGGAAATAGGCGGGAGTTTAAATATGTATATAAATATAAATTAATTAATTTTATTTCAATTATTCTTTAAAGCATTAGTTTTCTGTCGACGGGGTGATTGAAACGAAAAATTCTACAAATTGAAAATTTTTAAACCTGAAAAGATTTTCAAAGGACGTTTGTAATATATTTGTTAAGGCTTTTTTATTTGAGTGAGACAAACACTTTTATTTAAAGTCACATCTTTTTAAATGAAATAGATTTATTATAATTGGTACAAAAGTTATTGAACTCAAGAAATTTGGTTTTGTTGGACCAATTATAAATTAATGATACTTAGGTATTATGTTAAGTATATGAAATGCATTAAATATTTAATCGTAAAAAATAAAGAATTTGCTGATATAATATAATAAATGGAAATTTAAGACAATATAATAATTAATAATCATAATAATTGAACAATAAGTATAATCATAATAATTGAACAATAAGTATAATCATAATCTGAACGCAATAATAGGTAAATTAATATTTGTAAAATATAGTCAAAAATATATCTAGGTACATCAGTCAAAATATAAATTGTCACTCTAAGTAATATAAGTTGCAGTTATTAATATTCTGTTTTTTATTTCATCATTGTCACTCAGTCCTATTATTGTCAATTCATTATAATTACCTCCTTTCACCCGCCATTGCGGGGCATGTCTCTGACAACAGTGCCCGAAATAAGGGCAGTCCAGCCTATCAGCAATCATTGCCAATTGTTAAAGATATTGCGTGTTATGATTTTCGATCATATATAATTTCACTTGCCCATACAGAATTAAATGACTATATCAAAATCAAAATCAAAATCAAAGTTAGGTAGCAATGCAAGTTCGAAATTTAACTACACAACGTGCCTAAAAGGTTTTGCTCAAAATGCTTAACGATATTACCATAGGCATACAACTCAAGCTGTTTTTGTAGTTAATAAGCTGCTCTAGGCCCAATTAACATGCATAACTGCATGTTCGCAAGCAACTTTTAATGTTTTCTGGCTTTATGTAGAACAATAAGCATTTATGTATGAAACAAAACTTTAACCTACTTTGAAAGTATTATTGTAAATTTATAAAAGCAGAAATTTGCCACAAATTAGTATGCTCATCACAGTCCTATTAAAAATGAGATCGTACTCAAATATATTAATTATATTATAATCTTTCTAAAACACTGTTTGACCCATTATACTCGCTCACAAGCATTTTCGCAAAACATCATATTCTTATCACATGATAATCGTAGATTGATATCACAACTTTGAAGATTTACATTATGCAATACCTCATCCTCACGTTTGACCAATTTCGTCGGTTTTTCTCTTTCCAAACAAAGATGTATCCTACCTGTTTTGACCTATTGTGCTGAAACGCGGACACACTTGAGGTTATTATACCAATTAAAAATTACACAGCGGGCCATGAAGCTAGCAAGCTATGCTTAGAAAGAACTCCAAGAAACTTCTTTGAAGGATAAAAATCATAATGCGGTCATCTGCCAAACAACTAAAGTTAAAACAGACCGTAGAATAAACAAACTGAAGAGGCAGTAGCAAACTAGTCTGTGAGAAGACAAACAGAAGGTAGAACATCTCCTAGCCAGTTGGACCGACTTGATGCGAAGAGCTGAGGATTGGGAGCAGTGGCGCATATTGGGAGAGAGCTATGTCCAACAGTGAACTGCAATAGGTTAAAATTGATTGATTAATCATCAACGTCATATTAACTTTAGTCTTCGTAGTATTCGATTAACTCCTCGTGGTCTGGAATCCACTTCAAATTAGAAATATGTAACATATTTAAATAAGTCGTGAAAATTTTTAATAGATATTTCTAAAGGGTAGTTGATAGGAGACTAGATAGGAATACTACTATAGTATTCCTACTTATATACTTTTCATCAATGAAACCTACCAATTGCATACAAAACATAATAAAAATAAACTCAATTTAGTATTGTCGTAAAAGAAAACCTAGAAACATGCGGGTTCCAAGTCGATTACCGCCACGTGACTCCGAACCAATGCCTTATCAGATCGTAGGGCAACTGCGGATCCCAAACTGGGTTAATGAAGGACTATTTATGCTTTCTTTTCGTTAAGTTTGTGGTATTTCGATGTAAGGGGGTCGTACGCCGACGTTTTGTTAGATCGGCGTATATCGTGTATGTTATTTGAATATAAAATTTTAGTAATTATGTATTTATATTTGGTGGATCTAAAAGAAGTAAGTGAAGTTACAAATAGTCTTAAAAACATTCGTGTTAAATGTACTGTGTAATAACTGTACCTAATAAGTTGTAAACTTTTTTATGAAAAAGGTTTTACTCGTACTTAAAAAAAAAACAATCAAAATAAAGAACAGAGCCAAATTCTAAACTTTGAAACGCGAGGATGAAGTTGAAAATATTCAGATTTAGATTATTTCGTTCAGTACCTACCCACCTGTCAAATTTGTTCAATTCACAACTGCAGGTCTGTTTTACTCGACGCTGCTGAATCGTTGGTAGGTAGTGAGGTGTATAGCCATCATTCGTCTTCAGCCTGTCTAAGTGTCCGAGTTTATCATGGACTATTAAATTGTGGCGGTGTCAGCACCTTATGAAATATCGTGGTAATATTTCACCTTCGCACCACCCTAAACTTTGCGCTCTGACAACTAAAATTATCTTTTTACCCAACTACGATAAAAGCAGAGGAGGCATATGATTTTGACGTACTATGTAAGTATGTAGCTACCTTAAACCTAGGTTCAACTGTTACCTCATATCCTCAAGTACATACTTATTAGAACTGAACAACGGGGTGTCGTTAAAAGTGTGTTGATTGTCCACTGGTTATAGGTTATATGACGTGCCTGTATCTTGGTTAAATAGTATAATGATGGGTCGCTGAATCTATTGAGGCACCCTCTTCCAGTTTTCAAAACATATGCCGCGTTTAGTACCAAATGAAAAGATTAGCTCGCACATTTCAAATTTTGTTTTGAAACTTATTTTTTCTGTATATGTTTTTCTAACTTAAATTTCATTTGATACAATAACATATTTACATAATTATTATTAAAATGTCATATTATATTATATATTGTTGCCATTTACTCTCGTCCACAAATCTACGTAATAATTCGCATAGTCGGTATACAAATTCATTAATTCTTCGTCAGGACTAAAAGAAATTACGTCGTTCGATCAGTCGGACAAACAGGAACAAGTCTACGACCGCCGATTAATCGGACTAACAGGAAAAAAACAAAGATACACAGTATGTAGTATTGATAAAGCTGTTTGTCTTGTGTGATTTGAGACGAGATATAAATGACCCCTTGCCCCTAGTAATTGATACGTAAAAGTCTACCAGAAACTCATGGCCCGATTTAATAAATTTTTTGTGCTTTTTATGTTCAGGTCTTCCTTCCCCTTCCCCCTCTTCTCTATATGGTCGTCACGAATGTGACGAATCCCTGGTGTTACAAACGTCCATATGCCACGGCAACCACTTTCCATCAGGTACAAAAAAACGGAATTTCCTTTCTGATAGTTTTTCCATAGTGTAAATTTTTATCTTATTTTGTAGAATAAAGAGGTATCTATCTATCTATCTAACAGGAATATAGTCCACGTCGTCCGATCAGTCGAACGAAGCAGTCGGATCACGTAGGTAGTCATTTCCATTATTTGCCCTACTTTCCTTTCACTAACTTGAAATTTTTACAATACTTTAAATTTTTACAGTTTTAAATGTTGTATTATTTTGAAATTTTTCCTCTAAAATCAATATTAAATGATCTCATGTGAAGCCGAGAGCATGCATGACATGCTGCTAGTGTAAAATATATATATATATATATATATATATACTGCACAAAATATACACGTTCTACAAAAATAAATACAAATTTAGGACAATTTAATTTCCACAATACAGAACCAAGTTAATCTATGGATCGCTCATACTAGTAGATTAGCTTGCTTCTGAAAATACTGTTGTAATTAAATGTCTTATTATGGAAATTAGGGTTTCCATATTCATGTGTAAACATAATGAGGATGGGATTATTCCTAAATATAAAATTCTCGTGTCAACAATGTTTAAAAAAATTAATTTAGTCATAAAAATAGGTTGAGTCATTTCGGAGGAGTTTGCCTCCAAAATGACTGAACCTATTTTTATGGCTTTTTTGTTTATATTTGGTAGGTCCGAGAATAGGTTGCGAGCTATCTATTTTACTTTAGGTTTCGCGCACTAGTGACTTTTAGTCACTGTGGTTGAAAATTGGATGAAAACGGTTAGGTTGCCATTTGTCACCAAGCAGTTTTTATACAATTCGCAGTTATTGTGACAAAAAGTCATGCAAGCAAGGATTAAAAGTGACACGTCCCAATTTTTTAAATCAATTTTTGTTATTTTATTTATTCACAAGTTTTGCTCTTCTATCACCAACTCTCATTTTTACATGGCAATACAACCTTTAATGGGTCTACTAACTTCTTATAGTTCTTATGGTTATTGCTTTACGCATCCACACCTAAGTTTATTAACTACTATAACTTTATATGTGACTTTTTGTAGCTATATTCATATTGATTGTGTTACTTACCATCAGGTACATACACGTTCAAAAACAGGCAATCCTCGGAAAATTCTCTTTTTCTTTTATCTTCCATCTGCGATTCCAGTAACTTATTAAACAAATCATCGTGTTTCTTGATAGGATTCTTCACATCCTCTTTCTTTGGAACAGCTTGCATACAGTCCGGGGCGTATATTGTCGCATTCTTCACACCGTCCCATTGAGGCAAATCTATATATTCAGGAGGCATAAACCTTCTAAATTCAATTGGAGGCTGAGCATAAGGTATGCCTACGTAAGCCGCTATCCTTTTCGTTCGGAATCTTGTAATATACATTCCAGCTATAGTCCCTTGGTTAGCTAATGTTATTTGGCGCGGTTCTCTTGCAGCGAAAACTATTGTCAATTGTAGAAACAGCACAAATAATTGTATCATTTTGGATATAATAAAAAAAATATTTTATAGCAACTGGCTACACATTATTAAAATTTAGCTATCACTTAAAAAAATTAAATGGATGTTCCAAAGTGTTGAAACAAGCGTCCATTTTAAATAATTTTGATCACGTCCGAAACGGTTTAAGTTGAACTTGTGAAATGAGCTAGAATCGTTTGATTTAGTGCTGGTCGTACGAAATTCGGAGAGTATCGGAGGTGTTCGTGTTCGAACGAAGGTGGTGCGTTACTGTTTCTCGTGCAGACTTCGACTCGTAAACAGTGGGGTTGTTCGTCGTTATAGCGACCAAGGAATTGCTTTTGTGGCCTTTGTTTGTTTTAGAAGTGGCCAATAATATTCCCACTTATAATATTTACACAAATTATAATTGCGTGACCTATTCATTCTTCAATCGTTATTAGATTGTTAATTGTTATGTATGTTTGAACGTTAAATAATATGTTGGAATACCACTGTATAGGTGAAGTAGGTACCTATCTTATATTTAGGTTAAGTATAATGGTGACTTACTTTTTGCCTGGCCTCAAAAACCTTTATTCACACTCTTTCGCCCTTCAGGGTTTCCTATCTTCTCTCATGGAGCACCAAATGCAATCTCTACCCGTAAAAAGCTTCTCCTGACAGCTCAGCAATGTCTCAAGGACCTTTCGGCGCATGTGGCAATGGTTTTCTTAAGCTGACGTATCTCCTGCGGACTGAATCTATTTGAGTTTATCCTGTGGGAGTCACGGTATTTGACAACTGTCTTAAATCCACAGGTGAGTCGATCCTAAATATAATCTCTTAACGAGTATCAGCGGATAAGGCGATTCTGCCTCCTCGACTGAAGTGTTGTAGTGTGACGCGTGCAGGATGTGGGTGTGTCGGCTTGCCTGGCATTGGAGCTCACTGTAATCTTAAAAAATAATGCTGGCAGAGTGACCGTATTCTTTGCAGCCAATGCTGCATGGTGGGAAGCGACGGCCATCACGTTCTAAAGTGTCGTAGAATCACGGCCATTATGTTGGCCATTAATTCAGTGGTGCAATGGTATTTCGAACTTCGGTTTTCCGTATTTTAGTTTTTGAGACATAAAAACAACAAGTTACTAAGCTGGAAACTGTAACTGTTTTTGATCCTTGTAGATAAAATGAGTGAGTTAATAAAATAATATTCAACACAGAAGATCCAAAAATATGAATTTAGAGGGTTTTTGAGATTAGAGGTAAGCCCAAGAAAAGAAGTGAAAAGGATATGGCAAAGAATAGAGTGACTGAGAAAATGACAACTATTATATTTTTATCTGTCTTATGCTTGCCATAAGAAAAATAGTGATAGTTATCGATACCAATATCGTCAATTCTGCCAAAGTCAAACATGCGATGTAGATTTTGCGTGCTGTCCGAATAGGGGAAAAAGTGCTTACTGATTGTAAATCTTAATCGTAAACAGTGAAACAAAACATTACATATAATCACGGCAAAGCAATTTTTTATTTTTTTTTGTAATATTTTTTAGTGCTTTTATGTTGTGTACCATGAGTGAGTATGGTAATATGTTGTGTAGCAGGGGCTTTGGGAGTGTTCCCCTCACACCCTGTATATTATACATGAATAATGAAATTATATTCACATAATATAAATACTACTAAACACACATTTAATACGCGATCATAGTTTGATATCAAGGCCACTGATAAACGACATAAAATGTTCTTAACAGTCTTGGTGAGGAGTGCATTAGCTGAGAAGCAAAGTGTAGGTAAGGAATGTTCAGTTCTGTAAGGTAAAAAATTACATTAATGACATGTTGCGCCGACCATATTAGCGTATGATAGCGTTTATATTCACATGAGCTCACGGTGTTAACGGTCAACTTCAAAAGCAATGCGTCGCTATGAGTTCGTTAGACTGAGATACAACTTGTGATGAAAAATGGTGGTTTCATGATTGCCTTGTATCTTTTAATTGGTAATACCCATTGTATTCTACGGGTTGCTATTAAAGTATTACTAAATTTTTTTACTACAATTTGACACAATAAACTGATTAAAATTAGTTGTTAAAAGTTAATTAACATTTGAATATGTTACGATAATTGAGGGTTGGATAGAAATATACAATTTAATTTTTTCAAGGTTACATCCTTGACCATTTTGATAGCTTAGCACGCATTTCTTTCTAGGGGTGTGGGCTGCTTGCCCTATACTCTCCTTCCATCATCGAGCGACTATTATGTACGGTGACTTAACATTGCCATAATAGTGGATAGTCCGCTCAAAGAGTGGATAGTTCGTAGGCACAAAAGTATAAATTCCATGAAAAGTGTAGTATGTAACATTCCGGGATAGGATCTATCTACTATCGAATTTGGATTCAATTCTGTGTTCACAGACTTGTAACTTTATAATATTAGAAGAATATAAATTTATTGCCATGTCTAAACATTCGTTTGTTATACAAATAGCTGGTGCTAAGCTTACGACGGCGGTTCGCGTGACAGCGATACAGGGAGTCATTGCATTCGGCTGCCGTGCTCGAAGCTTTGCCTCATCTCTCCAAGTAGGTCATTGCGACTGTTATATCGATCGATATATTTTTATTGTTTTATACTCGCTGTGTTTTTTTTGTTCTTTTACAAATCGATCTCACATATTTTAACTACGGAAATTGTACCAAATTACATAAGTGACAATGCTAATTAGGCAATATAATTTGTTTCATTAGAGTGTTAACTGCATGTGCTTAGCAAATATATTAAAGACCGTATCTATACGTACTTACTCTTTTATCATATTTTGTACCTAAATCTATATTTGAAACATTTTTTTACTTTGTACCAACCTTATAAATAACTCGTATGGCCGTTATTGCTATACGAAATAACGAGCATTGAAAGTGTCTTTGCTGGGGAGCGATGGCAAAGGGTCCCTATAACACCCTTGTGTACACTTATTTCATTGGCTGTAAAGTGCATAAAATGTTTAGTTACACTTTCAACATCCTGTAAAAATTCAAGGAATTATTTTATTAAGACCTTTATATGCATAGATCACCTTGTAGTTTGTACGTATCTACTATTCAGGAAGTGCCTACAATCTACCAAAACCACAACTAAATATAACTACATAAGTTAATGTTGTCCCTGCTAATAAATAGTGTTGCCTGAACTCGACGAGGGAGGGGGTAGAATTGATTGTCCGTTCGCGTGATTAGCACTGTTAACACTTAACTATAGGCTAGCTATGAGTTTGTTTGCGACCTTAGTAGTGTTGAAAATTTTAAAGTTTAATCTGAATCTTATCAAGTTACCGCTAACAAGTCATTGATTCTTTTATTAGGGAGGGTGTAATTCTGCCAATGAGAATTGAATTTTCAGGAAATAGTAGGTATTGTCATCGTCATATCACCAAAAGCCTGCCTGAAAAAAGACGTTACAATAATTGATTTTTTTCGCTATGCAACAAAACAGCAACTATTAAACAGATATCCGCGATTCCACGCATGTGGAATTCTCCTCCCGTTTGCCATTCTCACAAACCATAAGAACTAATTTCAGGATTAAAAGTAGCCTATATTTTCGAAAATTATTATCCCTGTTTCATTCAGATAGGTTCAGCCGTGTGAATGTGATAAAGTAAAAAAAAACAAAGATCTGCAAAAACCTACATATTACATTTAAATATTAAGTTGGAAGGATACACTTATCTCCATCTTCTTACGGAAACGTCTATTGAAGCGATCAGACAAAATGGTTATTGATGGTTTCAGTATCAATCAATCAATTAGCCTGTCGCAGTCCACTGCTGGACATTAGACCTCTCTCAATTCCTTCGCAATTCGCATCTAGGCATAATGACCATATACCTACATACAAAAAATATTCCTTACATTTTGTATTGTACAGTATTAGTGAGCTTCAATCCTTAGCTTCAGGTAAATCTAAATGTCAAACTTGTCCAGGTACAAGCGATATTGATCTAATTACATTTCTCGGAACTGACTGTCTAAGCTTAGGTTTACGTACTAATACTTTTATTGAGGTGTTTTAGAGAGGTGTGCGTCATTCGTACGGAGAATTTTCGTATTATGTAGATATTAGATGACTCAATGTCAATGAACACAAAATTCAAACTTAATATTAATGATAATTACTTACATACATACATATGCTCACGCCCGTAATCCCCGAAGGGGTAGGCAGAGGTGTATTCAACATCCACATTTCGCCAACTATGATTTATCGGTCACTTTGTAACAAAATTAATGTGTGTGCCGAAAATAAATTCCTAACCGAAAATGTAGCAGCTAAATTAAGAAAATAATTTTGACCCGATGCCTTGCTATGCGGTGTGTAAATCGCAAGGAAATTAATTACGGGCTTAACTGCACAAGCACTACCAATTAACGTCTTGGACAGTATCAGACTAATTACTTACAGAGTCTTTCTCGTCAGGATTATACAGCATATCTCGTAGATGGCAAACTAGTATAAAATTACTAAAAACGATGTTAAATTTTTGCCCTAATGGCGTTCGTTGTATGCGTGTGTGGCTATTTATTGATTTATATATCCGTATAAAAATGATATTAATACTTACATTACGTTACATTTTTCATACAGATATTGGTAAAGTTATAATACTCGCCCTTTAGAAGGACCGAACGATTCAAATAAGCCGTTTGCTTTTAATATTCGAAAATTAAATTCTACGCAGGTCTTCTGGTTCCAAATTAAATTATATTATAGCATAATATTTTATCATTCATTGAACTGATATCAGGAACTTTTCATTTCGTATCAATTTTTATTATATTTACAGTTTGTATATTAATGATTCGATTGGAATGACCACTAATCAAACAAAAACATAGCTCGGGTTCACACTTGCAACGTCAGGCATTAAATATCCAAACATTTTCTTTTTTTTCTTTTTCTTTCTGTTGTTTTCAGCAGTATGGTTAATGAAATAGAAGATAACACTTAATAAAGCACTATAATATCCATTGCTCTGTATTCCACTTCCTCCTACTTCAACGAACTTTCATACAAACTTTAATGCCTTACAAATTTCAATTTCTTGAACAAACTACAAATTTGAAGTCTCTACGACCAGAGGTTTAGGCTGTGCTTTGTCTTCAACTCAATCAGTCAGGCCTTATTAAAGTGTAAATAAAGAGAAGAAGTGAAGTTATATCTTCAGATATATCAGCAAAACTGCGCTTGAATCTTACACCTAAATCAGTTGCCTCCTTATAGGTAAGGTTATATTGGTCCCTGATATTTTTACAGGTAAAAAGTCTACCTCAAAAATGAAACTAACATAAAAATTAAATGTGTGATACGTAGAAGTGACTGTACCAGATTTGCATCCAAACAAGAATTTGCATAGATCACAATCGTGCCCCATATAAGGCTGCTATATTATGTGGGGCTATATTGGATAGATCGGATATTTCACTTCTGATAGTGTGTGTATTAAATAGAGTGAACCAGAAACTTGAACTGGTTTGGACATAAGTTCAGATTTGGCTCCTTAACATTTAAATTATTTTGATGGATGAGCTCTGGAGCAAGTTATGAAAAGGGCTACGCTTGGAATTCATCTACGAGATCGCAGTAGTAATGAGGAGATTTGTAGACGATCGAAAGTTGCTGACATCACCTACCGGATTAACATGCTGAAGTGGGTGGGGCATATAGCAAGAAGAACGGAGTGCCGTTGGAGGCGAAATGTTCTCGAATAGAGACCGTGTACTGGTAGACGAGAATATGACGGCCCCACGCGAGATAGACGATATGGTCAGAGTCGCGGGTACACGTTGGATGCAGACTTCCTCCAACCGGGGAAGCCTATGCTCACCAGTGGATGTCCTATGGGTTAGCAAAGCTTCACATTCATTCACATTGTAATGGAATTATGCGAGTGACAACCTTAGTATTAGAAGAGTCTATAGAATACTGATCCTTTGCTTTTTTATGACTTTATAAGCACAAAAAGCGGTTTCAATAATGCAGTTAATTTAACGCGATTCTGTTCTAGGAAAAGTAAAATCCATAAAACAGACCATTCCAAAGCAATTTCACTTGGAAATTTTCCAATAACCATGTAAGTACCAACCATTTCTCCCTATAATCAAATCGTACTATACGGCAAGGGCTATTATTATCACCCATTACGTTGCCATTTTAATACTAAAATGCTACAGTTATGGTCAAAGCGACCTTGAGGTCTGACAGCTTGATTTAGTATATTATAGTTATTGAATAAAATATTTCAAGTGGTTGAAGTTTCCGTGCGAAAGTAATGTCGTGGTGAGTTAGAAATTATGAGGTTCTTGCGATAACAACGATAACATTGGGGAGAGGGTATGTCCTTGTCCTTGATGTTGTTCGCAGGAAACCTTGCTAGCTTAAGACTGATTGGTTAGAAGGTTAGGAGATTCAGTAGATAGAAAAGATAGAATAGTAAGCAGTTGTTTATTTCTCCAGCTGTACTCAACCACTTGTGATTGAGCAAAAGCAAAAGTGGTTCTTGCCGTTACCGCACCATTAAGTCTTGGAATTACACTTACCAGCTCATGTGTTTCCTTTTTCATACAGTCCCGGATCCTTTAAGCGGGTTGAGTAGAAGCATCTGATGAGACCATCAGCCTGTATGTGTTTGTAATGGTGACCTCTTTTCTTACCATCTTCAGCTTACTTTAAGGTGAGGTGATGTTAAATTCAAGTGCCCTAATAAAAAATAGGATTTTTTGAAGTAAATACTTATCATAGAAACCTTGTTCATAGAAGATTTTGGATGAGGAAATTTTTTTAACTCTTGTTACCTACCCTAATGTCACGCTCCGATATACGTCATAATGGGACGATAAAGAGAAATAGTTTATTATCATAATATTACATTATAAATCTTATTATAGGAGCGTTGTAAAACTATTGAGACTGTCTCAAATAAGTTTAAAACACTTTTCCGTTCACAATGAAGTTGTCAAATACATGTCTTAAACCGTATTGAAAACGAGGGTTTATATATACACCGACGCGGAAACAATTTTTTTTTTAATTTTCGAGTTACTTTTTGTGTTGGAATTTTAGATATTTCAGAAAACCGTGTACAGTCACCGTGATAAGTGGATTGTAAATTATAAGATTACTCAAGTCAAGTCGTTTCCTTGATCGTTTATATTTCCTCCGACTGTTGGTAAATTACGGCAAATTTAACCTTCGTTTTGGGTGGCGACTGACCGGTACCTCAGAATGGTTAGCCCTAACAATATAATAGGTTCAAGGGCACATTTTGTTATTCATGAACCTCGATATAAGTTTATCTGATCGCATGTAGCGTTTTTTACGTCGAATAGTCGTTTTAGTAGCTTTTTATGCGTACCTACCTACTAAAATATTAGTTGCAAAATATTTGAAGTCACCGGTTCAGGATAAAAGTTTAACATGCTGCACTGTTTCAGTTCTACCTATAGAAATGAAATAATGCTAAATAATTTATATTTATAAAAGCTACTAAATATTTTTAAACGTTACTAAATACTTATAAAAGTTACTAAATATTTATAAAAGTTACTAGCAAACCCGACGAACTCCGTTTCGCCATATGAAAAATGATTTTCCCGCTTTTCCTGAATTTTCTTTGCTATAAACCTCACGGAGCCCGAGACCTTTCCAACGAATGCCTAACCGTAGAAATCTGTTCGTGCGTTCTGGAGTTATAGCGTCAGGAAGTAAAACCCGACTTATTTTTATATAGTAAATTACTCACACTTCGACTATGGTATCAAAATAAAGAAAATTAAAAAGTGATTACACAAATGATATTGAAAAGATCGAAACAATTTTCGTAGCAGGTTCTTGACCATTTCTAAATAATAAACCCTATCAAAATTAAGGTACCGCCTGCTATCAAACTTGCTTGCTTACATCTTTTCAGTATAATTCAGGTTTTCGTTTCTCAATAATTTGGTTATTATTGCCTATATCATCTTCTTTATTTTTTGTTATAGATCTTTAGAGGGTGACTTGGAAACTCCCCTTGGGCCTCCCCAAGGATTTTGATTGGTAAAATTTGAATGGACCCCGACTGTGAGTATTGTATGAATTTTAAACTACTGGGCTTGTTACTTTCTTTTTAGTTTTTATTTAATTCATATTTTCACGCAATTTTTAAAATTAGTTTTTACGCAGTCGGGTTTTTTATTTTTCCTTAATTTTTTTTTTAATTCTAAATACTAGCAGTAACCCGCGGCGTGAATGTCGGTTATCATGATGTCGGTGTCATTTGTTTACTTGAAACATGCATCAGGTAAATAGCTGAATACAATATAGTAAATTAAACAAATAACAGAGAGAGCAGTTAATCAGGTAAAGTTTCGATCGAGTCTATCGTCTAATTATGGGGTATAAATAGACGATAGACTCGATCGAAACTAAGTAAATTATTAATATAGACTATCCGTTGGTCGCGGTTGCGCCCCCGTGGATTTCCTACTTCCCCATTTTTACTTTTCATAATTTCTCCAATTTCCTCACTGCCAGTCTTCCCCACTTACCCATTTCCCCATTTTTCCCACTTTATCAAGCTCAGTGGTTTAGACGTGAAAGCGCAACATGGAATAGATATATAGTTACTTTCGCATTTGTTTGTAATATTAATATAGTTAATGGTTAAATAATTTTAGCCCTAATCTCTATTTTCTCAATGGTTTTTGGTCATAACCAACACTAGTTCTAACCATTTTCTTGATTTTTTATTTCTAATATCGAATGTCTCAACAGTCATATTTTTTGTCATAATTTCATTACTCTAAGAATAGAATTAGTATTAAAATGAAAATTTCTCTAGGCGCGTTGATTACGCCGATCGCTTTTCGGGTGAATAAAAATCAAGAAACCCGTGTCATTGTCACCTCAGTCACTTTTTTGTGATATGAACAAGTACTTTTTACTTTTTGCATGTGTTTTACTTCCCTAGGTAATCCTCAAAGATAGCCCAGGATGGTTCTCTTCCTTATTTTTTCTTTAAACACACACAGTCGTAACTTTTTATGGCACAATACAATCATGTTCTGCATAATATGTGAATTAGAAGTGATATTAGTGAGCAATATCGACAGGACAATATTACAATACTTACAATATTTATGAGAGCTTAAAAAACAACAGCACGCAATCGTTGTCAACATCGACTATCCGACTTACCTACACTAATTAGGTAATAATTATCAGTACAAGGTTTTGTATTGATGAAAATTAAAAAATCCAGCATGTATCAAATTCCACGTGAATAGAGCTACGATCAACAGCTGGTATAAACCAAACACATACATTTTATTTATTGTTAATAATACGTTGCATTAATATACAACTGTTTTAATAACATTACATAACATAAACTCACGCCTATATACCCGAAGGGGTAGGCAAAGGTGCTAGCACCCACATTTCGCCAGTTTATGTTTAGGTCCCAATGTAATAGGTGGCGAGCCTATTGCCATTAACCGGGCACCTATAAAGCTGCGATAAATACACACATACCTTCGAAAAGCATCGAAAAGTCATTGGTGTGTGCCATGGTCAAACCTGGATCGAACCCGAGACCTTGTCTCAGCAGTCCATTGACCATTACCCATACCACTTGGTCGAATGAATACAACGGTCGAATATATAAATATTTATATTCTACCTTTAATACCAAATCATACGTACGTACTACAAAACAAAAACACACCTTAATCATTCACAATTTAATTCGATAATTGAACTTTCTAGTGGCTCCGACATCAAGTACGTTTATCTGTGGATAACGTAGTGGGTTACAATATACAATAATGAATGGTTTAATTATCACATGATAGGCCATATGATAATTGAACGATTCATCATTTCGTCAATCTTTTAAAATTGAAATAAAATTAGGTTTCATTTCATCAGAGTTTATTAAATACAAATTGCACATAATTATTAGCAAAACATACAACTTTACTACAATAATTAAAACATCAAATAATTCGTAATTTTCGAAAAAAAATGATTCACATGAGATGGAAATGCACAAATCCGGATTTGATAAAACTCCAGCTTTTGCATTCCCTACTAGTTATAGTAGTCAAGAAATATAGCATCACTCAATTTATTTTCTGTTCCAAGTAACTGTTTTACATTATCATTAAGCTGCAGCAACATTTCAGTAACCGACTGCGGATTTTTATCTTGGGCCATTGTAGAAGTGACGCAGGCAAGACCGATAATGACCAGTAGTGCTCCTGAAAAAGATAGTTGTCTGTCTTAGTCACCAGGCAGCCAAAAGATAACCCTTTTTATGCGCGTATCTTTTAAGGGCCTGGTAAATCTGTATGACAGGGTTCCTAGTTCAGATATACCAGTCTCCCATAAAGGATGAAAATATTACATCATACGAGGTGCATCAATGTATCCTAATACCTTTGTGGAAGATAATAAAGTTTTATATATTTTATATGTACATAGATATGTGTATACAAAATATAACCTAACACTTCGAGTATGGTATAAAAAGTAAATGCACCCACATTTAAGTAAATAGATTGAAAAATATTGTAAAAATTAGAATACTGATTGATACTGAAAAGTTTGATAGCGGGTGGTATCCATTTGTAAATAATAAACAGAATGAAATGGGTACCGCCTCAAATTCACTCAAATCAAAGTTGTTTCGATCTTTTCAGTCGGGTTTCATTTTTCATTAATTTGTTTATTATTGCTTTTATACATTATATGTACATCCAATTCTACTTATGCTGATCCTGTTGCGATAGTATGTCTCTTGCACGCCTATAGCGCACCTGTAGCAAGCACTTACATCATCACTAATCTTGCCTGATAGTTTTAATTTAGGAACTTCCTTGTAGTTGACTGCGACACGTTTTAAACCAAATAAAATGATAAAGAAACACTTACCAAGTTTGAAATTCATGTTATATCTACTTAACTTCGTCGTAGTCTCGAATACTTTGATTGTGGTGCGTCTGGCGCACGATTATTTATATTATGGAGATAATAACAGAATTGAAAAAACAATGCGAAATTGAATTCATTTAATGTTTCAGGGCTACGTTTTGCTAATATATTTTTAGGGTTATCTTGGTATCGAAATAAATCCTAACCTCTCGTGAGTATATTTTAATTTGGAAAGTAAATTAAAGTTCTTTTTACTTTTTTCATAAGTTACTTGTATTTCACTTTTCTAGGTACTCCTCAGATACTGCTCAAGTTAGTTCTTTTCCTAATAGACTGTCATATTTTTTATTGCGTAATAAAGTCAGTCATTCATTATAAGTCATTATTTTTTGAGCCCATTCCCAACTCAGTTGGAGTAGGGTTTTTAGTCTAACTAAGATGCGACCGAACTTCGATATTTTCCGTGAAGCGACTGCCATCGGACCTCAACAACCAAATTGGTGATATCGTAGTTCTGTAGTTAGGCTAGTTGCACTTTTTGAGGGCTCCAACTACATGTAACCATACAGGTGTCCAATAGATGTTCATATAACAACCGGGACCGATGGCTTAACGTGCTCTCTAAGGCACTACCAGACCTAATACTTGCACTGAGCGGGGACAAAACCCGCGAATCCTGCGTAGCAGTCACGTTCACTACTGCCACGCCACAGAGGCTGTCTGTGATGTGTATTATTATTAAAATAAGTGATATTAGCAAGCGAAAAGTGACACAATAAATGAATTTAAAAATACTCATTCGTCAATAATAGCAATGAATAAATCGAACTTTGATTATAGCTGGTGTCATTAATGCATAATTGCTATCAATGGAGACTGAAATGATTTCATGCAATCTTGGGCCCAGGGTGTAAGAAGATGAAAGTGGTGTCAATTAATAGCTTATATATATTATCAACCTTTTACTGAATATTCTGCGGATTTTGTCAATCTCAGAACAGAGATATAAGAGATTATGTAAAAGTGACGTTATGTTACAATCTTTAACTAACAGCTGATTCCTGAAGTGCAAAATGTGTTCTTTTGCACTAATAATTATTATATTTACTAGAAAATGTTTGAAAAATCATATGAACTTCAAGCTATAGGTAGGTAACAGGTGAAGAGATAGGGAAAGGATGTAATAAAAATCATATTTTATTTGCCTTCTATTATAATTAAAATGTCTTCTAGAATATGAGCGCAGCAGCCTATAGGTCGTTTCCCTACAATACAATAGCAGTACCAGTAATGCATTACTATAGCCTCCCTTCTTCTACGAGAGCCGTCGACTAAAATATTAATAAAATAAGTTTTATTAATCTTCAGCTACATTAAACAATACATAATTAACTGTTCTGTATTAGGGTAATAAAACATTGTTTGATAAATCAATAATTCTTTGCCATAACTGTAAACAATCTCCATAGGCCTTCCAATTATATGTATTTTACACCTGCCAGGATGGTAGCTGGTTAGATGAGGTTATATTTACTCACATACTGAGGTGCAAGCCATTGCCGGATCCCTGACAGAATTGTTTCATCGTGTAAGGGTGGTCTACCCAGTGTATTGCAATGACCAGTGGATATCCCACAATTCACACAGAAATCCATAGTTTCAATAATATCCAATTCACAAGCCGGCGGTAAAATTCAAAATAACAATTTCAAGTCAAACGTGTGAGCGATCTTCGGTGTCCTACGTAGTACAAGGTAGGCAGGGTCAGAATCCGTATAATACAAAGCAGTGGTCGTAAAAAATTACAAATAATCGGGAAAGCAATCAAAACGCATTGGAAAATACGAAACTAGAGATAAAGAATATTAATATTAGTTAAAAGATTACTTTCAAGATTCAGGTATTAGTAATCCGACCGACTATGATATGGTAATATTGCTGATATCAGTAATATTTCAAGATTGTTTACTATCTGACATGGTCGTGTAATATCATTCTGTTTTCGATTGGCGAATATTAGTCTATGGAATGGATTAGTGTGTGATGTATTCGCTCGGATCGTATTAACTTCATTGCTGATTGGTTGCTGACTGAGAATAAATATTCACTTATTACTTGGTACTCGATTCTACCGAAAACTATATTCTCATATTTCTCCGCTTCCAGATTGAGAATTGAGGTGACTTTTCATATTCTAAGACACAAAAATATGACTGATTTTTCAGATCATATCTCAACTAATTACATTTTGGGCCCACCGTTTTCCGTCTCCTTTATGAGTCACTTTGTGAGCAAGTGTGTTGAAAATGACATGATCTCACTTTAGGATTTATTAAAGTACTCAGATAACCCTAAAAAAAAGATGATAGCAAAACGTTGCCTTGAAACGAAGAATGAATCGATTAAATTAATACCAGTTTTTTGATTTTATCCCTAATTTAATGAGCATTGTTTTCTAAAAAGTTCTGTAATTATCTCCATAATTATATAAACGTACCAGACGTACTACAATCATTCTTCTCGCAGCCGTTAAGTAGATATAACTTACTGTCATGAATTTCAAACTTGGTAAGTGTTTCTCCTTCGTTTTATTTGGTTTAATCACTACATAGTATAAAACAAAGTCGCGTTCTCTGTCCCTATTTTTCATGTTCTTATGTCCCTTTGTATGCTTAAATCTTTAAAACTACGCTACGGATTTTGATGCGGTTTATATGCATATAACATCATGCTACGACTAACAGGTGCGGAGCAGGACTGAAAAATGTTGCAAAAACGGGGTGACGCAGACGAAGTTGCGCGGGTCAGCTATAATCTATACTAATATTATAAAGAGGAAAGATTTGTACCTATTATTACTATGTATGTTTGTATGTTTGTAATGAATAGGCTCAAAAAGTACTGGGCCGATTTAAACAATTCTTTCACCTCTAAAAGGCTACAATATCTAGGAGTAACATAGGCTATATATCATCACGCTACCATACAAGTGAGCGGAGTAATAATCATAAATCTCAATTGATCCGGTAAATTTCTATACATTGGCGCTAATATCGCTAACAATTTCCGTTGTCATGACAGCAAAGAAAAGTAGTATAGAGAGGCAAGTAGTGAATCGAGTAGAGTCGTACAACGCGATAATCGACATCCACGCGGGCGGAGCCGCGGGCAACAGCTAGTATGTATATAAAGTAGATGATACTCATTAATTTTCATTTGATTTATTGTTTGTAAATGGTTACCGCCTGCTATCAAACTTCTCGGGTCTTAAGTTTTATTTCTTAGCCACTTTTTAGTGTAGTTTAGGTACATACTCGTATATATTTTTGGAAAATATATTTTGTATACATACATATACAGATAGACAAGGCAAGATACGGTCGAAAATATAACCCTTTCAACCAAGGCTATCTTTTTCAGGAGCATTACTGGTCATCGTCGCCCTTGTCTACATCACTTTTGCAATGGCCCAAAAAAGCATGCAGGCGTCGGTTGCTCAAAAGTTGATGCAGCTTACTGATAAAAATGTACATCAATTGCTTCGTATGAACAATGGAAGATAGGTTGAATAATGATCTGCATCACTTTCAGGTAGGGAATGCAAAATCTGAAGTTTTATCGAATTCGGATTTGTGGATTACCATCTCATCTAAATTCCAATTTTCAAATTTTGGTAATTTTTCGAAGTTTTAGTTCTTTATTGTAAAGTTGCATATTTGTCAAATTTAGATGATTTGTTTTCATTTGGTATGTTAATAAATTTACGAATAATTATGTATTTACTTGTGTTTAATAAACTCAGATGAAATAAAATTAAGTGATATGAAAAATAAATCAAGTATGATTACATCAAGCGCAGAATCCGAGTCCCATGCGATACCCGGGCGTGCCTAAGGGGTCCTTCTTATCGCCCACTCTCTTCTTTATGTATATCAGTGATATGCATAAGGAGGCATCCACTGCTATGTAGATGACAGCATTCTACATGGGTGTTATTTCAACAAGATCGAGTTCTATGCCAAGAAAACGTAGGCATACGCGGTTACAGTTACAATATCTCCTTCTCTTTCCCTTCCAATTCTTCTAGACACACTACTACCTACACAGACTGTCCTGTATCAATGTACGGAATGGACGTTCGTTGCAAACTAAATAGTTTGAAAATTATATTGAGCGTTGTGAAAACCGCAACTTGTAAACTCGGAGTGCTGAACAGGACGAGTGATGTATTCTGTAGAAGACACAGGTTCGTCCCTACGAAAGATACTGTTCTCGCCTCTAGGATGGCTCAACACAGTATCTGCTAGACGCTCTTGATGGATTGCAGCAGCGTGCGATCTAAATCATAGATAGTCCTAAGGTCACCAAAAGTCTTGATCCTCTGCAGCTGCGTAGACATATAGCCGCATTGGCAGTTTTTTTACCAGCTATCCTATAATGAGTGTTCTGATAAACCCTTTAAATTGCTCCCACCCTCTCATTTCCTACAATAAGACAACACACGCAGTTTTTTTTCCGGTTTTCTAATGTAAAAAAGGACATGATTAATTCTATTCAAACATACATGGAAATAATGGTCAATTGTTAGGAAAAACAACTCCCGAAGTTTGTATCGAATTTACGGGCAAAGAAAATTACATCATTTGCAGTAGCGATTTTTGAATTGGGAACAATACAAAGTTATTGATATGACAACTATGACAAAAGACGTCCAATCAATATTGCTAGAGCGTTGGAATGGATGAATGCTATCTTTAATCGAAGAATCAAAATAAAGATCTATTTGATCACTACAACAGTTACTGTTAATCGTCTTCACAGCTTTGTTCATGGCGAAGTAGCATCTAGTACCTACAGTTCTTCTAAGTGGGGAATGGAGTGATGGATGCTCAAATCAAGTAAAGATAGAAGCGTAAAATTTTGATAATCCATGCCCACCTTTTTGTCTTCTGTGATATTTACCAAAACCGTCGTAGTACTGTGTCCAGGACGGAAGACGGATTTACACGGTTTAGAAGCGAGTTAAATTGTGATAAAAATCTGTTTTATTGCTTATTTATTGAAATGTTTCTATTAAGTACTCCCGTTCATCAATTCTCTCATTACTAGACCCTCAGGATACAAAGGGAGCTATGTCTGTCACATTTAAGTGAGTACTAGTATATAAGAATACTAGGTAAGTAAGTGTAGATATAATAAAAATGAGACCCTCAATATGAGCACTTTAAGTTACGTTACACTTCTTTTTCTTTCTTCATAAAATGACTTCTGTAGCATACTCGGCGCGGTTTGCCAGTATTCAGTAAATGTAATATAAAATTAATGACGAGACGCCAATGTCAAATTTTTCCGTGCAATAAGTCTACGTTACGATTCGCTTCACAGAGACAAAGCTATCACCGAAAAAATAGTCGCCAAATCGCTTTGTTCTTGATGGTATTGTTCCTGCCGTATGTGGGTGACATCTAAACCCTGCGCATTGTCATGCGTGGGAAAGGAGTGTCCCACTCACTTGAAAGAGCTTATCAGAACACCCACTACGGACTACCTGGTAGAAAACCGCCAACGTGGCTATCTCTACGTAGCTGCAGAGGATCAAGACTTTTGGTGACCTCGGCACCAGCTATGATTCAGACTGCACGCTGCTGCAGTCTATTGAGAGTCAGTCAGTTTGTGACGATGGTTAGTGCTACTTGGTTTTTTTATGTGAACTCTAAAACTCAACTCAACGCAACTCAAACTCAGACTTGAGTTCTGCACACGTGCAGAAAACTTGATGTGACATGACCTAGTTTTATTTAATAAGAGTTTTATTAAATACAAGTCACGATAACATATCAGTATATTTATTAATTTATCAAATGAAAAAACATATAAATTTAGCGAAACATATTATCATTTTATAAAATGAAATGCATTACATACACAATAAGAAATTTAGAACATTCAATCAAATAAATAAAAATGAGTTAAAATAAAAGACCAAAAGCTACAAATAAAAAATTAAAAATCGAAAAATTCAGATTAAGATGCGATGGAAATCCGCAAATCCAGATACGATGAATCTCCGGATTTTGCATTCTCTCCCTATGAGTGATACGGTTCATTATTCAGCATATCTGTCATTCTTCATTAGCAGTAACTGTTGTACATCATTATTGAGCCGCTTTAACGTTTGAGCAACCGGCAGCGGCATTTTTTCTTGGGCCATTGCAGAAGTGACGTACATAAGGACGACGATGACCAGTAGTGCTCCTGAAAAAGATAGTTGTCTGTCAAATCACCCAAGTGTCAAGAAGGGTATGTTGTATGTTTTTCGCATGTATCTGGTCGGTTTCATTTATTTACGTATATTTACGTATACGTTTTTATACAAAATATATTTCTCATACTTCGAGTATGGTATCAATAAAGAAATAACCTTAACATAACATAAAGGGCATGTACTTACGCGATAAAATAAGTCATGGAATAATTTAAAACCTGACTGATACAGATTGATAGCCAGTCATATAAGTAATATGATAAGTGATAGTATTTGCAAATAACAAAACGAATGAAAGTAATGGGTACCACCTACTATTCAAGTTGTTTCAGTAACAATCGGGGTTTTTATATTCAAAAATGTATTTAACATTGCTTTAATCATCTTGTTAATTTGAAAATGTTAGTTTTTTATTTGTTATATACCTATTATATCTCTGTTAGCTAGAAAATATATTATAATAAGTAAGAAACTTAACTAAGCTACATTTTAAACCAAATAAATCGATAGAGAAACACTTACCAAGTTTGAAATTCATGTTGTTTGCTTAACGTCTGCTAATGCTTTGTTTGTGGAACGTCTGGCGCAAGAGAGTACTAATAGAGATAATAAGAGAACTTCTTAAAAAACAATGCTAAATTAAATAAGGGAAAATAATGAAAAACTGGTAATTATTTATTCGATTCATCCGCTCTTACAGGGCCACTTTTTGTTAGCATATTTTTTAGGGTTATCTCAGTATCGAAATAAATCCAAAAGAGAGGTAAATACGTTTTTATTCTGAATACCAAATTAAACCCAATACACTCATTATTTATTGATAATTTAGTCAAGCGGTAATTTGTAATACCTATTGCATAGGTAGGTACACCTATTGACATGATGTATATTTGACGTAAAAAATGACACTGATATCTTGAATCATGCACAATATGCACATACGTATTTGCTTCAGCTAGTAGTTACTTAGAATTTGTATACATAGTAGAATATTATATAAATAAGTATTTACCTCCTTTAGAATTAATTTAGATACTTAGATAACCCTAAAAAGATGTTAACAAAACATAGCCCTGAAGCAATGAATGAATTGAATGAATTAATATCAGTTTTTTAAAGAAGTTCTGTTATTATCTCCATAGTATAAAAACTTGCGCATCACAATTGAATTACTCGCAGACGCTAAGCAGACATAACATGAATGTCAAACTTGGTAAGTGTTTCTTTATCGTTTTATTTCGTTTAAAACATAGCTTACTTAAGTTCCTTACTTAGATTTTATAGTTTCTAGCTAACAGTCACCCTACGTTTATAACATATGAACCCGAGATTTCCAAATGAACTAGTTGGCTAAAACAATATTAAACTAGTTATTGAAAATCAAAAACCCGACAGGTACTAAAAAGATCGAAATTAATTTGATAGCAGTTGGCAGGGGCAGGTCAGGAGTACCCTAAACCGACGAGCATGCATGAAAAACGTAATGAGAGCGAATGAAGCAAGAGAAGTATGTCGGAATCGTAGCATATGAGATCCGTTATCTCTGAATCTCTGTTTCCAATAGGGGTATCTATAATTGGAAACAGGCGTGATTTTATGTATGTATGTATGTATTCATTTTCATTCAATCGGTTTATTATCTGCAAATGGTACAAACATGCAACATGCTATCAAACCTGTTTCGATCTGTTAAGTATCAGTCATTGAAAAATGGTAAAATTTTTCAATGACTTATTTTATTAGATACCTACGCTTTATTACTTATACTACGAGTATGCATACGTCCATACTAACATATATACCTACATAAAACCTACAAAATACGCGCAAAAAATATAACCCTTCTAGTCCTAGTCCCCCTAGTCGGGTGATTTGACAGACAACTATCTTTTTCAGGAGTTCTTCTGGTCATCGTCGCCCTGATCTACATCATTTCTACAATGGCCCAAGAAAACTTACAACCGTCGGCTGCTCGAATGTTGGTGCAGCTTACTGATAAAAATGTAAAAGAACTTCGTTTGAAGAATGGAAGATGGGTTGAGTACTCGTAAGGAACTGTATCAGTTTTAGGTAGGTGAAGAAAAATCCGAAATTTTATCAAATTCGGATTGGCGGATTTCCATGTCATATGAATTTTTCGAATTATTAGTCTTTTTTCTAAAGTTGCGTGTTATGTTATTTTGTTATGGTTTTTATTTGATATACTAATAAATTTACTGATTTTTTTTGAATTTCTGTTAAATGAACTTTGATGAATTAGACCATTCATTATTTCAAAAAATTATCGGTGCGAGTGCAGAATCTGCCGTGGTTCTCCCAAGCGACTACAATATGGGGTTCTTCAAAGGGCCTTAGAAGGTTTCTACAGGGTAGGCAGCGTGACGCCTCTGGTGTTGCAAACGTCCATGGGCCACGGTGAGCACTTCCCATCAGGTGGGCCGTGTGCTTGTCTGCCACTTAAGAATCCCAATGCTTTGCGACGCCCGCGCTTCAGAGTTCATACTGATGAATGCTGGTGTATCTAAGTGGTCCGTCTTATTGCCCACTCTTTTCGTTTAAGGCAGCAAAAACTGCTATGAATATGATAGCACCCTGCATAGGCGTTATTTCAGACAACCCGCGGCCAAGCCAAGGCTTTGAGGAACAAAAAAGGCAACTTGTCACTGTCCTCGACCGGAACGACATGTTCGAGTTTAATTTTAGAACAACGCAGGCATACGCGGTCACAGCTAAAGTATCTCCTTTTCTTCCCCCCCCCAATTCTTCAGGTCACACCACTATAAATACAGACTGTCCTGTATCAATGTATTTAGAATGAACGTTTATAGCAAAGTAAATAACTTGAAAATTATATCGAGAGTGCTGTGAAAATAGCATCTCGCAAGCTCGTAGTTCTAAACAGGACGAGGCAATTTTTCACACGATGAAAGTATTGGAACGATTGAGATGTGTATCTACATTACTAATAAATAATTGTTCCTGTTACATTTGCAAGAGTGAAAGTTTTATATTCGATTTACAAATATATAAAGTACCAGTGAGAGAACGTATTGTGAGATACTTCCTTCAGAGAGAGGATCCTCTGCGCAATACGCTTGTACCACCAATCTCTCGTTTTACCTATAACTGTAAGAAAATGAACTCTCGGTACTCAGTAAATTTCTATTTTATGTCATAAATCATTTGACAGTGAAACGTTACTTAATTTAGTGAAATTTTCATGTCAATACTAAAATATATAAACTTGCTATATTTTTTTACACCATCCTTGTTCTTACAACTATTACTAATTATTGTCTAGAATCGAGATCAGCCAGTTAATAAATCGATGTTGACAACGATTGCGTGCTTCTTGGGAGGTTATTTTTTCTTTTATTCTGTGTTTCATGAACTAATATTTGAATACTAATTGTTATTTTTTACGAAGAGTAAAAGAATAATAAAATTATTCATCCATATTATATTACCTATTATTTTAAATTAATAACGTGTAATTTAATATAACTAACTATATACGTTTTGAATAGTTCTTTGTAAAATATTTATTCTTTTTAAAGGCTTAAAATATCGCGTTTACATTCAAAAATCATTTATATAACCTATTAAAATTATTTATATAACCTATAAAAATCTTCAGTATGTTGGTAATTTATTTATTACATTTACTTTTTGACTGGATATTACTCGCGGTTTAGCTGCTAATCTATTACAAACACGATAGAGATCGATGGGGAGGAATATTTTGATGCCGAAAGTTGCAGTCTCTCTACCTTTTTATAATTAATATAGATGTGTAAATATTTTGTATATAGTTATTAATATTCTGTATATAAATTAATAATGCTATGTGATATAAATAAAAAACACCATATTTGGTTACAAACAAATACCAAAACATGAATGAGTACTTATTATCACCAGAAACGAGAGGTTTGGAAATAAGTGATAACCGATATATTAATATGCAGTAATATTGTGGTAATACAGTAGATGGTTACCAATAGAAGGGCTGACTTGGTTAGTATCACTTACCCTTGTCAACAGTTGCGGTAGCGCTGATTTTATTTTTTATACCTGACTGGCGAACCCGCGCAACTTCGTCTGCGTCACCCCGTATTTGCAACATTTTTCACCTCTCTCCGCACAAGTTGGTTGTAGCATGTTGTTATATACCTACATATAAACCTTCCTCCTCAATCGCTCTACCTATTAAAAAAACCGTATTCAAATCCGTTGCGTAGTTTTAAAGATTGAGCATACAAAGGGACATAAGGACATAGGGATATAGGGACAGAGAACGCGACTTTGTTTTATAATATGTAGTGATTTAGTACCTGATGGTAAGTAGTAAACGTAGCCTATTTACGTGTGCTTCATTAGAGGCCTACATTCGCGCTGCCGACTTTGGAGAAGCTTTCTAATGGCATTTTTGAAGAACTTCATATTGTAGTCGCTTAGAAAAACTACAGCCGAGAGTTCTTTCCATAGTTTGAGCGTGCGCGTAATCAAGTTCCTTTTATATCACGATCTTTAACGACCGTCTATGCACCGAGGCGAACGGGTTAAACTGGTATGCAGGCTCTCCGGTAAAAAGGTTACAGCAGTACTCCATGAGGGGATGAACCTATGCCTTATAAATAACTGCGGTATTGGATGTCGCTGGAGATATGGATTGAAAATATGGGAGCGGTGTGTCCCCTGGACACATTGTAGTGCGTTTTCTTAGCGCTGAATGCACATACTTGTGTCTCCTGGATCCTGGACACATTGTGGCGCGTTTTCTTAGCGCTGAATGCACATACTTGTGTCTCCTGGGTCCTGGACACATTGTGGCGCGTTTTCTTAGCGCTGAATGCACATACTTGTGTATTCTGGACACATTATAGCGCGTTTTCTTAGCGCTGAATGCACTTACTTGTGTCTAATGGACACATTGTGGTGCGTTTTCTTAGCGGTGAATTGACATACTTGTGTCTCCTGGACACATTATAGCGCGTTTTCTTAGCGCTGAATGCACTTACTTGTGTCTCCTGGACACATTGTGGCGCGTTTTCTTAGCGGTGAATGCACATACTTGTGTCTTAGTGGGATTTATTTTTTAATTTTTGATTAGACTAGGTAGTCCTCCTCAATCGGATTTACCAGAGAGCCTTGAATTTCGACACAAGTTGTTTGCGACTCTCCTCCAGGTCGGATTGAGAGATGTTTGTATGGCCTGTGTAACTTGTATCGCCGGTACCTATTGACGTTCGCATAACAATGAATAGAGTCATCAGACATGTCATTGATATGCAGCAGAAATAGGGTCGAAAACAACACTTATGGGACACCGTTGCTAGCGAACAATGAGTCGTTTACATTCATTATTTTGTAAATAGTAAAAGAAGTTTAAACGATTTTAAAATTAAATTACTTATTAGCACAATAATATATAATTCGTATTATTTTATTTGCTTCCTTCTTTCGTGTTTTTTTAAACTACAGAATGAGTTATTTTTTAAATCTTACAAATTTAGTTATTTTAAACTTATCAGGACATACCTAATTATTTGGATTTGAAAAGGTTTTCATTTATGGTGACCCTCTCATCCCACCAATCTTGTTTCATTATATATTTCAAACAAAATATATTATAATTAGGTACATACTATTCCTAATGTTTATAAAATTAGTAGCTAATATTAAGAAATTTTATGGTTGTTTGTTTATATAAATACCCCAACCTCTACTCAGGTGCGACTTATCGCAGGTTAAATAATACCTACTTATGTAGGTTTTAACCTACGATTAGTCGCACCTGGGAAGAGGTTGGGGTTGCGCCTGGGTTGACAAGACCCTCTAGTTTTTGTATATAACTGCTTTGCTTTGTATTGGTTCATTCATGTCATCGCGCTAAGTGCTTCATGGCTATCCATCCACCCCGCTCCAGTTAGTTTCTTGAAGGATATGGACTGTATGAACACTATTTGGGTTCGAGATCATCAATAAAAAAAATTTAATGCTTCTTCCTTTCTATCTTAAAGTGAGCATGGATAGTTTCGCACGCAAAAAATATTTTTGGTTAAATTTCTTTGGACTACGAAATTAATTGAACGACATAGCCAATAGCAAACATAGGGTGATCATTACGAGACTTTCTGTGATGTGTGTACAGGAGACAAATTGTTGTTCCCACTGACAGCAATAATATTCCGCAGTGAGCTCTGGCTACCCTACTCACCGCCAGGAACACATGATTATTATAAGACGCGGTATTATGTAGGGTGGAGGTACTTCCCCAATCTCCACTCCGCCTGCTCAATTGGGATGGGAGATACTGTCGCGTTTTACCTCTTACCTACCTACATGTTTTGGTTCTATTATTTTTTGACGCTGACCATAATATTCTTCAACGGCTACCTATTAAAAGCCTGTCCTCTTATACTTGATTACTAATATAAATGTACACGGAATGCATAGCGATATTATGTGCCGTAGTCAATGAAATACAATCGATTTTGCATATTTTGTTACCCGTACTGCGGGCAAGTAACTATTTGTATTTATTTACAAGATACATTTTCAATAACAACTTCTATAAGTAGCTCAATACATGCAAGTCTTATACACAATAATCATCATTATTTTTGCGTCAACCCCGGTCGCATCTGAGTCATCTCGGAGTTCGTAGCCCACTTTCCGACATTTTATTTCCCCACTTCGCACGGGTTTGACATCGCTGGCAGTGAGACTCATTGCACGCATGTCACCCTCTACGAAACCAAACCAGAACTTCTTTGGTCTACTAACCAGAACTGTAAAATGAATAATCATAACTATAATTATGATAATGCGAAACTAATAGGAGATACGGCCCTAACAAAAAATAGCAGATTTTGATAAACCCAACCAATATACACTATAGGTTTTCTCATTTTGAACTTTACTTTTTCTTTTTTGCTTTGTCTTATTATTTTCAGGGGCATACATACTAGGACAGATGAGCAGAGTCTGCTCACGATGTGTTCTAATATTATGCAATAGTATTTTCCTAGCACCATAATCATAACACTGGCACAAATAAATTAGACTTCAAGTTGGTCAATTGCCTTAATAAAAAGGTGAAGCAAGGTTTGAGAAGGAAAGTACACAGAGCAACGTGAGCAAACTATAAATATTTGTTTATTAAACATTTGTAGGATTCGAGTATGTTAGTGTATTTTCTAGAGCTTAAATTAGGAAAATACATAAATTCATCCCATTCTTTGAAAATGATTTTAGATAGAATCTTATATATATAATATTTCTGTATATAAACTGACAGATAAAATATAAATTAATATCCAGTGAAACCCCGCTCATCGTAAAAAGTTGTATATGACTGCTTGCACTGATCTGGTCGTACCTCGGAGAACACGTTAAGCCGTCGGTTCCAGGTGCCATACAAACATCTATGGCAGTCGTTACGGGTAGTTGGAGCCCTCAAAAGGCCAACCAGTCTTACTTGGAACTTTGATATCGCCATTGGTCAATGGACCATTGGTCCCACAACCAATGGTCCATTGACCAATGGCGATATCAATGGTCAGATTGCAGTCGCTTCACGAAAAATATTGAGTTTAACCGCACCATAGGTAGACTGGAAAGCCAACCCCATCTGAGTTGGGAAAAGGTTCAGATAAGGAAACTGTATAGTCAACATCAATTTTTAACATCTGACGTAAAAATGACGGGCTGTTAAGTTTAACGTGTCAACGTTTGTGTGTGTGTGTGAGTGTCTGTCTGTGGCATTCGAGCTCCCGAACAGATAAACTTATTCGGATGTAGTTTTATTTGCTTGATAGGTGAATTAGTCGACAGCCATGTTTAATGAAAATCGGTCCAAGATGGCCACCGCCACAAAATGGTGTATTACATATTTATACACAACTCCTTCAATATGAGTGATGGGTGGATGAAAATACATCGAAAAAATAAAAATAAATAATTCAAGGATGTTCGTGATGGCGGTTTTTAAAACTTGTATGAGTCAATAGACAGATCTAGGGTAAGGATGACTATGCTGGCGGTTTACTGGTAATGCACTTCGTATCATGGAGCAAAAACAAATAGACATGGCACTTTATATACACTTTGTTAATCAATATATTATGTTAATTTGCCATAATCAGAACATTTTTATATCTAACTGTGAAAACTTTCGAAGTATTTTCCTTCCTTGGACGGTCAAAAACTACCTGTAGATCTATATATGCGCCAAATTTTATTCAGATTGTGTTTGACTAATAAACATCCATCCAAACTTAGGCATGTATTTATATCATTATATCCGAACTAATATTTCTGTGTTGTCACGGAGAAAGAATATACTCCATCTCATCCGAAGAGAACGAAAAAATTGCAGATGATATCACTGCAGATCACTGCACGAGAATGAAAACTCGAAATACAATCCTGTACTAATCTGTCTAGCCAGTGTCTCTATCTATTTAATCAAACCATTGCGTGTACGCACTGTTGCTATCCCATAGATCGTTAATTGATTCCCTTACTAAAAAAAATCAAAAGGACAGAAATTAAAAAAATATATAATTAATAAGGCATTCAAAAGCACTTTAGACCGCCTTATCGGAGATGATCCTTTTAAAAATGATATTAATCTATTGAAGTGAGGTTCAGGAAGTGCGGTGAATGTTTTAGACAATTGAAAGATGCGTTATTAGAAGGATTATTAGATTAGGAATTCATTAAGAAAACTCATTCGTCATCATCAAAAAAGCATTCTTCTGCTGTCGAATCAACGGCATTTTTGGGTTGCCGTCGTCGTGAGAAGAAGAAGCAGATCAGAAACGTCATTAAAAAAATAGACCGGTTGCCAATTTCTATTAAGTACATTCTTTCAAATCAAATCAAATCAAATCAGTTTATTTGCATAAGACAGGTACATAAAGATGGTTTAATATACAATAATGTGCAAGTGCTCTGCTTATTACCTCGATAGGTGTGCAAATATATACATTGTCAAGTGTTAAAAATCTGAAGAAACTGTTACATCGAATTTAATTTGTAATATATATCGAATAATTAATAATGTCATTGTGTGTATTTCTATAAATATGTGGCTCTATGTTAAATATGCAGGTAATGCCTATAAGTCGTCGGAGGTCGCAAAATGACCTCCGTCCCCCATGAGCGCGGGCCTGGGTGTGACGGGTGGAGCCGCCGGTCACCCTAGCAGAAGCAGGCCACGGCGATGGCGCAAAATGCCACCCCATACCCAGGGGCTAGATGGGGACACCATGGTCCCCGCATTGGGGGAGGAGGGTCATCTCAACAGAGATGTCCCCGGGTCTGCCGGGGTGCGAGAGATATGTCTTGTATAATCTCACCTCCGGCAATCAAGGACCCATGATCGGAGTGCGTTTTATTCGGTTCGAGTCCGACATAATCACCTCCATCGGTTTTGGTGGAGGTGGTATCCGTGGGGATTTTGCGCACGATAAAAAAAAAAAAAAAAAAAAGGTAATGCCTATAAGTGCAGTGAACATGAACTGCAGTACTATATATTGTTGGTAGTTTTTTCTCGCAAGCATTCCTGTTTTGATAACTGTGCACTTCACTTGTTCTGTGAATACCTATGTACGTACTGCAAACCTGCAGTTTATAACTAAAATACTTGTGCACGCAGTGTTATTGATAATATTTTCTTAACATTTAATTTGTGTAGTGCAAAATACGTAATAGTAAGTAAAAATCAAATATATTAATATTTATCTACGTAAATAGGGCAGCGTTTATATCGTATGGAGGTTATTTTCACTCGTTACTTTTATAGTACCTTTGACAGATGGTTTATATATCTAATTTCAAAGACAGCCATAGCTTTGTCCGCCTAGCATCGTCAATATAAGCCCAAAATCTTTATAGCAAAGCCTTAGGTTTGTAGACTCCCTTAAGAAATTTATCATTAAAGAAATAAATGATCATCGTAAGCTGCTGAACACTTCAATTTTACATATAAATGTATCAACAATATTTGTAATTTTCAGGGGACAATTCCCTACTATTTTATTATTAAACTAGCTGACCCGCATAACTTCGTCGGCGTCGCCCCGTGTTTGCAACATATTTCACTTCTGCTCTGCACCGGTTGTATATAAACCTTCCTCTTCAATCACTTTATCTATTAAAAAACCGCATCAAAATCCGTTGCACAGTTTTAAAGATTTAAGCACACATAGGGACAGAGAAAGTGATTTTGTGTTATACCGACTATGTAATAATAATAATTATAATGATAGTGATGGTCCAATTGAGTGAAGTAGCTTTGTCTGTACCTTGAAAATATTAGAAATACTATTACTAATCCCGTTTTCAGTATATTAACTATACTGAAAACGGGAATTTTCTTTCTTTTGTTGAAGGACTACAAGCTGGCGCTATGCAAGTGACGTCATTGTCTTTACGTTAATGTGAAAATTCTCCGTAGGCTATTGGCTATACCTTACATCGAGTCACACTGGTTCCCTTATTTCAGTTTGGTATAGATTAATACAACATCTCTAACATGTTTTGTTGTCAAAATTATCCAGATAATTATAATAGTGCCAATAGTATAATAGTGCACTACATAAAATATATTCATACTTACTTACTTAGTATTTTTGAGACATTGAAATTTTCAATATTTGCTAACCCTACTACTAAATTATGACTGGTAAAAGCATTTGCTGCCTTTTTATTTCAAATAAAAAATTCATGTGCCACGCAACAAATAAGCTAGTTAATGACAATAAGATCTGAGGTGTGTTTGAGGTTTAATACTTAGTCAGTTTTTATTCAGAGAGTATATAATAGATATAAATAGATACTTATAAGTTGAGAAAGTTCAAAGCCTGCAGTTATTCACGGACTGCAAGCCTCTCTTTGTTCTTTCTTCAAGTAGTCCAGTACCAATCATACCCTTGACCTACGGCTCATTGCATACTACACTAATAACTCTATTCGTAAGTTTCCCAGTAAAGCTTTAAGCTTAGAAGTTACTTATGTGCTGTTGGAACTTTAATAATAAATGTGTTATTTAGTAGTTAAATGGTCTAAGGTTCCGAATTTCACTTAACTAACATGTCTGAATTTGAATTTTTAAATTTTAGTCTATTTGGCATCAGTTTAAAATAATTTAAATTCTTCATCAGAAGAGAGGAAAGCCTGCATCAGAGCCGTCAATCAGCAAGTGTATTAAGTTGCAGGTGAGGCTGATTTACGCTTCGAAGATTTTGATGGGCTGACATCCAAACTGCCCAACTTGTGATGTTTTTATCGAATATCGGGGCGTGGCGGTAATGAACGCGACTGCTACGCAGGAGGCGCGGGTTCGATTCCCGCTCAGTGCAAATATTTGTTTGCTTGAATATTTGCATTGATCTGGGTGTTTCTATGTATGATATGTATGTATTTACAAAAAAAAGTATCTATGTATGTTTATCCGCCTTCTAGAACCCATAACCCAAACTAGTTAAACTATGCTTACCATGGGTCTAGGTGACGTTGTGTAGATTGTACTAGAATGTCTTAATTTGTACCTTTCAGGTCACCATGTCTCCAATAACACTTGTCTTCATTCTGACTATCGTGCCTTGCTTCTGTCAGCGTCCATCTTTCGCTGGGATTCAACCAATCGGATACCCAGCTAGTATATCTTCAGGATTAGAAGACCGCTTCGGAGATGAAGCGCTTCCAGCACAACTAAATGGCCAGAAGGACTACGCAAATCGGTTGAGTGCACTGCCTCTGGATAAACAACCATTTTACTTTGTGAATAGACACCATGTTGCAAGTTATCTAGATAATCCAAGTACTTACCCACAAAGGCCTAGTGTATTCAACGAAAATAATAGGGGTTAAATTATCAGGGAAGGGGGTCATCTCAAAGAGATGTCCCCGGGTCTGCCGGGTGCGAGAGATATATCTTGTATAATTTCACCTCCGGCAATCAAAGACCCATGGACGGCGTGCGTTTTGGTCGGTTTGAGTCCGACATAATCACCTCCGTGGTATCCGTAGGGATTTTGCGCACGATAAAAAAGGGGTTAAGTTATCAAAGCCGCGGAATATAAAAATCAAGGGTCATATACTCGTCGACCATGTTAGTATTTAAATTAGTCCACCAAAGTCTCATTAATGATTAATCACATAAATACAAGACATTATTGGTTATAATTTTGTAAAGATATGGTAACTAATCACGTTGCAAATTATGTTAAACGACTTTATAGCATTGTGGCAAACAGGATAGCTACGGGGAACTTCATGTTCCAGGGCGAAATCCCTACGGACTAACGGCATAACAATATAATTTCCTAAGCATCTGTACCCGGAGATGCGTCAGTCGGCACGAGATGCTTCCACGAGGCTTCTCTAGCCAGTTCTCCATGTTGAGTCTTACCGCTGCTATCACGGTGTGTCTCCGAGGTATTGCCTCTTAATTTTTATACTATTCTTTCTTTCTTCTTACTATTTTATATATATATGATAAAAGCAATATTCTGGTGTAATAATTGAAGGAGATGAGGAAGAAAGAGGAAGGACCCTATTATAATAGTTTTAGAAGATAATGAGTCGTAACTTATGCATAAACGGAGATCAAATTAAGTGAACAATATGATGAACACTCACTATATTTACTTTTTAGTTTTAGGTCTTGTGTGGAAATGATGTCTTTGTATTAATTAAAGTTCACACGTTTCATTATTTACTTATTTCTATTTACCTATGTATTCATTATTCAGTTAACAGTCATGCACATTTCTTAAGAGCCTAGAGTTCTATAACGTACACATATAATAATAATAAATAACATTCATCACAATGTTCAGTCAGCTTACGACCACGATTAGTGCGTCTACTCCCACCTGTTCTGTTGAGTAGTTCTGTTGGCAGAACTTCTGTGCAACGCCCGAAACGTCAAGCAAATCAAAAGGTAAATTATTGTATTTCACTAACCAATAATAACATTAGCCTGAGTTACACGATCGTACTTCAACATTAACAGTGCAGTTAAAGTACCGGTCAGGTATAAAACAGGTTACACCATTTGACAATTGTTAAAATCACGTCATAACTTGACGCTAACTGTAACCCGCCACGCTCAAACGTCAAATTATAGCCAAACTTTTAGAATCAATGTTACTGTTACTGTTAAATTTGATGGAAACCTAAACTTTAACAGGTAATTGGAGCAACTAAGCCTAACAATAGGCACAGATAACTTACTGCGCAGTCTACACACAAAAAGGAAAGAGAAAGAACTATGACACTATAATTACAACCATTGCTTGTTGTATTTTATAAGCATTCAAACCACTGTTAAATATGTCCAGGTTCTTACACTCAACATTCTAATTGTGAACACTGCGTCTGGACAAATTGTTATTGGTGTACACAGTTCTATACAAAGGATCAGATTTTTTTATATTTATTTATGCTACGCAAATTTGAAAAAGAGGGTCACCATTGCAAACATGTTCAGTGCTACAATGGTGGCGTTCAGCTTGACAGCCTCATCAGATGCTTTTTCACGCCCCGCTTAAGGGACCCAGGACTGTAGGAAGAAGGAAACACGTGCGTATCCACCTATGAACTTAATACACAACGTATCGATAGGTATGTCCAGAAGACAAACCAAAAGGAAGAATACAAAACTTAAGACCAGAGTAATAAAGCTGTCCCCAGCTTTATTTCATTGCCATACCGTCATACGCAATGTGAAAATTTACCCCCATTCCCCATTTACACATCCCGTTTCTAAACTACTTGGTACTAGTGATATTTTCAAATGCAATGTAGGCATATTAAGATGATATCATTTAATCTCTCCATTTGGTATTGTTAATTGATCTGGATCAGTTAAGGTTAACCGTGGAGTAAAAAAGTAAAAAGTGGAAGCAACACAGGAGTATGGACCTTCTGAAGGCCGTTCTCCGAGATTATTTTTTACTTTTTGATCATCCCGTTTCCTTGTGACATTTTACTAGCTACTATAAATAGGGTGGCACTATACAAGGACACTAGGCCGGTAAAGTAGAAAGGTAACGACCTGTACAGTGAATATTTTAAAATAAAAACCAGTTAGGAACCCTAGTCAAAGAAATACAACAATTTTGTTCGATTTTAACCAGTTTTTGGTTTTCTTTTTGTATACTCGCCGATTATTGCGAATCAATTTTAATAGTTTTAATATTATGACAAATTGATGTGGTTTTTTAGGCTTCCACCTGCGAACGTGCTAATTAATAGATGGTGCTTCACCTAATAAATTGCTTGTTTTTTCCTCAATTCCTCTTTGCTCTGTAAAATGCTTAAGAAATTCACTGGTTAAACTGTTAATCTCAACAAATGATTTTTCCAAGCGACTTAAATATAGGGTACTTCAAAAAGGGCATTAGAAGGTTTCTACAGGGTAAGTAGCACAAGTGTAACGCCCCTGGTGTTGCAAACGTCCATTGGCCACGGTATACCGAGTGTTGCATTGTGCGGGGCGATGCTTCATCATCTTGCATTTCCATAAACAATAACTCATGTGTATTTCTGATTGTCATCATTGTGTGAACTGATTATAAGCAAGCAAGTCAACCAAGTTCTATATTGCCATCCTTTTGAAGCAGTAATTTGTCATAAATGAATTACATTTATACTTCTCTGTTGGCATTACACCGCTTATATTGACATTAAATAATGGTCTAGCTCCAGCGAATATCGTGTTTAATGTCAATTGTGACCTTAATTAACTTATAATCAGATGTATTTATTCATATTGTTTGATTTGAATTGTGGATTTCGTTGCAAAAACCAAATACCAATTTTCGTTCAAAACATTAGACTACTAGAGCGAGTTTTGCGCACACGCACCTGGGAATACCATTAATAACCTGGAAATTTATGTTAGTATCTTTTGGTCTACAAGAACTGGGTTATCAAAATGCAAATGAGTTTTTTAATCGCACATGTTATTTCTAAGGATGGCACGTTCAAACGAACAAATAAAGAATCTTTCCGGCCTTATCATTTGTAGAGATTACGTTTAAGATTAATAATAAAATTGGGCCATATAACCTCATTAAGGCCAATCTGAACCACCCAGTAAACAATGTGAAGGTTTGCTTGTTACAAATTTGTTTTACCCAGATAAAATCCTAACTACTTGTCTGGGTATTTACGAAAAAATATAGTGTGTAGGCCCACAGACTGTGGATAAGTGTCTGTGTTTATTTTATAAGTTTTTATGTAAGTTCTTTGTGCATACCCGACCTCAACTGAACTTATTAATCATAATTTGTAGCAGAAATGTGGTAATTATATCTATATAAATAAAAAATCATTTATTTTTTATTTAATACGTTGCTAAGCGTATAATTCAAAGACGGCTAAACCAATTTGAGTATTTTTTTAAATATCTCTTGAACGGTAAGGAAGGTCTTTATGGCGCACCGGGAACGGAATCAGTAGGTAGTTGATACGAATGGAGCTGCGGGCAACAGCTAGTTTTGATTAAATAATTTTATATTTTATTGTTCTAATATTTTTGTTATTTTAATTGTTATTGTGAACAATATATTCTATACATATATTCTAAATTAAAAAAAAAATAGATATTGTGTTTGTCAACAATATTAAAGAAAAATCACCTTAATACTAAACAGAAAACAACACATTCATTTTTGACTCATCGCGCAAGATTAACAATAATTGTGTCTAATCAATTTCAGGATCATATTAGTAAAACGACGCACACAATGCACATTATGAGCGATCATAATTAATCAAATCTTAGGCCTCATACGCATTGTCCGGTTAGCCGGAGTGCGGACATCCGTCCGGTTAACTGCAATCAAAAATATATACGCAAAAGTATTTTTTATTCGCACTGTGATGCGGCTGCCGCCCAACCGCTCCGGTCGCTCGGAGCGCTGCGGCCCGACTGACGGCTATCCGGACGGTCGCTGTACGCACTACGCGGATGCACTGCGGTTTGCTAGTTTACGGTTGCTCGCCATTGAAGCTAGCTAGCCACCACCCGGTTAACCGCAACTGCAACCGCATCCTGCGGCTAACCGGGCGGCTGTTCGCACTCCGGCTAACCGGACAATGCGTATGAGGCCTTACACAAATTGGGGTTTTTGACAAATTTTAAAATTATTTGGATGTACCTACTTGTTTATTGGGTTTATTCCCAGTTGCTTCAAATCTATTGTTCCACAAAATATTCCCTGCAACTTCAATTGTTTATATGAATAAAGTAATATCTGCAGTCATTCCTTACAGCTAAACATTTATTAATATTTTAAATATGCTGTTTATACACTGGGAAAAAAAATCATGGAGCAATGGGGAAAAATTGAAAAATTTATGGGGAACGTGGTCCACCGCTTAGGTATAGTTTTTGGTTGATGCGCCGACTTTTCCGGCAGTTAATGCCGGCTGACCATCCACCCAACAATACAGTATAAATTGTTGTGATCAATAAACAATTTATAATATACGAATTGCAATCAACACACACATTAATCATTAATTTCGAAATGAAAATTCAATTATATGAAGGTATCGAATGTCATCATATAATAATTATGAGCTTATGATAACACGATAACGAACTCTTAATTTCAGTTTGGAGCAATGAATGATAGTCTTTCATTTATTTTGGCAGCTAATTCATTTGTAATGGGTATCGAATTTCTGTGCGTTATAAATGAAGTCATATCTTTGATATGATTGACAACATTTAATTCAGTCACGAAATGACATAGCAAGAAAATGAAATAAAGTTTAATTTATGTTTTCTTCGAGTTTTTTAGTTTTTCAGTATATTTAGATTTTATAGAGTCTTAGGGATTCTCATGATTGTCAGCTATTATACAGATATCTTGTTACATTTAAGTAATTTATACAGATTTTGGTTAGAACACATGCCAGCGTTAAGTAATATTTACGAATGCTAAATACCAATGAATTTAGAGATGTACATTTATACACAAACCTGTGATCACTTTGTGTGACAACTGTTTGCCTGGTCACAATTTATTTCAGACTAATTTTGTGTTGTTTAACAATTAAGAACACTTCAAACTCTTAACTTGTGGCAATATTACTGGGAATAAATTTTGAACGGCCATTACGTGAATTAAAGGTCTAATTTGTTAAATCATTACCACCATCTAAACAAGAGGGTTCGTAATGACTGGGACTTATTATTTTGTCGTTAATGTAAAGGCAGTAAGGGCTATTTTATTAGATTACGATTTAGGTCGGTATATATGCGCTGCTTGAATTTGAATTTATTTAGGACTACTCTTCACAGTTAGAGTAGACTATTGTGGAAACGAAATATGTGGTATTTCGTTATTTTTTTTTATGGCACGTCAATTTGACTTCACCTCGCCTGATGTTAAACTGAAGGCAAAGTCTCATGAAAGAGGGTCACCATTGCAAACACGTTCAGTGCTACATTGGTGGCGCTCAACTTGACAGCCTCATCAGTGACAATGTGTGTGAGTGAGAGATAATGGCAATGATGAACGCATGTGCGATTTCTACATGGTTGAAATACGATTTTAGGATAGTGGAAATTTAAAATACTCCTAGTTGCATTTGATGCATATGATCAAGTTTAGTAGCTTGACCTCGGCATTTATGAATGTAGTAAAACAGGTGTATCGGCTTATAGTGAGTTTCTGGCTCTGGTTTATAAATAATAATAATAATAATACTTCATTGACATTAAGGATGTACATGATTAACTAGTCTAGGTTACATAGGTTGAGTAATATCTAGAAAAGGCGTAAATTTTGTTAATATATTTTAATGATCCCTACCTCCTAAACTAGGATAACCTGTGTCTTAGGAGACAGTGTTCGGCCATTGAGACATTATTTATATAGGAGCAGTTTGGGTCACTCGAACCATTAGATTTATATAATTATGTATGAACAATGTATATTTGGAGTGTTTGTGTGTGTGCGCTTTGTGTGTGTGTGTATGTGTGTGTGTGTGCGTGTGTGTGTGTGTGTTTGTATTTGTGTCGTGTGTGTGTGTGTGTGTGTGTGTGTGTGCGTGTGTGTGTATGTTTGTGTCGTGTGTGTGTGTGTGTGTGTGCTTGTTCACTAACCATTTGTTGGATTGTGTTGTTGTGTTAGGCCAGGTATATCATTATGGATTCCGTACGTGCATAGTCCTGTTGAAGAAGCCATGTTGTCACTTTGTATTTGTATTAATTAATTTTTCATTTATCTGCTTATAAATGTGAGTGCTTATTATATAGTACTGATGCTTAGCAAACGTGGTTCTATGAGGCGTAGCCGAAGGATAGTTTTTACGTCTATTGGGATTAGAGGGAGGGACGCTTGTGTGTTTCCTCAGAACACACCGGAGCACGTATAACTGCCGGACCGTCAATACGTCGCACTCATTATACAATTGATCAGTAGAGTATCCGATAGGTTTTCGAGTCATGACCTTTAAAATTGCTCTCTGAGCTCTCTCTATTTTGAGGAAATTATTCTTTGAGGCTCCTCCCCATACCGTGATACAATATCCTATGACTGATTGGCATAGCGTTTTGAAAACCATTTTTAGGGTGTCAAAGTTTGCTGAGGCTCTGAGTGACTTGAAAATATGTATAAGCCTTAGAGTTCTCGTAGTCAGGGTTTCCATATGCTCGTCCCATCGTAGTCCTGTATCTATTTCTACACCCAGATATCGCACGGTATTGGTTTTATTGAGTTTCAGGCATGAGCATGGAGCTACTAGTTGTGGGCACGTATGCGCTGTTATTGAGAACAAAGAGTCTGGGGACGTGTTTTGTCGGAGGAAAAATTGTATGTAATATGTTTTCTGGTAGATCAGGGTTAGAAGGTTTGTTTTGAGCCATTGTGTCATCTTAATTAAGGCTAATTCTGCGCTGCTTTTGACACTGGCCCAGTTAGGTCCGGATACAATGATGGTGGTGTCGTCAGCATAAGCGTACATTTGTGCATCGGGGAGTGTCATATTACATAGGTCATTCACGTATATTAAGAACAAGATTGGTCCCAAGATACTTCCCTGTGGGACTCCGTAGAATATAGGTTCTTCTTCACTGAGGCATTGATCTATTTTTACCGGTTTGCAGTGCAATTAGTGATGGTGAAGAGTCAATGTATGAATTTGGGATCGCAAATAACACCAGTGACATCGTGCCATTTGTCCACTCAAGAGATATTTAGCAATCGCTCCCGGAAAAGTCACAAAATAAGAGGACCTCAGGCCCAAAGTGAAAACAATGCAACTGGAAAAAACCGTTATGATGATGACAACAATAGTAATAATTAAAGAGAAGTAATAACTTGAATTCTAAACACATTTTAATTTCTTGCCAAACCTGTTCATATTTTGTTTACGTAATAATTAATAATGGTCTTTACGTTGTAATAACCTGTATTTGTTTTTTAAGTCTAGAAAGAATAGTTTAGTTAATAATAATATCTATTACGGTATATTAAAATGTTATGTTAGTTCTCGTTAGTAAACTTATTGGCACACAAAGTTAGAACTAATAAAAGTAAAACACATTATTTTAAAATCTTTATTACGATTTAATGATGAAATATATCACGTAGCTCCTTCTATCAAATTATACAAATAAATACAAGTATTTATTTTGTTCTAAACTACACACACACTGGCATGGATAACAGCACTGGCACTGGTCTTCACAAAATAAAATATAAACACGAACTTAAAAATAATAATCATTTCTTTCATGTTAATCTATAAACCAATTACGATGAGAGGCAAAGCTTTGAGGATTGGCCCTATAATCTTCTAAAGCTTGCCAGTTGAGCAACCAAAATGGTTGTTGATCTACAGGCAGTTTGCTTAACTTCGCCACCAGTTCTGCGTCGCCCAGAGCTTCAATTGGTAGCCTTCTAGTTGTAGTAACACTAGGAACCGTAGACGCAGTAAAAGCAGGGTCATCGCTTAATCTGAAGAATTATTCAAAAATTGGTTATAATTGATACATTTCAACTATGTTATATTACATTCTTTATTGATAACACACTTTTACTTCTCCACAAATATCGTGGAGAAGTACAAGTGTGTTATCAATAACCATACATACATACATACATAACCATAAGTTCCACTAAGTGTCATCAGTCAACAATATAAATAATAATGTACATTTGTTTCATCTATTTGGTATTGTTAAAGTTACCCTAAAAGAACATGCTATATTTTTTGCAGAAAGCGATATATTCTTAGTTCCACTTTTTTAATCAAATATTAAATAAACACAGACAAACATGTTAATAAGATATGAATCAACCTTTAGTTTTATTATGTCGTTTTATAATAGGTCTTTACATATAAAATTGCCGAAATTCTCTTACAGACTCATGATTAAGGAAAATTAAGATATTATCTTTAAAATTGACGAAAATAAGTTAATGATTCCGCTCTGTGTAAATATTTACCTGTCTGCTATTCCATTAGAATTAGCTGCTGCTACATTTACTGCTGCTGCATTTGCAGGTGCTGCATTTGCAGGTACTGCATCCACTATTGCTGGACTTGCAGGGCTGAATGGAATAGAAGGGTATCCAACAGGTCGCCTACCGGCATATGGTGAGCGCTGGGCGAGACAGCCGACGATCGCAATTGACAGTATTGCAATGATTTTCATATTGAAATTCTGAAATAAATGTATTAGGTAACTTAATCTCATGTCTAAATTCGATTCATAATTTATTAGCTGTTGCCCGCGACTCCACCCGCGTGGATGTCTGTTATCGCGCAATGCGACGGTGCTCCGAGTGAAAAAAAACTGAAATATAGTATAGTGTTGTTGAGTTTATTCATTACACAGATACACACACACACACATACACACACAAACACACACATACACGCACACCCATACATATTTTCCTCTTAAAATATTAGTGTATATAAATAGATTTTAACAAATCACATATCTAACAATATCGAGCCTTATTTTATGATAAGTTTAAAGAAGTTCGGGCTTGATAGGTAACTCATATTATACCCTTTATGAGTTCCCATCACTATAGAGCCCAGAAATCGTCCGCCACTCAGCCTCCGTGGCGGGTTGGTAGGGAACGCAACTGCTACGTAGGAAGTGCGGGTTCAATCCGAACTCATTCCTAATATTTGTACGCATGAATGAAAATGGCTATTTAGCCATGTACGTAATGAGTAGTACGTAATGAAATTGGTCTAATCGTGACTTGGAGAGCACTTTAAGCCGTCTGTCACGGTTGTCACACGAACATCTGTGGCAGTCGTTACGGGTAGCTGAAGCTCTAAAAGGCTCAAAAACTAGTCTAACTGCAGTACTTCGATATCGTCAATGACTATAGGTTGTGGAAGCCAGACAGCAGTCACTTCATGGAAAATATCGAAGTTCAGCCGTGAAGCAGTTAGACTGGAGAAAGTGAACCCCAAACTTCAACGTGACAATTTCGAATGTAACCGGGATTAACGGAAGGATACTGATGACTCTTTTCATTTGAAGAACCAACTCTTTTGCAGAACCAACCCTTGTTAGATATTCCTGGAAAGCCGTATAAGTTAATGTGCAGACTTGTATTGGCCGTTATTTTGACTGGATATGCGTCTACAATATGGGGTACTTCAAGAAGGGCATTAGAAGGTTTCTACAAGGTAGGCAGCACGAGTGTGACGCCCCTGGTGTTGCAAACGTCCATAGGCACAGTGACCGCTTCCCATCAGGTGGGCTGTATGCTTGTCTGCTACCTAAGTGGTATTATGGTATTTAAAAAAAAATCAGTAAATAAAGTAAAATTAAATAACACAAAGTTCTATTATGTAATATTCTGGTCAAGTTTTTAATTTAAAACACTATACTTACAAATTTATGTGCAATGACGAAAATAGAAACACGAAAAACTATTAAATTATCATTTATATAACTATTATTATATTTATGTCTAGATGTTCACTGTACAATAGTAGATAATCATCTGAAGAAAAATATCAAACTTGTGTCATATATAGGTATTTTAATTAACTAAACGCTGGCCTCTTCCAGCGTAAGGCGACCAGTGACGCGTAAATTGACTACAAAATCTCACCTAACCGGTCTACCGTTGAATGACGCATAGTCTAATAAGCTTAGTATGGATTTTCCCATTAAGAGGGTTTAACTAATTCCAGTTAATAGGAAAACTGTGATAGGAAGTGATTTAACGTATCTGTACCCTATTAGTGTAACATAATGTGTCTGAGCACGGTGTTCGAGTCTAAAAGTGTGCTGCGGACGTGAACCAATGTTTAATAATAAGTAATTTAGCTAAATTGAAGGGTTTAAATGAGATTAGTATACCACTCATATCGATTACGAATAAATCCATGAAGTTCTTTGGTACCCAACTTTACCTGCAATCCAGTACATGTACAGAATACGATACAAATGAGACTCATCAGGAATATTCTGGGTTCTGCGGATCTCTCTGATTTAACTGAGAATAAAATTAAGATGATAAAGACTATACTCATTTTATGCACATAAAATTAAGTTATTACTGGGCATCGATTCTACTAATTGGCAACCATACTCAAGGCACTGAGATTACAAAAAGTGTCATTTAATTTTTGACTCTACTTTATATAGTTAAAGTTCAAAATTAAATCGCACTGTGTACATAGTCTTCTTTGTTTATCTATACTAATATTATAAAGAGGAAAGATTTGTACCTATTTTTGTATGTTTGTATGTTTGTAATGAATAGGCTCAAAAAGTACTGGGCCGATTTAAACAATTCTTTCACCTCTAAAAGGCTACAATATCTAGGAGTAACATAGGCTATATATCATCACGCTACCATACAAGGGAGCGGAGTAATAATCATAAATCTCAATTGATCCGGTAAATTTCTATACATTGGCGCTAATATCGCTAACAATTTCCGTTGTCATGACAGCAAGGAAAAGTAGTATAGAGAGGCAAGTAGTGAATCGAGTAGAGTCGTACAACGCGATAATCGACATCCACGCGGGCGGAGCCGCGGGTAACAGCTAGTTTATTTAATATTTTGGTAAAATGACCCAATCGAATTTATGTCGGAAAAACATACTAACTGTTTTAGAAAATTTTCATTACAAATTACTAACCCCGCCTGATTGTAAACTTGGGAGCAGTCCAAAGATTAGTGACTGCCTTTATAGATTCTGTTTTGCCTAGAATGGCGATTCCTACTTTGACGAGCAAGACTAGTGGTGTTTTTTACGCTCCGCTTAAAGGACTCGGTACGGTAAGACGAACGAAATACAAGCACGTTGGAAATATACGAGCGTAACGTAACCGTATACGGGTGGCATTGAACTCGACCAAGTTCGCAGAACCCCAGTGGTAAATTGTTGAGTTTAGTGACAAATTGCCTTCTTTGAACTTCAATGTCAGTCCGCTTGGTTGCTGGTTGTTCAAAATAGCGCCCGTGGAAGGTGCTGTCATCTGCATGTATGAGCAAGTAATGCTCGAGAAGGAGGTGGCAGAGCGAGTTCAATAAATTCTCTGGGCCCACACAGTCCTAAACCAGCGAAGGCGACTTGAGAATCAAAAGTCGCAAAATGACCTACGTCCGGGGGGTGAAAGGTGGAGGCGCCTATGGCCTTAGCTACGCAGATCTGTGTTACGTAATGGACAACGTTGTTAATTGTGGCCCAGACCCAATCTGACAAAATATAATTAGAAGTTGATCATTGACTCCAAGAAGAGCAAGAATAATGTATGTCAATCAGATTTAGGATATTTTGAAGACCACCAGCCACCATGACTGCATGCATGTATGAAGTAGTAGAAGCGAAGCACAGGCACAGGACCGTAGCTAATGGAAGTATGTTGTTTCTTAGTAGGTACTGTTGAAAAATAAACCAGCAAGTCAAGATGGTATCAAGTACCAAGTAGCGGTAGCGCATTAATAGTTGTCTTATAGCTATTCTGACTATTGAAAACTCAAATTCGTCCAAAATATACACGAAGCAAAAGACTTGTTTGAATTTTATAAGGCAGCTATTATCGAAACGTGTTCTTCGTTGATTTATGGACTAGCAGTATATTAATTATATTGTGTGGTCTATTATATTACAAGCAATCAACATTCGATTCGAATTTTTAACACATTTTGAGGTTCTGTACCTCTAAATGAAAAAAAAAGAACCCTTATAGGATTACTTCGATGAAATCTGGCAAGAAGCACTCAGGGTCTTGTAGCGCAAGTAAAGAATAATCTAATCGGAAATTCTAAAATAATGTGGTTCACCACTTCAGAACAAAAATTCTTACTGAACATTTTATATAAGAACGCATGAAAGTATTACGTTGAAACTAGTATAAAATACTCATGTTTATAATTTCTTACAGCTGTGAAAATATTAAACTTCTAAATTAACTCAATCTAAATATGTTACGATTTATATACCTACCATAAGTACGTCCCTGAATCCAATTGTGTACGAAACCCTCAGCGTGCGACAACACTTGACCAGTTTTTTTTTAAATCAATCGTATTATTTTTTGCGGTACTTTAGCCTTTAATCAAACTTTTTCCTTATTTTTAATGTCCTGTGTTTATCGTGCCTACCGTTTTAAAACCAGCCAAAATAATATGATCCATATAAACAATTTGTGGGGTTAATTAGGTTAACATGAAAAAGTTCAGAATGTGCGAGTAGATGAAGATTCCGCAAATTCAAAGGTGATATATAATTATAATATAAATGTATAATAATTATTATGATACATATTTTATATGCTTACGCCCGTAATCCCCTAAGGGGTACCCAGCGATATATCTCACACCTGCATTTCACCAAACATGACTTTCGGTCCCAGGTAATAGAGATGGCCTATGGATGCTAATCGGGCACTTCGTCAAAAAATGGATATGCCAAACAAATTGCTAAGTTTAAGTTGCAGTTAAATAAATTTGGAAAAATCCAAGCTGATTCCTTGCTATGCGGTGTAAGTTGCAAGGAAATCAATTACGTGCTTAGCCGCATAAGCACTACCAATTAACGTCTTGGAGAGTATCAGACGGTATATGATATATATAATCCTTATGAACCGCCAACTCCTACTTTTTCGCCTGTGACTGACCACTCATGAAGGAATATAGTACTTCATTCAACGTACAATATTATATTTAAAACGAGAAGGTTTTAACCTTAGTTACCACAAATTATCAAGAGGAAGAGTGAACTCAAGGACCTCGTGTGAAGAATTTCAAGTAACATACAATCAATTGTATAAAAACGTGTTATTCGTCAAGCGTGTAGATTTATCAGAAGCGTCCATAATATTTGCATAAGTTCAGTACCTACACTCGGAAATTTTATGCAGGGTTAAGGCATAATATATTTTTTTAACAATAAATCATTATTCAAGTCTATTAGTTGTCTTTGCCCGCGGCTCCACTCACATGGATGTCGATTATTGCGCAATATTGAAAATGTGAGTGCTCTATTTGACTCTCTATTCGACTTTCTACTCGATTCAGTACTCCATTATACTGAATTCTCTATTCGAGTCTCTATTTACTTAACTTTTTCTTTAATTTGCCCTCAATTTCTCCATCTGTTCATTTTACCATTTCTGCATCTCTCTATCAGCCGTTATTCAACTTTTCACTTTCCCTCTTTTTTCTCCTTCTACCCCTCTCCTTCTAGCCTTCACAAGGGGTGACCCGTACCGCTTCAGCTTCCCTCTCGCCTTGCTCGCACCCATTCCGTATCTTACCCTTCTACTTCATCCTCCCTTCCCTCTACCCCTTTAACATTTCCCTCTCCTCCCAACACATTCGTTTTTTTTCTAAAAAGACACAAAAATGTATGTTGGGACAAAAGGAATTTTGTGGGATTGAAATAAAAAGGCGGTAAATGTGTTCTAGAATATAAATTATAGTATTTATTAAGGAGTAATTTATCATAATGTCAGACCTTAAATAGACAATGTTATTTAACTTGAATAGCATGACAATAATCTTATCATGCCTATATAATTATTATTATAATGCGGTTACAGTAATTATATTTCAACTCAAATCAAGTCATTTCTAAATACTTTTAGATTTATTAGTAAATGCTAATGACAATTAAGTTCTTATCTGGGTACTTTGTTCTCAATATTCATATCAGTATTGTAATAATAATATTTGTCATAATCATCAGGTACAATTTATTTTATTCAGGTACAGTTTATTCATGTATTTACAAGGACTCCTGTATTTCTCCTAGACAAACTGTTGAGATGAAAAATTGTCTCGTAATTTGGGAGCAATGTGGGAAAGAGAGAGATACAAATAGTTAATTAATGAATTTTAGCTATTAGATGATTATTGATTTGGTCTGTGGTATATAATATAATATGTACATAGAAGGCATTGCGTATATATTCTATATAATTAAATAGGTAGAATTATTGAATACCGTAATTTAGTTATCTATTTATAAATTTGAAATTGTGAAAGTAATTACACATGCAAGATTTTTTATATTTTATCCATACCCTGAATGTAAGAGAGAGAGAGTTCAAAAACAACATAGTCAGGTAATATGAAAGTAGGTGGTACTTCTTAAGTATACCTTACATGTAATTTTTATTCCTTTTTTGAATTTAAAATATTAAGAATAGTGTTCGTTCCATCATTTCTTCTTCTTTTCGATTTCTTCTTCTTATCGATAAATTATATCATTGCGTTCTTTTTATGAATCCAAATTATATTATTTTGCTACAGAAACTACTCTTTTGTTAATTTCTGAATACCATGTTGTCAATAAATATGTTAGGTCTTAATGAATAAGTGTGGGGGTGTTTACGTTCTTCCTCTAACGCTTTCCAATTGAGGAACCAAAAAGGTTGATGTTCTATAGGCAACTTGCTCAACCTGTTTATCAAGTCTACATCACCTAGGGCTTCTATTGGTAGCCTTTGGGTTGTTGTTGGACCAGTATCACCAAATCTGAAAGAAAATAAGCAAATGATGTTTCAAATTAAGTATATTACGGTTTTTTTATATATTTGCATGCACGAATACGGCTATTCGTATTGCTCTGGTCATGCCTCGGAGAGCACGTTAAGCTATCGGTCCCGGTTGTCATGCAAACATCCCCTCAAGCTCAAGGGAAATATCTAATGTTGAAAAAATAGGTCCAAGTATGAATGTAGGGCTTTTAAGAACTGAGGTCAGCCCAAGAAATGAAGAAACAGAAAAACACCCCTAGAAATAGAATGATGATAATGATAGTTTTAGTTGTAAGTATATAAGTACATTATTGATAACACACGTACTTATCGTACTTATCCAAGATATTTATTATTGTACTTAGCGGGCTTCGTCTTGCGGCATTCTCAAAAGTTAATAATATTGAGAGTTATGAAATTTCTTATCGTCAAACACTACATTATTTTACCATCTTTTAGTACTTACCTGTCTCCTAATCCATTTGGAGTAGTGGTTGTCTCAATAACAGGGTATCCGATAGGCCTCGAGCCAGCATATGTTGGGCGTTGAGCCAGGCAGCCGATGATCATAGAGATCAGTACAATGATGACTTTCATTTTTGATGTCTGAAATAGAAAAAATGGATACTGTAGCGATTGGCCTAATTAAGTGCAAGTCAATTTCACCGGCGGGAAACTGCAGCAGGTCAGGAACGAGTCTCTGGAACTTTCCTTTTAGAGTTAGAAGGTCAAACGGTAGTCGTTCTGGTAATGGCCAAGATAAACCAAAAATAGGAAAATAGGGTGAATAAATCGGGCAGAAATAGTTTGACGCATGTTGCGAATTTCCATAGATCATGGTAACGTCCAGGTGGGCCGTGTGCTGGTTTGCCACGCTAAGTGTCAATAATATCAACAATAATATAATATATTGTCTGTATATACTAGCTATGGATGCAACCGACATCAGTAGTGGAATGTTGATAATGAAATATAAATTACAAATTGGGTTTGATGAAGAGTACGTTGTTAAAAAAATGTTAAAATTTTTGAAAAATTAATCCAAACCCCGAAGGGGTATAAAATTATGAAGGTGTAAAATCGTATCATAAGATCTACAGAAGCGAAGAAGTATCTTGAGAACCCTTTGAACCCTTGAGAATAGTTACAAATAAAATAATAATGAACATAAATAGTTACATAAATTATTTTCCGATATTGTGCCCTTATCGGAAAAAATATATAAAAATATTAAATTATTTTAACTTACATATTTAGTTTGAAAGACAATAATGAAGACACAGACTTTGTAAGATAATTGATAATTACGAATATTTATAAAAAAAGAAATAAAAAATATTTAAGTTATTTAGTTTTAGATGCTCACTTCACTAACTTAAATTCACTTATGAACATAAATTTGACACTCGTATATAATATATAATTAACTAATTGTTTTGAACTTGCAACGAAAGGGACAGCAAATGATTATTGAAAGAAGTGCGAATGTGACAGCATGCTAACTGACCGGTTTACTATGCGTCATAATTATTATGATAGTGCATAACGACTAACTTTATTTGGAGTTTCCCATTAGTATAGGCTTAATGATTTCTAGTTACTGTGGAAAATGTGACGTATGAGTAGTTCAAATACTTATATTATCGAAAAAAAAAAATTGTTTCACAATAGTATTAGTTAAGAATAGCTTAATACAATAGTGTCATTAGGAATTAAACAGTTCATTGAAGTGTGGGTTCATATAATATACTAGCTGACCCGGCAAACGTTGTTTTGCCTTATAAAATATTTCTAGGTTATCAAAAATTTTCTTCAATAATTAAAAAAAAATTAACGTTGAACAACACTTATCACTTAGAGGTATGGAAAATAGAAAGTGGCCAATTCTCAGACCTATAGATACTGAATACGTATATAAAATTTGGTAAAAATCGGTAAAACCGTTTCGGAGAAGTACGATAACTAACATTCTGACATGGAAATTTTATATAATTAGATTTTACTTTGAGGTACCTGATGTTTTGAGAAGTATAAAATTGGCTGTGGTCATAGGCTAACTGGCACAATGCTGCATGCTCTCCGTCGCAATATATGAGATAGAAGGTTCTTCATACATTCTCGATTTTTTTTTCACCATATTGTGCCATAAATATGCCGCTCTCAAAATATTCCTAATTTTTCAGCAAAACAATCATTACCCTTGAACATATTTAGTGAGAAATACTTAAAAGTGGTAGGTATAATAATTTGGCGTTAAAAATATTGTTCATACCAGGTAAAAGCCATGATTTGAATTTTAATGGGAAGTGAATTGCAATACCCTGTTTATGGTTGAATATGAAGATAACAATATCTGTAATATAAAAACAGATTTTATTTTATTCTCTGTTATATTAGTTAAAAAGTAAGTAATCGAAAGTCTTGCATGCAACCGTGGAACATATAGGTATGTTTACGTTTTCATGGGTTCTTAAAAGAACAGTTTAAATGTAGGTTCTTGCATGCTTTATTCTAGCGAACCCAAAGAAACTAAAGGACCAATCCTTTTTTATACTACTTAGGTGGCAGACACGCACACGGCCTATTTGACGGAAAGACGCACACTATGTGAAGGGAAGGGGTGAAGGTGAAGTGAGTTTCTGTGCTGTCAGTGCAGAAGACAAAAGAAAGTTTCTCGGTCCTCTCACCGACAGCATAAAACGTCTCCTGTGAACTCTGACTACTCTGGTCACCGTCGGAAACACAACAGAAGGTTATTATTTGCTCCGGTATTCTATAGGATGGAGGAACTTGCCCAGTCGGACTGCTCAATTAGGACGGGGAATACCGTCATTCTCCTACCGAAGATGGTTATAGTATATCTAGTGGTAGATCTTATGGTTAAGGTGTATTATTCCTTGAGACTTAAAACAACTTTACCTGCAAATCGGTAAGTACACCTGCTAATGAATGAGGCTCTGGTACAGGTATTCAACTCAGAGTTACTGTAAATCTCAGTCATTTTTATCGAATACCTACTTATCATTTTGAATTTTTTTAAGTGGATACATCTCTAGACACTTTGAACATTTTGAAGTGAAAAAAAAATTGGCACGCGATAGCGACACTGTTACCGTTACCGGCACGTCTGCATATAAACTATCTATATTATATCCCAAATGAACGTTGCAAGGTATGCTATGATGGATCCGATGGATTGTAAAAAAATGAAAAAATTTGACGAAGTTTTCATTTCTGTCGGCACTCCCGGAGTGTCACTGTTTTATAATCCCTTCCTAATTCAGGGTCTGATTGGCTTCCAGTGTACGTGCCGGTAGTTACAGTGACAAATCCTTTACATTGATAGACGTTAATCCCACAAGATGTATACGCTCATAATTCAGACAAATGGGTTTTCGGAACACGCTGAACACTGAGTAGCTACCTACTTAAGGGAAGATTAATGTTTGGGAAAATAACACACTTAGCAAGGTTTTTTTTGTAAAGTTCTTCACAAGCTGTGCCCACGATTTTGTTTTCGTGAACTTAGATGCTCTTCTAAACAATTGACAATTCATTTGTCGTGGTTTCGTAGAATGAGATTGACGTTTATGCTTGTTTTTAATGTCATATATTGAATATTCTATTCTATTGGAACACTGAGTAGGTACCTACTTAAGGGAAGATTAATGTTTGGGAAAATAACACACTTAGCAAGGTTTTTTTTGTACAGTTCTTCACTAGCTCTGTCCACGATTTTGTTTTCGTGAACTTAGATGCTCTCTTAAACAATTGCCAATTCATTTGTCGTGGTTTCGTAGAATGGGATTGACGTTTATACTTGTTTTTAATGTCATATTCTATTCTATTCCATTCTATAAAATAATAACCAAAAAGTTATCCTTAGAGGAACAAAGTGCGCGAGTCACATACATATCTTTACACAAAACGTAAGTGTGAAATAGATAGTAAATACAGAATATATGAAACGTGGAACGTTTTTTTATAAACCATTATCAACAATTCTTTTCATTTTATTTAGGAGGTAGACAAGCACACGGCCCACCTGATGGAAAGTGGTTACCGTGGACATAATGCAACATCAGTGGCGTCATACTCGTACTACCGACCCGGTCTAATGCCTTTCTTGAAGAAGCCCATATTGTAAGCGCTTGGAAAAACTACAACAGAGTGCACTCTACAGCTTAGCTATTTATTTATATAGATGAGTAGATACACACATTGTCCTAATATGTTTACTATTCTACTGTAAAGCTGCTACTATTGTCTGATATACTTTAATTGACAGATTGCTCGTCTACGATCGACCACAATACTCAGTCCACCCTGAGACATTCTCTCTCTGTTGTCGACTGAGTTAATTTTATTACTTATAGTCATTTGTTTGGGAGATTACCGTAGGTAGATGTTTGATTGTTGCAAAATTTGCAATAATAATACTAAATAGGATAAATATTAAACAGTTAACCGATACACTGCAGACATACTCAGAATTTTAGGGGTTACTTTTTACACTTGTATATCCGATAACAACATATTATTCTAATTTTACTTATGGGTCTTCTGAAGATTCCTCTTTTCCAAAGAAAATAAAAAAAAATTAAAGAAAAAGAAAAACCCGACGGCGTAAAAACTAATTTAAAAAATTACGTGAAAAAATTAACTTAATTAAGAACTGAAAAGAAAGAAACAAGCCCAGTAGTTTAGAATTCATACAATACTCACAGTCGAGGCACATTTAAATATTACCAATCAAATCTTCCCAAGGGGCCCCGACTGTGAGGATTGTATGAATTCTGTTTTCACATAAAATACCTACTCATTAAACTTTAATAAGTAGGTATTGTATGTACATTTGAATATGTACATATAAACAAATGAACCAAATGCGGGACTAACATTCTTTTGTTTCTATGCACGGATAACATGTTGTGGTATCCTTATTCATTGCCGAGTTATTTACCTAAGTATGTGATTATTACGCCATCTCAATTAATTGCTATATGCCTTAAGGGAAATTCAGGGAAGTAATGAGCTAATGATATTATATCATTAGTTCATTACGGGCAACGTATTTGGCCAAAACCTTGAATCATATTTTCTCATTAATTAATGTGAAGAATAAATTAGGTAAGTACAGTCCATAACTAGATATTGATCCGTTCCAATATAGTTGAAGACTTTTATTTTCCCGGCGGTAATCTCGACCGATACCCCTTCCGCCAAATTCAGCGAAGGGACGCAAACCGCCGCTTGATGAGCCGAGCCGTCCCGGGCCATCAGTTGCCGAGTGTGAGGTAGCCTCTGATATATCCTTAACGCCCCAGTAGACCCAAGGCCATCAAAGGCCCTCTCGCGTGTGAGACTACATTGTCACCGGAGAGGTAAGAGCGCGCTTCGCGCAACTACTGCAGCTGGCTCCTGCTAGTGCCACAACAGCTGTACCAGACACCTCCCGGCCCTGAAGGACTGAGGTCATTCTGCTACGTCCGATACCAGAATCGCTTCCAGAAATATACACCCTCACGACGCATGGTGTCAAGTTGGGGTTATATGTACTTAATAGATAATGATTACATATAAAATCTTTCTTGAATACCAGAAATATGTAAATAGCTTGTAATACAAAGAGGTAGGACGTGATGGTATCCCTCGTTCGAATTAAATAATCTGACTGGGTAAGTACCACCATCCTACAGATTACCGCGGCTTATAATAACCTTATGTTGCTTCCGGTGGTGAGTAGGATAACCAGAGCTCACTGGAGAGGATTTGGGTTGTCAGTGGATAGACCGAGAAATCCTGATTTGTTTTTCTGTTCTGACAGCTCAGACACTCTCTTAATCGTCACTACTCTATGGTCCGCAGCACAAGTGTAACGCCCCTAGTGTTTTAAACGTCCATATATCACGTTAAGTACCTACTTTTCATCAGGTGGGCCGTGTGATAGTCTGACACCAAAGCGCTAAAAGAAAAATGGTCAGCGTCAGTAATAGGTATACTCGAGAAAGCTTTTTCGCACGTACTTATGAGAGTGTATCATTAACAAATCAGTACATTCATTAGTACAAAAGTAAATAATTAACTGAAGTAACAAATAAGAAACTGTGTGTAGACGTAAACACGTACGCTAGCCGTATTTGTTTTGTTTTGAACCCAACTAATAATATTACGTATACCTCACATTACGCTTGCTAACACCTCAAGTAAATTCGTCTAATATATATTTTCACTATATATATATATATATATTTATAATATCACGCCTATATCCCCGAAGGGGTAGGCAGAGGTGCTAGCACCCACATTTCGCCAGTTTATGTTTAGGTCCCAATGTAATAGGTGGCGAGCCTATTGCCATTAACCGGGCACTTATAAACCTGCGATAAATACACACATAACTTTGAGAAGCATCGAAAAGTCATTGGTGTGTGCCATGGTAAACCTGGGATCGAACCCGAGACCTCGTCTCAGCAGTCCCATACCACTAGGCTACCGCGGTTTTTCACTGTATATGTTCTTGCATTTTATCAACTTCGTATCGGATCTTAGTTTTGAGGGTTGAGATTTTTAAGGATAGTTTAATACTAATAAAAACATCTCTAAGCTTAAATTGTTTCAGGTTGCAAACCTCTATTGGAAGGTCCTTGTCCTCACAAACCAAATGTTAATAGTTAGATAATTACTGATTATACTAATAAAAAGTAAAAAAGATTTTCCGAACAATTTTATTCTAGATGGGATTGTTTAATATATTAATTCAATGGTTGAGTGACACCTTAGCCCTGTGCATATTGTTCTTGATAGGAAAGGAGTAAACCAGAGGGCGTTATCATGTTTATTTCTTGATGATGCACTTGAGAGGCGACTTTCTCACCAGGAAGCCTACGCTTGTTATATCAATAATATATGATTCATGAACAATATGTGAGTTCAAGAGTAATAAGCCAGATTTTGTTTGATTTAAAAATGAAAGGGTTAGGGCGAACATCATAAAAGCCTTTGTTTGGTGACTGCGGTATGTGAAAGAAACGGTCCGTAAATATGTATAACAATTAAAATCCTATTATAGCATGCAGGGTAAATAACGTCATGTGGTTGGGCCCTTAAATAGAATACGTTAAAGGTTTTACATTTTAACTGAATGTATGGTAGCCTAGGTACCTTTTTTGATCGTTCGCAATATCCGACATAATCACCTCCCCCAATGTTGGTGGAGGTGATTATGTCGGACTCGAACCAACCAAAACGCACGCCCGTCCGGGTCTTTGATTGCCGGATGAGATTACACAAGGCATATTTCTCGCACCCCGGCAGACCCGGTAACATCTCTTTGAGATGACCCACTTCCTCTAATGTGGGAACCATGTTGTCCCTATCTAGCACCCCGATATGTGGAGACGCACTTTGAATCGCTGCCGTGGCCTGCTTCTGCTAGGGTGACCGTCGGCTCCACCCGTCACCCGCAGGCCCGCGCTCATGGAGGACGAAGGTCATTCTGCGACCTCCGACGCCCGAGTTGCCTTCGCTCATCGCGGGCTGTACGGGCACGGAGTCTTCTCCGTAACATGAAGCATGATGTTATATACATATAAACCTTCCTCTTTAACCATTCTATCTATTAAAAAAACCCGCATCAAAATACGTTGTGTAGTTTTAAAGACGACCCGCGCAACTTCGTCTGCATTACCACATTTTTCCAACATTTTTCATTCCTGCTCCGCACCTGTTGGTCGTAGTATGATGTTATATACGTATAAACCTTCCTCTTTAACCATTCTATCTATAAAATAAACCGCATCAAAATTCTTTGCGTAGTTTTAAAGATTTATGACGAGAACGCAACTTTATTTTATACTATGTAGTAATTGAGTAAGTCAGCCAAAGGGCTTAAAAATCACCCCTTATGGCAAGGTCGATAGGAGTCAACGGTTCACTACATCATGGACTTATTCCAAGGAGTCATGTCTTCACCAATACAACCGGCATATAACATTTTACTACATAGCGTACATACATAGGTACGCTTTCATAATTTCTAAATTTGAATTTATTCTCTAAAGTTAAACCAAATCTTTTAGTATTTATTGGATTTAGTCTGAGTAGTGGCAATGGCCGCTGCAAAAAATATATGTCCGCTTTTGTTTGAAATGACTTTTATTCGTTTTTCAGTATAAGAGAGTAACGATAGTAAGTTTTTTATGTTAAAAGATACTTAAAGAATTTCTATCTACATCTTTGAAGATAAATCTTCTAATTCAAAATGTTTACCATGTAGTGTGGCGGTGAAGAAGGCTCGATGTATTCCAACGTTTTGACTATACCTACCATATTTTATAATATTATGAGAAACGGCAAAAGTAATTTAAAGTTAAATACTTTTCATTATCGCCATTTTCAAGTTAATCCCGGTCACATCTGAGGCTCGCCTCGGAGTCCGGGGCCCAATTCCCAAGACCTAGGGTGTTTTTGGGGCACTAAACCTGCAAACGGCACATCTTCTGATTGATGATCGAGGGTATGGTGTGGGCTTTGCTCTCAAGGTAAGGAGAGCAGTTGTGACAAAAAAATTAACCACATAATTAGTAATATTGATTAATATTGACGTCTGTGAAGATGCGGTAATGAATACGACTGCTACTTAGGAAGCGCGGGTTCAAACCACACTCAGTAAAACATTGTTATGCATAAAATATGGCTTTTGGCATTGGCCTGGTCGTACCTCAGAGAGTACTTCAAGCCGACTGTTATTTGGAGCCCTAAAAAGTTGAACAAGTGGTCCAACTGCAGTATTTCGATATCGCCTGTACCTATAGGTTATGGAGACCACATGGCAGTCGCTTTACGGAAAATATAAAAGAACAGCCACGACGCAGTTAGATTGGAAAAAAACAGACCCCAGACTCCGAAATAACAACTTCGGATGCAACTGGAATTAACACAAGGATGATGATGTTGATGAATTAGAAATAATGTGGTCATTTCCTTTCTTCCTTTTTCCAATCATTTTTAAAATAACGTTTGTGGCCATGAATTCAATAACATACAACGACATAGTGATATAATTAAAATGACCTAACTGCCGGTAGGGATTCATTTAGAAAACAATATCTTTTGTTTGTTGAACCCGAACGAAAACAAGAGGCAAAATAATAGACTGACCCGAGATTGGGGATTCCTAAAACAGAAAATTCGATCACTAATAAAACGTTCCATCGGCGTATTAGATAAACTAAATTCCACTATCAGACCACCAAATGAAAATGAATCACATTCTTGGTACGTCCTGAAATATATATTTTTTTTAAATAGCATCGGTTCTGTATTACGTTTCACAAGCCAAAATTTAATAAATATGTTACCTACTATCTAACTTCTGACAACCGAAGACCCAAAGACGATGTGCGATTTAGCCGGTTCGAATCCGACATAACCAATCTCATCGGCTCTGATGGGGATGGTATCCGGTGGAATCTTGTGCACGAAATGACAAACTGCATCACATGGTCAACTGGAGAATAATAACTCTAAAGGTGTATATGGAAACTGTTCTTTATGTAAAGTAAAAGCAAGAAATAAAAGGCAAAATCTAATGCTAAAGCTACATAATCCAAGCCGTGAACTTGAAACAAAACCGGTTAGGTGAAGTTATAATAATACAGTGGAGAAGTATAAGTGTGTTATCAATTATGTATAACAATAAGTTCCACCAAATGCCATCAATTAACTCTACAAAAATGAAGTACTTATGTGGCAATAGGGCTGATGACAAGGTTTCTACACTAAAACACACGCCATCCATGGGTCCTTGATTGCCGGCGGCGGCGGCGGTGAGATTATACAAGACATATCTCTCTCACCCCGGCAGACCCGGAAAGGTTTTTACCCTATAGAATAATGAAGTAATTTTTATTCCATGTTCTAGCCAATAGATTTTGCTTTAAAACTTATGCATTGTAATATGAAATATTACCTAACTAAGATGGAACTATGACTTCTCACTATTTTTAGTTCCCAATGAAGGTCAGAACATAAACATGCAAATTAATTCCAAAGTTATAATTTTTAGTTTCCTTATTAAATTTCAAAAAGTTTTATTATGAACCATACGCATCGCAACACAGACCGAGATAAATATTATATTCTTCTTGTGCTCCATGCATTTGCAATGCGCCGCACGGAATCATGACTTCACACGCTTTTCTAACGATTTTATTTAGCGCTCTAAATATTATTTCGGCTGAATAAATAATTTAGAATTCTAAATTCTAAATTTGTTACACGGAAATATTTTACAATTTTAATAATAAATTAAATAAATGGTCATTTTTTGAAAAGGAGTCATCGCAAATTATGCTAATTCATCGCAAAGGTACATTTTTTTGTTCGTAGTACATAACGCGCATTGTACAGTACCTAAGCTCTACGTCATACACGCTACGTGAATGTGTCAAAACTAAGCAATACATCATTTTCATTTTAATACATTTTATATATTTAATTCGGTTTTTCACAATGGAACAATCAGTCTATACTTTGAAAGGTTGGTCACAGCTTTTCGATTTTAATAATAAATTTAATGTAATTCTAAATTGTGTGATTTATTATGTAAAAATCACTATTATTACTATGCTGAATACATTTTTGAGCTGTTATTGTGGCTTCTTTATTATAAAACTAGCCATTACCCGTGGCTCCGCCCGCGTCAATATTTTAACCCCTTCTCCGTTGCTGCATAAAAACCTTCCTTAGAATTCAAGGAATGAATTAAAAAAACATTTGAATTATTTCAGCCGTTTTCAAAATTTGCGCTTAGCAACATATTTTACGATTCATCTCGATCTTATGTTCTATCAAAGGCACGGCAGCAAGTTGCATGCGAGGTCGAAAAAAAGCAGGTGACCTATGCACGTCGTCACTCTATACGAACATCAAATATCCAGCTCGCATGCCTTTTGCGAACCACTGCTTTTGTGCTTTACCTCCAACCCAAGAGTGCTCGGTGCCAAAGGTATTAACATTGGCCTTCAAACCACATCCAGTCCGCCATAAACCTAAGCACCTGAAAATGAGGATTCCAGGAGTTGGTTGCCTAGGGAAGAGGGTCATCTCAACAGAGATGTCCCTGGGTCTGCCGGGGTGCGAGAGATATGTCTTGTATAATCTCACCTCCGGCAATCGAGGATCCATGGACGGCGTGCGTTTTGGTCGGTTCGAGTCCGACATAATCACCTCCATCGGTTTTGGTGGAGGTGGTATCCGTGGGGATTTTGCGCACGATAAAAAAAAAAAAAAGGAGTTGGTTGCCTCGGTAAAGTGATAAAATTATACTAGTAACGTTACCAGCCAATCAATAGAATACTTGAATTTGTGTCAGCAAATAGTAGTAGTGAATTTTCTTCTATTCTAAACCACGCTACAGCCACTATCTGCCATTACTGTTCTCAAGTATATAAATTGAATTTCCCCATGCCTTACTTTCTATTATCTATGCCAATAAATAATACATGTACTGAACTTCTGTTTTAGGCGGTAGATATCATTTTATTACAGTAAATGCAGCACTGCTTGCAAAAATCTGATTTTTTATCAGGCTCAGCTAATTATCGCTATGGCGATTGTGGTAGGCATTCGCGAAAAATAAGTTAAATGCACGTAATTTTTGATATTGACTATGCTAAAACCATTTAACAGTTACTGGTCAGTATACTGGTCGCAAACCATGTTCAGATGTAAGACGATAGTAGTTGCAACAACAAAAGCTACCGAAACACCCCAAGTCTATTTTTTACACAGCAAATGTATCACCATTGAGCTTGTCGAAAGTGATTGCATTTTTGTGTCACATGCGATATGTATATACCAATATATTTGTTTAGTTTCCATTCCCCACGTACGTACACGTACAGTGATACACCATCGCTACATGATGGATATTTCATTTATACTTACCAAACGATCCAGTGTTAGGTACCTTCATTATGCTTACAGCCAAAAAGCTTTTGATCGCCCTGTCCGAATCTGTGTTTGCGGATAGCTATAACATGGAGTTCTTCAAGAGTAGAATAAATAGGTTACTTCTAGGCAAACGTGCTTCACCGTAGGCTACATAATCACTTACCAAAAGGTGAGGTGGTAGTGGTAAAAAAACCCAATAGGAACTCCGTTACTACTTTATTTTATGACAAGAAATATCAATCAATTCACGACAAACGGTGAAAACTACTTCCCTACGATAATAAACGTTTTGTAACAAAATATCTCAAAGGTCCAAATAATAATGGGTGTATGTCTGTCTATCTCATCGATAAACTAATATAGGCATAACACTCTTCGTGTTGTTTTAGGAGTGATATGAAAACACAACACACCTTTGGGACGTAAAAGTGCTTTTAAGGATCTTTTGGGGAGAAAAATATTATCTATTACTACCCTCAATCCGTTATTCTTACCCTTGGTAATGGTGAAATCAAACAGATTCTGAATAAAAAACTTTAAGTGGTGAAACCTCTAGAACCTTCGAAAACTATTCCTAAGCATTTATATTTTTTTATACCACTTAGCTGGCGGACTAGCACATGACCCACCTCATGGAAAGTAGTTAACGTGGGTTATAGACGTTTGCAACACCAGGGCACTCATGCTAACGACCCTATAGAAGGGAGGAGTGGGAAGGGTTGAAGGTAAAAAGTTTCAATACTAGGTAAAAAGTCAGTGCAGAAAAGAAAGCAGATTTATATATTGTATACCTCTTCACTAATATTGAAGAATTGTATTCACAGTAGTTCAATAATGGAACTGGACAATATTACTCCTGAGATATCACCATTAGTAAATCAAATAAATGAGTAAATTATTTAAAAAAAAAATAGTAAATAATATTAGTAAATCAGAGTAAATACATGATATTAGAAAAATAAAAATATGGTCCGGTTAAAAGTAAATATTGTTTCTAAATTTCATCTACTTTCGTTTTAAATTTTGGTTCTATAACTTAGTAGTACCTACAGAAATTGATTTGATAAATTATTTGAGAAATTTATTGTGTGCCTGGCAAAAATCATTCTCGATTAACAAGCATAACATTTTAATGGACTGACAGTATTTTGACTGGAATCGAAGTTGGTACTTATGTAATAAAAATGAAACAAATCGTCATTGTTTTTTTAATAATCATGATAGTCTCTGTAGTCATCGAAGCCTGTGATGACAACTTGTGTCTTGAATATGTTCTTCATCAGATGTCTTTGGCAAAAATCCAACGCGACTTCAACGTAACCTGCAATTTTATTATTGAGTTACTTTTATCTTTTTCCTTCCTTTATCTTGAGGGGACGACGTAAACACAAGTTTTAGGTAAGCGTATAAATAAGATTAGCTATTAGACTCTAAATGCCTTTTTTTTAATCAACTATCATATTATAGAGATAATATATTTCTTCGTAGATCTTGTGATGTTTGTGTATCCTAATAAAGGTGCTTAAATAAGGTGCGAGAACAAGAATTTCTATACTGCTCCAAGATACTCAAATTTTGTTATGAACTCTATTCAAATGACAGTATTTTACTCGAAAATTTCACACCTATAGGGATGAATTTAATTGGATTTCATGGCTAAGTCATACGACTTCATAATGTGGACATTCTCACAAAAATATCTGTACTATCTAATTTTGAGACCCATTTATAGATGAGGTGCAAAGATTAGGGACGTACGGACACGTAGCGTACCTTGAGAAGTAACTGAAAATGAAAAGTAAATAGATGGGCAAAAATAATACCGTGGTCTTCTTCACCCCTGCAATTAACCATATCTAATTGACATCCGTTATTGAACGACCTGTAGCTATATGACCGTATTTGAGAGGCTCCGCATACAGGCCGATAGTGCGTTGGACAGAACACGGGACAGGATTCGCCGTACATTCTTCTACTTTCTTTATATTGACTCTTTATACAAAAATGTATGTCTGTTTCGAAATAACCTGGAGGCAGAAAAGAAGGCTTTTCTTTTATGCTGTTGATGATGGCATTTGGTGGAACTTATTGTTATACATTATTGATAACACACTTGTACTTCTCCACGATATTTATTATTGTATCTAACCGGTATCGTCTTGCGGCATTCTTAAAGGGTTTAATTGTCATTTAGCTGTCAATTGGCCTATAAACCTTGTGATATTCTCAAAGGCTGGTCAACCAATTGACAGTTAACTGTCAATGTAAAAATTTAAGAATGCCGTAAGGCGACACTGGTTAGGTAAAGTAAATACAAGTGTGTCATCAATAATGTATATAATCATTCCCGTAGAGTATTTCCAACTACGTTGGGGAGGGCTATCTAGTCTACCTAAGATGCGGCTAAGCTTCGATATTTTCTGAGAAGCGACTGCCATCGGACTTCCACAACCAAATTGCTGATATCAAAATTCTGTAGTTAGGCTAGTTGGACTTTTGATGGATCCAACTACCTGCAACAACAGCCATAAATATTCGTTTGGCAACCGGGGACGACGGTATCCGAGGCTCGACCAGACCCCTGTACAGACAGCCATATTCATGCATACAAAATACTTGTACTGAGCAAGGATTGAACCCTCGCCTTCTGCGTAGCTGTCACGTTCACTATCGCCATGCCACAGGAGTTTTTATTGATAACAGCAACAGGCTATGTAATTGTAACTATAACTTGCCTACAAAACACGAGCACTACGTATATATTCTATGTCTAACACCTAAGAGCAATTTTCCTTAAAACCAACAGTTGTTTAAAAACTAAATAATAGTTTATCTTGATCATATATACATATTAATGCATCCAAAACTATGACACTAAACTAGGACATTAACCTGTAGCCTCAGCCATTGTCACAAATATTCGTACATTTTTACCAACAATAAGTGCCGGACTACATTCAAGTCAAATAATGTGGACTATTTTTTTACCGCACGGTACCTACATTGAGGTTAAACATTGAGGTAAAACCTTTTTATATATGGATTTATGCATGTCGTAACTCCATACTATATTAGATTACCTTGGCAAGGTATGGGTCTTATTTAGGGTTTTATTTAGCTGCAGACCAGTGTAACATTAGAGGTTGAAATTAATGAAATAAAAATGGAGAAAATATAGTGAATACGAAGTTAGAATGAAAATGGCGGTAATATGTTAGGTCATAAGATGTCACAAGGGAGAATTAAGATAAAGTTCACAAAATTACAAAGACATCTAATTCAATTAGACGTCGTTGGTATGGCGGTTACCGGCGGTAAGACTCATCATGGGGGACTAGCTAGAGGGGCCACACGGTAGCGCCTCGTACCAACTGACGCAGGTGATCACCGGGCACGAGTGCTTCGGGGAATACCTGCCTGTATTGGAGTTCTAAAAAGTCCAACAACTAGTCTAACTTTAGTATTTCGATATCCGGGATTAGCGCAAGGATGATGATGATGATGATACCGAATAAAAATATGTCTCAATTTTTAAGAAGATAAAGGTTGTGAAGGAACGGGTTGTAATGTCCTTCCAACACAAAGGGAGGATCCTCCTACCAGGCAAGGTGATCACGCCTAGCGGGCCGCGGCCCAACGGTTGTCGTTGGGTGTTGTATGTATGTTGTACCAGCGCGAGCTCTTCGCTTTCGCGATGCAGGATCCAGAGAGTCGTAGGAGTTCCTCTTGCTGTCGCTAGATGGCGCTGGGTACATGTGGTATCGCCACAAGGTTTTAGAGAATTGATATGATTAGGTACCTATTTTTTAAACACAACCACTTAATTAGTCTAATGGACTGCAGCTGTACATAGCCTTTTCTTATTTGCGCCATAGAACCTAGTACACGTTGCACATTCAATCTATCTCAACTACCTCTTTCAGTTCATACTTCCATAAATTATATTTACATAACATAATTTATAATGAACAAATCATGTCTTTTCTAATGATAAAGTCAAGTAGTGAATCGAATAAATACGAAATACAAAAAAGCCGAAAATACTAATTATATAAATTATGTACTCTCCAAGGTATAAACGAAGATATAATATTCTTCACCCGTCAACTGATGGTTCAATTCGTGCAATTACTCCAGAGTTATGACAGACCCTTTGTTAGAACTACTTTCTCACAAATGTCGAATCTTGCCAATTAATTTCATTTATAACAATTATGTGAGTTACACTATAAATATTCTTTAGCGCACTAATAGGATATAACATATGTGCCCTTGTCTCTGGACTCCATTATTTCATTGGATTAGATTGGAATAGCTTTTGTGAATTAGTTTTGAATTATTTTATATTCATGGGAAGTTCGTAGACCGAACGGAGCTAACGGAATACTAAATCATTTTAATCTTGCTTCTCATGACAGTAGCAGAATAAATAGTAATTTAGTCTGTCTGATTTATAGAACTGAGACTGACTATTTAATCTATTACTTTTATAAGAAATAGTAAGTCGATAGTCTTCTTAGACTATCTGATTTACAGAGATAACTGTTTCACCTGGCACTATCTTATGGAGTAAGATTAAAATATTGTAGTGTTTGTATAGCTCCCTTGAGTTTTGGTCAAAACTACTTCAACAAAGCTATTCACAATCGTCATTATCATCATCATTCTTGCGTTAATCCTGGTTGCATCTGAAGCTGTCATCTCGGAGTCCGATGTCCGTAATTTTCCCAGTCTAACAGAGTCGCCACTAACTGTCCTCCATAAGGTCATGGGAATCCACAATCTCAACTAAAAAACTATAGAATTTAAAGAAAGAACATAATACTTTTATTATAAGCAGACCTGTTTCAAATGCATAAAAGCAGCATCATAGCAATTCTGACCTAACATATTTGTAGTGACTGACTGACTTCGTTTCATGGGTCATACAAAAATTTGCGAATTCGCGGACATGCAATCAAGTACAAGGGCTAGCGCTTGAGTGGATAGTGAATTACGATCTAATTAATATTAAGTCATTTAAAAGTTTGTAATACAGATTATATCTAACATAATTATTTCTCATCATCATCATCAATCATAATTAGGGACTTGTGATTATATCCTCAGCATAAAAAAATCAATATTTTATATAGATTTTGAATTCAAGTATTGCTTTATGAAAAAAAACTTGTTACCTTTAACAAACTTCATTAAATAAATACATACCTATGTTATGACACTTGCCATATGAAACCATAGTACATTTATTAGCAAACAATTTATGCTCTTTAGCTTCAGCATCAAATCCACACGCCATCTTGTCATCTTCTGAAGAGCAAACTATATTACATTTCTCATTATTATTCCCGCTGTCGCCTTTACCGCTTTTTTCATCAACCTCACAAAACACTGTGCAAAAGATTGCTGAAACAAATTGAGGCACTCATAAATGTCGTACATCTCATACAGCCTAAAATGTAATCCATATTTGAACAGTAGGTTATAGTCGTTGGTTTTCATTGAAGACAAAATAAAGCACATATTCTTTAAAACTCAAAAAATGTTGCCGTAACTATAATTTATTTATAAAACCAATTGACCTATCTTGGCTTCGAAAGGAAAATCCTATTTCATCATTACATTATACATTATACAGTTAGTCCAAGTAATGTAAAAAAATGCTGCGAGAAAAGAAATCAAACATTGAAATACCACTTCATGATATTTATTATCTAAATATCAAGTTACATTCCAGTTCCATTACTGTTTATAGCGTAACAGTATCCTTAAAAATAAAAGACATTTTACAGTAAAAATAATATACAGTAGGTAGAAGCAGTAGCCAAGATAGTGGCTCAAGACAATTTAGTTTTAAATGAAAAAGCGCAAGATTGATTGACCGACATTATTTATTTCAGCCACGTCGTTGTGTAGGCTATAAAACACAATGTCGTGATGAACAAACAAAGAAAATGGAAGAATGTACAATCTTGAATTGTTTTGATATATTGTTCCTTATTGATAATATGACGTTAAAAATAAAGTTACTTAAGATAGATAACTCTATAACAGTTTATAAATCAATTACTCAAATTTTACTTCCTTTAACCAATGAAACTTCATGTGAATAGAGAGTGTAATAATATAAGAAAATATTAAATAATATATAAATAATAAAATAAGACCAGAATAATGTTATTTAAATTTGAAAACATTACTCACTTGTTAACACAAAAAAGACATGTAGCAAGTATGTCATGTTCCAGCGCATATCACTAAAAAGAAAAGCATCGTAACGACTCAAGGCACGCAGTCATGGTATAAGTAATTTATGACTAAATTTCAATTAAGATAAAATACTAACTTCTTATAGTCCTTTCGATGGTAAAAACATTGACAGAAATACATTCAAAAGTAATATGATTGTGATTACATTAATTTACAAAGAATTGAGAAGTAGCTTTGAATATATTTAATGAGTATTGGAAATGAAACTTAAAGTCTTTAAGTTACCTTTATCCGTTATCTTTAAGTAAGTCTTAACAAATTAAGACGTTGATGGAGATGACATTGTACCATCACTAGATGAGATAAGATTGTGAAATAAATATTTTTCATTATTGTTTCTAATCTATACAATTACTTTTGTCCGATTTTTCAACAGATAGCGCAAATCTCTGGCGGTAGAAGTTTGAAGAAATCGTATTCTCCTATTGCAAACATTTCATTCTCAAAATGGTAAATTAGTAATTGATAATTGCATTAAATAATAAAAGTTTGGTACAGGGTACATGTTGGGTAGGTGTGTATATCTACCCAACATTCCCAATAACCTAACATAACCAGGCCAGAACTAGTCACAGCAGCATACAAACTTGAAAATTTCATTCGATGATAATACGTAATTCACAACAAAGCAACCTGCGAACTGTCTTCAAACATTCTTGGTACAAGAAAGTTTTGTTGAATGGACAACTAGTTAGAGAGGGATTCCTTGTCACAATGTGTTCGAAATCTACCCTACAGGCGTAGAAAATTATTATCACATAATATATTTAGTAAATTTTGGAATATCAATGTGTATTTGTGGGAGCAAAGATGTATAGATAACCAGGAAGTTAATAAATTAATCACGCATGTAATTGCTGCAAAAAAGCAATTTGAAGAGATAGGTTTGGAACTTTACTTAGGGTCGAAGGATCAACATTTTATTAACAGTAGCAAACTGTTTTTTTGGGCTTGGTTATTTATTTTACGATAGGTCGTGTATTGGTTGATTCTTGATATGTATACTGCTGATAGGAGACTTTATTTTTATAAATGCAAAAAGAAGACGTTATTCAGGTAAAGCAGGCAGATTTACAGGTGTCAAGAAGGTAGGGAAAACTGAATGTTTTGACAGGATTCGTACGCTCTAACCGCTAAGCCACGAAGCCTCGTCTGAATCATTCGAAATTCTCCTATATGACCATCTTTGGGGCGATTATGGCGTGAGCTAAAAAAGCAGTAGCAAATAAACCAATAAAAACATACAGAGTACTATTAACATTCTTATATACAAACTTTATAAGGTGTTTGAAGATTGAAGAAGACTTTTAAAGCTTCAGATCGAAAAGCTTCATCATTACTTATATCTCAATTAAGCCTTGTTTTTAACCTATGTTAAAAACAAGGTACCTATGTACCTAAATACTTTTTACTTTATTTGTTCTCCAATTAGTAATTAGACAGTGCTCCTATTTTTCTCGGTAACTCGATTATGATGTACAATAAAAACCCGCCGATATGAATACCTCAAAAAAGTAATAAAATAAACAATTAAAAATTAAATGGAAAATGGAAGATTTAACGACCACCCTCGACTAAAATAAATACTTCTAAAAAGTAAAACAAATGATTCAAGAGTTGTCGTACCGGGGTACACTCCTACATATTTTCGAAACGATCCAAGGGTCCCCGATACAACAACGCTTATTAAGTATTTGTTTCAGTCGGGGGTTTTTAAAATTTCATTTTGACTTGTATTTTGTACTGTTTAAATTGATATCTTATTCAACCCCTTTCATATGACACCTATATTGAGAAACTAGTGAAATATAAAAGATAACTCCATTTTGTGATAGGGGCCATCTTGAATTTGAAATTTACCAATTTACATCAAACATAGCTAAGATCACTTAAGATTAATTCAACTTTACGAACCGAAAAACTACATCGAAATCGGTTCATTTGTTCAGTAGCTACGATGACACACACAAACACACATACACACGCACACAGACTCGTCAAACTTATAACAGTCTTTCGTTTCTAACTTTGGCGGTTAAAAATATGTAACAACATGTATAGTATCGACAGTTACATTCTATTTCACTGTTTTCGTCAAAAACATTGTATAAGTACTTACCTAGGTAGGGAGTATAATTTTATTGTGTACGAAGGTTCATTTCTCTTGCCCGCATTAACAAAAATGTCTTTGACGATAGCAACAAAACAATTTTAGTGGTCATTCGTCGAACGATCCGGTATGAGATGAAATACTTAAATAAACAAGTGGGGTTGCTTTAAGGGCAACCCCAGAATCTAGTTAGACATTTTATTGTATAGAAATAATTGAAATAATGAACAAATTGTGTAAGTGGTACTACAAAAATATGTAGATATCAGTATTACATTGTGAAAATTAAACAGGAGTGCTTAAATAAACTCTATCTGACACTCTCCAAGATCTTTAAATTCCTTGCAATTTACACCGCATAGCAAGGACTCTGGTCAATTATTTTTTTCCAAATTTATTTTGTTGCTACATTTTCGGTTAGTAATTTTTTTCGGCATAGGTACCCATTTTAGTACAAAGTACCCGATTGGCGGCAATAGGCTCACCCCCTATTACGTAAGACCGAAAATTATAGTTGGCGAAATGTGGGTGTTTAATACACCTCTGCCCACCCCTTCGGGGATTACGGGCGTGAACATATGTATGTATGTAAGTGTTTATTAAAATCAACAATTACACTCTCATTTGATGACAAGAAGAAAGGCAGACAGACGTAAGATGGAGATATGCGCCAAAAATTTCACATGTTCAAAGATGATGAAATGGAACTTTTTACAATCCCATATATTTATTGTTTCAAAGTTGAAATTAGCCGTTAATATTGACGTATTAATAAAAATCTAAAGAAAAACAGAAAAACTTATGAAAGTTACGTGTTCATGGCACACATTTTTCTTTACCATATTTGGAGTAGGAACAAAAGCATATTCAATTACTTATATCAAAAGAACAATATAAATCGAAATATTCAATCACACCGCCATTTCACACCCAATATGTTAGTACTTCAGAGAGTGAACACAAAAATTGATGGTTATTACGACGAGGAAAAATGGTTCATGCGTGTAAAAATTGCGTTTCGACATGTCCATATATCTAATTTCTTATACACTCACTCTTTGGAAACTCACGCAAGGTTGAGGCGCATATAAGTATCAAGCCCATATCACTTTTAGCTAACTGTCTTGAGGAGAATCCTTCTTGTTTTGCTGTTCCAATTTGTGAATTGGTTGGAAGGTGACCTAAACCTGTTTGTAAAGGTTTACTTCCCCAGAAATCTTTAGAGCCACGGTTTCTGTTCGGTACCAGTAAAAATGGATAGATTATTGTAAAAATATTATCAATGTAATATACTTTCGTAAGCTTAATAACGTTTGTATTTGCTTGAAAAACTTACAAGAACTTTTTAATCTAGAGTTAATTTACGAGTAATATTCAAAATCGCGTTTCTGATTTTAAGCTTTGTGGCAAGTCGCAAAGATTAATGAAATAATACAAATTCATTTCTATAATTTCATTTCAAGAAAGATAATCTAATATTTTGCTATTATATTATTATTAATGAACTATTAATGCACTGTGTCATCCTACTTAATATTATAATAACGTGATTGAGATTGAGACTGGACAAAACTAACATCAAATCTGAATCTCAATCACGTACAAAGGGTAAAAATCCGCTCTTCCATAATCTATATCTACAGACCACCGTTGACTGCAAGATTTAATACAGGAATAGAATAAAGTCTGGAATAATATATGAGACTCATAAGACTTTTCATCTCATAAGTTGAGAATTTAAAAATTCTACGCCGGCCAAACCGCAGGGATACGCTAATTGATCATATAAATTTACACGTTCTAAACCCAAAATAACTACAAGTACTACAGTACCTATCAACAAACCAATGAAGGTTCCACAAAGAGGGTCAACGGTACTTTTACGACGAGCAACAAAACAAGGAGAGACAAAGCTGTAATACACATACCACTGAAATTGTTACTACGAATAATATTATTATCGCATTTGGGCGTATCGTTCCAGAAAAATAAACGCATGGATACATTTTAGAGCTTTCCTTATTGTTTCAATATACGTGTAAAGAATTGTCAATATTTTATGAAAATATGCCAACAGGGTTCGCGTACAAAGCTTGACATTGTATATGTTAATACAATTTGCTATCTAGACCCCTGGGATATATTAAGCCTTGAACAAAGCCTGCCAATTTACTCAAAGCCAAAAACTATGATACACTGAAATTTATATTTGACACATTGTGAACATTAATCAAGATTACTTTGACGTAGAAATCGGGTAATGTTAACATTAGTAGGGCCAAAATTTTGTGTAAAATGTAACTAGAATACGAGACGAGAATTTTTACTTTCGAACAGCCATCATACAAATTTGAGTTCAGAAAAATGTATAAGTTAAGGACTTATTCTGAGTTTTAGTTAGGTGTACTGACTAAAAAGGAGGTTTACATATTTTAGGCCAGCAACGATTAATATGATCTCCAATTAGTGAATTCACGAGATTATGAACAGTTTATAAATCACATTTAAAATGTTGTTACACTACACAAATAGGTAAACTCTCTTCAACATTTCGTTCATTAAAAATATATGCCTCAGAACACTTTCAAACTGCAGACAAGTAGCTTAATATAGAAGTGGCAGGAGTATTATGTTTTATATAATTTAAATATTTTAATACGTAGCGGACCCCGGACTCCGAGGTGAAAGCTTCGGATGCGACCGGGACTAACGCAGAAATGATAATGATGATGATGATGATTATTGTAATACTTAATTAGTGTTTCTCTCTAATTTCTCTCAAATGAATGATAAGCTTTTTGCTTTATTTTATAACTGTAGATGTGCTAGTTATTGAATTTCACCAATATCTAAGGCCCAAAAACCGCACTTCTAATCAGTACGTTCACGGATCTGACGCAAGTTTCGAGGGGTTAGACCACAGCATTCAGTACGCGCGTGACGCACCAGTGTCGATAGTAACCACTTTCCATCAGGTGGAACGTGTGCTTATCTGCCATTTAAGTATTACAGAAAATGTCTCACGTAAAAGCGAAAATAAACCAAGCCAAAGTAAAAAGGTCCACAAGCTACAAAATCCACGATTTCACCGGAACATTTGACTGTTCAATACCTAGATATTACTCTTATTTGCTCATTTTCGACTGTCACTCATGATCCATCCTCATACACTTAATCACTTTACAGTTTAAATGGGGAGAGATGATATGATACTGTGCTTACATTGTGTAATAGCAGCATGGTATACCTTGTCTCACCTATCAAAATAACATCCCAAAACAGATTAACTATTACAAAGTTAAACAACAACATATTCACCATTTAACATAACTTAAATCACCTCCAACTAAGTTATTAGGGTACTTAGATAGTTTCAAAGGATTATTTTGACAAGTTTCACACCTATAAATTTTCGAAACAATAGCAGGTAATTATGTTGCGTTGGTAATGTAAGCGGTTAGTTTTGTATCGCTTCATTTGCATACTCACGGTCGGCAAAATGTTAAAAATAACATTCTATTTTTAAATTCCCAGTCAATTTTTTTTTTATATTACGCAGGTGGCAGACAAGCACACGGCCCACCTGATGGAAAGCAGCCACCGTGGCCTATGAACTTGTGCAACACTAAGGGAGTCACACACGCGCTGCCCACCCTGAAGGGAAAGGGGGAGAGTTGGGAAAGGGTGGGGAGCCTAGGAAGGGGAGGGGAAGGAGGGGTATAGTGAGCTCTGGCTACCCTACTTACCGGCGGGAACCACAACACGATGATTATTATGACCGCGGTCTTCTGTAGGGCGGAGGTACTTCCTTTCAGTTGGACAGCTCATTTCAGACGGGAGATACCGTCGTGTCCTACCTCCGAAAAATAAGGTAAAAATTAAAGTAAAATCCTGATTAGAATTTTAGAAGCGTTAAACAACCTTTACAGCTTCAGGTGCCAACCATGCGTCAAAGTCAATGACCTTTTCTACATCCGACTTCCTTTAAGCGCTGCTCTGGCGTTTGTCGTACTCGTTCTGAATTTGAATGGAAGATGAGTAGCGATATTCTTATTTGAATAAATATTTGAACAAGGTGTGTGGGGGGAATATGTTAACAGTCGAATTCAAAATAAAAAACGCAATGTATGTGACTAACTACAGAACAGTACCTTCACCTGTACCATAATTTCCGAACGACTCGAACAAAATTGATGTTTTTGTATTGGTCAGGAGTTTAGGACAACAGTTTCAATGTCATAATGACAATTTCCTTGTTGATCACCTTATATGCCAAGAGTATGGGAATAAGGCAATAGGCTAATCCCTATTACGTGGAACCGAATACAATGATTGGTAAATGTGGCTATTAATTCACCTCTATCTACTTGAAAGGGAAAAAACATGAGCATAATGCACGTATAAATGTATCACTTTACTTTGGTAGGTGATAAAATTTACACAATATGATATCTTGTATCGACATTATAGAACATCTAATGATCCGTGCAGGTCTCAATGCAAGACTCAAGATAAAGGTTTATAGCTGCTAAGTAATAGACTGAAATGAAAAATTGAAAAGCTTCCATTGTACAATGAGAATGCAGAATCATCTCTCCCGTGTGAATTGTGACGTTACAATTAAATGAATTAAGATGGATGGCGATATTGCGAGTAATATTCTGTTAGTGTTGGGATAATGTGAATTTGTGATAATATAGTAATTCAGATAATTAAGCTGCTTTTAACCGATTTAAAACAGTTACTTAAATTATATATCTATAAACTAATTATTGAACTAAATTAAAACTAACAGATAGTTAAAACAACAAAAAGACTTAAATTAAAAAGCGTCGTGGAATGCCTCCGCATCGCATGCCTCTTGTGGTAATGTTCCCAGAAGACTGGTAGCATTGCCAAGTTGTATGGCAATGCTTAATCTGTGTCCTAAAAAGAGGCCACGAGAAGCGTCGACCATACATCCCAAAACAGATTAACTAGTACAAAAGATAAAGATAAGGATACTCTTACTTAAAGGATTTTGTATATATTTTTGTTCACAAATAATACCAATTCTGCCACTCAAAATATTGAATGGCTATCAATATAAATACTATAACGCTGTTCCGCAGTACCTCTGCTTGAGTAAATCGCTGACGCTAGATTATTGGTTCAAATATTGTTGGAACAAATATTAGCTATTGTAGTAAAGTGAAAATCAAACAGATTACTAGAATTCCTCTATTACATGTGTGTAAACTTTCAATATACAGATTTAAGCTCGTATATGCGATTCTACCTGCATTTTAGACTCCAGTCATAAAATTTAATGCTTCAAAACTGCAATAATGACATAGACCTTTGTAAACTATTGTTTAAATTGGTTTTTGTGGTATAGTCATAAGCCTATGTTTGTATATTAGATATTTTTTTAACACCTTCACTTCCATGATGTACAATAAAGAATATTTTATTTATATCTTTATATAGGGCCTGGGTCTTGTTGGTAGACATTTAGCATCCTCAGAATGAGGTTCTGTTGTTAAATGATGACCGAAAGAAAAATGAGATGCATTAAATGCAACTAGAATTAATGCTTCTGTGATAAAGCTTTATCGCCTGATATAAAACTGAATATTTTAATGAAATTTTGAAGCATTAAATATGCTGTCTATTGAAATCGATTTAAGATTGGAAGAAGTGAATGCCCAGAATGACTTGAACCAGTCCCTTTTAGAGGGAGTGCTATAACAAAATTTGTCCCTAAAGACATAAAGAGTAATTTAGTAGTAATGCCTTAGACGAAACCTGGTAACTCTGTTGTTCAGAGCTCTCCCCCTGAAAGGGACTGTAAAGTCTCGTCTGGAAGTCTCACTTTTTGTGACCTTGAATCAATTAAAATTAGACCACTTTCAATGTCTATACAGTCATTATAATAGCACATTGGAAGGATAGACTTGAATAATAAACCAGTGATCTGAATTGGAAATATGGTCCAATGAGAGCGACCAAATCGAATTGCGCCACGCATTTGTGTGCAAATACAAATGACATCACAATGTTTCTCTAGAAGGGGATGAGTGGAATATTGATAGTTGTATTATTGTACCATAAATCATTCGCAGTTTGATAAATGTTCTTGTGAAAAAGAAAAACAATTTCTACACCAACCATTCAAGAACACGTGCGAAGTCTTCGTGAGTGTTATATTTTATATGAGGCGTGTTTATCGAGAAAGATGCTTCGGTTGAGCTCCTTCTGCCTGCTAAGAATAGCTGGGATTATTTGCATATTTTGCACTTTAGCTCTGAATTTCTGAATAATATTTCTTGTATGAAATAACTCTCTAGAATATCGATGGCTTCGCAATTTGAAGTACTATTTTTCGCTTATAAAATAATAGGATGCTAACAGCATCCAAAGAATGATACCAGGCAGGCTAGACTGTACGTGCATGATTCACTGTAGTGCCATCTCCCATGGTATGAAGTGAAGTGAGGTGATTCATGTGTAGAGGTAAGTAGTATAATTGTATAGCCTGAAGCTATAGGTACTATCCTGATTTTTTTTTGTATTTCATACTAAGCATAGATGTAAGACAATTGTTACTAACTTGTTGGTTGTGGAGGTCAGATGGCAGTCTCTTCACGGAATATATCGAAGTTCAGCCGCATCACAATTAGACTGGAAAGCCGACCCTAACTGAGTTGGGAAAAGGTTCAGCGAATGATGAATAAATTGTATTATATTTTTTGTAGTCATATAATTAATATCACAGCTATTTCATTTGTATAGGATATAGGGTATGACAACACGTTAGGACTGGAGTAACAATACAACCAATTTAGGTCAACGATACCGTAGTCCTGTTACTATGATTAAATGGAGGGTTAGCTTAACAACAGTGATAACGTTACGGTCACGGGATTTATTTATACCATGAAATCATATTCTGTTATGAAGACACATGTAATACGCCCTATTAGGGCAATAGACTTATTCCGTGGTTTAGGTTGGAATATACTAATGAAAATCCGTTTTACTCAATAACTTTCTTTACGGACAATTATCTTTTTATTAGTGTCTTTGTTGACATATTGGTTTCTTCTTGTAGGAGTGGACGTAGTAAGTCTTCCTTAAGAGTGAAACCTATGCTCGAACCCTCTTCGTGAGTAGCGGTGCTATCGTGAAACAAATTACTACACCACGATGGCAACTCAAAAATGCTGTTGATTCAACTGAAGCATTGTGTCTTTTCTTCCTGTTCCTTTTCAACCTGTATAACTGGAGGTTGCTTGTTACTTGGCTCATGCAGCACGATATGTTCTGCATAGTAATGTAAGTTAGCGATAGGATGCATAAATGATTGATATAAAATCTACTTTCCTGTAAAAAATTATCGCTTTTGCTGGAAACGGCATACCGTTCCGAGCAAAAGTGGTCCCAGATATTAAATTTCATGCTGTGAACTCAATTTACATAAATGCCAGCGGATTGAATCCAATAATTTCTTTGTACCGCTTGGGTTGCAAACAAGCATACGGCCCGCGTAACTCGTAATTCTTTACAAAACTCTAATGCCATTCTTGAAGAAGTGGTAGAATTGGGGGAAGGGTGAAGTTTAAGAGGGCTTCTATGCCGTCAGCACAAGAGATGAATTGGACTTTTTGACTGATAAAACACTCTGTCTATACCTACTTACCACCGGGCTTTGCTAAAATAATTGCATTTAGTACGTAGTACTAAATATAATTATTTTAATAGTTAATTGAATTAAAGCTACTTGTATTTACTGTAGATTCCATGCTGTACTGTGCATGTATAATTAATTAATTTTGCGCAATTGAAGCATGAATTAAAAAGTCTTATAAAGGAATAGAACAACGGATACGTCTTGAATATCATTACAACAAAACATATTTAGTGTTAATAGTCTCTGTGGCGTCGCGGTGGTGAACGCGTCTGCTACACAGGAGGCGTGGGTTTGATGCCCTCTCAGTGCAAATATTTTTATGCATGTAGGTATATGGTTATTTGCATTGGTTTCTTTGTGCCTCAGGGATCACGTTAAGCCATCTAGGGCAATCGTTACGGGTAGTTGGAACCCTAAAACGTCTAACAACTGGTCTAACTACTTCTAACTAACTAGTACTTCGATATCGCCTATGCAAATAGGTGGTGTAAGCCAGATGATAGTCGGCTTATTTTCCTTTCAGTTAGACTGGAATAAAAGCGGAACCCGGGCTCCGAGGTGATAACTTCGGATGCGTCCGAACGCTAGGACGATGATGATGATAAGAAATTTAATGTTGTTCTTGGATGTTTCCGTAAAATTCCTAAAAGAAAAGCTTTAAAGCATATAAACAGTTCAAACTCACGTAAGTCTTTTCTAAATAATATTTCATTGGAAGATAGTCTTATACCTATACAATATGTGACTCGTGGCTATATCTTGGTTACTATTTTCTTAAGCAAATATATCGCGTTCTTTGAAACTTCACGAATGTCTAATGTAATTGCACCTACTTTGAAATGTCAGTTCAACTTTTAAGCGGGGGCATATTTATTTAAGGAACTGTTCCGAGATATTTAAACGTTCCTATATCGCAGTTGGGTTGAACAAACTCTACCATTCGTAATAAGAAGTAAGTAAGTTTTAATGTATGTTATATTGATCTTTGAAAACCGCTCATTTTCATAATTGGTATGACTTGAATAACCTACTATAGATTCACTTAAGGTTTGATAACCAACAGATACTATCTAAACAACAGATATACGTTCCTGGAATGAACTTCGATATCGCCATTGGTCATTGAACCATTAGTTGTGGAGGTCAGATCGCAGTCGCTTCACGGAAAGTGTCGAAGTTCAGCCGCATCACAGTAAGACTGGAAAGCCGACCCCAGCTGGGTTGGGAAAAGTTCAGAGAATAATGATGACGTTCCTGGAATGATCCGTGAGAGATGTTGATTTCAAAAAGCACCCAATTTTTAATATCTAAGATGATTGGAGCTAATCCCAACTTGGTACCCAGTTATTCACTAAAATGTAGCAAGACCTAATAACACAGTGAGCTCACTCTGCATAAATAATAACACCAACAATTTACCATAGTTCGGGTACTTTGAGATAACTTGCACTTCAAACTATATGACAACTACCATCTTTAGTCTCTCCGCAAACATGGCAGCTAAAAAGTAGCAAAAATTTCGAACTAAAAGTAAAAATGACTATACGAATATAGTGCGATAATGTCCGTAAAAGTGTTCTTATTTCAATAAGTTGACATTTTTGAAAAAATAACTTGTTGCAATCAGTTCAAAATCGTAATCCTGAAAGAAATAAATAACATTCAAGAAAGGTACATAACCCACAGCAGTATGGGGTAAGCACTCATTGACAAGCGCGTAATTAAAGTGTAGGTATGTTTGTAGAGTAAACCAATCGTGCCCAGCTTGTTGTTGGTACACACTGTGCGTGTGTCATTCTGATTCAAAAGCGGTGACCAATATAAAAAAGAAGAGTATATCAAATCTACCTATATCTATATGAATGTATTACAGTTGCCCGCAGCTCCGCCCGCGTGGATGTCGATTTTCGCGTTATACGACTCTACTCGATTCTCTACTTGCCTCTTTATAGAGACTGTACTTTTCCTTGCTGTCAATATTAGCGCCAATGTATAGAATTTTTAATCGGATCGATTGAGATTTATGATTATTACTTCGCTCCCTTGGGTGGTAAAGTGATGATAAATGTATGTTACTCCTAGATATTGTAGCTGTTTACAGGTGAAAGAATTATTGAAATCGGTCCCGTAGTTTCGGAGCTTATTCGTTACAAACAAACAAATCTTTCCTCTTTATAATATTAGTATAGATATAAATTCAAATGTTCTTCTTTCAAATGCTCATAAAGGTAAATTAACTTCTACATTTCACCAACCATTGTATTTAGTGCCACGTAATAGGGAATGACCCTATTGTCGTACTCCGGGCACTATTGTTGAATCGGGCCATGCATCTGAGGCTGTCTAGGCTTTATATATCTGTCTAATGTTAAACAGCTCTATACCTTAGCTGCCTTGTACTGTCGCAGATTCTATTCTTCAGTCATGTGTCCCGCACGGGAAGGAATTCCCGGAGGTGGTCCAAATTCTACTGGTACCACGTAGCTATTAAAATCTGGTAAGTAAGATTTGAAATACAAACTGAACTGCTTTTATCTGCATTCCAGCGCTTATCCCAGATTGAATACGGGGTTTGAGCTGTCCAGCTACAATTGCTTAGTTGAAGCACAAGTGCACAAGTTAGTTTATTCTATACTTATCTTTAAACTAGACTACTAGCCTAGTAGAGCCGCGAGGTCTCGGGTTCGATCCCAGGTTTTTCTTTGGCACACACCAATGACTTTTCGATTTTCGAAATTATGTGTGTATTTATCGCAGGTTTATAAGTGCCCGGTGAATGGCAATAGGCTCGTCACCTATTACATTGGGATCTAAACATAAACTAGCGAAATGTGGGTGCTAGCACCTTTGTCTATCCCTTTGGGAATATAGGTGTGAGGTTATAAAAAAAAAATAAAGAGTTAAAGTGCTAAGAATGTCCTAAGAGCAATGTGAGCGCCTATATTTAAACTGTTAGCAGATATTCTCTGACTGCCAATAAATGCATAAGGCACTGTTGAAATAGTTATTTTAATTAAAATATTGTCAGTGGGTCTGCAGGGCGATTATTCTATTCACAGTCAGTTCAACATTTACTTGTTTGGGACAAATAAAAGCCTGTGTTACGGTACAAAATAAGCACGATGCTGAATGATTGTGAATATCGAATGAATAGGTAGGCAATTAATGCTACAGTACACCATTTCGATGCGAATACGTAACTACCACGTTTTGACATTAAAAAATGAAGGATTTTGGCACCTAATATTTGTACGTTTGTGCCCGAAAATATATATTTTTTAATTTAGTTCAAGGCCGTTCTGTTCAGTTAAAGTGTTATAAACCAGTGTCATTGTTAACTGTAAATGTTGTTTTTTAACTTGACTGAGAATTTGGGATAAGATACATTTATAAATAATTCAAATCAACATAATATTAGTTTTTTCTACTCGTGTAAAAACTTTTAAAATGCTAATTTATTCAAGTGCTATATTTTTTTGACTAATGTTTGCGTTATTATTGTGGAAGTCGGTGTCTATTTTATGTCTAAAAATATTCACTGTTTGTTTAGTTATGGTGCTTTGTTCCTAATATGTGTATATACATATATACAACTTGTATTTGTAGATACTAAGAGTAGTTTGTTAGTGAAAATTATCTACAAAATTATGTAATTCTGAGTAATTTGCATAATATTTGTGATTACAATATTATCATCTTACCGTAGTTCTCGGTTGAATTCAAGACTTTCACATCGGAGGGCTGGGTCGCTACCTCGATGCCTTTACGTTACAAAATCAATAGCTTTTCTTGCTAAGGGCAGCAAATGCATCAGCTCGCAAGTGAGGTTGATTTGACCTCGAGGATAAATCTTGAGGTCCAATCCACGTTGAGATGGTTTTATACAATATACACCCCACAAAATATTTCATCAATTCATCACAATAGTTTACCAACACGCTTTACAAATTAAACCATAATATAACAAATAATTGACTGTTACATCAACCGCTCATTACGGTTCCGCCGAAGGGTAGAAAGTTCTCGAACAAAATTAGCTCTGAAAGTTAAGTAATGATGCACATGATAACCATCTAAAGTTTCTTTATATTTCTAAATTCCTAATTTATGAGAGGAAATTGTTCTGGTGAATATGAGAACGTTGCCCTGCTGCTATGAAGATAATATAAGGTTAAATGTATCGCTGTATTGGATAGGAGCCTGTAAAGGTTTCAGAAATTGGCACAAGGCTAATGTGAATAACAATAAATTATAGCTGCTACGAGTATATTTAAATACTGTACCAATACAGGTGAAGCCTCCTATTTCATATTGAGATGTTGTTTCAATATATTTTATCTTTAAACAGTGCATGGTAAATAGCCCGATAACTGTAATCTTTTCTTTTCTGTTTATTCGCGATGGACACAAAATCGACTGAACAGATTTGGATGAGTTTTTTATAGGAAAGGTATTAGTCCAACTTTAAATTGAGGAGAAATTACACGCAGGTTCACTGTAAGCAGGCTGTCTATAGTAATACTCCGCTCTTTCGATATATTTACATTCAAAATTCTATAGCTTTTCGATCACACTGAGACTGAATTGGGCTGAATTTAGAACATTTTTTGTTGTTTTTAAAATTCACGGTATAGAAAGGGCAGGTAAAGAACTCAATTTCCTCCCCGGTTGTGTGATGAAATCTGAGCACGTCATGAATAAAAACAGACTAAACACTTTTTAAATGAAGAGTGTGACGCACGAACGAACGTGCCGCAGCGTAACCTAAACCCTGCTAACGACCCAACAGGTGTAATTACTCGTCAAAAAAATAGGATTAATTGAAGACTTAGGGTTGTCAAACACTGAGTTGAAATTGAATTGATGATAATTTTCAAGATAGCTAGTAATATTTTCATAAATGATTGCAGAAAGAAATATAAAGAAGTTTATAGTCAGTAACTAATGTTGAAAGGTAGGTAGAATCAACTGAAGCAGATACCCATATTATTATATTACCTGTTACAGATTTCTATTAACATCCGTTTATCCCTTTTGGGATGGTAGTCTAATAATGTTATTGCAATGTACTTATTGCAATAGGTTTATATACTGTATGTGTAAATAATATGAGAGACTGAGAATTAGAATATATTGCAAGATATTCTATTCTAAATTCGAACTATCGGATGCAATCCATTAGCAATTTTTAAAGCACAAGCATGGCCGGCGCAATCCGGCGTGGAAACACTGCAAGCGTGATGGGCACTTTTGCCCCGGGAGCAGTCAGGGGCGGGGTATTTGATTAATCTAAGGAATTGTATATTAATGGACATGTTATTATTAAATGAAAAAAATATCTATTATCAAATTATATTCAAATAAATATTTATTTAAAATTCTAATATTACAATTTTCAGAGTCTTTATTATTATTTTAATTCTCTTTATTCAATTTTATTTAACTATTAAACATTCAAATAATATATTTATTAATTCGTATTTCGAGTTATACATCTTGTTTACGTTAATCTTAAGAGGCATTCAATTCATTTTGGGGGAATTGTTTTTGTACAGAATGATTTCTAGTGTAGTGAATTACATTGGAATTGTAGTAATTTCACAAATTGCTACCGGACTGATTTATACTCATATACCCATTATTTATTAGTTTTACTTGATTCAATCCACTTAGTTATCCAATATGTACGATATCGTAATTATTATTTTAATTACAATTCTGATTCATGATTTGAAACAGTAGACCATGAAATTATGGTTGTATTGTACTTTGATATGTTAGGTACTACTTCTAAATGCCTACTTTCTTTTTTAAATATACCAAAAAGTGGTTTGCACAACTTTGTATGGACTAGTGGCGTCGTATATTTATTTCGTGAAGGTTACAGAAAATATTTAATACTAAAAATAGAACAACAACAAGCTATCCGCCAAAGTTTTGCAAATAATAGAAATGAGATAAATATGTGCATGCAAAATCCAAATAAATTAACTGCAACTTCTTTTTAAGAAGTCCAGTAAGCTATAGATGTACCTAATACAGTTTTTTTAAAGGCGAGACGCCAATCTCAAGTTTTTCAAGAAAATCTTCCAGAGTCACATTAGCCGCGCCAGTAAATTGATCCCTCACGAGATCAGATAGTCGATCATAACTTGTGGTTGGCTTTTATAGGGTTCTCAAATAAATACATTACATCATAAGGTAAGAGCAAAAAACAAATAACCTAAAAATAATCAAGTTCTACGAAAAAGCGACAAAATAATAGGCATGTCAAAAGTTATCAACCAATTTTTGTATTATTATTATGAATTTTATTAATCAATGTATGATTTTAGATTGACATGGTCATTTACATATTCACTGTTAAATATTTCGGGAAATCAACAAACAAGGTATCCCGAAATATTTCACAGTGAATATGTATCAATTAAAATATCAAAATATAAGGCTTTGATCTGAATTTAGAATATTATCACTACATAGTATAAAATAAAGTCGCGTTCTCTGTCCCTATTTTTCTTGTCCCTTTGTATGCTTAAATCTTCAAAAGTATGCAACGGATTTTGATGCGGTTTGTTTTAATAGATAGAATGGTTGAAGAGAAAGGTTTATATGTATATAACATCATGCTACAACCAACAGGTGCGGAGCAGGAATGAAAAATGTTGCAAAAACGGGGTGACGCAGACGAAGTTGCGCGGGTCAGCTAGTAATGAATAAAGTAAAAATGTACCTCATTGGGCGGCACCCAATGAGGTATATTTTTACTCACTAAATGACAGATTTTCAACTTTATAATATTTTTTTTGCTTTCAGAGTTTTATGGTAACCGAAGATTGAAGAAGTTTACGTTTATGAGATATTGGTCCGTGCAATGCGAAGATGCTGCGTAGGCAAGAAAATAATTACCTTCACTTTGTACGAAAATATTGCTCTAATTTATTTAACAGGAGTCATAATAAGACATAAATAACAATTTAAATAATTTATTATTTAGACGTGACAGATTTACATTTCAAAACAGGGTATTATTTGTAACGAAGAGTTTTAAATTAAGATTAAATGTATAGTTGGCAACACAGTTTTTCATCTGACTCAACATAAGAGATCCTAGGCTTCGTCGGCACAGGTGTAAACCTCGAATGCAACCGATAACAACATCGCACTCATTATAACTAATATAACATTCTAAAAAAGGGCATTCTTGGTCCAGATATTCTTATAACGTAGTTCGAAAATGCGGCGATATCTGAAGGAACCGCATACATTCAAGAAACTTCCTACATCTATATCTATACTAATATTATAAAGAGGAAAGATTTGTACCTATTTTTGTATGTTTGTATGTTTGTAATGAATAGGCTCAAAAAGTACTGGGCCGATTTAAACAATTCTTTCACCTCTAAAAGGCTACAATATCTAGGAGTAACATAGGCTATATATCATCACGCTACCATACAAGGGAGCGGAGTAATAATCATAAATCTCAATTGATCCGGTAAATTTCTATACATTGGCGCTAATATCGCTAACAATTTCCGTTGTCATGACAGCAAGGAAAAGTAGTATAGAGAGGCAAGTAGTGAATCGAGTAGAGTCGTACAACGCGATAATCGACATCCACGTGGGCGGAGCCGCGGGCAACAGCTAGTATACTATATAAGCCAGTATCCACAGAGGGTTTAGGCTGAGGAGAATTAATGAGAATATTAATAAACTTACTTTGCTTTGACAGTCGTAAAATTTATTTAATTTTTTTAAGCCCCTAGCTATAAATGTATTAGTTTACAGTTATAGATCAACAACCACTTAGTTTTGCCAAATACTATGGAATCGTGAGAAAGTCGTAAAGATAATTACATTGTAAATTCCAACATTGTTGTAATGAGTAGCATACTTATCTTTTGCTACGTTGAATATCAGCAAGGTTATGACCCGTATTATGCTAAATAGATAAACGTTGGGCCTTTTTGCTGACTGATAGTTATTTGATTCACAAAGGAGGTTTATGTTTTAAGTGCGTGGTTAAGAGTTCAGCTTTGCTTTTTTAAAATTTTTACTTCGATTGAATGTTCGGCCCGTCATTGTACATGACGGCTTCACGAGAATGAATGAATGAATGAATGCATGATTGATTATATGTATATTACTTGACGATATTCCTACACACAAATTTTGATATTTGCATCCACACCTCCTGCAGTCACGTTCACTACCGTCACATTACAGAGGCTCTCACACACAATTTAGATTACATTACATAATTTTCGTCACAATTTTACAAGGTAGTAAATCTCCTAACAGTCAAGGGTATCAAAGTTTTAAGCTCCATGTAACACAAACACATCGTTTTTGCGATGCAGTTTGTTGCAATACTGTGTCTTTATAGTTGTATATAGTAGAAAGGCTGTAAAGATACCAAGAAGCTGTTAAATTAGGTACTTATTTTTCTGACAACTTTTATTATTCTTTTTTCTTTGATTTTGTATTGCGTTGTGTTAGTCGATACATCATGAATTTCATTAATTTTATGTTATCTTTCAGCTGTTGGAGTTTTTACAGTGAAACATCTAGAAACATTATACTCAGAAAGTGCGGACCACTAGACCTAATTCAAACATAAATTTCATATTAACCATTAGAGTGGTTCCTGAGATAGTCGGTATTGGACTAATAGTGTTAGATGTTATAATATAGGCAGAGGGCTTGTAACTGAGTCTTGTAGGGGAGACCGAGGGGTTTTGAAACAAAGGTGATTTGAAACAGTACCGATTTCTTGGAATTTATAACCGTTAGCGAGTTGGCAATGTCGCATTTTAAACATTTCCCTCCTCCCGCCGACGTGTCAGCACTCGTCAGTGGCGTGAGCCACACGGTTGTGTCGTCCTGCGTGCCACGTGAGAAAAATATTCAAAAGTAAGTTTTTAACGTATTTTTACTATGTCTATATTTTGATAACAGTTTTATATTTTGTTTTGAAGTATACCTTATTCGAAAGGTAGTTAATTGAATATTTATTATATACATTTACATCTATATGATGTCTGTATATTTGCGCCTTGATTGTGGATTCAATAAAAATTGGGAGGATTTTTTTAACTGAGGAGATTTGAAACAGGCTGTTTCAACTCCCCTCGTTTTCAAATTTACATCAGCAATAACGGGCATATTGCTTTAATTTGTTTATTTTGTTTCAGCATGCTGATTATAAAAGCAAGACTAACAGAGGCATGGCGAGCCGCGAAATATATGGTCTATAAGAAAAATGGGTGCAATGTTTCGATTGCAAGAACTGGGCTCATGAAGCTTGCACTGGTTTCCTATGTTTCCCACAACTGTTTGTCAGATTGAAAGCTTTTGATCTCATAATTTCATTTTTGCCATTATTAAGTTTATTGTTAAATATTTAATCAATCATCTGATGGTGATATCTAAGCACTAAATCCTGTATACCTAATAAGACTGATTGTGATACTTAAGAATATACTGAAGGTTAATAATTAGGTACGTATTTTATGTCAAAGATTTAGAATATAAACTAGGTAAGTATATAAAAATGTACCTACCTAAAACATTTTGTTTGTCAGATTAATATTTCAATTAATGTTACGAAGATTACGTTTTGTTATGTTTTATGTTTTTTTGGTATGTTGATTTCATTGCATCAAACCATGACTGACACCTCAGTAGGTACAAAATATTAACAAAAAGTGTGTTTCGTATTTCAAATATTTCATTTCTAATAAATACCTTTGAATTTTATCATCTTTTTTATTTTAAAGCCATTAAATTCTTCTCCAAAATCAGATGTTTCAACTCTCCTCGACCTCTGTTTCATCTCACCTCAATATGAGGGGAGTTGAAACAAGTTGACTTCTTTCGGTTAAGTCCATTTTTCACCATAATATTCGATACTTACATTTTCTTCATTTTAGACATTCGCATGCCCAAAGAATGACCTATCTATTGGTACTAATATCATACGATTCCTGTCTATAGTATTTGGTGTATGAAAGAAAATGTCAAAATTGTTTCAATTGCCCTCGGTCTCCCCTATCTTAGTTGAGGAGATTGCAATTTTGATACAATATCGCTTGAAATTTAATTACTTAACTCAGTTAAAGTGAACGTTTGAACATTTAGCACTATTCAATGCATTAACACTTATTACATTAAAAGCATCATACTATAGTTTAATAATATTGATTCAATTTGTTAGTAATAGTAAGCGTAAGTGAGAGAGTCCCCAATTGGATATTAAGTTAGTTCTCATAGTATCTAAGGTAAAATATTATTGTCACATTGTAAACCGAATAGCGAATATTTTTTGTGTATAGCCCGACAGTAGTTGAGCATGACTGTATTATGTAATTAAGTATTAGGTATAATTTTAGAAAATTTATAATAGTATCCAGACGCAGATGATATCGCGAGAGAAGGAAAACTCGTAAATAAAACCCTGTACCGATCTGTCTCGCCAGCTTTCAAACAATAGGCCAAAGAAAATATGTATTGGGATAGAGCGCCTATCGCTCACCCAATTTAACAATTCCAATAATAAAAATAGCAAATTATTACGAACTGTCATATAAAGTAATGAATAGCGCACCTCTCACAGCAAGGAAAAAGAAATCTTACTCGAGGGTAGATAGATGTTGTGGTATGAGCAATATTCCGCAAGTGCGAAGAAGAATCCTCGACACGTGAGGTATGCTCAGGAGAGTTGATCAAGGTCAAAACCTCCCAACATTGGGAGAAGCCTGTGTTCATCAGTGGACTGCGATAGCCGCATTGATAAGTAGTATCTAATGTGGAGGAATAGGGTTTATATTCATGTCACACTAAGGAACCGACCAAGTACTAAAACAGGATACTAGTGCAGCGATTGGAGTTGAGGTATGTTCTACGTACTTGAACTTCTTAGAAGTTGTATCATTTCGAGTATAATACACTGGAATCCTTGTCTTCATTCATAGTCAATATTTACAGAAGATATCTTGTAATCGTAAAACGTTACATTACGCGTAAATGATAGTGAATCATCACCTTAAGGACATCTTTGATAAATAAGTTAAAGTTTGTACAAGTGTGCATGCTAACACTATCAAATTTAAAAGATATCAATGTGTTTAAACATATCCGTTCCATGGTATACCTATAATATTAACGGGTATCTATACAAAATAAATATTTTCCACGATCAAACTAATCATCTACGTCTACACTAATCTAATAAAAATGAATAATTTGTATTTGTGTGTGTGTGTGTGTAAAAACAACTGCTCCGATTTCACGATTACGAAAATTCTCTATTAGAAAGCTAAATTCACCCTGAGTAACTTAAGCTATATTACAATGCGCGATAATCAACATCCACGTAAGCGAAGCCGCGGGCTACAGCTAGCGTTAATGAAATTGTAAAACTAGGTTCAACATAACACCTATCGGAACATACACAATAGTATTTGACACTATAATGTAATGTCAATTGAATCTGGTAAAATTAACTCAATTGGAACTAATATCTCTAGTTTGCGAAATTCGTGCGTAATTCGAGGCTATTTATAGATTTAAAAGCACATGTTACAATGACAGTGAGAAGCGATTTAATAATAAGTTCACTTTTAATAAAAATGTTAAACCGACTTCTTATTTTTTTTTTCTTAACATTATTGTTGTAATAATAATGTTAAGAAAAAAAAATAATTATATGCCACTTAGGTGGCAGACAAGCACACAGTTTACAGGATGGCCCCGTGACTTATAGACGTTTGAAACACCAGTAGCGTTACACTCGTCCTGACTACCCTGTAGAAACCTTCTAATGCCCTTCTTGAAGAACACCATACTATAGTCGCTCGTAAATTAAATATACCTCAAAGATGAAAATGCGCCTAAAACTTTTCTTGAAGCCGGTGCTTCTTTTTCTTGGTTCTGAGTAGTAATTAAAGAAACTAATAAGTGAAAGCGTCACTTCACACCTCTATCGATGCCTGGTAGGTACTCTAATCTGGAATAAGGTGCAATGGGAGATAATATCTAACAAACTATTCGTCAATCTCAATATGCTGCTGTAATCGAATATATAGAACAGCAAATGAGATTAGTATTGGTACATCTTTTATTTTGAAGTTATTAATAGTATACACTTTACTACTCGTATCTGTACAATAATATCACATAAGTTTTGTATTATTTTAAAACAACCCTACATTTTAGTCCTATTACTTTTTTTCCCATTTAGCACATAATTTTCTGTGTGATTTTTGTAAGATTAAAATGCAGCAATAATTTCTTTTTAAATTTATCAATGGCTACTTTATTTATAGATTTTGAAGTCGCTTCTCGCTTCATTGATGACAGTGAGACAAGAGCTTTAATAAGATAATTTTATAAGTCAACTTAAGTTTGTGTTTGTAAACAAATGTTACTTTAACCTTAAACTTTACGTTCATCAAAATAGAAATCTCAATATAAATGTTTACCAGTGTTATCATTACATTATTATACTTAATCATTGTGAATTTTGCCATAATCATCATAGTGTTGGTCCTGGTCGCATCTGGCAGGATTTTATCTTTGCAGTTCGGGATCCGCTGATTTTTTTCTACATCACTTTCTTTCGATTTGATTTTATTGGAGCGGCTGCTCTCTGACCTCTCAATCCTGAGTGGAAATTCTAGCGGAGGCGACTCGGGCGTCGTAGAACGCTGAATGACCTCTGTCCTAGACGAGCGCAGACCTGAGGGTGACAGTTAGTCCGTCACCCGAGATGGTCTTCGCTGGCCCTGAGTCAGCCGGGGCGTGAGGGATATGTCAGAGGCTCCTCACCCTCGGCAAGTGATGGCCCAAGACGGGCGTGCGGTTTTGATCGGTTCGAGTTCGACACCACCACCGTTGCCGACTTCGGCGGCAGGCATCCGAGGTGATTTCCGCACGGAGAAAAAAGAAAAGAGGAAATTTTGCACACGAGTCTCAGCTGTCTCTTTTTTGACAGAAAGGGGCCCTGTGCCTTTACACTACCATAGACTAGACAGATCAGTAAGTACAATATAGTTGATAAAAGCTGTAGAATAAGAATCATTCATATAATTTTTTTGTATTAAAATTGAATAGGTTATTTACTTTTTGTGAAGACCAAAGCAAGATGATTGAATGATTCAGAAAGATAAAAATATCTTGTGTACAAAAAATATTACCTCCCATTGAAATATGGAAGATATTTCGAAAACAGTAATTATTTGAGGATACTCAAACATGAACATACCAATTAATTTGAAAAGAACGTAAGTAAATATTTCTGTCATAAAAAGTATGTAGCTATACTTAATTGATGGGGAAACCTAACCACAAAATGGCGCTTTGAGGTTAAAAGTTAGAATTGCTAATTTATTTAGTTTTTTATAATACAGCTGCGATAGTTTATTTTTTGAGTAGGTATAATTAATGGCTAGAATTAATAGTAATTATTTATCTGTAGGTATTGTTATTATAAATGATTTTGCGAGTTTGGCAGTTTGTGATGTAGCAAGGCATCCCGGGATCTACGGATCCAATTTAGAATATTCTTTTAATAATGAAAGACTGGGCAATATATCATTTGTCTATCCAGGAGAGGACGAGTTCAGAAATCCACGCGGATAGAGCCGTGGCCAACAGCTAGCGTGGTATAGGTAATTCTTTTACAATGATGCATCGAATTATACCTATATAATCATTTAGAATTTTAGACTTTGTTAAATTACCTGAAAATCCCTGCCATGAAACATTTATTCGAAACTTCAGGTCCATGTAAAACATTGACCAAAAAATAAGTATTTAAGTTGAAGTTCCATTGAATTACTTTCGGTAAGTTTCGAATTAGAAGTTTTCAAGGAGAATGTGAAATTTTATCTGCAACTCAAATAAATAAACATACCAGCTCGTAAGTAATAGTAGGTACCTATATAAAATAACGTTGCCATGACCAACGATTACCATACAAACGTTGTACTGCGATGCTAACTACTCACTTTAAAAATCACGAAAAGGACCGTGGGAAAAATTGCAACGAATTCCATTGTTTAATTTGCAAAAAATATGTTGACAGCAGTTTAAATTTTAATTAATTAAGTTATACATGACACATTGTAACATTTCAGTGCTTATACCATGTTTGTATAAAGTACCTTTGGGGCCCAAGCCTGATTAAACCGTGCGCGGGTACACCTACTGACTGACACGCTGTTGCAGGTAATCTTCGCATGGATTTAGGGGTCAGATTGTAGTCACGCCCCTAAACGATAACACGAACTAAAATTACGGAAAATTCGTAGGAGTCCCTGAACTCCTATATACAAACTTTGCAAGCATTCAGGGTTGGCGGAAAAAAGATTATCTATAACGTCACCATTATAACTCGAGAAGGCCTGAACCGACTCTGATATTTTTATTATGTAGAGTTTGTTTTTGTCCCTGTTAACAGAATTACAAAAATAAGGAATTTAAGTAAAATAAAAATGCCATTTGTTCCCGTAAAAGTCATTATAAACCAACGACGGAAGGGATTAGAGTATGTATACTGATTTATAGATTAGCTTAGTCCTCGAAATTCATGCTATTGTATGTCCGGTTCCGAAATCACAAGATAATTTTATTTCAGTATTTTCACAAAGCGTCTCGTGCCAAATATACGAAATCCAATACAATGAGTCCAATTACTGCCAAGACTTGACGAAATATGCTTGCCTTTTATCCCTTATATCCTCAATTGTTATCATGACCATCCTATTTATATTGACAAACTTCCTTTCATGAAATTCAATAGATAGATGATAATGAAGGACATGAAAAACTAACGTAGGTATGCATAGTGAAAATATCTTGTGGAAATCGCTCTAGGCGATAAAATTCCCCATTGTACTGATTCTGTAGCCATTATGTTCATTGTTAAATCTTTTGTTTTGGCGCATAAAAGGTGTACTCAAGGGCATCTTTAGCTACTTATCTGAGACTAGACACGGAACTAATTTCCTTGAAATTTGACATAAACTAAGAAATATTTATTATTGTTTTAAAAAGTAAAAAGCCCCTAACACACAAAATATCTCGGAAAAAACTGAAAAACAAACGTTGTCGTATCAGAGGATTAAATAGTTATTAAATATTTTCACAAAATATAAATTTAAATAGTTTCAAAAATATGTGGGAGTGCTTTACCAGTTAAATGCCCCCGACACGATAACGCTTAAATTTTTTATTCTTTCACTTTTTGTGTAGAATTAATTAAATGTGTATAGACCTTTTTGGGTGGCATAACAATCTCTGGAACTAGATATTTATTATACTATGGTAATACCTTTAACCGAATTTTAGAAGCAAACGAACTTGTTATCCGATATTGAATTTATAATAATGTTTGTCTTTAGGATGTAATTTCAAAATTGAGAGGTTAAAGCGACCTAGAACAACAATCAGAGAACACAAATACTAACACAGTTATGTAGATAAATTTTCTACTTGTATGAAATTTCTCCGCGACTGTATTTGTAATTTCCATTCACCGGTTGCCAAGTACTTTTCGTTCTTCAAGTTGTTTTCATAATTATCACATCACATATATAATAAGATCGTTCTTATTAAGTCAAAGTTAATGAAAACTGAACTGACTGAGTATAAATTAGATGATTTTTTTTTCCTAGTAGGTAATTTTATTTTATAATAAATCACTATTGCAACCTTGTCTGGAACCTAGAACCTTCTCGATAAGAGGACCTTTATGTTATGGTTTTTCTACACAAAACGGGTGTGTTCATAAATTTTATGACTAATACGTACTAAATGCATTCGTCACGGTGTATTCTCAGCATATGCCTAACAATAAGAATGTATTCACAATGAATTTGTGGGTTATTCCAAAAATATTTTCCTTCACTTTTGGTTTGTAAGAATCTTATTCAACTTATTCTATTTTTTGTTCATGAATAATACTTCCATATAGTTAGCTAGCTATGTCCCACAGATTCACCCACTTTTTTATAGTATGATTCGGGCTCGGATAAGTGTATTGTATCTTCTAAGGCAAGCCTTACTTCTCACAAATTAAAATAAATATACATAACTACAGTATGAGATACTGTTTGACCCGTTTAAATCATTTAAAACCAGTACCTACTACACATGATATTATTGATCACGATACATCGGGACGGACTTAGACGGTCTGGATTACTTTGAAGAGATGTAATAAGACCCCAGATCATCGTTGCCATTGTTACTTTATTACACATACACATACGTACGTACATAAAAATAGCCACGCCTCTATTCTAGTGCCGTAGACAGCGACCACACATTTCCACCTGCTATATTCTGCTATACTTCTTCCCTTCTCCTACTTTCATAATTCTTTTTATACATGTGTGCCGATATCGGGTACTCGAGACATGTCCTTTCTTTAAAATGCTTTCGATTTGGTTGACATATTATGTCAGAACTCGTACTGTGGTGCCTATTCACGCTTGCTTAATAATGCTTCGTCCATCCTCTGCACACGTTCGTACCACCTAAGCACCCCTTTCTGTATCTTAGTCATTATATCTTCAACCACGCTACAACGTTCCGTTAGCACTCTGTTCCTCATTCGGACCTACTCTTTTCAGATTTCTCATTTCCACAGCATTCAGATTATGTTCATACTCCTTTGTCAAAACCCAGCATTCAGTACCATAAATAATCGAGCAATTATTCTATACGTCACATCTCTCATAAGCTTCGAAGTTCGAACTCAAATACACAAACTCTCTTCATTCGTTCAACTTTTTCTTCTGTAATCACTGTGCAGTTTGTCATACGTTCTTCTTTTACGCCTATAAAAAAGAAAAATTAGATGATTTTAGGCGAAAAGATGAATGTAAACTGACCTTCTAGCTGCCTACCTAGCCGCTTTCGAGTTATGAAGATTAATATCTGATCCAGTTGATTCTCCATCGGTTTTATTTACGCGGCTATTAATCCAAATAACTACGACTAAATAATTTGTAGAAAGATTATAGAAATAACTTTTAAGTGGCTTCCTTGAAAAGAACACTCAACTGAAAAACGGGTCTTGAATTTAAAGGAATCTCGAAACCCCGCTAGTTTGTACTTTCATCTATTTTAAGCTGAGGATCAGTTTTATTTACTTTTTCAATCCTAAAAAGTTTTATAAATTATCTGGCGATTGAAATCCAATCGATGAGCGCTAACACGATAAACTGATTGTTCCCACGGTAGGGTAGTCAGAGCTTACTGGAGAGTTTTTGATGTGTCAATTTTATCTCCTGCCTTGGTGACATGAAGCTCTCTAAACCTAGGAGATTGGTCCATCCTTGAAGATGGATGGAAGGATGGGGCCCCATCCATCTATCCATTTATACATATTTCTTTGTCCTTCCTGTGTATTTTTTGTACTATAAAGAGGTAATCTATCTATATATCTATCCCCTTGAGAATATCTACAATAAGTTTGTTGGTTAACATCATGTAAAATTATTATTTGTCCGGGTTATGTGTTTGATTTACAAGTTTTCCACGAATATTATCGGCAGAAACGTTGTTGAATATTACTGTTCGTCGTTTCCGTCGGTACAGACAGACGGATGTATTTCATTCTATTGTTGCATCAATACACACCCTTTTTATGCAAATAATTGAATATAGAAACTCGTATAAGAAATGAATATGATTTATTATTATCCTGAGTAACAAACTACGTAATCATGATATGTAATTACCTAACACAAAATATTATATTCTATACATTTGTCTTCACTTGCAGTGCGCTAGAAAATTGGTTACCCTTAATTTACTTTACCCTTGCCTTACCGTATCTAACATAACTGTACATCATTGACCCTACCACCACCTCTTAGAAGTAATATTATTTCAAACTTACTTACTTTCATAGTGTGATTTGGACTCAGACAGTTCTCATTCATATCTAGACAAGTGTAAATTCTAACAAATTACACATTAAATGTATCTACTATAGTAAGAGATATAGTTTTACCCATTTTAACCATTTATCTCTAGTATCCTGTGAATCCTGACGGAAGTGACGGACGCTGACTTTCCGAATCGCTCTACGGAAGTAGTAGGTACCTAGGTAAGATTGAAATAAAGTTATTTTCAACACACTTGCTCATAATGTGACTCTAATTTCAATGTAATTAGGCACATAATGACACTTATAATCAATCAATGACATTTCATTGCTGTTACTCACTCATGTAGTTGTAATTCCTGTTTTAATTTTTTGATTGAGTTGTTTTGTTTTAAAAAGTTTACATGTAAAAAAAAATTTCAATAGTACTTATAAGGAAGTTATTTCATACAAATTCGTATTTAAATTTCAACTTGTACGTGTTTAATAAACAGAACTTTCAATCAAATATGACTATAGTATTCTCTAGTTTACTAGAATCTTTAAATTTTCCATTATGTACGTGACTAAATCGCCATCTATGATAAAGAAACCCCATTCTTTTTTTCTATAACCGATCGCCATTGTTAGATGCACGCGCAGGAAAACTAATTAATATTTCTCGCCATTGTGAAAAATTATTCACAACTCGTTTTTACTGTTGAAATTATAGTATTTTTTAGTATTATTTTCTTCACAAGTGTGTTGAAAAATGTCGTATGTGTATTGAGGATTACCGTTTTCGATTCTAACATTACACACTTGCATGATACGAGTGTGAAATGTTGGTGATTACCGCTATTTAATGTACTATTATAAGAGGTGGCTTTGAGAGACCTGAACTTGTTAAGCCACCTTTTTCGTTGGCTGTACCTGAATACATTTTGAAATTTTCAAATAAAGAAGTGTTCAGTCAGAACAGTAACTTCATGTGTTTTTTAGAAATCCTTTTCACATTCAGTTCAATTCGACGTCAGACTTCCAGTTTTCTAAAAAAATGCTATTGAAACCACAAACGGTGTACATACGGGTGAAAACTACAAAATCATAAATATCTAGGTACCGAAAACCTTTAAAATGCTAATGTTTTAAAAAACTGTTTCAGAGATTTAGCGCAATGAGCTCGTCAATCGCTATGAGTTGTCTGCCTTAAGTCCTTTAAGAGTTTCCTCAGCTATCATTGTGTCACTCAATCTTAGTTTAAACTGAAGACATTTTAAAGGGAATACAAATGTCTAAAGCTGAATTTGAATTTGTCGAATAAGGAATTTGAACAACGAAAACTGTACAAACTGACGAAGAAAAACATTACTGGACAGTTTTATAAAAGAATTGCTGCGAAAACTGGCACCTTTTTCCCTATACGGCGACGAGGTCACGATTATGTTTTTCTTTTACATAATATAATTACATACGTATTCATCACGCGCACATAATACTCCATTATTAAATAATAGTCTGATCTCCAAGACGTTAATTGGTAGTGCTTGTGCGGCTAAGCACGTGATTAATTTCCTTGCGATTTACACCGCATAGCAAGGAATCGGATATATTCTTTTTTAATTTATTTAACTGTTAGGTAACTGTTTTTTTTTTGTTTTTTTTATTATTTTTTTTATTTTATCATTTTCGGTTAGGAATTTATTTTCGTCATACCCATTATCACAAAGTGCCCGATTGGCGGCAATAGGCTCGCCCCATATTACGTGCGACTGAAAATCATATTTGGCAAAATGTAAGTGTTTAACACACCTCTGCCTACCCCTTCTGGGATTACGGGCGTGAGCATATGTTTGTATGTATGTAAATAATAGTAATACCTACTAAGAATATTTTCTTAAACTATGTATTTAATTGAGAATGTTAATATCAGGTTAAAAGATACAATCTGGATTTATACGAGTTTGTTATTAAACTGATAAGGTCACTCATAACTTTAAAAGTCTGTCTTCGGATTTTAAGTTTAATGAGATTTGTTATTAGATATGAAAAAATCAAGATAACAAAGTTTTATACTGTTTAGGGCGTAGACAAGCACACGACCCACCTGATAGAAAGTACTCAATGTGGCCTGTGAACGTTTGCAATACCAGAGAGGCGTCACACTCGCGCTGCTGACCTTGTGGAAATTTTCTAATGCCCTTCTTGAACAACCCCATGTTATTAATCGTTTGGAAAAACCACTGCCTTTATCTTTATACCTATATTAAATCACGCAGGTTAGTAATCGCGAAACTTTTGATCGACTTAAGTAATTAATGTACAATAAGCATTTATACAGAGTGCATGCATAATTCTTCCTCATTTATTTTGCTAACTAGACGGTTTTCTTCAGGCTAGTGGCACACCGTCATCGCCAATACTACTAGACAGGCTATGCGATACAAAAAGTTTGGTCACTTGAGGTTAAACCCACTTTAATTAATTTAACTGTCAACTGCCAAGCGCGAAAATTATTATAATATAGGTGATTTATGCAAATTGAGTTATAAAAATATAGGTACCATGAAATTTACTTTTAGTTTGATTTAGGTTACTACCTTTTTATGTGTATTTCTATTAGTAATGGTTGGTGTAATGTGGGTGTTAAATTACCTCTACCCAGGAGGGAAAAAGGCGTTAGGAATGTATATTTCATTGGATGCTATTTTAGGAATCTTTGCCCCTTATCTTTTATTTGATAGATATAACACCGAAAAAAGTAATAAATGTTTTAGAATACAGGATTTTCGTTATAAATCTGTAATAATTGATTAATTAAGAATCGGGGCCCATTAAAACTCTATGTCCCATTAACCTCACCTGCAAACCGTACACCTACATTGACTGATGAAGTTTTCTTTCGGCATTAGAAGGTCAGACAGCATAACAATCGCTGGAACAAAAAACAATGTTACTTCATTCTAATATTAAATTACATGGCAAGTTCACTTTGTACATGAATGTTAATATGAAGCAAAAAATAAATATACAACGTACTGTGATATTAAGCGATTAGCGTTAGATTTTTTAAGATAACAACACAATATTGAGTTATAACACTTTAATCGGTACTTTAGTTATTAGACCTATAAATATTAACAATAATAATATATTATTTCCAAAACCATTTCAACTGAAGCTAGAGTTTCAGTTTCAAAGTAGAATTTCTTGTAACACAATTGCTAAGGGGCCGTATTCGTAACACAGTGGGACAAGTTTCCGAACTTCAATTGCGAGTGCAATTTATTGAATTGACGATACCTTCGCGACTTGTAGGAAAAGAATGGGACTGTTTCTTTTAAGTACCACTAGACCATAAGACTTTTATTTTAAAACTATATATTGTTAAGCATTTTAGATTAAACTTGATTCACTGTTCAAGGGTTTTTTGTGCAAATTTTTGTGCAAAAGTGTCTTTGTCAATTTGACTTCAACTCGAATGATGGTCAGCTTAAAGCAAAGTCTCAAGAAAGAGGGTCACCATTAGAAATACGTACAGTGTTATAGTGGTGACGCTTAGTTTGACGGCCTCAGATGCTTTTCACGTTCCGTTTAAAAGACCCGGGATTGTTGAAAGAAAGTTCAACGTGAATGAAAAAATACTTAAAAACGCTAGGAAATAAAATTTCCTATATATGCATTTGAAAGTTTCATTTCCAAATTCAAATTATTCTCTTCATCATTAGTTTTGCACAAATTGTGTACGACCTAGCCTAATTTTCATATTTACTACAAAATATGACAGATAAACCAACTTAAAATACAGCGTATATTCAAAATTATTATTAACGCATTGTCAATATTTCTTTGCTTGAGTGTTTAGAATTTCTTCGATGGAAATATTACCAGTAAGCCCCAAGTAGTGTTTACTCATGCGATTCAAGTAAATCCGAATCCGCATCTAAATCTCAATCCTGTGCGCTTAAGAGACTGAAATTTTCATGTGAATTTAAGAATTGAAATTGGTAAAGTTATCCATCTCTTAGATTGTATAAGTTGAGACTGTCTGTTTCAAGTTTAAGGGCAATACGAGTTCAAGGCCACATTAAATTGACAAATATCTGAATTCATTGAACTCTCGAAAAAGTTTAAGTAACTGTAGCTACTAGAAAATAAAAGTGTTTAAAATCAAGTTAGATTATAGAAAAAGTGAATGCTCTGACGGCATTCGAAACCGCGATCTTGCTCTTAAGAGAGAGCCAAGATCCAAGAAATGTTTAAAAATTATAGTAACATCATTCCTTGTCACTGATAGTTCGTATAACCGACTTTAACTGAGTTGGAAAAAGACTCAGAGATTGATGATGTTTTAAATATGATGCATTGACCTACGCACCGTGTTTACACGTTTATCACGTAAAAACCCTACTACTAGAATACTCGAGACAACACTGATATAATGACGTCCCAGGCTACACACAGTCAATAACAAACTCAGCAAAATTCTAAATGATTCATTTACTCATTTTCTCGTACCTACATTTTAATTGAGGATAAAAGGTAGTGACAGGTCTTTCTTGCTAGATGCCTTGCGTTTGTTATGATGACATAAGTTGAAAGGTGGTAATTAATTCCACGTGTTATGCTATCCCAGCATTATTTACCTATAGTTATGGGTTTTTTGCAGGAGAATTACATAAGATGAACGTTATACCTATTATTTTTTTGCGGTTGGTGTTTCGTCTTTCGAGAGATAAATTATTTAATTTATGTATAATCAATTCGAAAAAGAAAATCTTATTTATATAACAAAATTTATTTGAAAAATGAGTATGGGGCATTTAACATGCGGAAAGTCCCTATCCCTCCCCAAATTGCCCCTAGTTGTTCAGTCGCATGAGTAAAAATAGGATACGTTGGATCCTTCATAACCAATGAGTATTATGAAGCGTCTTTGAATGTATCTTTATTTATGAAATATCAATTTATATTTCATCCAAAAACCATTCATATACGATTCGTACGTTTAAAACTTACAAATCATATATTAATTTAAGTAGCATAAGATCATTCAGTGAAGTTAGATCAATAGTCTTCTTTTGGACTATTGATTAAATTGGTACCCACGACATAGTCAAAATCGCGGGTACCCTTTGGATGCAGGCCGTGGATTGGTGGTCGAAGGGAGAGGTCTATATTCAGCAGTGGACGTCTTATGGCTGAAATAATGATGGCACTGGTGATTATAAGATTCTCCTTCTCGAATTTGTTCAAATTAACTAATTTGAATAATCAAGTTTCACAGGATATTAATGTCAAAAATCTCAACAAAAATAGATGAGGTAAAAATAGAGTTGTCTGTATTGTGTAATTCTTTATTCTAAAAATAAATTTATTAATGCGATTACGTCGGTTTTGAGCCAGATATAAAAGTGATCTCGATATAGTCAAGGACTCTGTGAAAAAAACCTTTCAATAAGATATAAGTCGCAGGCATACCTACTAGGCAGTAAACATAAATCGTAAGCCACTGAAGGTCATCGTTTCTTCTTAACTTTATTTTAGAAAACCCGTCTTTAAAAAACAAAAATGGAAAAGAACTGGTTTTGTAAAAGATAAGAGGTAGATTTCCATATGCGTCTGCAATTAGCAAAATGAAAAACATATTTTGATTGAATCTTGCGAGATGACGTATGTTAAATTTCAAATGAAGAATTATATTTTTGGAATTCTCATTAAGATAGTAGTTTCGTGGTTATATACGTAAGTAATGCACGATAATAGTAATACATACGTAACCACTTAACCACTATCTTACTTTTGTGACTTCACTCTGTCAGGTAGTCGTCAGCATACTTACCACAATCTATTTAAATAAATATGAATCGTGAAATATAAATAGAAATATATTAATAAACGATTTAATATTGAAAAAAGGGAATGTCTAGATGCCAATGTAAGAGATTGGTCACGTGTTCAAATCCACTATAGTTATTCACTTTCCAAATTAAAAATCAATTTGAAACAAATTGTTTATTAATGCTTAAAATTGAATTTAAAAAAGTTTCATAAATACAAAAAATGTACATTTCATAAAATACTAACAAAAGTATGGACTGGTTCATAATTTAAAACTATAAAAAACACAGTTGGTTAATTTGAACATACCTTGAATTGAACTAGTTATATAATATTATTGATCATATCTAATTATTTATATAGTAGGTAATCTCATAATATTTCCAAACCAGCTTCAGCCTATTTCGACTGAATCATCCTCATATACCTACACTTAAATCCTAATAATCACCTCGGCGTGATATACAGTACACCAGACCATGGGAACAGAGTGCTTATTATTGTTGTTCTCTCTCCCTCTGTCCTGTTATTCACTCTAATATTATAATAATTTGGTCAATTAAATCGAACCACTCAAAAACTACGTTGATAAAAACTTTTGAATATAATTGACTCAATAAAAAATGTTAGCAATGATGGGATGATAAATTTCTTGCTTGTAAATATTTAAATATTTACAAGCAAGAAATTAATTCGATCTTGTGGAAATTGTACTAAGACATCAACATTACATTTTTGTTAAAGTACTCGATGATCTACTTAGATGGCAGAAAAACACACGGTTCACCTGATGGTCTACCGTGGCTTATATGGATGTATGCTACACCGGAGGCATTACACTCATACTGCCAATCCTGTAGAAACCTTCTAATGCCCTTCTTGAAAAACCCCACATTGTAGTCGCTTGGAAGAACCTCAGTAGGGAGTTCATTCCCCTGGTTTTTATTTTATTAGCATTCTCTGTACTTTTTTATATCCCATTTTCATTTATACACTAACAATTAGAGTTCTTGATTATTAATTCCATTTCCCGTAACCTATTCTAGAGACATTGGTATTATCCTTCGGTCGAATTGACGGCATTATTACCCAAGACAGGGAGAGATTGTCACTAGGTACTTCTACGGGTACTCCCGTAGATGAGACTCACTCCTATACTATATATATATATATATATATGCTATCCAATTACTATATGCTCAGAAAATAGTGCCGTTTTTCAACGTGATTGAACCTCGGTATTTCAAATAGTATTTACCGTTAAATTGTAACTCAATAAAAAATATCGAAACATTGAATGGTATGAAGTAATGCCACTATAAAATACACTTATGGGGAAATTCAATTGCGATTAATTAATTGAAATCAACCAACTAATTAGCCAGGTCTGTTCCGGATTAGCAAACTTTTAGTAAAAAAATTTAGCGCATCTGTTTGATTTTTTGATTGGGTGTTAATGACTGGGCATGTTATCTTAAATCTTGAAGTTTATAGTGATATTTACGATGCGGTGTTTACATAGGCACATATTTCTATTTGGATAATATTTCGAGCAATGAACCCATTCTAAAATTTGGTATTTTTTATAATGAAGAATAACCAACACATTTATAAAAATATACATACGCTCACGCCTATTTCCCTTCGGGGTAGGCAGAGGTGAATTAACGCCTACATTTCACCAAAACCTAAACAAAAAAGAAACAAATACGTAATATTATAATGAGCCATCTTGTCGAAATGGAAACGCTCCCTTACTTCACTCGCTCGGTCAATTGCCTACTGTCGAATTTTAAATAAAAAACGTAATTGAAATTCGCTAACAATACCATTGTAGATCGTTGAAAAAAATATTAAATTGATGGTGGTTTTTATATTACAAGGTATATTATTATATTTAACGACTTCAAACTTCTTTAATATTGTCTTCACTACGATACGTTTTAAATGAGTTAATAACTGTCAGAACGACATTTTGGTTTTATCATCACTACATAGTACAACATGAAGTCGCGTTCTCTGTCCCTATGTCCCTTTGTATGCTCAAATCGTTAAAACTACGCAACGGATTTTGATGCGGTTTATTTTAATAGATAGAATGGTTAAATAGATAGGTTTATATGTATATAACATCATGCTACGATCAACAAGTACGGAGCAGAAATGAAAAATTAGCTAGTTACTTATAAACCTATCCCACATGGAAATTTCGTTATTAACTATACAATTTTGATTAGTACGGAGTTATTACTTTATTGTATACCAAAGGACAAGGTCTGCTGTATAACAGTAATTTTAATATAAGAAAAGTAAACAGAGCTCGTTCTGGTGTTTAGTTATCTAAACTTCCATGCGATAATAAAAATATTTCAAGGTTTGCACTGCCTTTAATTGCTTGGTGACGACACGCTCACGTAACAGTGCAATTATTGTATATTTATGCAAATGCGTTTATGTTTATTTTTAATTAACTAGGAGGTTATAATACTCAGCTAATATAAAAGATTTATTCAAATAGATCTAAATTTAGATTTAGATTGATCTAGATTTTATCAATACCTACTTGTGTCTATAATATTGGATGTATATGTAGCTATAGTGCCTTCCAACATGCTGTGCTGTTACATAATTCTAAGATCTGTATTCTGGCAGGCAGGGTTCGATTCCCGATGAGTGCAAATATTTGTATGACTGAATATACCTATTGGCGTATGTATTAGCTGTCGGTATAAACCTTTGAGAATGGCGCAAGGCGAAACCGGTTAGGTACAGTAATAATAAATACCTACAGTGGAGAAGTACAAGTGTGTTATAAATTATGTATGCCATACGAACTGTTATATCCTAGATTGTTTTATCTTACGATCAATAAAAACTGTTAAAGCAGCTATCATAACATCTGTTAAGCAGTTATAAATTAAATTACCTAAGATTTGTGACTAGAATGGCCTTGGATTGTTATACCTACCTTATTATCTGCGTGTAATGTTTTGCAACACTGCTTTTTTAATTTATTATACTAAAATAAAATTAATTGCATATATTAAGTCAAATTTAGATAGAAAAAAGTGAATGCTTCAACGGGATTTCAACCCGCGATCTATCCTTACAGGGGAATCGCAGGTATAATCATTAGGGGTTAGACTGGGACACCGTGGTGGTCCCTACACCTGAAGGCGGTTATCTCAAAAGAGATGGCCGGGGTCTGCTGGGGTGCAAGGGATATTTTGGTTACTATCTCACCTCCGATAACTAAGGACCCAAAGACGGCGTGCGTTTTAGTCGGTTCGAGTCAGACATAACCTCCCCAATCGGTTCTGACGGAGGGGTATCCGTGCGGATTTTTCGCACTATGAAAAAGGGGGAATCGTGGGTTTGAATCTCGTCCAAGCATCAACTTTTTTCTATTTAAACTTGATTTTAACAGTCAGCATACTAATTGATTTTCAAAATTATCTGTGCATATATTAAGTCTTGTACAGGCTTATCTGGACATTGCAGAAGCGACTTCCACCTTCCTGACCTCTTAATTCCGAGAAGAAAGTCTGCACCAGGTGCTCGTCCATTAGTCAGGTGTGTACCGACTTTGCAGTAGGAGTTGGTTTTAGCATAGAATTTCATGATTAGACGCCATAACAACGCTAGCTTTATCATGGTAATAATTAAAAAAGTTGTTAGTAATAGGTAAATACTTAGAGGCACAAATGATGAGAGAAAGTGATAGACTACATGAACCATGAAACGATTGTATATAAACTCATCAACTTGTACCGCTTGTACAAGTTTGTGCTCAAAGGAACTGTTCGGAACGATGCCTACAGCTTCATTCTGAAGAACGTTCTTCCAGAAGGGCATTAGTAAGTTCCTTTAGGGACGTGTGCTGGTATGCCACCTAAGCTGTTTAAAAAACTTAACATAAATAGTCTATCAATAAAAGTTAGTTAAATTCATTTGACTTTTTTATATGGCAGTAATTAGGAGACTGTTGCTCTATTTATGCAAGTGCTGATAATTTTATGGTCGAGTGACATAAGTTATAAGGTTAGAAGGTAAGTGAGTCAGGAATTTCGTCCTGACTCACTTATATCAACAGCAGCAGTTAACACGACAACAAATCTATGTTTAATTTTAATTGCATGAATAGAAGATTAATAAAATGTAGATTATATACTATGTATGTGTGACGACTTGACACTTTGACATGTATATCACTACCCGTGGTATCTCCACGTTCTAATAAATAAGCGTCTCATCAAAAGTCATACATTATTTCCTGACTATAATGTTTATCTAGTACTTTATTATGACGTATTGTGTTATAATGAGGCGACGTAAATAATTGTAGATAGGAATGGATTAAAGGTTAATTTAAAGGTTAAGAAGATATCAATGGAAATAAAAAAAGAAGGAAGAATAACATTGTTCAGATGCATTACCGTGGTGTAATTCAATAAGAGCACCCACCCGAATAGCACCTATACTATACATCTGACGGAGGTAGGACATGACGGTATCTCCGTCCGACTGGAGAAATACCTCCACCCTACAGAATACCGCGTCAAATAATAACCTTGTATTGTGTTTCAGGCGGTGAGTAGGGTAGCCAGAGCTCACTGGAGAGGTTTTGTGTTATCAGTGGGAAGACCGAGAAACCCTTCTTTCTCTTCTGCACTGAAAGCACAGAGACTATCTTAACCTTCTCCCCTCCCCCTTCCGCACTCTTCTCTAAAGTGGTCGGCAGCCCGAATATGACCCCTCTGGTGTTGCAAACGTCCATACGCCACGGTAAACACTTTCCATCGGGTGGGCCGCATGCTTGTCTGCCGCCGAAGTTTGATGACATTTTGAAAGCATTTAGTATGCTAACGTTTTTATTAAATGTCATGATGTCAAAATTAATTTTATAAAATTCAAATGCCAACAAAGCTTTTGTTAACTAAATAACCCGACCCGGGTCGTGTCCGGTGCGGAAGAGCCCAGACCACTGGGTCCATTCTCGCGCTGAATCAGAATGGCTAACTTTTGTACCAACCGGAGCGAGAGTCATCGGTTTTTCCTTTTATTCTTTGAACTTTTCGAATCGATTTAAATTTGAGAAAGTCGGCCTTACAGGGGTAGTACTCTAACCACAGTGCTGCTAAGATCAGCTACTGATATATATTATATTCAATACTTACGGTTATAAATCTACGAAGGATTGATTGAACACTAAATAGTGTTCAGGCAAAATGTGATCCATTGAATAGACCGAACTACGTGTACAAATTATGACGACTTCCCAACGATACGGTAGTTAAACTCTCAACCAAAAGTAGCTATTTTAGGGCCCATACTAGCTTATACTCGTAGGAAAGATTTATGTAAACTAGAATTTCCACTAGGAAATGTTTTGCAGATGACATACTTGGCAGAGATGTAACACTGCACTCAAGTGCATAGTGTGGTTGTATCATTGTGTTTGAGGAGGTGTGTGTATCTGACGGTATTATGAACAAATGTGTATTTGTAGTTTATCCAAAATTTATCCACGTAGGTATGTATTGTGGAGATGTTTCAGTAGTTATGTAATCTAAATTTTTAAAATGATCCTGGTTGCTACAAGCTCAATATGCCTAATTTTACATTTTCATTCTTAAGTCCGACGTAATTATTTACGTAACAATTTTCAGCCTTAGGACCTTCACTGCTGAATATAGGACTCCGCCATCGACCTATAATCCGACCGGTTTGAGGCGGTCTGCATCAACCGGTGGGTACCCGGGGTAGTAGCATTTTAATTTAATTTCCTCATAATATATTAGTACAAGGGCAGGTAGATGATGACGATACTAGTACTATATTTAGACGAGCAGATACAAAAGTCTTGTTAATTCTAATAACTGCGATTATTTGGTATATTTATTGATAGTTTATTCGATTTGCGCTAGAAATATAAATACCTCTTGATTTGGGTTTCCCCATAATCCTAAACTATTGTCTAATTTCATTTGTGTGCAAATAAGATCGTGACTATGTGTAGTTCCTATTGTAAAAGTAAAGGGTAATTTTATATCCATTTTCCAAGGTTGACGTTTTAATTTTAATAACTTAATTTTATCTGGTTGTAACATGATCGTTATCGCTAAATTTGAGTCAAAAACGATGGTCAATTTCACTTGTAAAAAGAGCTTCGAATATATTATAGATACGTTTAGTTACATTCATGTTGAACTGAGGTCCTATCGCTTCTTAAAAGTAATATTATTCCCAAGTTACTTTATTTTCATAGTACGATTCGGACTGGGACCGTTGTCGTCCATCGATATTATGTGTACTGTATCTTGTGGACATGGGTAAATTCAAACAATTTAGACAAATAACGCGTATATGTTTGACCTACACCATATAACACTAGTATCATGAGAATCCCGCCAGACGGACGCTGATGGCCTGAATCTGACTATGGTAGTATAGTAAGATTGGAATAATATTACTTTTAATAGCTTTTAAAAGGTAGTGGTAGGGCCCCTAAAATTATGATGGGAGGCAAAGCTCCAGAACGAATAAGTGTTAGGGTATAGTTTTAGAGGTATTATAGAGATGTAAATATGTATACCAGAGGCAAATTTTGTACTGTCTAGTTATTTAAAATACACCAAACTAAAATATGCGCATTAAGACATTTGATGAACACAAACCCACTCATAATGCAAGTAAACTGAACACGTTCTAATAGCTATTCCATAAAAAATAATTGAAGAATCGAGAAAAAAATTAGTCCCAGTGTAGTTTGAATATGTCTGTAAAGATACATTTAATAGTAACATAGAATATATTCTTTACCTATGTTTCGTTATACCAATTCCTTTTTTATCTTTTACTAATTCAAACTTCGATCATTCAATGACTAGTCTATTTTTTAGCGGATGATGTATAAAAAGGTGCTTTTGTTAAAACGTTTTAACAAAAACGGAGCATTGTGGCTTTTGAATCTCATCTCCTTGTGTTATTCTGAAGTTTTATGTCTGCCTGATCGATTACCGTAGTCTCGGAACGCATGAAACGTCTGATTTCAATCATTCAAAATTTTGAAACTTACAACATTCTAAAATGGAAGAATATGTTTTAGTTTAAAAAACCTGTTACATATTGGAACATGGCACAATCTACAAAGCGCTTTATTCTCAATAGTCAAGCTATAGGAAATTTTACAACTATATTGGGTTAACAGTACAAACTTAGTATCAACTTTAAATTGTATTTTTAATAACGAAAAATAATACACAATCACAATAAAAACCATATAACACAGTTATTATGTATCAAAGCAAAAAAAATATCAAAATGTGTGACTAAGTGATTACGAATGCAAATAACAAGTGCTAGCATACATACAAATGCATAAACATAACAAGGTTAGCATAAAAAATGTACTAAACCACATTAAATTTTAAATTCATATTTTAAAAATTAAAAAATTAAATGCCACGTGGTTCCCGCCATAGCAGAATTGGGACCCCCCATTTATTTTCACGGCGACTAAGAGATAGGAGTGTTTAATATCAGACCGATATATATGCAGCCCAGACTTGGCTTCAAATGTATAGTTCGAATCAACAATAGTACTCAGAATACGGCAATAGGCTCACTCGTCATTAGGTGGGACTGAATACAATGGTTGATGAAATGTGGTTGTTAATTTACCTCTGCCTACCACGGCGGGAAATAGACGTCAGAAGTTCACACATTAATGATGAAAAAAATTGCACTGACTTGTAATTTAACATATTCGGTAGTCCATGCAACTTTATTGAAAAGTTTAAAATTTTTTTACAAACTATATTATAATTTATTGTAAGAATACTCCTACGTACTACACACACTCGATAATATCTTGAATTTAGAATCACAGATTTGATAGGTTGATTTTTGAAGCACTCATACATAGAACTTTTCTTCAAAAATTGACATTCGAGTTCCAAAATCAAATTATACTTCACTTTTTATAATTTCATATTGTCCTATTCTTTTCAAATTTATATGGGATCAATGAAATTGTTAGGCTTTTGTGGCCAGTTCACGGGATTGCGCCTTAAGTCTTCATATTGTCTCCAGTTTAGATACCAAAAAGGTCTATTATCAACAGGCAGTTGATTCAGTCGATTTATGAGGTTCCTGTCACCTTTGGCTTCAATAGGTTGGTCTTCATCTTCACCGAATCTATTGGCAAGAGCATCTGGTTCACTTTCTATTGCTGGGTATCCGATTGGTCTTGATCCAGCAAAGGATGGTCTTTGGGCGTTCACGACGACCATTAAAACGGCGAGTGTTAAAACAATCTTGTTGATAGCCATTATCTGTAAAGCAAAAAAATATATAAGTAACTTGATTTTCATCATTCTCTCAACCTTTTGCTGGCTCGGCTTTCCAGTGTAACTGGGATGCGGCTGAATTTCAATATTTTCCGGGATGCTACTGCCAGTGACCTCGACAACCAATGGTACAATGAACTTCATTTTATTTTCAATTAATTTGTAACGCCTAATAGACCAGCTTTTTTAAAGCTCAAGTAAAATGAATGTTAAGTAATTGCTCCATAAAAATTATTGAAACCATCAACATAACTAGTTTTTAGGAAATATAAACTGAAAGTTTTTAATCCCCATTAATAGTAAATTTTTCCTTTAAAGTATCTATTGAACATAATTTTAACGAAAAGGGAACTGTAAATAAAGTATAATAATATTTACCATTTTAATAAGGATATAAGTTTAGAAGGAACTGTTGTAAATAAAAACAGTGTTATTCACTAGTTATTTACGTCCGTAAAGCTGAACTCACACTGTGTGACTGTATTATCATACAACAGAAACAGAGTTTAAATATGAATCGTCGCTGCGCGTAATGTAGAGCTCAGAACACTTAGACGCGCCACTTCGTAAAATGTAAAATGAGGGCATATTTTTTAAAACATCCTTTTATATACATTTATGAACACATTTTTCTACTTTTTAATAGTTAATTATGATTTTTTATATACCTAATTTGAGACATAATGTCAAAGTCAAGCTTTTGTTTTTTTTTCGTAATTTTTTAGTCCCAAAATAGTGAATAACATTTCTTATTTATATGAAAGTTGTTTAAAATGCTGACATGAAAAAATTTTCGAACGTTTAGCCTATGTTCTTCCTGTGCACATGTTTGTTCATAATTATGTCAAAAAAATTATCTCTGATATTGTCATGTTAAACAAAATAATAATATAATAGCCGTAAATATTATTAAACACCGATTAACCTATATTACGATATGCCAATTATAATAATATTTATATTGACCACTTCTAAAACATTCATAAACTTACGTAAAAACCACAATTCCAAGCGGGGAACTCGATACGAGACGTTATTTGACGTCACGATGTAGTTCGTCGAGTCCGTCAATGACCAGATAAACAAGACCTACAGCGATTAGCTCATGCTCACATTATAAGTTACTTTTGCTTAAGATCAGACGAGTCAGCCGGTTCTTTCAGAGTGGTGAGTATTATGACGCAACGATATATGGAAAAACGCAAGTAATGTTTGGAGGAACACACCCCCAATACCCAGAACGACGCGACGGTGATTTACTCACCTGAAATAGAGATTTTTATGCTGACTGTGCTGTATGCATAGAGGCTAAAAATAAATTTAAAATGTATGTCACAGTTTCCTGCTTATTCATAAATTATACCGTGTGAATTGCGATTGCGCTGACGGTAACTATAATAGAAACGAAATTGTGAAAACTAACTGTAAAGTTAGTTTTTTACTTGTTTGTCATACTGTATTACGAGAAAATAAAGAAAATAAAGTAATAGCAGGAAAAACTTACACATAATTTTCCCTCAAAACCAGTACAGAGTTTTCAGGGAAAAGTCATTTTACTGTATTAAAAAATCCAAAATTTAGATTTAGATTAAGCGGTAGCCTAATGGTATGGGCAATGGACTGCTGAGACGAGGTCTCGGGTATGATCCCAGGTTTTACCATGGCACACACCAATGACTTTTCGAAGTTATGTGTGTATTTATCGCAGGCTTATAAGTGCCCGGTTAATGGCAATAGGCTCACTACCTGAGACCTAAACATAGCTGGCGAAATGTGGGTGCTAGCACCTCTGCCTACCCCTTCGGTGATATAGGCGTGAGTTTATGCTATGTTATGTTGTATTTATATTATGTTATAAATTCTGTATTCTCATGGGACCTTCAAGCTGAGCGCCACCATTGTAGTACTGTACATAGTGTACATGTTTGTAATGGTGACCCTCTTGCCTGAGGCTTTGTCTTCTGTTTACCATTAGCCTAACCACCATTAGGTAACTACCATTAGGTGAAGTAAAATTGGCGTGCCATAAATAAAAAAAATGGTTTCATTGAATCTAAGACTGGTGGCCGTGTCAGCACAACTCTTGTTTGTGTGACCATGTGCCATGTTGTTTTACATCCACACTCAACGTCATGTCTTCATACCACGCTGTACGGTCCGTTGTTCATGTCACAAATCTGGACGCACCTTAAAAAGACGGTAGAACAGCAGAAGATCACACAAGGACGACAAACAACGGATATGATACTCTTGGGTACATTTTAGTAGCGGTAGATCCAAGGCTTTGGTATGTGTGGTACCATATAAAAAAAAATCGTTCTCACTACTGCTATGAGACCAGTGAGCCTGTCACGAAGCCTTAATACCCACATGTAGCTTAGAAGGTCGTTTCCCTGATAAGCTAGATGTTCAGATCAGATAAGGGGGAATTAATAGCATTTTTAGCAGGACTATCTGTATGTTTTTTTCCAAAGAAATTCATAATATACAATATACACCAAAAGACTACTTTCTTACCGGCGCGCGGCGTCACTGAATTTAAAGGGGAAGGGAGAAGAATAAGAGAGTTTCTATGCTACCAGTGCAGAAGACTAAGCAAAGTTTCTCGCGCCAGTGAGTTCTAGATATAATATGCTATTCTTCCTCCACTCCCACTTTTACTCTTATTCTCACACCCACCTCCACCCTTAACCTTCTTCCTACAGTACCGGGTCCATTGAACGGGACGTGAAAAAGTATTTGATCAGTCCGTCTATTACATATTTATTGGTAATTTTAAAATTATTACTAGTATTCTTACTTTATCTCTTATTTTGGGGAAATAATATGATACGTAAGGCGAAGCCGGACCAGTTCAATAACGTGGAAAAGTACAAGTGCGTTGTCAATAATACGTCTTATCCTTATCACATATACATTGCTACTAATCTATAGACACTAATGCTTAAGTTATTTTATTAGACTGTTTTTTTCTGTGTGATGTGTGATCTCAATCTGACACGATTATATTTATAAGGATAATTTATGTATTGATGAAGACTGACTTAATGACACATGGAATAGCAATAGCAAGTGGGTGTATGATGTTCGATGCCGTGTAACTATTTTTGTCGTGACTCGGGACGGGACAAAAAAAGTTACACGGTTTTTCTGTTCAAAATTATACAGTATCTATAAGTTTGGAGTCAAGATGGAGAACCTAGTATTACTGTAGAATAGCAGAGTCAACTCGGACGTCGGCAAAATGACCTCCGTCCCCCATGAGCGTGGGCCTGGGGGTGACGGGTGGAGCCGCCTGTCATCCAAGCAGAAGCAGGCGGAAGCAGGCAGGCAGGAAGCAGCGGCGGTGCAAAGTGCACCACCCCATGCCCGGGAGCTAGACGAGGACACCGTGGTCTTTACACCCGAAAGGGGTCATCTCGAAAGAGAGGGCCCCGGGTCTGCCAGTGTGTTCCCTGCTATCTCACCTCCGGCAACTAAAGTCCGAAAGACGGCGTGCATTTTAGTCGGCTCGAGTCCGACATAACATTTGTCATCGGTTCCAGGGGGTTTGGTATCCGTGGGAGTATCGCGCGCGAAAAAAAAGTATTACTGTAAAACAAAAAAATTCTGACGAAATGTAGTCCTAGGTACACCTCAATCTCTCTCCTCGAGAACATACAAGCGTGAGTATTAAGGGAACAGAGTATTGATATTTGAAAGATTTCTGTAACCCACAGTGCTGCAGTGGTCGCATTCTCCGTTATACAATTCCACATGGTATTCCAGATAGTTGACTCCATATTATAATAATAACATGTCTTTATTGTACACCAAGGATAGAAATTATTGATAAAAGATATTGTTTGTGATGTACCAAACAATGACGCGATATGCGCAAAACCAGTTCAGTAGACATAGATGGGTTTTTGAAGGTTAATTCAAAGGTCAGTGAACATAATGATGGACACAAAAAATAGTATAATGAAAGGATTATATCAGATCCATCATTGTGTGAAAAAAATATATTAGATTTTTATCATAATAATTGGATTGGATTGATGTGCACAATAACAGCAAGCTCATTCAGTTACGCTCATCTCCGACAACCCTTAGACGGCGTGCATTTTAGTCAGTTCAAGTCCGACATAATCCCTTTCTCCAGCCTCGGTGGTGATGGTATCTGGGAGAAAAACAGACTTTCTATCGTCACCATTATCATCATAACAGTGATGCGTCCCACCTGTATCGGAGGCCTTTAGCTTGTAGTCCACGACCAGCTTTTTGACTGTTTCATCGCCTTCACAAGGTTTTGGATGTCCTTAGCAAAGAAACCATTGGCATGCATATCACCTTCTTCGATTTCACGTCAGCTCTATTTAGGTCTACTCCAGCTCATACCTATCTAGTGACTCACTAGGTAGGTATGAGCTGTAGTAGAGTTGTAGAGTTGTAGAGTCCCTCACTAGTAATCACGTTATAAAAAATATTGAATGTTGAAGACACGATAATACTTTTATAATACTTATTAGATCGAGATTAAATTAGAATTGAATGTAAATCATACCACAAGAATTATTCTGATCCTTGGTAAAAAGTGAGCGCTTGAGTGTACAGTGTAGATGTAGGGATCCTGAGGTATATTTAGTTTTAGACGTGTTGTAAACAGAAGACTGAATAAAATTTGCATAGGATTTGCATAAGATTTGCAAACCGGTATACTTATTGATTGATGTATTGCTCTAATGCATATGCTCGGATGCTCGGATCTCGGATAGGCGGGTTCAAGCTGCTGTTAATCCCATAAAATCCCATACATACCATTCATAGAAATATATAGACAAAAAGATATGACCGGAATTCTCGACCAATATTAAATGGTCAAACCATGCAAGCTAGCTCAATATTCAATCTGACTTGACCAGCCTTTGGAAATAACATCCAGACCAAATAACAAGTAAAACATACACATATTCACACCAAGTTCAGTATGTTCCACCAAGTACCTACCATTAAACAACAGAAAAAAGTCTCGACGTAAATTAAAATAATTAAAGTTTTTATAGAAGAGCTTATTTTAGGAGCAATAAGAAGAATGAAGTCTAATTGGTGAACAAAGTTTCGGGCTTGGTGTTTATATTTTATACATTTGAGGTTTGATCGGTAAGTATATTCGCCAATCATAGCATACTTTAGTGAAATACCTACCGATATAGGCAATATAGTAAGACAACACACAAATTACTAGGGATACAATAGGTATCCCTAGTAATTTGTGTTTATAAGTGTTAAGTTTGTAGTATGTTTTGTGGTATTGTTTCGTTTTCCATAATTTATGGATTTTAATTATTATGACACTTGATCGATTATGACCAATGAAATTAGTGAAAGTGAATTTATGTCATTTCACGATTATGGCAACTGAAACGTTATTTCTAATGAAATTATGGCAACTACCAGTATGGCATTTAAAATTATGGCAAACATTAGTAAACCATGTTTTGTCACTTCAAAGTTGGAATAAAAAACAGATACATCATGTTTGACAGGTCAATCAACATCTTACACTGCATACTGTTCTAGTTAGCGGAATGGACAATATCACCAGCACGAAATACTGTCGGATTCGTAATGTAAAGGTATCGACAGAACGGAGCATTGCGATTGGGGGGCTACACACGCACACAGGTTCACAAGGGGAAGACTGCCAATCACAATGCTCCATTCTCTCTCGAAACCTTTACATTACGAATTCCATAGGAGTTCATACTAGTGCTACTGTATAGCTGCGTCATTAGTGCAGCCGTTCACCGTCACACAGAAAGCATTTTAATTACTGATACCATCTGGGATTTCCAACATTGTTTTCCAGCATATTTAACAATATTCATAAATATTACGACACTGCATTATTTGTTATGTAGCTTCTTCAAGCTGGGATACAATTCAGATGCAAATACGAATCGAATGAGACTGGGATACAAATTCAATTGAAATCACACGTTTTGAAAACCTTTCCATTTTCATTAAAGAAAAAAGTGAAAAATAATTTTGGTAATCTGCTTGAAATGTCAAAGCCTACCTACGCTTCCATGAGGTACAGGATCACCCATAGTTTAATTTATTTTTAATCAGGTTTTATATCATGTCAATATTTGTGTAAATAACGTAATTTTTGTGAATTGGAGCCTTGGTTAAGATTCAAGTGTTCTAATCTCGTATCGACTTATACGGAAGGTACTACATAAACGTACATACCTAATTATGATAACATATTTACTTATTATATTTGTAATTACATACCATGAGAGGAGTAATTTGGAGATACGTCAAATTATGTCTGTATATAATTAGGTACAAGTAATTATTAGGCACCTAATTCCCTAACGTTCCAACATTGATTGAATCAAAAATGTTCTTTGAAGGAAATGAAAAGCCGTAGCCGCGGTAGCCTCGTGGTATAGGTAATGGACTGCTGAGACGATATCTCGGGTTCGATCCTTACCATGACACACACCAATGACTTTTCAATACTTTTCGAAGTTACCTATGTATGTATTTCTCGCAGGTTTATAAGTGCCCGGTTAATGGCAATAGGCTCGCTACCTATTACATTGGGACCTAAACATAAACTGGCGAAATGTCGGTGCTAGCACCTCTGCCTACCCCTTCGAGGATAGAGGCGTAAGTTTGTGTTATGTAATTTTATGTTATGAAAATGAAAATGCTATATTACGATATTTTTCGGATCTAATAGAAGCCCTCGATAATTCTTTGCATACTTTATTTAGAATTAATGATGATGACAATGAAATAAAAGTTTACGAAAGTGTTGCATCACAAGAGTTCTTAAAATACGAGTGTGAGTTAAAAAAACCAACCGTAGCTAGGCGAGTTATTTTTATAGTCTCACACGTGTGTTTTAGGACCAAATTATGTGCAGTTTCATGCACTACTCTATCCAATCTCATAAAAAAGTTAATACAATTTTCATAAAATTACAGTGTATGTTTGCATTTATTTGTGAACGTGAAAACTCATTTTGGTTATCGCGCATGTGTGTTGCGCCGCGTCAACATTTCTTCCAGCTCGAGAAGAATGGAAAAAATATGTACATTATAATACAGTTAGCCATAGAAGAACTTTATCATAATATTTTTTTAAATTTTGATAGCTGTGCTTAAAACTGTTTTTAAAGTTTATCTTCACATTTGAATTTTGACATTTCGGTATCAGAGTGAGGGAGTTAAAATACATTCTATAACCTAAACTATACAATCACATAAAAAATATAGTATATTATTACGAATATTCATAGCGGATATTTCTATCATTCTGCCTACTGAACTCTGTGTATAAATGAATATTCCTAAAATAGAATACCCAATTACTGCGTATTATTCTAATAATGGTTGGACTTTGTTTCAATTCTCGCAAAACAAACTATAGGAGGAATTTCATTTATTCCATAAACTAGTGCGAGATACCGTTCATAGAATTGAAATCTTCTTCTCTACTATTGTACCTACCTATAATATAAAATGGTTGTGTGTGTAGGTACATTGAAGTTAATTAAAAAAATCTTGAATTATGTTTGGAAATCTTATTTATTCATAACTTTGTCTGTTAAACCACGACGAACGCAAAAACTACTAGATTTTGATGCGATTTATTTGGATTTGAAAGGGTTTGGTCTTACCTAATCTCATATTTGTTTGTTTACAACACAATTAGTAGACTCCAAGAAATAAACAATAATATAATATTGAAGGTGGGATTTCAGTGAAATTTTAAATAGATATTTTTTGATGGATGGATTATCTAAGCCTATTACATCAGGGTGATTATCTTAATAAATATAGTATAAACCGGATATACTTTAGAAGCCACAGCTGACGTTTCGTATTTGTTGAAGGATTTACCGCTAGATGGTGCTATACAAGATTATCCATAAGTTAATGACTACATATTTCCTCATCTCACACAGATTCCCTTTTTCCGTCTATTGTCTATCTATTATGCTTTCACGCCATAACTCTAAGACTGCACTGATAGCACAGAGACTTTCTTTACCTTGTCGCTCCCCTTTCCCCTTCCCCCAACTTCTCTATAAAGTCGGCAGAACGAATATGACGCCCCTGCTGTTGCAAACGTCTATAGTCCACGGTAACCATTTCACATCTGATGACCTTGTTTGCCACCTAAGTGGTATAAAAAAAATTACTATCAGGCCAGATGAAGTCGAAAAAGAATACAAATCTGTTGTTGCATCTGGGCACCTTTGAGCTCAAGATACTACTCCTCCTCCTATTGCCACGATCTATAAGGAATAAATACCAGCCGTCTAACTTCTTAAGCCCAAGAGGAATAGCTGCAACATAGCCGCGTGTATCAACCAGCGGATGCTCCACCACCACGTACAAAGACCCAAAAAGGGAGGCTAGGTGCGGAGAAAGGAGTCCCAATACAATAGACAACCAGCGGATATACACACTAGCGACGGGTATATTGGTTACTTGAGGTCCAAACACCAGAAGAGAGTGACGGTTACGATTATATGTACTTAATTATCCTGTCTGAATCAAGCCTACGGTACTAGATACTTGGAAGCTTCATATTAATGTTTATTGGAACGAAAAAACATCCATTTCACATATCTCTATCAGGGGAATACCTTAGTTATCCTTGACGTACGGTACAGTTTTGTATGTATCATGCGACAATATGTACTACCTATATGAATACGTGTTCTAAATTTTGATCACAATTAATGACAATAATAAGATATCGTATGTAGCTTTGCTGTATGGTCTAGTAGATGGGTTAGCTTGAGCATTGTAGATCCATAATAGAATTCAAATAAAGTCGGCTTCGGATGCAACTGGAATAAAATATAACTACTTCAAAATTAAATCCTATTATTTTCCTCTTGATGATAAATGTGAAAGTTTGTGGCAATGATAATTTGTATGGTTGGTTATTCAATCATGGTCTAACAACCGAAAAGATTTGGCTGCAATAGCTAGAATGACCACATAGAATTACTTATTTTATCCCGGGTATAGAATCCCTTGGGTAGGGCAAAAGGATCCCCTTGTTTTGAAGCAATAGGATCACTTGGGTAACGGCAATGAGATCACAATAACATGCGGGCGAGCCATTAGCTGTAAAAAATCACTACATAGTATAAAATAAAGTCGCGTTTTCTGTCCCTATTTTGCTTGTCCCTTTGTATGCTTAAATCTTTAGAACTTCGCAACGAATTTTGATGCGGTTTGTTTCAATAGATAGAATGGTTAAAGAGGAAGGTTTATATGTATATAACATCATGCTACAACTAACAGGTGCGGAGCAGGAATGAAAAATGTTGCAAAAACGGGGTGACGCAGACGAAGTCGCGCGTGTCAGCTAGTAAAGTATAAACTAGGTCACTAAAGTACAATGAAACAAAATTATTGAATTGTATTGCACTTTGTGGAAAAACCCAAACATAAAAACAATGACTGCAACTTTGTGAGTCATCGAATTCATATGCAAGTCATCGTAAGTATTGTTATCAGGCTCATACCGATCATTAATATATCTGTCAATTAGTGGTTTTGTGGCCAAAGACCCCTATGATATCATTCATGGCCTCAAAATATGAAAATACTAGTTGTTGCCCGCAGCGCTGACCGTGTCAATTATAACCTAAACCTTCAGGTTCCAAGCCAACCTTACACGCGTGCAGGGATAGGTAGGAGATAGTGAGGGATATGCCAAAGGCTACATCACTCTCGGCAACTGATAGCCCAAGACTGCCGTTCGGTTTTCGTCGGTTCAAGTTCGACATGACCACCCCCCACGATAGTTGACTTCAACGGGGGGTATCCGTCGGGATTTCCGCATGAGAAAATAAGAAAAAGAAAAAACTGCTGATTGATTGAAGACTTTGCTCTGGGATAAACATGTCAATTGCTCCCGTAAGGACTAAAAGAATCTAGTTAAAGAAAGGAATAGTAAGAGAAAAAACATCAGTCGCCAAAATTAAATCTGTAAATGCAATTAATAATGGTGCTCGATTGAAAAATACTATTATTTTGTAGGCTACTTGTCGACTATACACCTGTACAGACTACTTGGGTTTTTAGTTTTCTTTTTTATAGGAAATAAGTACTCATACATACGCTAGGATATAGGCATTAGTTAACTTTCCTTACGTATAATTTAAAGTAAGTACCTACTTAGTTTGTATGTCAAGGATAACAGTTTTATGTACAAAAGATAAGAGTAATACGCAGAAGTTTCCTCAATTTTTATGTGATAGTACATCAGATGTCGCGATCGTTCCTTATTGTTCTATAGACATGGTTAACAATGTACGCATCTCTGTTGATTCGCCTTAAATGTGATCATAAAACAAACTTCAATATTCATATTACTGCGGTTGAAATATTTTATTTTAATTATTTACTAGCTTTTGCCCGCGGCTCCGCCCACATGGACCTGTGAAGGGATTCCAGCAGTTCCATAAAAACCTTCCTTAGAATTGAAGAAATAAATATAAAAAGAATTACCCGAATTGGTGTCACAATCTTGGGGCGATAGTGAGAGCCATCTACCGGCAATCATACGAACTATCGATTACAATGAAAAGATGTTACAATCATTTTTATACATTATTTTGTTGATGACTCCGCTCAAACAATGTAATTCCTCTGTAAGGGACAAATTGCGGGTTTGAGTCCTGTTATAGCATATACTGTTTCCGATCTTTGATTTGATTTGAAACAGTTATCATACTAAGTAATTGCTTTAGAAATTTCATTATATATTCTTTGAATATGAGGTATTTTTTCCGTGCGGATATTCCCACAAATACAGCCCTCCGAAGTCAGCGAGGGTATATCGGACTCGGGCCGATCAAAACGCGGGCCGGGATGAATATGAGGTCTGATCTTTTTATACCACTTAGGTGGCAGACAAGCACGCGACCCACACGTTGTGGTTACCGTGGCCTTTATTACCGTGGCCGTACCTTTATTTTGGTTGATTGACTGTAAAAGTTTCATCTGTAAGTACCTATCGGACTATTCAAGGGTACTCTTAAAATTTCTAGTAATTATTATCATAAGTTTAATTGCTGTTTTACTTTCCCAGGCAGCAATCAAAATATAAAAAACTGTACACGAGTTGTGTTATAGTTCATCAAAAACGTTTTTGCTAAATCTGTTTAAAGCGTTAAAGCGGTTATACAGGCCTTTTAACTGTAAATTGGGTCTCAAATCACACAACTTTTGTCGTTATGGAAGTTTTATAGAGTCTGGACAAGCTATCAAAATTCTATATTTAATCGTTTTAAAGCTGTTAGATATTAGGTTTCAGGAAATGTCTATAAAATTTATTGAAACATTTTATAAAATGTATTATAAAAGTTTAAAATTAAGTTTTAAGAAAAATAGTATTTGTTGGAAAATATTAAGTAGGGAGTGGAACTGTCCACTTACCCGCGATTTAACAATCCCAACTATATCAATAGCAAAGTGTTACTAATTGGCATAGAAAGGAAAGCTTTAAAGAATGTAAAAGGATTTCTTACCCAAGGAAATATGATTGTACTTATGTGCAGTATTCCGCATTTGCGAAAAACAAACCTCGACACGTGTTTTGCCTCTACACGAGGTATCTTCATTTATTGTTCATATTGAATCAAAATTTTATTTATTTAAGTAGAAACTATTTCATAAAGTTTCACATCAATGGTAAGATTCGAAATTTTATTGTGAAATGCGTAGCACCTATTTAATTATATGAGAATATATGAAAAGAACTTTACGATATTATAGAAACTGTCTTCCGGGCAACCATCTGCACTGAAACAGAAACAGATGAAATGACATCATATTGACGTGTGTATAAAAATGTACGTATTTTGATTCTATTTTAGCACTACATCCGAAAAGCCCAGAAGAAATATATATCTACTCACTTATCTATTAACTACGACAGCACTGTGTGCCCTTTATCATAAAGTTCTCTATGGTCTTAATCCAAATTTAAATCCAAACCCGAGATCCTTGTGAGTTCTAAGAACATGAATATAAGTACAGTTGTCATAAACAATTTTTCCGTATTTAAATTCTTGGAAGTCTAAAACGAAGTATACCAATGATTTATATTATGCGCTAATCTATTGGAGTTGTTGACTGGTTGTCATCCGATGATTCAAAAGACATTTGGCAGATAATCCAACGACGCAGTGATATTGGACGGATATTGCATGCGGTGAACGCGTTCGCATCTAACGAGCTGACCACAAAACGTGACTTATTGCGTTGGACCACTATCGTGTTCTGTATATTGCAGATGCAGATTAACTTATTTGCTGTACCTAATACGTATTGTAGATGTAGAACCAATCTGCTGACAATGGAAAATTTCTTCATCTGACTGCATATAGAATGAGTTAAGAATTTTATATTTATTTAATATTTTAATTGTTATTCTTTTTTATTTTAGTTTTAATTTTATTACAATAATTAGTTTTTTAGTATAGGTGTGGATGTATTTTGTAAATAGTTATTAGTATTCTATCCCATGTTAAAACAATTGTATATATGTTACTTAAAAATAAATAATATTTCTTATTAAAAAAAAAAAAGTTAAGAATTACTGTTGTTTACATTATTGATAACACACTTGTACTTCTCCATTGTGTTTATTATTGTATACCTAACCGGTTTCGCCTTGCGGCATTTCAAAGGTATAGGGTACATTAACAGTTATGAGCATTTATTCCTAAACACTATACCCACTGGCTAACAATTTTTCTAACAATAATTAAGCATACCAGCACAAACGTTTTCCCCAGAGTTGGGGAAATAGTGTCTGTCTGGTTTACTCTGAATGTTTTTATTTTGGGGTTATCAATAATGTATAACAATAAGTCCCACCAAGTGCCATCAATTAACAGTATAAATTTCTGTCGTTTTATTTTAAAATATCTTGATTGATAAACTTAGAATATAGAAAGTAGTAGGTTAAATTAATATCCTATCATCATTACATAGTATAAAAGAAAGTCGCTTTCTCTGTCCCTATTTTTCTTGTCCTTTTGTATGCTTAAATCTTCAAAACTATGCAACGGATTTTGATGAGGTTTGTTTTGATAGATAGAATGGTTAAAGAGGAAGGTTTATATGTATATAACATCATGCTACAAAAAACGTTGCAAAAACGGGTGACGCAGACGAAGTTGCGCGGGTCAGCTCGTTGATAATAAATTATATAGGTATATACGTTTTAAAAGTTTAATTTATCTTCTTGTGCTTGTTCCGATTATTTGTCCTAACATGTCATTCTTTTTTATACTTACCTGTCCGTGTCATATCCTCAGTTATCCCCTTCTTTGACGCAACGCTTCTTTGTCCTCTTTCACGCAATCCATATTCTTGGGCATATTAACTGTCGGAAGATTTTCTAATCTTATTTTTCTGAATTGTGCGCCATTCTCATAAAATAATTTTCTTTTAAGCAACTGGAAATTATTCTCAGGCGGTCTTCGCAAATGACATTAGGTTTTATGAAAGACTAGCTGTTGCCTGCGGCTCCATCCGCAACTCTACTCGATTCTCTACTTGCCTCTCTATAATACTTCTCCTTGCTGTCATGTATAGAAGTATACCGGATCTATTGAGATTTATGATTATTACTCTGCTCCCTTGGATAGTAGCGTGATGATATATAGCCTATGTTACTCCTAGATATTGTAGCTTCTTAGAGATGAAATAATTATTGAAATCGGTCCAGTATTTTCGGAGCCTATTGGTTACAAACAAACAGATCTTTTCTCTTTATAATATTAGTATAGATGTAGGTACACACATAGTTTATTTTATTATGTGACAAAATAATAATGGTCATTAGGTTTTTAAACTCCGTCATCAATCTAGATAATATGATGATGGATTGCCAAATATGACAATGTAAATCAATAAATTTCGAAATTGAAATACGTAAGTAATGAGTATTTATTTGACATGCATACATTCATCAATCAATTCATTTCAGTTAATGTACTATGTCAAATCAAGCGAATGTTGTTTTAACCCAATCAAGGACAAAATTAGATATGTATCGCGGGATTTAAGATGTCCAGCCATAAACTTGTGTACACTATTATTTTGACCTTTAACCTTAGATTTTACAGGGTTCGGTCACCCTACCATATGTAGGTGGTTTTGAGACAACGTTTATGATGTCGAAATAAAAGTTTATACACGTTCATAGATAGTTGGGTATTAGTGCACGGCATCTCACTTGGCAAGGTTTTGTAATAGTTGGGGTAAGTTCGCGCATTAGGTATTCTATTCATTCACCAGAATGCCATCATTTATTTTGAATCATGTCTGCTTTACCGCTAAAGAGACCCAAAAAGTTCTTGCCAACTTACGAGTACGTGCCGATTTGTATTTCTGAATTTTTTAGGTAAAACCTTAAAATCACTTCACTGTTTAACAAAGAGAAATGATAGTTTTTGAAAGGTAATAATAACAGCCATGTTACTAAACAATATTGTGTGTAAGGGGGCCCACCAATATCGTAGTGCCCAAGACAATCACGCTTTCCATGTAAAACACCTTTTTTTTATCGTGCGCATAATCCCCACGGATACCACCTCCGCTAAAAGCGGTGGAGGTGATTATGTCGGACTCGAACCGACCAAAACGCACGCCGTCCATGGGTCCTTTCGTGACTGGGGGCTCAGACGACAATGGTTCTCGTATGGCAGGTGATGTTGAAGATATTTTTATTTTAAAACTACATAGGATATTGTCTGTCAAATCCGCTCGCATCTTAATAAGTGATATAATTATTTTCCTGGTTCGTAGTTAACTAGACTAGATAAATTGATTACCATGATCTCCTTGAATTAACATACTTTACAAATTGATTACCCTTTCTAAAGTATTTATATAATAACTGCAATAATTGCAATTTACTTATTCTACCTATTAAGTACAGCTATTTATGTATCATTCCGAATATTCAAGATGTATGACACGGCCAGTTAAATGTTTCCTTGCGATATGAATCTGGTATTGGCAGAATACGTACCTCGGTGACGCATCTTGGAATAACTGATTTATATTATTTGCATTCAGTATAATTTGTTGAACTTCCTTGAGGTAGTAGTTTCAGTATATAAATTTTATACTTTGCACTTTTCCAAGTATTATCCTTAAAGTCAATATTTAGTATTGAATATTTTCACAAGTAAGGAAGTTAGAAAAATTCATTTTCTGTGACTTCGTCACATGCACATGACACCTAAATTTCTTGCAAATACCAGTTTACATAGTAGTAATACACAACGGGTAGGACACGCCGTAGTAACGGTGGTAAGATCCATCATAGGGCTGGCTAGAGAGGCCACACGGCATGGGCACTTTGGGGATTACCTGCTTCATGTCCAGAAGGAGCCAACGTCTGAGTGCTATCACTGTGATGCAAGCGATGACTCAGAGCTGAATACGCTGTCCGGGTGCCCGGCGTTGGAGATATCGAGGCAGATCCTAGTGACGGTTCAGGAGTGCGGGTTCTATCGCTCGCCGCATTGCTCACGGCGATGGTACGGGCTGCCGGCGTCTCCTTCTGCGAGCAAGTAATGCTCAAGAAGGAGACGGTAAAATGAGTTTGGATTTGATCGCGGCGGCGACTCGGACGTCGGAGGTCACAGAATGACCTCCGTCCTTCAAAGAGTGCGGGCCTGGGGGTGACGAGTGGGGCCGCCTATCACCCTAGCAGAAGCAAGTCGGGGCTGCTGCGTAATGTGCGCCTCCCTATACCAGGGGGCTAGGCGTGAAAACCGTGGTCCCTACATCCGACGGAGGTCATCTCAAATGCGAGGGATGTTTTAGCTACTATCTGACCTTCAGCAACTAAATACCCAAAGACGGCGTGCGTTTTAGCCGGTTCGAGTCCGTCATAACTTACCCAACCGACTCTGGTCGGGGTATACGTGTTGGTTTTTCGCACGATTAAAAAAAAGTACACAATGGTACACTATGGAGCTTTTTTGGTAATGAGATCAGTAATTATCCCAATAAACGTCTATTCATACTTCAGTCTCGTAAATGAAAATGACAAAAACGGTAACACAATTTTAAAGAAAAAACAATGGCATCGTGATATGAGATTTTAGATCTAGGCTTAATTTAAAAAAAAGTTATTATCAAATTGGCCATCTTTCCATTCAAATCGCGATCATTCTGAACATGGTAGTATGAGATTAGATCCAGACTATTTTTGAATAGAGTTTTATTAGAGGGATTGACCTTCTTAAGTTAAAGTTCAAATAGTTTTTTATATCACTCACTGTACGCGAAGTCAAAAGATAAGCTCCCCGTAAACGATGGGATAAGCTCAGTTAAGGCGAGGTTGCAGTGAGACAAGTAGGTATTTTACGTCGCCTCAGTACCTCAGTCCCCGCAGCCGAATCGAGTGTAATCGACGCAACGAGCGGGCAGCGCGAGCGGCGCGCAGGCGCGCAGGCGCGCGCCGTCGTATAGTATAACCCGGTACGCGAAAAGTTGAGACTCGCGTTTGTTACACTAAGAAACTTTGATGGAGTCCAAAAGCTGACAAAGGGTGACACCTAAGACCTGAACATATAGGTCATAGGCCACCGTGACCCTCTTCGCATCAGGTGGGCCGTATGCTTGTCTGCCACATAAGTGATATGAAAAAACATATTGTTCTGGATGAAGGGAGGATGGGATTGATTGTAAGAATTCATCGGTATACTCACTATAGGCTATGTGTACCTTTTTCACTTACATGAAAAAAAATCACTTAAATTTAACATACATATTTTTGTATTTTCATTTCATTGGAACACATGAACATACAGAAAAAATAAAAGCGTCTTCAAAAAACAAAACCTATTGAAAAGTGAAACAAATAAACACATTACAACTTCTTTGCGTCGCGCAGTCGGGTAAAAAAGACATTTTGTGCTGCCTACTGATCTGTTAGTAGATAGATAGTTAGTAGAATATGCACGCCGTCACATGCAATCCTAAAATCAAGTCAAGTTTCTTTCAACTTGACTGGCATTTTAGGGTTTAGGTTTAGGGAGACGCCCAAGATCGTGTGAAGTGGAAGAGGAAGAGCCGGAAGGCGGACCCTGAGCGAGTTCACCTTGGCCTTGGATGCAGTCAGGAAGTCTCTATGAGGATGGTGATGATGAAAACGCACAATTCAAAAATTTTCAAATATGATATTATACTCTCTGTTTGTAGCACTAGAGCCAGCCTCAACTAGATTGGATTGATGCTGATGTGAAGTGATCGAAAGAACATGGTTTTCTTTATTTTCTTTCTCTTCGTTCAAGACGGTGCTTCTAATAGGCATACCACGGATATGCCTTGGATCAACTAACTTCGGCAACAGACTCTTCATATAAAACTGAATTATTCGTTGTTCCATTTTATCGGTCCAGAACTGGTCATCTCTCTCTATATATATATTCTATATACACTGGTTCTGTTTGAGACACCCATAAACCAAAAATACACATTTTGCGCCCCGTCACATGCAACTGACCTTGAATTTGGTAAAACCATTACTATTTTTATTTATGGTAAATTGTTAAATTGGATTTTATTATTTTCTAGAGACTTTTCTAAACCATTTTTTGACGCAATCAAAGAGCACTTGACTTCGACAATTTTGTCATTTCCAACAAGACCATCTGGAGTGGCTCCTATGAAAGGGTATTTGCGGTCAATAAAAAGTTCACACTGATCTATTTTTATGTTTTCCTGTTGTTCCATTTGCTGTATGGAATGTTTCTCGTTTTCGATGCCGTGAGCTACTGAAACCACTTGGTTTAGATTTTTTGTATAGGATTATTTTTTACTAATGGTGCACTATCTATTGTAACTTTTCGTTTACAAATGGGACCGAAGTTTGAAGCTGTTGTTATTTTTTTTTCTTAGTTCGAGCCATTTACTTGAATCTCTTTGTAAAATCGTTGATCGTTCAATACGATTCCTGTCTGCTGTTTCATCAGGTTTATGAGATATTTTTTTTTACAAGTTATATAATATTCAAATATGTCACAGATTTTAGTAAAACTACTAGTTACGTGGCAATTTGCAAACTAGAATTAGAAACGTCTACGGGCTGTTCAACACCAGCGGCTTTTCGTCTTCTCATTGCAGCACTGTAACATAAAATATGTATAATTATACTCAGCCGCGGTAGCGTAGTGACTAAGGCAATGTATTCAATAAAAAATAATAACTCCTACCAACTACTGACGTGAACCCATTTGTAATTTAGCTAAGAGTTAGGGGCTAAGAAGACTAGAGTTTAGAGTCATCAATAAAAGCCTACCAAAATTTTTAGAGCCATAGATATAGACTAGTTATTGTAATTTACACAATTTCAAATTTTTATATACCTACTGTACATTTTTTGTACAGTGGCACAAAAGAAAAAAAATAAATAAACATAAATTAAAAAATAAATTAAATTGACAGCACAATTGTGCGAGCGAGAGAAAGTGATAAGCTCCGCCATTTTAGAATTCTTCCTTTAATGAACCGAGTTATACCCATTTTTTCAGCGAAACCGAATTTACGTAATAACGTGCGGGGGGTGAAGCTCGCAGAAACAAACAGCACACGTCCTACCTTGAACGCGCCTCGGCGGGTACTGACTCAACTGACTGACCGCTGCGAGCGCTCAAATGCAAAGATTTTGAGGTTTTATAAATTTTTGAAAAAAATAATAATTGCTTGATAAAATATAATTTTACCAGTCGCTAGATATTTTTATGCTCTTTATAATGATATCAATCTCGGCATTATTTGATGATGGCGTCTTAGTGTAAAACGTGTTTGAAATATCGATTTGGAGCGTTTTAGACCCATGTTTGACGCTAATTTCTATCGAGGCAATTATCATGAATCGTGTTTCTGTTTTCACAGGACCCTAGAAGGTATAGTCTATTTTATGAATATGCTTTTTATTTAACGCAATTTGCTATATTACTTGATATCCAGACGTTTAAAAAATTTAAAAATTACTGCAACCTGGCCTTAAAGCGCCTCGAGCACTACGTTTAGCTAACGATAACATAACATACATAAAGGCTAAAACGAAAAAGTTCTTTTAAAAAGAAAAAATGGCGTCATAAGTACAGTCAGCGTCAAAAGAAAATGCAAATGATAAAGACTTCAAAATAAAAAAAGAATTACCCGCCCATTGGAAATTCTGCTATTTATTTAGCTTATAGTATAATATTTTTTTGTTTTATTGTGTACAATAAAGAGTTAACTATATATCTATCTAAATATATGAGAAGATAACAACATTAGAAGATAAAAATTACTTTTACACAAAAACCACTTTACAAATTAGAAAATCATCGTAAATTTATTGATTTAAAATTTCCTTTTTTAAATTATCAAAAATGAATTGCTTTTCAAAAACGTTGTATTAAGTACTAGTAAGTTTTTACATGTGCGACCGATATGATATTCAGACAAGGTACACTGTCACTCTAAAGTTTAATTATATTAATTATGATGCGGTCTGCGTTAAGAGACATTAATTACATTAAGGCCCTTCGTGTAAGCCGAGGTTCGAGTAATTGTGACGGTTACATTAACATTCACAACGTAATATGCCCACTTTTGGTTACATGAAAGTGATTTTGTTTGCGTACTTTAAAATTAAATGATTTATTGTACAGAAAATTTTGAAAAGCAATTAGTATGATGACTGTTCAAATCAAATTTAGATAGGTTTGAGCGTTCCCCCTGTAAGGGAAAAATCAAAGTCCGAATCCCGTCGAAGCCTTCAATTTTTCTTGACTAAAGACTAAACGATTTATTTCATTAATAAGTGATCTAAAGTACTGACTAAAGTGGGCTACGAAAGTTCCTGAATGATTTGAAAAAAATAATTATATGAAGTGATGTCGCTACTCAACTACTAGCCTTAGAAGTTATTGGATAATAGATCTATTTATTAATGTAATTCAGTTTAGGCTACAACTTGCATGTGTTTAGTTGTTTTCTTATAAAGTAACAAGACATCGATATTTTATTTTATCAACGCTATTATTACTTTTGATTAACTTACACTTAGACTGTCAAATGGTTATAGATCTTAAGGTGTCCTGGAACTTTGAAGCCTACTGCATTTAGGAATAGTAATATCAATAATATTAACATCCGTTCCAAATATTATTTTGGTACAAGAGCTAAATTTATTCACTAGGTTTCATTAGATTCAGTACTTACTTTAATGGTTTATGAAAGCACTTATATGCACAGCGGGTAAAGTAAACAAATGTGAAACAGTCAACCCGAGTTTATTTTGCTTGCATGTGTATTGTGTACCCATTCTTAATTAATTGCATACAGTTTCTTGTCAGTTCCGATGTTTTAACTTCGTACTTACGAGCTTGTTGCAGTATTTGCAACGTTTGTGGATATTTTCCTATTCGTGAGGAATATTGCCATTACAAATTCAGCAGGCGCTTTTTTCACAGATGAGTCTGTAGAGCAGTGTGTATTCTTCGTTGCTATAAGCACGTGTTGTTGTAGTGGCTATGGTATTTTTTTTAAAATTTAAAATTTATACTAGGTATACATTTATATTATACCTTCTCGGATTAAGTGGCGTTTGATAGAGAACCCAGAGTGTGCACGCAAATTTAAGGAAAAGGTGGTGAATAAAATGATAGAAATGAGTGATATGAGGGATAAATCGGCGAATGAAAGTTGGAATGAAATAGCAGATTGTATCAGGAAAGTAGCGAAAGAAGTGTTTGGAGAAACGAAGGGTAAAGGTGCCTTCCATAAGGATACTTGGTGGTGGAATAATGAAGTACAAACGATTATAAAAGAAAAGAAAAAGGCTTTTAAGGAGTGGCAAAAAGAATCAGGGAATGAGAGTGATAAAGAAGAAAAGAAGAGGAAATATATGGAATTGAATAAACAGGCAAAAAAAGCGGTAGCCATTGCAAAAGCCGAGGCCCAAGACCAAATATATCATGCTCTTGACGGACCGACAGGCCAAAAGGAAATTTACCGGTTAGCGAAAGCCAGAGAAGAAAGAACGAAAGATGTAAGACATGTGAGATGTATAAAAGATGAAAACGGTAAGGTCCTAATAAAAGGAGATGATATAAGAAAGCGTTGGAAGGGGTATTTCGAAAGACTAATGAATGAAGAGAATGCTTGGAGTGGAAACGTAAAGAAGGCACAAGTAAATGTAGGTGTAGTAAAGGAGATTGATAAAGATGAAGTTAGAAAGGCGGTACGAAGCATGAAGAATGGGAAAGCCGTAGGGCCCGACGGAATTCCAGTGGAAGTGTGGAAAGCATTGAAAGAAGATGGATATATGTGGCTGACTTTATTTTTCAATAAGTTGTTGCATGAAGTGACGATTCCAAATGAATGGTGCAATAGTGCTCTAGTGCCCATCTTTAAAAATAAGGGTGATGTGCAAGACTGCGGCAACTATCGAGGAATAAAGCTGATGTCACACAGTATGAAAGTTTGGGAGAAAGTGATAGAGAAGCGTGTACGAGAGAAAAGCGAGATTACCCAAAACCAGTTTGGGTTTATGCCTGGTCGCGGGACCACAGACGCCATTTTTGCTCTCCGCCAACTATGCGAAAAGTATAGGCGTGCGCATAAAAACCTGCACATGGTGTTTGTGGATCTCGAAAAGGCTTATGACCGGGTACCCAGAACAGTTTTGTGGTGGGCCCTGAAAGAGAAAGGTGTGCCTCAGAAGTATGTAGAGTTGATCTGTGCGATGTATTGCCGATCAAGAACCTATGTAAGATCCGCTGCTGGCAACACCGACGAGTTCAGTGTAGAGGTAGGCTTACACCAGGGCTCGGCGCTAAGCCCATATCTCTTCCTGTTGATAATGGATGCTTTGACATCGGAGATACAGGAGGAGAGCCCCTGGTGTATGCTGTTCGCTGATGATATTGTTCTCGTCGGTGAAGACGGGCTTGAGGTCCAGAGTAGACTGGAGAAATGGCAGTGTACACTGGAGAGCGTAGGCTTGAAAATCAGTAGAACAGAGACTGAGTATATGTTCTCTGATTTCGGCGGTCTCTCCAGTTTTACACCCATGGTGCTGGATGGTGCACCAATACCAGTCTGCTCCAACTTCCGCTACCTCGGCTCTCTTATCCAGGCAGATGGGGAAATTGATCGTGCAGTGAAGCACAGAATTGACGCAGGGTGGATGAAATGGCGGCAGGTCAAAGGCACAATATGTGATACTCAATTTCCCCTCAAGCTCAAAGGGAAAATATATAAAACGATTATTAGACCTGCCGTATTGTATGGATCGTCATGTTTGGCCTTGAAAGCGACGGATGAAAGAAAACTGCATGTAGCGGAGATGCGAATGTTAAGATGGATGTGTGGTGTGACGAGAATGGATAGAATAAGGAATGAGTATATTAGAGAACGTTTGAAGGTAGCACCTGTAGATGAAAAGTTGAGAAGTGAACGTCTGGCGTGGTATGGACATACTATGAGAAGAGATGATAACAACATCGTAAAAAAGGTCCAAAGTATTAGGGTAGAGGGCTTTACAACCAGAGGTCGGCCCAAAAAAAGATGGATGGACTGTGTGAAAGCTGATATGGCAAGGAAGGGAGTGACTGAGGAAATGACATCCGATAGGAATGTATGGAAGAGAATGACATGTTGCGTCGACCCCAAATAATTGGGACAAGGGCAGGAAGATGATGACTAGGTATACATTTCGTAATCAAAAATAAAAAATCTTAATAACTTAGTAACGTTTCCACGCTGCTGTATGATTTTTAATTCTGACAGATACCTATGTCAAAACATTTATTATTCTTAACTTGCATTCTCACGTCCTGATCGACTACCTGATCTAGTGGGTACACACGGGAACAAATTTTCTGGCGTGGCTAACGTGGCTCTGGAAGATTTTCTCGAAAAACTTGACATTGGCGTCTCGCCATTAATAATTTGGTATTACATTTACCACTGGCCATTGGCGGACTCGTTAGGATTGCCATTAAGAAGAAAATAATAATAATAACTTGCATTCTTTTTTTTAAATTTCTGGAATTATGTTTTTGGATTTTAGAGTTTCGTACAGCATAAGAAAAATATGAAACGCCTCGAGTTAAGCTTGTGTGTATGTTAATAAATGAAACAAATATATTAAGACGTCTATTTATTACACAAAGAAAATATTACATTGCTTTAATACTAACATTTTTTTAAACATCTATATAAATTATTCTTATCTTGTTTAATTGGTACAAATCTTTGGAATATATCGTATCTTATTATAAAAAGTTTTACTGTATTCGTTTATATTAAATATATCCTACAGATATTTTTCTTAACAATATTTAATATAATTTTAGGAGGTGATATAATTAAGGTCTTTTGATCTTTGAACATATAATATAATAGTTTTTACTTAAATCATATTAGAGTACAGAAATATTGATTGATTATCGAATTGAGGAATCGAAATTGAGTATCATAGTAGGTATTAGTGTGAGTAGTTCAGTAAACAGGCCTTGGAAGAAACTTCCGTTCCTTAATCCAAAATCATATGAACGTTAAATCAATTTAATTATCTCTTATTAGGTGATAACAGTACTTAAAATTTCATTATCATCTATAAAGGATCCCATGAAGCATAATGAATACAATTAAGTATAAGGTACAGGTTAACAATTCAAAAAATGAATCCGTTTTTTAAATTATTAAAAATAAAATTCATAATTTTATTACAATATATTTCGTAAGTAAACCAAGATTTTGAAAATAACCTAAGTATAGGTACCTTTTTATGGCACTGACTGTTGATTGACTAGAATTTATTTTAAAAATGTTGGAATTTTGCAGGTCGTACTAACAATTTTATTGGCAGTCTTACACCTCAAAATTAATTCTCGAAATAAAAATCTGTTCAAAACATCGTGATCTCAATCTCAGTAATGTCAAAAACTACCACGATGTAAATATTCGTTCTTGAAAATTATGTAACGAAAACAAACCTTTTAACGTTTGGAAAATTAGATTATATCGAGACTGAATTTTAATTGTCATTACGAGAATTTGTGCTCTGTTTCTGTTTTTGACTAGGTACTTAACCATTCATCAACTCACTGATTTAGACACATTTTGGCGCTCGCACTAGCCATTTTTTTTACTTTGAACAACATTGGATACATTAATGGCACAAAAATTACCATCTGTGATCCAAAAAAAAATTATTTAAACAATTTTATTGTAGTTAGATCTAACAACAGCTTAATAATATTCACATATAAAGTTGTAATTAATAAATAACATCAAGTTGCCATCTTTTACTTAACATTAACATCGTTCTATAATAGAAAAATATGCAGATCCATAATACTATACACTTTCCCATTATAAATATACTCACATTAATTTTTCAATAAATCTATAAACAGCCATAATATACACATCAAATCTAATGCCACTTAAATGGTTAGTCACATCACGTTTTGGAATTATATGCGCAAAATCAATCAATAGAATAACCTCTTCCTTTTTTGAACTGAAGTCGGTTTAAAATTAAGAATCGCCAACATGAAGTCCGATCACTGTCTGTTACGGAATCGGTTCCACTCCTATCTATTTATGCATTTGTCGTTGATGTCTCCAGTGAGGAAGTCATTACTGTCGCGGATTGTCATGATGGTGACCCCGTCGGCGCTATTTCTGGAGATGATGTTGCTTTTCTTCTTAGTACTTCCGTAATCGTAGTTTGATATTACTACGCTCTCTGTCGGGTTCCTGTAAAAGTTGACAAACTATCATCGTTGGAGGTATAGGAATATTGCATAACGTTAAATTTGCATACATGTCTTGAGCAAGTTTTAATAGAAATTCTGTTGACAACGTAATTTAAATGAGGAAAAAATTTCGAACTCGCATTGTTACCTAACGCCCATGTCACGCTGAGCATGCACGACGATTATAGAATAATTAAATTTTATACAGCCAATAGGTAGGTATTTAATAAATAGAAGTGTTTCACAAACAAGTAATTGAAATGTGTTTTTCACTTTTTGTCAAATAAATTCTTTTTAATTTTTGACTCTATTCAATTCTCCCATTCTCCTATATTTTTTCCTACAAATCTATAGCATAAATAAATCAATAAAATGTTTATTGCAAAGCTTCAGAACAATATTTTCAGATTAACTGTCATTCAAGAATACGGATCAGACTAAGACCGACTGGTGGTATTCTAGAATGAGACTGCAATATTCTTTTTTATTTCACTTTTCTTTTCTAGCACCTAACCATATACACATTCTTTAATAGCTTATTCTTATTTACTTCGAATAAGTGTTATCGTCATAATACCGGTCTAATATGCTATTGTTCTGAAGAGTATGTACTCTAGCAATTAATTGATAAGTACGACGGCTATTGATCTTAAGAGAATATTGTTTGTCTTAGGCCCTTGATATTCAGCCTTATTTACCTTTAGTTAATTAATGCCTTGTATTACAATAGATAGTTCAATACAAACTATAATGCTCGATTTAATACAATGGCCTATTAAGCACGTTATCTGAGCTGTATGTATTTGTATATTGATAAAAGAAATGGTTCTAAACAATTGTTTCTTTTCTCCTTGAGTGCAAGCAAAGATGAGAGAGCAGTAATTGTTTTAATGTTACTACCTACTAATACAAAAGTGAGAATTTTGCATGGTGGTTTTTGAATTTATTACGTCAGAAAAGCTGAATGAATTTCAGTGAAATCGAATATAGAGATGATAATAATTGTTATTACTAGGAATAGGCGATAGCTAATTAAGTAAAGTTAGATATATAAAGAATTTATGATGAGTATGTAGTCTAACCTTAGATTAAAGGTTATGTAGACTTAAATATTCCAGAACGATACTCAGTTCTGAATTTCATTTTATTTTTTTAAAGAGAACATTTGTAAGCAAATTGACTAATATTCCCGTTAATCCCTCGTTTGACAGACTTGACAGATCAGTCCTCAGTATCAGTTATATAATATTGAAATTCAAAACTGAGTACCGTTCTGAACCCAAAGGCCTCGGTCCATGCTGTAGGATAGACTTGACTCAAGTCTATTGTATGGACAGATTGAGACAATTGAAGACTGTCAAAAATTAAAAAGAATTCAACTTCTGAATTATGTAAGTTAAGAAAAATGACTTTGATTGCTTATTCAAGATTTATGAAAACTAATAGACGTACAATGTTTGTATTTACGGTATAGAGTGAGAGTATCTAGACTGTTTTTAGGCATTAACTAACATATACTAATCCATTCTTAGTAGATATCTATAACAGGTTAGCTAAGAAGGCTAGCTAATACATACCTACTAAGCTATATTATATTTACACATTAAATTAAACAGATACTTTTACACGATCTCTCTGAAATTCTACAGGTTTATACACACCACAATATATTGTACGGTAGACTGTAGTCCTGAACTGACAATGAACAATAATTTACTTTTATGACTGTACCATGCATTGTAGTTTATGATTTATATATCATAGTCCAACCAGTCCGACAAAGTCCCATTGTGGAGTTATTTAACAATAAACACGTGACCTTTTTGGACGCGATGATACTGTTTTGTGACACTTCTAAATCTTGTAGCCGGAGTATTTATCAATTTGAATTACTCTTGGTATTATAGTATATCCCTATGTCCTATTCGTGTGATGATAGTTTTATCTGAAAGGTGTCGTAAGTGGCGACCAACGAAAAAGTACGCAGAAAATATAATTGAAAGAGAACGAAAACTCGAAGCAAACACCTGAATCAGTCCGCGTGTAAACAGTGGGTCAACATCTCTTAACATTGGGAGAGGACTATGTCCAACTGTGGGCTACGATAGGCTAAATGATTGATAGAATATGCCCAAATCTATTTCCCTCGCAATACATTGAAACAGATAGCCCGCCATTTATTTTTACGTACTTCATGAGCTTCCTACTCTGCCGGTTTTGAGTGCTTTTGACTTTTTGACCCGCCATTTTTTCAATATTATCCATTGGGTCAGTATGTGAACCGCGAGGTTGATTCTGGTAATTTATTATTAGTATATTTATTATGCCTTTTCTTCTTATTCATTATACATGGATGATCATAGAAATAATCACCAATCTACACGCTTCAATCTACTGAATACTGATTGCAATATTTGCTCAATAATTACTTATTCGCACATTGATCTTATCTCAACCTTCCATAAATTAGATAAGCTAAACGAGCAATAAATAACCTAACTCTCAATAGGGCAAAGGTTAGAACAACACGGTAAGTGAGTCTCTTTAGTAATATTTATTAGTATATCTTCTACTATATAAAAATAAGTCGGGTTTTCCTTCCTGACGCTATAACTCCAGAACGCACGAACCGATTTCCACGGTTTTGCATTCGTTAGAAAGGTCTCGGGCTCCGTGAGGTTTATAACAAAGAAAATTCAGGATAAATTAAATAACAGAAAAGCGGGAAAATCATTTTTCACATCTGGTGGCGAAACGGAGTTCGCCGGGTTTGCTAGTGTATTATATATAGTTCAGATTATGTATTGCCATTACAAGTTTTACGCTATAATTTATGCACTTGCATAAATTAATATGTAATTGAATTACACTGTGGCGCAACGGTAGAGCGTTGCACGGATTGATAATTATAATCACGGATTCGATTCCCACTCGATGTAAATACACTACCGGCGTGAACACAAGCAATTTGGCTTGGTTGGAGGGATCAGAGGCAATATAAGTAATTCCGATTGCTATTATTATTTTAAGAAAAAAAAAAGAAAAAAGAAATTCGTTCTAATTTAGTAGCTATTAAAATGATACCGGCAACCAGTCTAAAATTATTATATTTCCATTATTCTCTGTACGATAATAACTCTGGTTCTCATTTTAAATGTAATCATGATAATAAAAAAAATATTGAAACAAAAAAATAAAATAAGGAATTGCTTATTCCAGTTACAATAATGAAATACGTCTTTATACAACAAACGCCTACCTACTTTTTGTTTTATAAATCCTTCTGAAACAACGTTTTATTCATTAATATTAGTAACACATTTGCAATCTCAGATAGTTTCCTTTCCAAGTTGCAATCAAATTAGTGGAAGTAGGTACCTATTCGTGTGGAATACCTACGCAGTAAGCGTGGGTGAATTGTTAAATATCACACAAAGAACCATTAACTGGGGCTTATCTTATAACAATTTGCTTGTAGTACGCCGTTTGAATACATTAGGGTACGTGTGAGAAAGGTAAGTGCAAAGATTACTTGAGTAATCTTCGTGCGCCGTTTTCTTTAGACATTTGTTCTGATAATGAATTTTGTTTCGAAGATTTTGCGAAAAAGAAATATTGGCTGTTTCTTTTGGTTCAGTTTATGAATTGTAATGAAAATGCACGTATATACACGCATAATAATAACAGGATGTTAGACAAACGCTTCCGAAGCCGAAGACACAATAATATTCCGGGTACACAACATATTGGCATGAAAATTACGATTTATCAATAATTTTTCTACCGTTTAATTAGCATTATTTACCGTTAATCATATCAGTAAAGATAATTTTCATTAAAAAATATCACAACAAATTATACAAATAGTGTCATAATGCGAATTGATGTCTTTTTAAGTAATTATTGTTTAATTTTCCTCAACTAACACGACGCAAGGTGAATAACGCTAGTTAAACGGTATATAAATAATAAAAATATTATAAGATCGTATTTTTTATGTCAAAATGTAATGTACCTACCTGGAGATGAGGACCCTAACACCCTTTGCATTTTTATGGTAAATAGCTAGATATTGTGCATTATTCTGTAAATAATAACTGAAATAAATAAAAACTATGTCTTTTAGGTCAGTTAGACTCATATTAACTCCAAATTGATAAACAAAAGTATATCTAAATTAAGTATTACACGACTATGCTCCAGAATATTACTAATTTATCAATAAATCATTGAGAGAGTGTTTTTTATAACTTGCGCAAAATCTAGGTATTATATACGAATAACATCTTTACCTTCTACAATATATTAGTACCGCTTATTTATCACTTCTCTAATATACACGGTGTTAGGTTCCGTTCTCGAAAACGAAAACGGGAGTACTACCGACCATTAAAATGGTCGGTAGTACTCCCGTTTTCGTTGTAAAATTAAAGTTTTGTTAAAACAAAACTTTAATTTTACTTTTTTTGTAATCACAATACATTTTTTGGTTGGTACGTACCATCATTTTCTTTTCCAGAACCCTGTTATTAGCCTAATTAACGCCATAATACTATATCAAGGATATAAAAGTCATGGTACTCATCACATAAAAGTAATACCTACAATCAAAAAAAGTAATCCAATTTTCTTAAACTAGTCAATAGTAATTATCGGCCTGTTTTCATATTCGGTCCATACGATATGGACAGTAATGAAAGAAGTTGTTCATCGGAATATTAATCAACTACCACTTAGACCCAGGAAAGATAGTTCTAATCTCAGAATAATTACATGTCAATTTGTGAACAGTACCTAAGATTATTTGTGTTGAGTTGAATGATTTATTCTCAATAATCTTATATTTTGAACAAGTAGAAACGGCACTGGCTCCAAACATGTTCGCTTACGACAAGCAAACAAATAATGTGCTCTGATATCTAGGGACATGTCATGTACCTAATATGTATATTATGTATGTACGAAAATAACTGTATAGATAAAAAATCTTTCAATTACACATACATGCTAGCTAGTAACGATTTTTCTTAGCTCGCCCTCAAGAAAAACCATCCATTTTCACTATTGTTTCCTAAAATCCTGTTTAACCCAACCTGTTACACCGATGACGATGAGTGCTTCTGAACGAGGTCTCACAGACCGCTGTTCTAGAAAGCCTGGAACTGCAAGTAGGGTGCAAAGTACCGCGACGGCAGCACAGGTAGCGGTTGAAGTGTTGCCTGAATACTCCACTCACGCAGTAAAGAGCCACTGGGTTCACGCACGAGTTCAGGAAGCTGAGAAAATAATGCTTTATTAGTTTTAATACTGGGATTATAATGCACACAAGATCTTTTTGCAGAGTCGCGGGTACCCGTTGGATGGCGACTGCCTCTTTTGAATGTCGAATTAGAGGTCGATGGGGGAGGCCTATGTACAGCAGTGAACGTTTTATGGCTGAAATTGTGATCACGATGATGATGAATAGGTACACACAATACTGATACGAATGAAGTTGAGGAGGAGGGGGATGGAAATGGATATCCCCACACCTCTATATTTGCAAATAATACTACGAATATACAGAGACGTAAGTACACGCGCTGTAACATTTATAATTATATTTGTCTTATTTACTTCAAAAATGCCCGGTGTATATTTAAAAAAAAGTCAAAACTAAAACCTAACTAATACAAAAACGACGCTGAAAAGTATGAAATAAGATTTTCAGGTCAATGTATAAAACAACGTTACTGAATAAGTACATTGACTCTAGCGAGATGGCTCTGTTGCATATTGGGCTACTATACTATACTATCATACGATACGATACTATAGTACACAACTATCAATGTCATGTCAGAGATACACATATTCAAGTTTAAAAAGCCGTAGTCCCACGTAATGGTTATTAATATTACAAATATTTAACTACAAATATATCTAACAATGTGACTACGGCCTTGCCGACTTTGGCTTTGCTGTAATCGGGTAAAATAGCTTCAAATTTTTATCGTTATTGAAGGTCATTTTAATTTTATCAAGCCAAGTTACTTCATTAACTTCAATAAAACTCGTTATGTCAAAATTTGGTAACCTTGTTAATTGACAATTTACAGCGCGCCATCTAAATTTATCAAGCGGTTTAACCCATTTAAAACGGTAAATGAAAATGGCAAAAGTGTTAATTAACAAATTATCGTAGGTATTATATTTTTGAAAGCGTTGAACTTATAGATTCCAACAAAATCTTAAATTAGAAAACTCTCTGAATTAGACAAGAAATCACTTTATTTAATTGTTAAGTCCAATCAAAATGACGAGATATAAAGTGTAGAAATCAGTAAGTATACCACTTATAGTCTCGTGATCTGATGTCAAAAGAATCTTTGAAAATTAAGGAAAACACATTTTGAAGATTAATTTAGTGACATAATGAGCAAAAGAATTTGCACTCCTTGACATAGACACTGTCAGAATCGTAGTTTAATCTAATTAAAATTGCGTAAACTGAAGGATGGTGCAACCGTCCGGTCTTTTTAATGATAATAAACCGTCCCAAATGACTTTGATGTATCATGCATTTGACAGTAACAACCGTAGTTCTGTGAAAAATTGGTAGACGGTCCAGTGCTTCAAAGTTCCAGATCACACAATGTTTTAATAATGATGATAATGATAAATTTGTGTTAAAATAGATCAACGTACCTGAGGCAGAAACCAACTATCCTGAGAGCGTGTGTCCAATCGTTGTAGTCAGCCTGAGCGGTTGGTGAGAGATGGAACCACATTTCGAAGGCGTGGTACGGCAAGAAGCAGACGAAGAATACTGAAATAATAACATATTTTTAGTGCAAGTTACCAAATAGCGTTTATGTTTTAAGGAACCATTTATTTATTGGGTTTATTCAGCTATATAAGACGTATTAGGGAGGGTTATCTGCATGCATAACACGCAGAAGTGCATGCGCGGATAGCAAGTAACAGATATTCACTTAAACTTTCGCGTTCAATGTAAAATGGTTAGCGAATCCCGGGTATTAACACGATAATATGGTAAATATAATAATTTACGTTGTCATTTGCTTGACCACTAGCCGAAACGCCAAGCAAATCAAAAGGTAAATTATTTTTATTTATTATATCGCGATAATATTCAGGTTTTGCTAAACAAGTAACAAATATTATTAAGGCGAAACCTAGCCGCATGATAAAATAACACACAATGAAGTGTCAACTCGCATTAATATCACATAATACAGTCTGGTATTACTTTAAATATTTCCTATGCAAATGTACATTTATTTCAATATGCAAATCCATTTTGACGAGAACAAATTTGACGATTTTGTACGGATTCGTTTAGGGTGGAAGAAATTGTGGCATTTATATTATATTTACTATGTATTGTAATCAAATTTAACTTCTCTTTATTATTAAACTGTTAAGTTTCTAAAGACAATTTATCACTTAACAAATATTGCAAATGTTTTCAGTGAAAATGATTCAGAAGTTAGTCTTTAATATTTAATATTAAAATTTTGGCAATAGCTTTTTACCCCGTAATAGCTTTTGTGTTTAATGGGTAACTGCGTGTTGGAAATCCCACTAATCTTGTAAATGTGAAAGTCATCATGCTGAAACGGTTAGACGTATCTAGCTGCAAGACTAGGTTCCTATGCATTTTGTACAACGCCATGGGCGATTACCGGCTTACTTTCCAGCCCAAAGATGATAGTTATTTTAACAGATGTCCGACTTACAGGTGCAGTTATTCTAGAGCCTCTAGCGGTAACGGAATTAAAATTCACTAATATATTATTTGACGTACGTAAAGAAGTTGCTTCAAACCTACTGCAGATTTCATTAATTAGCCTTTTTCCTGGGAAGATTTAAAAAGATCCGCTAGAGGCAGCACCGGTGGGGGGTACATATGTTTTGAATTCTCTATTGACAACAACGTCAAACGTATAGAATTATAATGGATTTTTTTATTATATCAACACTGTTAAATCTACCCTCCGTGATAAGTGTATCCACTCCAAAACTATTTTTGGATAACATGCGGTTTTATAAAAGGCACAAATTTTACACCATTCTGCTTGTACCAACTATCAGAGGTACAATATTAGCGAAGGCACAGTGTTTTGTAGGCATGTCAATGTTTTTAAATTTTTTTATCACAATATTTATTTATTCCGATAGTAATAAGACGTACGTTTGACGTTGTTGTCAATAGAGAATTCAAAACAATATGTACCCCCAAACTGGTGCTGCCTCTAGCGGATCTTTTTTAAATATTCCCAGGAAAAGGCTAATTATAAGAACAAGAAGGTATAAAGTCATTTATTGTGGTACTTTGTATGACAGTCAGAGCGAGATACGAGTAATGTTACCAACTATGTAAGTTACCTTACATAATATGTTTCGTGCCTTGATGAACACAAAACCGCTTAAACTTAGTAGCGAGTTTGGTTCCACTTACTATGTAAATTCGAATTTAGAACGTACACCAAGTTTCCTGCCGTACCTAAATAGAAAATGTAGAGATTACATCAGTGCAAGTTTTGTGTCAATTAACATTTCAATCGACTTTGAACTTTAACCACACTAATTAGTAGGTACAGTTTATATTTTAGCCTATTATCGACTACTAGTTCCATCCCTGTGAATTGCTAACACCATTCTCACAACTCTTAGGAGTCTAGTTTCTGTATAAAAAGTGCTTAAAGTGCCAAACTAATATTATTACTATACTATACTAATAACCTACTCCTGATACATTCGGACGCAGAACAATACCCTTAGGGTTCTAACTTTTGCACTTTAATAGCAGTAAGATTACACGTACGTAATGAACAAATAACCCATCTCCTAATCTCAGAAAAATAGAATAAGATAGAGGAAACGTGCTAAACTCGCGACTGAAGCCACGTAAACTAATGCTTAAAGCATTCAATCCGCTCGCACTCGTGCCAAGTGTCCGGCGAAATGACAATATTTCAGTATTACAGGTCTTTCTAGTATTATGCACGTTTCATCTATCATATTTTTCTAGTCTGACATTATAATTTGCATGAACACATGTATGGAGATACGGCGACGGACTCGTGGTTACCCCATTACATACTCCATTGTTGAATAAGGTAAGTGGAAAAAACCTGGTTAAAAAGACAGAAATTTTTAAAGAATTCACGTAAAACGTAAGCAACCAGGTATCGTACCGCTATTAAGGTATTAAAACAAAACTGCAAGAAGTGAATTTATAAAGTTTTAATTAGCTCATTTCAACTTTTACATTATACGTTGACCGCTGTGAATATTAAACGGAACTACTAATGGAAGGAAACTTAATCCGACTGTAAGGCTCTTAAAATTTTGCATCAGCTTTTATTGTAATAATAAAATTTAATAGCCAGAAGCTACATTTAACTGAACTACAGAATTGATATTAGTACCTACTGACGTTGCTTCGCTTATAATAAAATATTAAAATAGTTCCGTTACTAAGGCATTTTGACTGTTAAAAGACTGTGCTTGTGCCAAAAAACCACATTAAAATCCATATATACATTTGCTCACGCCCGTAATCCCCTAAGGGGTAGGCAGAGGTGTATTAAACATCCACATTTCGCCAATTATGATTTTGGGTTCCACGTAAATAACCTATTGCCGCCAATCGGGCACTTTGTAACAAAATGGGTATGCCGAAAATAAATTCCTAATCAAAAATGTAGCAGCTAAATAAATTTGGAAAAAAGTTTGACCCGATTCCTTGCTATGCGGTGTAATTTGCAAGGAGATTAATTACGTGCTTAGCCGCACAAGCACTACCAATTAACGTTTTGGAGAGTATCAGACGAGAGAGACAGAGAATCCATTTAGTCGAAAATAAAGAACATAATTATGTTTTTATTGAGGATCACACATACATAATACACTTGAAGAAAATCTATATAATATGTTACAGTACCGTTAAAGACTAATAGATATAATAAAAAGAAATAATATATAAATCTTCTCGGATAGTGAACGCTTGTATCGAAAACTCATAAATATTTTCATTATTTATCTGTCGTCGCCGCCTGACAGTGTGACATTACGACATTTTGTTTGACATCAATGACATTTACAAAGTAACAACGTGTCACTTTCTACGTGGTGAAGTACTGTAATAGGTGCCGATAATTTAAACTAAATAAACAGATTTCTTATTGTAAAATATATACATTGTATCCGCAATTATGGGTCTACACTATAAGTACCTACTGGGGGTCAAAAATAGATGGCCCCGGGTCAGCCGGGGCAAGAGGGATATATTGGTTACTATCTCACCTCCAGCAACTAAGGAACCAAAGACTGCGTGCGTTTTAGTACGTTCGAGTCCGACATAACTTTCCCAATCGACTCTGAAGGGGGGTATTCGTATGGATTCGCACGATAAAAAAGGGTATGAGTACTAAGATGGGTACCTATTAATCGTCTCAGAACTGATTTTCAGTGTAAACCCTTTACATTAACTTTTAAAATAGTAGGTACTTGTTCAATATTGTTAGTAATGTCGTATCGTATAGATGTCTCCAATATAAAAACATGATCAATTTACAATTTTATAATAGATGTAACTATCGATGATTTTTCTAGATAATGACCACAAAAACAGTTAACAAGGTTTCCAAAACAAAGTACTCTGTTTATCACGGATATCGTACGATATTTATCGTCCGAAAAAAAGGGTCAGATAAGGTGCGTTGAATCAGTACATCAGTTCACATCTTTTAACCCCCAGACCTTTTCTCGCTCCACTAAATACATTAGGAGGGTACCTATATCACTCAACTATCACACAAACTTAAGGTTTCGATACCTTATTTCACACTTATATACATACACTAGCTGTTGCCCGCGGCTTCGCCCGCGTGGATGTTGGTTATCGCGACCAAACATACCATATTTATGTCCTTTCCCAAGGTCTAGTCTACCTTTTCATCAACAGTCATCATTCTCTGAAACTCTGTTGTGGTCGGTTTTCCAGTCTAACTGTGATGCGGCTGAACTTCGATATTTTCCGTGAAGCGACTGCCATATGACCTCCACAGCCAATGGTTCAATGACCAGGTCGATGGCGATATCGAAGTTCCAAGTTAAAGTGTTAAAGTGGTTGGACTTTTGAGGGCTCCAACTACCAGTAACGACTGCCATAGATGTTTATATTTTTTTTTATTTATGACACGTCTATTTGACTTCACCTCGACTGGTGTTAAGCTGAAGGCAAAGCCTCATGAAAGAGGGTCTCCATTGCAAACACGTACATACAGTGCTACAATGGTGGCGCTCAGCTTGGTGGCCTCATCAGATGTTTTTTTACGCCCCGCTTAAAAGACCCGGGACTGTAGGATGAAGGAAACACGTGTGCCGGTAAGGAATTCCAAGACTTAATGGTGCGGCAGAGACTCACTGAACCGCTTGGTTATTGATGGAGTATTCTGCACCATATGCGGGTGACATCTAAGCCCTGCACGTGTGGTCCTGTGTAGGAAAGGAGAGGGCGGGATTAATTGGAAGAGTTCATCAGAACATTAACCATGGTAGAGACGGTAAAATACTGCCAGGGACCAACACATCTCTACGCATCCACAAAGGTTCGCACTGGACTCCCAATAATGCGGATCGCGCGTCGCGGCAACCTGTCGAGAGCATCTAATAAGTACTTTGCGAAGCCATCCCAGAGATGCGAGCAGTATTCCGCGCAGTAGCGAATTTGTTTCTTTTAAAGAAGACACCGCTGCTATGGCGTGAAAAAACGTTTGTATGGCAACCGGGACCGACGGCTTAACGTGCTCTCCAAGGTACGACCAGACCAGTGCACACAGCCATATTCATGCATACAACTTTTTGCACTGTGCGGGGATCGAACTCGTGCCCCGTGCGTAGCAGTCGCGTGCACTATCACCACACCACGGGGGTCCTTTCATCAACTGAACAGTATATACTATTATAGTATATGTGTTGCCCGCGCCTCCACCAGCGTGGATGTAGATGACCGCGACCAAAAATAAACATGTTGTCTGTGTTATGACAGCGTGCGATTTGCCGTCGACTTCACAGAAGAAGTGTGCAAGTTGCAAGTAGACTTGGGTAAGTACTGTGAGTACCTAATGTGTAACGGGTAATATAACACGACTGCGTACTCAGTTGCTCTGTTGCATACAGTACCTACTCGCGATGTACTTTTTGGCGAGTGTTGTCCCTTTTGATATGGTAGTTTAAAGTTTGCGGTGTCTTCGTCTAGCCTCCGGGTATGGGATGGCGCACTTTACGCCACCACCGCAGCTTGCTTCTGCTAGAGTGACAGGTGGCTTTACCCGTCCCTCCGGGCTCATAGGGGACGGAGGTCATTCGCAGACTGTGCGTGTCCGGAGTCTTCTCCGAAGCCGAGCCGCTATCTCCTTCTCAAGCATTATTTGCTCGTAGAAGGAGACGGCGCATAGTACCATAGCCGTGAGTAATGCAGCGAGCGAAAGAACTATGTGAAGCCCTACGTCCTCGCTCGCATCACCCTCATATTACACCTGAACATTTTCTTGTGGTATAAAGGTATTACAATCTTCTTCTGTCGAATCAACGGCATTTTTGAGTTGCCATTATAAGGAATACAGTGATAAGGAAAGCACTGACAGCACAGAAACTCTCTTAACCTTCACCCTCCTTTCCTTTCCACATGGTGCGCAGCACGTGTGTGATACCTCTGGTGTTTTAAACGCTTTACCGTCTCTACCACGGTGAATGTTCTGATGACATCGCCCAGTTGATCCTACCTTCATCTTTCCTACACAGAACAACACGTGCAGGGCTTAGATGTCACCCGCATACGGTGCGGTGAACCAAGAACCAAGCGGTTCGGTGAGTGTTCCCTCTGCCGCATCATTAAGTCTTGGAATTCCTTACCAGCGCACGTGTTTCCTTCTTTCTACAGTTCCGGGTCCTTTAAGCGGGGCTTAAAAAAGCATCTGATGAGGCTATCAAGGTGAGCGCCACTATTGTAATACTACGTGTTTGTAATGGTGACCCTCTTTCCGGAGACTTTGCCTTCAACTTACCATCAGGCGAGGCGAGTTGAAGTCAAATTGACGTGCCGTAAATAAATTAAAACATCCATAGAATAATAATAAAATAGGGACATGCGCTTTATTCCACCTAAGTGGAAGTCATGTTAAAAGTACTTAAAGTAGTGGTATGATAATATTACGTGCGCCTTTTTTTTACGCCTGAACGATTTTCTTGTAAAGTATGTAAACTATGTAGGCAGTTCAGATGAGCAATGATGCCACAAACAGTACCGACATCTATTTTACATTTCACAAATTAAAAGATGTTTAAAAAAAAAATTGACAGGTCTTATATAGTCCCGTATGTAACGAAACCATACCTTGAATTTAAATCGATCTACGCCATCTATTGTTGCGCCATATACTAAATAATTGAATAATACATTTTAATTTCATAATTAATTACGTATTTTTTTTACAAATATGTACGTAAAAATGAAGTTTTTTTATTCACATACTTGACTGGCCGTAATAAGACATAAATATCATCTATAAGAATAAAACAGCGCCCTCTATATGTTTACTCATATTTCGTTATTACAGCATTAATGCTCACAACTCCGGTTCTATTGAACCGATCGCGATGAAACAAACGTAAGATTTTAAGTCTGACCAAGCCCCTTCTAACAAAAAAAACCGCATCAAAATCCGTTCTGTAGTTTTTGCGTCCATAGCGGACAAACAGACAAACAGACAAACAGACAAACAGACAGGAAATGAAAAAAAAAAATTTTCGTGTTCAGTATCGTTCACTTAACATATCCCAAGTATTTTTTTTTAAATATCTCCAATGTACAGACACGACCGCTTTACAATTATATAATAGTATAGATATATGCGTCAGTATTATTTAGCTGTTGTAGCTTGTGCTGTATATAAATATTGTATGCAGGACTGTTTTAATTCTATTTTATCTCATTGTGAAGATACGGAGACCCGCACCATTAAGTATTGGAATTCCCTACCAGCACATTGTGTTTCCATCCTCCTACGTTTCCTAGTATTTCAAGCGGGACGAAAAAGCATCTGAAAAGGCCGTCAAGCTGAGTACCACCATCGAACGTGCGTGTCTATAATGGTAAGTGATCTTCTTCCCTGAGACTTTGCGTTCAGCTTACCATCAGGTAAGGTGTAGTCAAATTGTCGAGTCTTATTTAAAAAAATCTCAATTTCCACTTACCTATAACAAACACAAGTACCATGCAAGCTACAGATTTCCTGGCTTGCGCTTGCGCTTCTCCTTGCCCTGCATGTAGTGCTCCTGGCAGTTCTCTAGTACTGGCTAACAAACGCCGCGCCATTAGCGAGTAAAAAAAAGCAATCACCAATAGTGGTAGACCGTAGTATACCAATGCTTTTGCTAGGGTCATCCATCTGAAACAAAAAAAGTTTGTTAGCTATACTCTATTGGCTGCTTTTAGCTTTTTTTCATAACATAACATAACATAAACTCACGCCTTTATCCCCAAAGGGGTAGGCAGAGGTGCTAGCACCCACATTTCGCCAGTTTATATTTAGGTCCCAATGTAGGTGGCGAGTCTATTGCCATTAACCGGGCACTTAGAAACCTGCGATAAATACACACATAACTTCGAAGAGCATCGAAAAGTCATTGGTGTGTGCCATGGTAAACCTGGGATCGAACTCGAGACCTCGTCTCAGCAGTCTATTACCCATACCACTAGGCTACCGCGGTTCTTTTTATTGACTTCTCTATTATCTGTTTGAAGCCCCACAAAGATCGACAGGTTCAAATTAATCGCATCCACAAACTAGTACCTACAGCTGAAGGAGGTCCCTGGCGCAGGATTTTCTCTCGGGATATTTGTAAGACTTACGGAGGCTTTACAATCTTTTTTCATTTTTCTATTTTTATATTATGTAGGTAAGATATAAATAAACACGCGGCCCACCTAATAAATCTGTTAACGTTACCGGTTAATGCGTGTCTTTTATGATATTCTCAAACAATTCTTCTTAGCAATTTGATTAGACACGGTAACCGCTAACCACCAATTGAACCATTTCTATATTATTATCTTAATAATATACCATGGAGTAATTAATAAACCTCATTCTAAATACATACACCTATCAATTCAGTCAAATCGTTAAAACACACAATTGATTAATGTGTCACATAAAATTCAACACCAGTAATCTATTTCAACAAGTCGATTGTTTAAGTAAAGCCCACGGCTCACCCCACAATATTATTATTATTCTGGAATCTTCCAACTGTTTAGGCACGTCAGTACGTGTCAAAATTTATTTAAGACTTACAAGCAACTGAAGCGTGAACGTCAGAAGGGTTTAGGAAATATTTTGTTAGATAAATAATTATAATTTGTGTTATGAATTGATTCTAACTTTACTAGGTAAAATAAATATTTATCTAGTTCAAGTTCTTATTCCCTTATATTCTAATTATAATTTATTTTGATCTAAGATTTATATACTACAAACTATTTAAGAATCAATTGGATATTTACCATTTTTGTTTTCTGAAATTTCTCTATTTGTAACCGTAACAGGACCGTAATAGCGGTAAAACTCATTCGCAAATATACCTACAAGGTAAATATCCCGTTGTGTTTTTTACATACGAAGATATGGTCAGGCCTATTTTCCTTCCGGGGTAGAGAGAGGTAAATTAACACCCATATTTCACTCTACTTTTTCTAATCTAACTGCGTTGCGACTGAACTTCAATATTTTCGGTGAAGCGACTACCATATAGCCTTCACAACCTAGAGTTGTACGTGATAGGAAGTATTGCACTTAGATAAAATCTAAGACTTTTTAGGACTTCCACTACCCGTAACGACTGCCATAGATGTTCGTATGACAACCAGGATGGCTGAACGTGATCTCCGAGGCACGATCAGATCAGTGCAAATAGCCACGTTCATGCATTCAAATACTTGGATTGAGCGAGGATTGAACCCGCGCTTCCTGCGTAGCAGTCATGTTCACTAACGCTATAACAAAAGCAGTCGTTGGTAAGACAGCCTTTGTTACGGCGATAGTAGCAGTAGATGGTTCTTGATATTTAAAAAAAAACTAAAAAAAAGAAATAATTGTTCTGTTTGCAGAATTCTTTGAACTGGAACAATATCATACTTAAACAGTTCATAAAAAAAGGTTTGATACAAATTTCTCTTTTCTTCCTGTAGACACATAAGAGCTAAGCACTTGGAATGTTTTACATCACAAAGAATTATCGTTAGCATAAAATACTTCTTGAGTGCCCATCACGCGGTGTAATGGATGTGAAATGCTGAATTACATTTTTCTTGAGACTAAAAATATATGAATAATAAATAGCAGTAACAACTGATGTACTCTACCAACTCTCCTTAGAGTTAAAGACGACAATATAAATTGTTAATAAAACTTACAATACATTGCCTAAAAGATGTAGGTAATAATCATAATTATCCTATGACGATCACTGCTTCGCTTCGCAAACAATCAGTGGGTAGATTACCTCTATGCAGTTACAATTGAATGGGTGATAGTTTATTGGTATTTCATCTAAGCGCTCTCGTGCTTCGGAGGCTATCAATGATTGTCAGGTCAAGATGTAGGCATATACGAGGGGCAGAAACAATCGAAGGCTAGCAATTGTCGTCAGGTCAATATATAGGCATATACGGGGGACAGGAACAACTGTGTCAGCAGTTGGCTACCAACCGTCGACAGTCGCTACGAATTTCGCCAAAAAACCACGCTGAATTATACTTTGGCCTTTTTTTGGACTATGGGCTAATGCAAGAAGAACATGATGATGTAAGTGATTTTAATTATTGTGTATCTCAGCATCACCCTAAGATAAACTGGTTGATTTATGTATGCAGAGAAATTACAAAGGCTGACTACTTATAGCATTAATTCTGCCCTTGTACATTTTAATTGTGAATAAAGCATTAAGTAAAACATAACATAACATAAACTCTCGCCTATATCCCCGAAGGATTAGGCAAAGGTACTAGCACCCACATTTCACCAGTTTATGTTTAGGTCCCAGTGTAGTAGGTGGCGAGCCTATTGCCCTTAACCGGGCACTTACATATAACCCTGCGATAAATACACAAATTACTTCGAAAAGCATCGAAAAGTCATTGGTGTGTGCCATGGTAAAACCTGGGATCGAACCCGAGACCACCTCGTCTCAGCGACTGCTGAGTAAAGAGACTCGGGTAAAAAAACCGCGGTAGCCACTAGGCTAGTCCACTAGGACTCACTAGGCTACCGCGGTTTTTTTTTAATAAATACATAAACAATAAAATAATCTGATGATTATATTGTACTTTTAAATATTGTATGCACCAAGAGTTAAAAGCTATAAATTCAACTAGATTTATTTAGGACGTACCGCGTTCGCGCGATAAACGAATTGGGTTATTCCGGTCAGATTCGCGTGAGAGATCAGATGTAGATTTTTTACTGAATCCAACATGTACAAACTCCGGGTCATGTTATGTTTTTGTGTCCCTTTATTTAATTACATGGAAATATGCGGTTACCTAAACAATTGCTTCAGTTCAAAAATTCGCCAGCACGATAAATTCGATTTCGTGTACACTTGAACACCGAAAGCGTTCATTGAGCAAAAAAATCCCAGACAACATGAATGTTATTGTAAATGTGCGGTTTGTGTAAATCATATTCTATCTTACTATTATTATTTCTATGTTTGAAAAAATTTTTAATAGGTGAAGTAATATATATTTAAGTTACTAATATTCCCTTTAAATCCTCCAGCTAAACTCAATGGCTTGTGTTAGGAGTGGGTTCACGTCGGTAGTGTAATGGCCAGGATTCGAACCCGGGACCTCTCGATCGTAAGGCCGACTCCTTAACCACTAAGTTACCGCCGCTGTCAATGCAATAATCTTCACTTCGGCAGTAATGGCTTTACACAATCGATTAAACTATTCCCTAGATTATTTGGCTAGTTTTAGTACTGGACAGCGAAAAAGCTAAGGTTAGTTCATCAGGTCCATAGACTCGTAGAATCTAGTACTACTAAATTCTCATGGGTCTATGAAACCAGATCAAAATCACACGTTGAAGAAGTCACTGGCAACAGCAGCAGCTAGTTCATGATTGTAATTATGGCATAAAACGAGTTGGTAACTATTATTATATTGCTAAAAGATCAGTCAATATCAACATCGATCAAGGCTGTCAAGCCGATATGGTAGAATGCTGCTTGAATGTAAAGATTATGATAAGACCAGCGAATACTACCATTAGCCCAAAGATGGATTGGAGAAAGTTTTCTGACCTTTTTTATTATTATTAACATACTAATGTATTGTAGTTTTGTAGTAAATGGTAAAAAGAAATAGGTGTACGCGAATATCGGGCTCCGAGGTGCTTCAGAGTTCCAAATGTAATGGTAGAAAAAGTTGTAAAAAATGGTAGAAACAGAAAAGACGATGATGATGACTCGCTATCTATTCAAAGTTAGAATAAAATAACTGTCTTTTATAAAACTACTAGCTGTTGCCCGCGACTACGGATTTTTTTGGACAATTCACACAATATCTTTATAAATTGTAACCTATGTGTTATTCTGATGTATAAGCTACTCAAATACATTCAGTAGTTTTAACGTGAAAGAGTAACAAACATCCATCCACCCATCCATACTTACAAATTTTCACGTTTCCGTTTACGTACACGAAGGATATAAATCCATTTTACAAGAATTGGAGAATCACCAAGGATAGTTTCTTAATCTTCGACCCCAGCGAACCTTATCTGCATGCAAATCAGTGCATCTATTAAACAATGGTATCACTCAAACTTTCTTCCCAAAAAAAAAGGTTAGACAGTAGGTGCCCCCGGTTACACTAACATGCCAATCAAAAAAATTTGGCGTGCCTCTATAGTGTAAATTTAAACGCAATTGGTTTATCGCTATTAGAAGGTTGTCATAACATATTTAAATCGTCATTTCTCCTTCAGTTCTTGTAGTAACAACTCACTGAAAAAGAAAATGAATCTAGGTCTTTAGAAAATAAGGTAAAAATTACTTTGGATAGCTATCCCAATCCTTTGGGAATGGCGTGCAGTATACAATAGTGACGTTGTGCTTGAGATGTAAAGTGACGGTGTTGGAGAACACAGCCGCTGGGGCTGCGAAGATGAGTGCTGCAGCCCAGATAAAGGTGGCGCAAACAAGCGGCAACTTGCGAAGCTGAAAATATAACGTAAAGTTAGTCGTTCATCTAAAGTTGACGTTATGAGAAAATAACGGTGCAGCCCCAATACGCTCTGGCATAAAGTTGAAAATTCAATTTATACTTTCTGAAAAAAAAATAAAGACTGCATGGAACTCCTCATGGTGTTCTTAGAGGTAAAAATAATATGAGGTACAAAGATGTCAGACGACATGTGTGACACTTTAGGAGAAAAAAAATATAATAGCGAGTCGAAAATGAATTGTTGACACTGGCTGTTTATGGTTAAGTAGACAATATAGCCTTACAAGTGACTTAAAAAATATTCAAAACTCAGGTTAATTCAATTTAAAATGAAATTAAAATATCTGCATCTGAAACCTGTCACTTGATAGCATTGGTGGAACGATTTTCATAGTAGTTTTCGGATAAACTCCGGAATGGATAATGCGCACACACGCTACAGAGACCGTCAAATTTACTATAAGTATAAGTATACACCTTTTCATAAAAAGTTGTCTGAACAGGTATAAACTCAAATCTTATATATAAAGTAAAATAAAAATACAATTTTCTTACCTGGAGTCTCCTAAAAGGGTTTACAATAGCACAGTATCGTTCCGCTGAGAGGGCAGTCAAGGTAAATACGGATACTCCGATGGATACGTCTTTCCCGGCTTCGGATATCCGGCAGATAAGCTCTCCCCACGGCCAGGATTCGAGCGTGTAGATGGTCGATACAAACGGTACACATATCAGAATGACTAGAAGATCTGCCAGTGCCAGCGAAAATATGTACCTGGGGACAAACAAGTTATTTTTCAGCATTTTATCATCATCATTCTCTGAACTTTTTAGCAACTCAGTTAGGGTCTGCTTTCCAGTCTAACTAAGATGTGACTGAACTTCGATATTTTCCGTGAAGTGACTTATTCTTATATTTTTCAACATTTCACATTTTGTTATATTGTGTGATATAATTTTGAAATATTCGAAAAAGTATTTTATACGACTTAGGTGGTAGACATGCAGTCACGGTCCAGCTGATGGAAATTGGTTACCGCAGCTTATGGACAGATGCAACACCAGCGGCGGCATTACATTTGTGCTGCCGACCATGTAGAGGCGAGTGGGGTGAAGGCACCCACAGTTTAACAAATACCACACGGTAGCAATACCAAATACTAATTGTCATAGAAAGGAATGCCAAACCACACCCCTCAAAGCTAGTAAAAAAACTTCTTATCCTAGGAGAAATGTTGTCGTATGTGCAATATTCCGTAAGTTCGACGAACAAACCTCAAACTCGGGAGCGCTCTAAACCATAGGTCAGAATGTTGGGTTCCCCTCCTATGCTAAAGTGCTAATTTCCCTCGCAATTGATTTCCACCATGTAACGCTTACTTCAATATCTTATCCCTCAGCAAGTCCCAGGCTGCCCTATTGTCTAGTTTAATTAAAATCAGTTAAGAGGCTTAGTCAGGACAAGGTGGACAACAAGTAGGACAGTATATCAGTATGGATGAAAATTTTCAGTAAATAAATACAGATAATAGCTGTTGCCCGCAGCTCCGCCTGCGTGGATGTCGATTATCGCGTTGTACGACTCTACTCGATTCTCTACTTGCCTCTCTATACTACTTTTCCTTGCTGTCGACATTAGCGCCAATGTATGGAAATTTACCGGATCGATTGAGATTTATGTTTATTACTCCGCTCCCTTGGATAATAGCGTGATGATATATAGCCTATGTTACTCCTAGATATTGTAACTTTTTAAAGGTGAAAGAAATATTGAAATCGGTCCAGTAGTTTCGGAGCCTATTCGTTACAAACAAATAAATCTTTCCTCTTTATAATATGTATTAGTATAGATCAGACAATTTGTGGGAATCGAGCGAAAATAATAATATTCATCATTGTTCACAGTTTAAATGGTTCAAGTAGAAGTTACGCCAAATAATTTTAATAATATGGGCATAAATCACGTAATTTCGGCACATAAGGACGGAACACGGGGAAGTTGCCTGAACAGACACTCAAAACTTTCAACACTCGGCAATATAGGTGGTTTTAAGAGGGCAAATTTTACGTTCCTTGTTAAAATATTCTAAAGAAAATCTGCTGATATTTATGAGTGTCTGTAGGTTTCTCTTGAAAGTTTAAGTTACGAGTAATTGTTACTGTAATTTTACAATAACGTTTAGAAATAATATTTTAACTCACAAAGTTACCGAGTTATAGAAGGAATATAATTATATATAATGTATAAATATATCCTCCGTGGCGTGGCGGTAGTGAACGCGACTGCTACGCACGGGGCGCGGGTTCGATCCCCGCTCAGTGTAAAAAGTTGTATGCATAAATATGGCTGTTGCACTGGTCTGATCGTGCCTCGGAGAGCACGTTGAGCCGTCGGTCCCGGTTGCCATACAAACATCTGTGGCAGTCGTTACGTGTAGTTGGATCCCTCAAAAGTCCAACCATTCTAACTTAGAACTTCGATATCGCCATTTGGTCATTGGACAATTGGTTGTGGAGGTCAGATGGCAGTCGCTTCACAGTCTTATCGAGGTTCAGTCGCATCTCAGTTAGAGTGGAAAACCGACTCCAACTGAGTTGATAAAAGGTTCAGAGAATGATGAATATATATAACCTTAGGACCAAGGAGGGTAAGGGGTCCCTTCCACCACCTTGGGGACCCAAGCCAACCTCACCTGCCCGTGGTGCCCTCTGCCGACCAACGAACGAGGCTCTGGCTACCCGCCAACCCGCACTGGACCAGCGTGGCGGGTATACGGTCCGAAAACCCCCCAAGATGTTGGTGTGCACCAAACGGCCCCAAGTGGGGCTCCAGTCGCAACACTGACGCGCCTGACGGGCGTCAGTCGAGCGCTGGGGCCAGGGGTGCTAAGAATCACCGGGCGGGATCCCTCCGTCAGACGACCAAAGCATGCACAATGGACAACCGATGCAAACGTAGGTTGTCACTGGTGACACACAACATCTGCACAATGAGGACAGACGAGAAGCTAGCAGAGCTGGAAGAAGAATTGAGCAGGTTGCGCTGGGACATCGTTGGGTTATCCGAAGTCCGAAGAGAGGGAGAGGACACAATAAGTCTGAAGTCTGGCAACCTGCTCTACTACCGGGAGGGCGACGAGAAGTCGCAAGGTGGTGTCGGGTTCATCGTCCATAGGTCCCTCATAAACAACATCATATCCATCACGAGTGTGTCGAACAGGGTCGCTTACCTGGTACTCAGAGTGTCCAAGAGATACTTGCTGAAGGTCATACAGGTTTACGCACCGACCTCGGCACGACCAGATGATGAAGTGGAGGCTATGTATGAGGACATTAGTAGAGCCATACATGCCTCTAAATCACACTTCACTATTGTTATGGGGGACTTCAACGCAAAACTGGGTACGAGAGGTGATAACGAGTTGAGAGTGGGGCAATATGGGTATGGGAGGCGTAACCGAAGGGGTTGGAGGCTGGCCGACTTTCTTGAGAAAGAGCGACTCTTTATGATGAACTCTTTCTTCAAGAAGCCGCCCCACAGGAAATGGACCTGGATGGGCCCCGGTGGTCGTACCAAAAATGAGATCGACTTCATCATGACGACGCATAGACGGATATTCAATGATGTCTCAGTGATCCATAGGGTGAAAACCGGAAGTGATCACCGAATGGTTAGAGGCACATTGAATATTAATGTTAAGCTGGAGAGATCCCGTCTGATGAGGTCTACGCTCCGACCTAGAGCTTCCCATATACAGTACCCCGAGAGCTTTCAACTCGAACTTTCTAATCGCTTCTCTTGCCTAGAAGAATGCAGTACAGTGGACGAGATAAATAACAGGTTGGTTGAAGCTGTTCATTCAGTGGGTTCCAAATTCTTCAGGCCCCGTCGAAGAGATAGACCACAGAAGCTCACCGATCACACCCTCAAACTCATGGCCGAACGACGCTCTATGAGGCTGCAGTCTACCAATGACGCTGAAGCACATCGGCAGCTCAATAGACGTATCCAGCAGTCTTTGCGACACGACATCCGTGCCTTTAATACTCAATGTATTAAAGAAACGATTGAGCGAAATAAAGGCTCCAAAGTGTTCGCAAGAGACTTGTCTATTGGGCAGAGCCAGTTGACAAAGCTGAAGAGGAAGGACGGCAGCGTCGCGTCGACTAAGGCAGATGTTTTGGGGGAGATCGAGGGGTTTTATGGACAGCTTTATACCTCAGTCACTAAGCCTGCTACTGATACGGTTAAAGATCCAAGAGCCAAGCTAACCCGACACTACACCGCGGATATCCCGGACATCAGCCTGTACGAGATTAGGGTGGCCCTCAAGCAGCTTAAAAATAACAAGGCACCAGGAGAAGACGGAATCACTTCGGAACTTCTGAAAGCGGGTGGAACACCGATACTTAAAGTCCTTCAGAAGCTCTTCAACTCCGTCTTATTCGAAGGTACTACGCCGGAAGCATGGAACAGAAGCGTGGTGGTCTTGTTCTTCAAGAAAGGTGACAAAGCCTCTCTTAAGAACTACAGAACCATCTCGCTTCTGAGCCATGTTTATAAGCTGTTTTCGAGGGTTATCACGAATCGTCTCGAACGCAGGTTTGATGACTTCCAGCCGCCCGAACAAGCCGGTTTCCGAAAAGGTTATAGTACCGTAGACCACATTCATACGCTGCGGCAAGTCATACAGAAGACTCAGGAGTATAACTTGCCACTATGTTTAGCGTTTGTGGACTACGAGAAAGCCTTTGATTCGATCGAGACATGGGCAGTGCTACAATCTCTCCAGCGGTGTCATATAGACTACCGGTACATCGAAGTGCTGAAGTGTTTGTATAAAAACGCCACCATGTCAGTCCGAGTACAAGATCAGAGCACAGCGGCGATACTGTTGCAGAGGGGAGTGAGACAAGGAGATGTAATATCTCCGAAGCTCTTCACCAATGTAATGGAGGATGCCTTTAAGCTACTGGAATGGAAAGGTCTCGGCATTAATGTTAATGGCGAATATATCACTCACCTTCGTTTTGCCGACGATATCGTGCTCATGGCAGAATCGCTGGAGGATCTAAACACAATGCTCGACGACCTCAACCGAGTCTCTCAACAGGTGGGCCTCAAGATGAATATGGACAAGACCTAGGTTATGGCGAATGCTCATATTCTAAGGCCCTCCCCAGTGTCAGTTGAAGGCTCGACCCTCGAAGTTGTAGACAAGTACGTCTACCTTGGACAGATGGTCCGATTAGACGGATCAAACTTCGAGGCGGAGGTCAATCGTCGAATCCAACTCGGCTGGGCAGCGTTCGGGAAGTTACACAGCGTCTTCTCGTCCAAAATACCTCAGTGCTTAAAGACAAAAGTCTTTAATCAGTGCGTGTTGCCAGTGATGACCTATGGCGCCGAGACGTGGACCCTCACTATGGGCCTCATAAGAAAGCTCAAGGTCGCACAGCGAGCTATGGAAAGGGCTATGCTCGGAATCTCTCTGCTAGATCGAATCAGAAATGAGGAGATCCGCAGACGAACGAAAGTGGTCGACATAGCCTACAGGGTTAGCAAGCTGAAGTGGCAGTGGGCGGGGCACGTAGCAAGAAGAACAGATGGCCGTTGGAGCCAAAAGGTTCTTGAATGGAGACCGCGTACCGGTAGACGAAGCGTGGGATGGCCTCCTGCGAGATGGGCGGACGACATAGTCAAAGTCGCGGGTACCCATTGGATGCAGACCGCCTCCAACCGGTCGGATTGGAGGTCGATGGGGGAGGCCTATGTTCAGCAGTGGACGTCTTGTGGCTGAAATGATGATATAACCTTAGCTCACATACAATCTAACCTGAACATTACAAATTTATTATCTAAAATGTGTCTGATTAAAAGTGGTTTCAGAAAAAAAGTTAGCATTTGCTGTAGAAAAACAGAAAAAAATTAAATGCAGAAAACCTTTCACAAAATAAATATCTGTTAAAGACATCTTATGACAGCTGTGGCTTGTTAGAGAAAAGAATCTAGGTATGGTCGTAAAATGTTCTTTGTTTTTGACAGCAGATAATACGTAAATCATGTTCAACTGCGTCGGTAGAATTTTGTGAAGTGCGTAATGTTATTTATGTAGGGCTATTACTTAATAACATTTTCTGCTTTGTTGTGATTTGTTTTCAATATATTTACTTGCCCGTTTAATTAGCAACTGAATGTTAAGGCAATCTTTGGCCTTGGTTATCTTATATTTAAATTTCTCTTTTATTACTAGTATTATAGGTTCAGTAAGAGCGCAAAATTCGTTATTTACTGTTTGATTGACTATATTATGTGTAGAAGGTTGATGCGTTTTATGCAAAAAATTAAGATTAACTGTTAAATTATTATCATTATGTCGCTTCATTAAATTGTAAGGTAGTTTAAGGCACCATTAGGTCTTGGAATTTCTCACTAGCGCACGTGTTTCCTTCTTCCTACAGTACCTGGTCCTTTAAGCGGGGTGTGAAAAGCATCTGATGAGGCCGACAAGCTGAGCGCCACCATTGTGATACTGTACGTGTTTGTAATGGTGACCCTCTTTCCTGAGCCTTTGCCTTCAGCTTATCATCAGGTGAGGTGAAGTCAAATTGACGTGCCATCAAAAAATGGTTATGGATAGGTATCTATATATACAAAATTGAATTGCTGTTCGTTGTCTCGCTTAAACTCGAGAACGGCTGGACCGATTTGGCTAATTTTGGTCTTGAAATATTCATGGAAGTCCAGACAAGGTTTAAAAGGTGAACAAATATGAAAATGCTCGGAATGGAGCAGCGGGAACGGGATCAGAAGTCCACGCAGGCGGAGCCGCGGGCAACAGCTAGTTTTATATAAAAGTCAACTTACGTGTTTGGCGCATTCCGCATGCCCCTATGTCTGACATAGACGATGACTAGGGTCCCATTCCCCAATACTCCAACTATGAAGATAATAGCGAACAGAACCGGTACGAGGTAGGTCTCCAACCGGTCCTCGTACGGCGTGTAATCGCTGTCTGTAGAGTTGTCGTCAGTTGGATATGGTGTGGCTGTGACATTCGCATCGACTAAATACATCGTGGTGATCTGTGAACAAAAAGATAACTCTATATTAATATCCGACCACTACCTATTCATTTATTACCTCACTACTGGTTATAGGTTACGTGACGTCACAATAAATTTAATTTGACATGTACAACTACATGTTAAACGTAACATAAAGTAAAAGTAAAAGCAACATAAAGTTATGAACTGCAAAATGTTTTCTTTCAATATGTTAGATGTTAAATGAACGTAAGTAGGATATGACGGTATTTCCCGTCCTAATTGAGCAGTCTGACTAAGGAAGTACCTTCGCCCTACAGAATACCCCGGCTAATAATAACCTTGTGTTGTGTGTCCGGCGGTAAGTAGGGTAGCCAGAACTCACTGAAGAGATATTGTATTGTTAGTGAGAAGACCGAGAAACCCTTCTTTGTCTTCCGCATTGACAGCACAGAGACTCTCTTAGCCTCTTAGCCTTCCCCTACCCCTTTCCCTTCTCCCCTCTTCTCAATTTGTTCGGCAGCACGAATGTGACGCTCCTGGTGTTGCAAACATCTATAGGTCACGGTAACTACTTTCCACCGGGCCGGCCGCGTGCTTTTCTGCCACCAAATACGTATGAAAGGGCATAGTTGGCAAAATATGGGTGTCAATACATCTGCTTACATGTATTAAATGAATAATATGTCTATATTTATGTTCCAAGCTACATACATCACTAAATTTACTTTTTTCTTTTACACAATACAGAAGTGATAGGTTTGAAACCGTAAAACCGCATTTATTATTATGGCTTTAACCCATTGAAGTCCGACATAACCATAAAAGAAAATTTAGACACAAAATAAAAATGTAAGTACATTACTTCAGTTTTTATTGCGTCTGTTTTGTGTAATCATAATATTGACAGAACACTTCTAAACTCTCAAGAACTCGTTTCGCTTGTATGCCCACATCCCTTACATTTGTACATAATTTTCATGTCCTTCAGACTATGTGATATTTAACCCAGAAGGCTTAAACTTCGGGTAAAGGAAGCACTTTAGTTCTACCCAAAATAGATTGTCCACAAGGATAGCATATGCTTTCAGGATTCTCATACTAAGTTTAACATAGTTTGTAATTTGATTTATTTCGGTCTGTGATCGATTGTATGACAGCAATATTGTACTAAATATAAGTTTGAATTTATTTTAATGTAGTAAAGACATTGTGACTGAATGGACAGTTTTAATATTAATACAGCTTTTAAAAAAAATCAAAACGGAAATATTAACCCATGGTTTGGATTTGACTAAAAACTCAAGAGTTCCACATCGTTTGAGGCTCGAATTTGATCGGATATTAAACCCATTTAAAAATAGTTGTTATCACAAACAAACGGATAATATGTTTTTTTATGATAACATTTTAGAACGAAGTCGAAATGATTGATATTCTAGGACAGCACAGAAAAAAAGTGTCAGTAAAAGAAGTACCTAAGTGAGAACTACAAAACCGAAAGGAAATTCAATTTTACTAACTGAAATTCATGGACTTTGTTAAGTATAAATTGTATGTGAATTATCCAGAGTGCATCGTAGTGAAAGCATGCAAATTAAAAATTTCATTAAATTAGAAATGCTTAGTACAGAATGTTACAAGTCTAGACAATGTTTCATTGTACATTTAAATTGAGTCACTGACCTCGTTATACTGTGGTCCATTCGGGAAAAACAAATAAGTTTAATATAAATACTTACTATATAAATACTAAATAAAGGTTGCAAAAAATCTATTCTTTCCTCTACTATTAAATTTCAAAACAGTCGTCATCATCATCATCTTTACGTAAGCCTATAAAGGCGTAAATAGAGCAACAGTCACCTCATTACCGTGTTACTACGCGTTGCGTGTTTAAAATTTAATTATGCACTTTTCGTGACAGCCAGCTATATATGAGAAGTTGTTAGGTTTATAAAAAACATTTCACGGTTCATATACTCTGTTACTTTCTCACACAGTTTGTCAGTCTCATTATTACTAACTTGTGGCCAAACTCATAGCCATTTTTCCCAGTCTACCGCGAAGCGGCTCAATTTAATATTTTTGGAGAAGTAACTTACATTCTGACCTCCGCTACGCACTGACAATATCGAAGTTATTATTATATTTAAAACAATACTGGTGATATTTTAAATTATAATTAGAATGAGTATCTTTAAAATTTTCGCATTCCAAGATACCTAAAAGAATGAGTGACGGATAAAATAAATGTTTAACATAATGCCCGCCAACATTAATTTTTCGGTGTCCAATTTACGTAATGGATTGAGTTAAATACAACGTAGACAGCGCCTTAATCGTGTTAAACACTCTAAACACTCTACATTTCACTCCAATGGGTGGCAATTGCAAAAATATAATAACGCTCTCAAACTTCGTGGTTGAAGTTCCAATATACTTGGCACGCGTCTACTTGATATACACGTATATTCAAACTTGTATTGGCTTCGAACGTGGGTGCGAAACCGATTAGTTCGAACGACAATTTATCGGTACAATACGTACACGTAGGCGTTTCAAGGAATCGTATTGAGTTAACAGCTAGTCTATATCTTGTAGGCTATCTAAAACTTGAGTCGAATTGCCGGGCTTGAAGTAATCTACAGAGACCCGTAGTTAAATGGAATTTGTTTAGTAATGTTTGATTGTTCGAGACCATGGGTCGCAAGAACGTCTTGGGACAATACGCTTCTAATGTTGCTTGTGTTTATATAGGCAGAGAGAAGGGCCTATAGTAGTTATGTTAGTACTGGTCTCCAACTGTAGTTTTATTTTTAATTTATTTGCATAAGAAATCATTATTACATTATAATAACGTCTATTAAAGGCGTATGGGTTTATCTGGCGTGTGACCTCGGATTGTCTGTACCTACATTCTGAAACATAACTAAGCAACAATGATTCAATAAAAACTACTTCGAGTAGTAATAAGTCATTGTATAAAGTTCACGCGTAGTGGTATGGGTAATGGACTGCTGAGACGAGGTCTCGGGTTCGATTCCAAGGTTGGCACAGACCAATGACTGTGTGTATTTATCGCAGGTTTATAAGTGCCCGGTTAATGGCAATAGGCTCGCCACCTATTACATTTGGGACCTAAACATAAACGTGCGAAATGTGGGTGCTAGCACCTCTGCCTACCCCTTCGGGGATATAGGCGTGAGTTTATGTTATGTTATGTTTAAAGTACACCCAGAGGCATTTTGCCAAATCGAAAGGAGATGACGGCGCTGCGAAATGAAAACCTCAATAACCAAGAACAATATTCTCGTGGTGATGAATTCAATTGATATATATTTCGAAGAAAAATACATTCAAAAGAAATGTAGTTTCAAAGTACCTACTGTAAATTGTACGATAAACTAAGCTCTTGTAAGCTCAGGTAATCATGCGAATATAATAACATAGTTTTTTGACAGGCCTGGCCGATTCACTTAGCCTAAATAAATTCATAGTGAAGGCGAGGGAAAAAAGAATATTCAATTCTTGCGCTATGATTTCTTTGATCGGGTATTTCTTTTTTTTATAGGCCGATCATTGAAAACGGAATTGGGTATTTGAAAATTTTTTTTTTTTGTGGTAAATGGAAAGATTATATATTAGTTTTATAACAAAACTATTTTTTTATTTTTTTTTTCGCAATAATTCAAAAGTTCTTTCAAAATAAAAATAAAATTTTGAATCCAGTACCGAAGACACGCCGACAACTCCCGAACAAACCCGAGCGCGTGTGACGTCATAATGTTAGTTTTCACTCATTGCAGTTGATAGAAAAATAATAAATAGTGTTTTGATCTATTTAATTTTGTTGTCATTATTAAATATTTAAATTTATATTAAAAATGTCGAACCTCAAAAGTTATCGTTCTTGTTTTGTACCATTATGTACGAATACTACAAAGGCAACTCCTGATAAAATGTTTTTAAATGTTCCCCAAGATGACAAACGTCGAAATAAATGGTTTCAAGCAGTGCACCGTGATAATCCCCAAACAAAATCGATTTTTTTTTGATTTTTCATTAATAGTTAAAGTAACTGAATAAGCTTTACTCCGAACTCGGTGTTCTGGACATACCCGTCCTTTCACAATACAAATATTATTTTTACGACTTAGATGAACATAACCTATAGCTTTGTCGCCGTAACTCTCACGCGATGCTCTGCAATTTATGAAATAAATAATTATATTTAATGTAATGGAGAATAAATAATTAAATATTGTAATTTATTATATTATTTTTTAACAAACTTACCTAGATGCCTTGGCACCTTTTTTTTTATCGTGCGCAAAATCCCCACGGATACCACCTCCACCAAAGCCGATGGAGGTGATTATGTCGGACTCGAACCGACCAAAACGCACGCCGTTCATGGGTCCTTGATTGCCGGAGGTGAGATTATACAAGACATATCTCTCGCACCCCGGCAGACCCGGGGACATCTCTGTTGAGATGCCCCTCTTCCCCCAATGTGGGGACCATGGTGTCCCCATTTAGCCCCTGGGTATGGGGTGGCACTTTGCACCATCGCCGTGGCCTGCTTCTGCTAGGGTGACCGGCGGCTCCACCCGTCACCCCCAGGTCCGCGCTCATGGGGGACGGAGGCTCGCTCCGCCACCTCCTTTTCGAGTATTACTTGCTCGCAGAAGGAGGCGGCGACTGCCCAAGCACTCGCGCATCGTACCATCACCTTGAGCAAGGTGGCGAGCGAGATAACTCCCACCCCTAGGGCTGTCACTAGATCCCGCCTTGGCGTCTCCCACGCCGGGCACTCGGTCAACGTGTGCAGCCCCGAGTCCTCGCTCGCATCACAGTGATGGCACTCGGACGTTGGCTCCTTCTGGATCCGACGCAGGTAATCCCCGAAGCACCCGTGCCCGGTGATCACCTGTGTCAGGCGGTACGAGAGGCTACCATGTGGCCTCTCTAGCCAGTCCCCCATGATGGGTCTTACCGCCGCTACTACAGCGTGCCCTGCCTTGGCACCTCGAACTTCAGCAGAATTAAACCGAATGTCATTTTTAAAAAAATCGGTGATCATAAATATATCAACATCAGGAATGTTATCAGACTTTGCCTTAATAAATCCTTTATCACACATAACTAATCGAAATCAACTAACAACTCGTATTTTAGCAATAATTTTTAATATTATTGTCTAGACATGTGTAATAGCCGTAAACGCTGTACTGTTATTAAATAGCTATAACATTATGACGTCACAACTATGGTGACCAATCATGGCGCGTTTATAGTCACGTGACTTTTATTTAAATTTCATCAATTTTTAATTGTTTATAATTAATTGAAAAAAATTCTTTTTGAAGTTTTTTGCATTAAATATCAATATTATTAATAATAAAGTTTTAAAATACATAAAAAAAATCAATATTTATTTTTTTTCAAATACCCAATTGCTGGAGTGAATAAGAAACTACTCTACTTTACGAATAATAAACTGTAAGTAAACTTTTTACGTGAAAATATACTACTTTATCTTCCTTTTATCGATATTTTGGTGGCTAAATCCTTTTATAAAGATGAGCCAACAGTTCGATGTGGTTTTGTGAGGTAGAAATTTACCATGAACGGAAAGGTTTACTGTAATCTCTTAGCTAGTATTCATAAATAATTTTATAACAAAAACATTCATAATACCTATTTATTTTATCAACGACAATGTTAGTATGCTTGGATATAAATGTAAATAAATGTCTTAAGGGCACTACACCTTAACGCATTTCAATTTTCCAACAGAGCTCGAAGATATGTTTCTTAAAAGATCGTGCATTTTCCTTAACATCGCGGGACTTTTCTAGAAATACGTGAACATTTACATTATGTGATTCTATAAGTTTATACGGATACCATCGGATTGGATCGGATCGGATCCCTTCCGATGTGGTTTGAGGAGGTTGTGTTGGACTCGAGCCGATGTGAGATTGTAGTCAACATATCCCTCGCACTCTGACAGACCCAGGCCGTCTATGTCGTGCGGACTTCGGGTGTGGCGATCATGGTCCCCGTCTAACCCTGGGTGAGACGCACTTTGAGCCGCCACCGTGGCCTGCCTCTGCTAAGGTGCCCGGCTTCCAGTGACCTTCGGGTAAATCACACCCTTAATCAAAGGCCTGGGTCTATAGAAACACGTGCTGGTTAATTTCAAGTCTTTATGTACTGGTTTATATTTACACATATTTATATACGAAATGGAACAGTAACAAACAAAATGAATGAACAGTCCTGTGCGGTCTAATTGACTCAATTTTCCTTTGCTAATTTGGGAACTCGATTTCCACAACAATTCAATATCCGTCGAAAATCAAACGCAATCAAAGACGATTCAAAGGCTAGTGTGTCGAATGTTGTAGAAAGTATTCTGTATTTTTTTCTCCAGTATTTCGTGTATAGTGTTTATTTAATACGATAAGAAAGAAGATTTTTTTAAATATTTTGTAGTTAGATATTACAGTATATGGAATTCGAAATTACAACCTCGCAATTTATAAATTCACAGATTGTTGTGTGGGCAGTTGGATAAATTTTTCTCTTCTATTTATAAGTTGTTGAACAACAGGATAACATTTTTATATTCAAAATATTACTATTAACTTTGAAACTAGAATAGAATAAGTACATTATTAAAAAAAAACTAGTTCATAAAATATTATCTCGTTACAACTCGATGCTGAGCTCGCTTTGACGTGTGGAGTCTATGCAAAGGCTTACTTATCTAATAAATATTTACATATTGTACAATATAAGATGGATCACCAGTTACTATTTTATTTTTCCTTATACGTGCATCTTATAAACCTTGAAGCATAATTACAAGAACTGATTTTGGTAAAAACTAGCAGCTGGATATTGATAATGGATTTAAAAGGTTAACCATTCTTATCATATTGACCCCTACGTGCCTCAAAGAGCACGTTAGAACGTCCAAAAACTGGTCTAACTACAGAAATATAATAACGCCAGTAGGCTGAAAAATAATAATGTCCGTTGTAATAGAATGGGATCTAAACACTGATAATAAACACTGGCCTACAGTTTGGTAGGTAAAGAATGTACCAGGCGGCGAATGTATTGGTATGGGTAATGGACTGCTGAGACGAGGTCTCGGGTTCGATCCCAGGTTTTACCATGGTACACACCAATGACTCGATACTTTTCAAAGTTATGTCTGTATTTATCGCAGGTTTATAAGTGCCTGGTTAATGGCAATAGGCTCGCCACCTATTACATTGGGACCTAAACATAAACTGACGAAATGCGGGTGCTAGCACCTCTGCCTACCCGTTCGGGGATACATCGTGAGTTTATAAAAAAAAATTGAATGTGGTTCCGTCAATATGGCATAAGTCATGACTTAAAATATTCTGCCAAAAATGCCGTGTCGACTGACAAATGAAAGAGGTTAATTAGCATATATCAAATGTTTTTCTATATAAATTATGACATTTTGCTGGCCCCTGAATAATGAATAAAAAGTACGCTTGAAACCTAAAACCCGACTACTGAAAAATCAAGTTCTAAAAATTAAAAGTCTTAAACTAGAAAACATTAGGAAAAGCCGTCGTCGTATACCACTAATACAACCACAATCGCCACTAATAAGTACAATAATATATTCTAGGAAAGGTACCCTTTATGCCACTTTTCTTCACAATCCTTAATATTTTCTTGTTTACAGTAAAACGGAGTGAATAGGAATAAAATGTTCATCTAAATTCTGTAGTTATTTCCTTTCAAGCGTAACTATGGATTAGTTCATCGTTACAACTGAATCATCAAATATCTGATAACAGGGTTATTTGAAATGTAGTAAAAGAAATTATTTAAATTGTTACATTGACCATTTTATCCCTATTCACCCCTGGATTCACCCCGATTCATTGTACTACTTTTCAGAACATGATTGTTCATGATTCGGGTTTAAGTTTTTAAAGTTATTTTTTTATTAACTGTGTGTGAAAGAAAATTTTAAGCTGGCCAGTAGCAAAAAGAATATAACTAATGTATATCGGTAATTTAAACTCTATGTATGTATGTGATCAAAATTAATTTAGCTGCAATATTTTCTGTTAGAAATTTATTTTCGGCATACCATTTTTTTTACAAAGTGCTCGATTAGCGGCAATAGGCTCGCCCCCTGTTATGTTGGACCGAAAATCATATTTGGCGAAATGTGGGTGTTTTGTACACCTTCGGGAATTATGGGCTTGAGCATATTATGTATGTATGTATGTATGTAAACTCTATGCATGTTGCATGTTGTTACAGAATTGCCATGTACTCGTATATCGCAGTAGCGTTTTCATTAGAACGGTCGTGTTAGCGACGTTAATTAATTCATCAAGCAATGAATATACACTTCTGAGAATTGTTAATTACCATGGTGCAGGATTATGAACAATTGTTTGCAGTGGTATTTATTCCATAAATATATTGCAATGTTACAAAGATATTGAAAACCAAGAAATGGTATCGTTAGTTACGAATATTGATACGTAAAATTCTAATAAATTAACAAAATATTACAAGTTGAACATGAATAATGTCTTAAAAACAAGATGATAAGCATTTCATATTATAATTGACAAGATATACTTAAGAGGTTTTGCGTTATACAACCCCAAACCCCTCGTCCTACTTTCCTTGTATCGTTGACATAAAACCGACATTAAGGCTTAATATTCCAGTCTCAAGTGTCAATTACGCTAGTGACTGGTAGCTGGTTGATGTCGTTTTTCATACGACGTTGAATAGAAAATATTCCTCGTATTAATTTCCAATATCGTTAAAATCGCTGACTTGCAATTTAACAACCTTCCTGCTTAATATTATGATTGAGAATGTTTATGAATGCTTGTTATTTGATCCCGCTCCAATGGTTAAAGCGATCAGGGTGACAATCAGTACAGGGATAGATAGAACTCCTTAACAATGTACGTACTGTCATTGTCAAGAAGATTGCCGGTAGGTAAGGTAAAAAGAGTTATGTTGAGAAATGTAAGAGCTACCTACTTTTTATTTTATTTTATACGGAGGGAGGGGGGGACATAGTAAGCCTTCCCGAAGAGCGACACCTATGCTCGGGCCCCCTCCGTCAGTAGCAGCGCTGCCATGAAATAAATTACTACACCACGATGGCCACTCAAAAATGCCGTCGATCGAAATATGGTAATAGGCTCACCCTCTAACACGTGGAACAGAATACAATGGTTGGTGAAATGTGGGTGATAATTCACCTCTGCCTACCCCGGAGGGAGCTTCATCCCGCGCACGATCAAGCTGTAACAATGAACTCCATGCAGTGGTTTTCTTAAGCGACCACAATACGGGGTTCTTCAAGATTTATTAGAAGGTTTCTACAGGGTAACGCCCCTGGTGTAGTAAACGTCCACAAGCCACGGAGGCCACTTTCCATCAAAGCGACCACCGTGGGCCGTGAGCTTATTTGTCACCGAAGCGGTATTATATAACCCTTCAAAATGTTAACCTGACAACAACGTCACCGCCCACAAAGCCTATTCAGTACCTTAACAAATTTATTCATCTATATAAATGTCAAAACCATGGCTCATTGTTGTCGGCCGTAGATACAGGGAGTCATGGACGAGTGGACAGATCCGAAACAGGCTGTCGGGGACAGATATGAGGATTGTGGACACTAATACTTTGACATTAACGTACATAACATACGTTGGATGAACAATAATGTGCTAAAATACTTTTTGATATTGTTACTTAATATTAGTAATTTCAGACTTTTGCAGTTACGATGAATTAATCGCCATCGTTCCGACCTTTTTTTTTATACAACTTAGGTCGCAGACAAGCACGCGGCCCACCTGATGGTAAGTGGTTACCGTGGCCTATGGGCGAGTGTAACACCAGAGGAATAACACTCGTGCCGCAACCCCTGTAAGAACAGAGACATTCTGTGTCGTCAGCGCAAAAGATGTAGGATAAGCCTTTGGTTTTCCCACGGATAACACAAAACCTCTCTAGTGAGCTCTGGCGGGTAGCCAGAGCTCACTAGAGAGGTTTTGTGCGTTACTCACCACCGAAAACACAACACAAGGTTATTAAACGGCGATATTCTGTAGGGTGGAGGTACTTGCCCAGTCGGACTGCTCGATTGGGACGGATATACCGTCGTGTCCTACCTCCTCCTCTATATTAATAGACGCAGATATTGTTATATTTCTTTTCAATTTAACATTTTTCATGGTGGTACCCCAAATAAGAATAACTTTTCAGTTCTAGAATGTTCTCACAGTAATTTTCTACACAGTATATTACTGGCAGCTTCTTTTTCTTGATACCTTGAATTTTTAAAGAAGGCAAGGTAAAGCTGCCAGTTCGTAATATCAAAAATATACAGTTAAATCTCAATGATCGAACCTATGCCCAACGCATTTCAAAAAACTCGTAAGCATCGGTACTTGTGTTTGCTCCGACGGGACCTACATAGCTACGAAGCCACATCTTGAGAATTAGAAATTTTTCTGTATAACCTTTGTTGATCGCGGGTTTGAGTTACGTTGGAGTATTCACTTTTCCAATCTATTCCGATAGTTTTAGTAGATACTAGCTGACCCGCGCAACTTCGTCTGCGTCATCCCGTTTTTGCAACATTTTTCATTTCTGCTCCGCACCTGTTGATTGTAGCATGATGTTATATACCTACATAAAAACCTTCCTCTTTAACCATTCTATCTATAAAAACAAATCTCATCAAAATCCGTTGCGTAATTTTAAAGATTTAAGCATACAAAGGGACAAGAAAAATAGGGACAGACTATCAAGTGATAGTGACTTATATAGTGATTTACGATAGTTTTTTTACCTGACTAGTGCCAACGAGCGTAATTTTTTAGGTCCGTATGTGTGTTTGTTCATCTGTTCCAACAATTAAGTAACATACTATAAGACATTGTTCAGACTCCAACTAGCCTTACCAAATGCCCTATATATTATGTAGTACGAGTTTATGCCTTCTAGAATCAGTTTTCAACCTTTACACTCTTATGCACGTAAATAATGTATACTATATCAAGGGATTAACAAACGTAGGTAGTGTTGAAACAGGATAATATCACCATAACCTACATTATAATATGCCCTTTGCTTTTTCCTCTATATGTTATATTACATAAATTGTAATATTTCTTGTATTTACACAAATTCATACATGATAAATGTGCATAAAGATGTTTGTAAAACACTCTTTCTATATATTATTAGGTGTGATTGTGTGCTTGCCTGCCATCTAAGTGTAATTTCAGTTCTATCAGTGGAGGAAAATAATAATAATATGTAGTATAGTGTATTTACTATTGGTTGTACGGAAATTTTCGCACAAAAAAGTTTATGCACAGGTTTTTTTAACGTTCATATTTGTTTCATTATAATGACTCAATACAATCACTTATATTGCAAGTTTTGATAGAAACACATAAAATATATGCGTATGAGGATATCTCTCACTTTTAACGAGCTGACAAGAATTTTTGCCTTTTCACATAAAACACAAAAGATAACGACACAGATATTTGATACCGAATTCTTGGTACAGTCGGCGGCAAAAGTAGATACCTATGAAAACAAATTACAATTTTTAAATCGACTTAAACCTAAACCCTTGAGTGAAATACATTAAGAGAGAGATTCTGGTGATGTTTTTAGGATCCCAACAAAATCTTCGGGACCCAATTTAAACACATCTGTAAGTTGGTACACCTGCTCGCTCCCATAAAAAAAAGAAAGAAAGGTACGGGCCTCAGAAAGGGAAAAACGATAACATAATTATAATTATGACGCTTTGGTGATACCAAATCGTATATTATCTGCGGTCAAGTTGAACTGTTTTATTCTTTATTCGAATGCCAATCTCAATTGAATTCAAAGAAGGTTCGAGCCCATCGCTTGCTTTTTTAGTCCTACTTTTTTGATTTTCCAATATTCTAAGCCTTTCTTCAGATTATTTTTAATATAATATCACTTAAGTGGCAGACAGGTACGCGGCTCACCACATGGTCAACGTGGCCTTTGGGTGTGTGTAACATCAAGAGCGTCATATTCGCGCATCTGATCCTGTAAGAATCTTCTAACGCCTTTCTTGAAGAACCCCATACTGTAAGCGCTTGAGAAAACCATAGCAGCGAGTCTGAGCGTGTGTGGGATGATGTTTCTTTCATACAGTGCACTCTGTTTTCAGTCGCAATGTGTTTGGATGAACTCCCTGCCCATGGCAAACGATACAATGATAGAATGAAACTGAGGTATTGTGTCGAACAATTCCTCTGTACACAAACCATTGTATAGTCGGCAAAACACACACGTCGCGCCAAAGTCCTTTCTAAAGCTGAGAGGTTCCACATCACTTGTGAGTATGGAGTTGTCGACGATTGTCAGCGCCTGTCTTTATTTTGTGTTGAATTTATTGTATTTGAAGATAAACTGCAATAGTTTTAGTGTTTGTCACTTTTTTCACTGATTGTACATGTGGCAAAGGTTAGTGGTTAGTAAAACTAAGTTTATTGACCCCCTTTATCATACGACCCTCCTTTAGCTAACTTTGCAAAATCCAACAAAGCATTTCGTCCATATTCATTTTGTCTGATCATCTATTCATTCATCTTTCACAAATCTATTGAACATTGCATGGTTTCGTAGAAATGGTTTCAATATTGTAATGAAAAAGAAAAAAATCATTCCTTTTTACCTATACGTACAAAAATAAATCTCCACCATTTAATTCTATCTTCTATCTGGTGAGTGATGCAGGTTTTCCTCTTAGTGTTTTCCAAAAACCAAAAGGAGCAGTTATGTTCTGTTGCTGCTCTGGGTAAATTTCATATGTGATAAATTAAACGGTGGACATAGAGGTAAATAGGTGGTAAGCGGAACTTGGTCTTCGAGGCGAAGATCCCGATGTAACCAAGAACAATACTAAAAAGGTGAAGAATTTGAAATTAAAAATATAAATAAACAAATAATTTTTTAGTTACTCATCAATAATGTTACGTCACAGTTACACGTACGTACTTATTTGTTAGGTCCTTCTTAAACCCGGCAACTCAAACGAAATTCGAGTAGTAAACTGGAGTTTCGAACATACATTTGTATAGCAACTCGTACACTAGGCAATGGAGAGACGAGTTTCTGTGATTAATTTCAAATGGAAACACGTTTGAAACGTGAAATCTGACATTCGCAACTGGAGTTGACTGCAACTCCAGTTTCAAGTCTTAACAACGAATTTGAAGAAGTCTTAACAAAATGGCAGATATCGAGAATTGATCGAAATTCAATATGTTAAGAAATTAAGAAAAATACAGTCTCGTCACGTGCAAGACTCGTCAAATCCAATCGTGTTTTATGGAAACACAATTGAAGTTGACGAAAGTCCGGTTCTTTCCCTACTTGTCAGAAGGACCTCACACTTATCCTCACAACCTAATTAAGCGCCAACATCTCAAATTAGTGTAGACAAAGGTTTAAATTACCCAAAGTAATTGTATTTACAATTTAATTGTACATTTAAGAGCCTCTCATTGTCGTACAAATTCACGAGGGTAATTGTCACAGTAATCCCTAGCTCTAATAACTGTAGGATACACACCCTAATTTACTCGGAAGTACTTTAAGTACTACGTAAAAGGGCAGGTCGGGGGTAAACGAGATCGACAGACTTGCAGCCGTGTATACTCTTCCTGTGCCATGTAAGTACTCTTGATATTTATAAATGGTAGTCCGCTTGGATAGAAGTGTGTGATTCTTTCTTGCAAAAACGGTTGGATTGAACTACTACCCTTATTCCGAGAATAAATTCCAAGGAATCGTGATAAATTAATCAGCACTCAGAGTAAAAACGAGTAAATATTTTAACAAATCATTAATCAGAATTTTGTTGGGAACCATAGATAGAATAGATAATACTAGCGCAAATAGAGAAACAAGAGATATCTAGTTTAAAATGTTAAATAAATTCAAATATGCAATTTTTACATTCACTGTTTTAATTTATCAGTATAAATTTAACAGTGAATGTGTAAATGACCATGTCAATCTAAAATCATGCAATTTTTAGGACAGTCAGCTATTCCTGACAAGTTAATTGGTTTAGGTATTTAAAACGTTACCCCACGAATACCAATCTCACCGGAACCGATGAAAGAGGCTATGTCGGGCTCGAACCGACTAAAAAACTGTTTAGTTGCAGGAATCAATTTCTTACACCTAGGTTTTGTGACAATATAATTCAGTATGTATTTCACTGGCACACTTCGTCCATCTAAGTATTACTAATAACTTTATGACTGCGATGAGAGTCTCAAAGGTTTACATTGACAGTTAATGAATAGAAGAGTACAAGTGTATTATCAATATTGTATAACAATAAGTTCCACCAAATGCTATCAACAGTAGGTATAAGTAATTCGATATCGATATTTACCGAAATGGAATCTTAAGCACGAGATATTAAAATCTAGCCTACATGACACTTATGAACCCCCAAAATGTTATGACGTTTTCCTGTCGTAATTCAAACCTAACAATATTTCTCATATAATCCATTAAACAATAATTTTTGTTAGGCATATAAATTCTACTTAATGTTTCTGTGGGCGACATAATAATTTCATGTTAAACGTGAAACGGAACTGTTACGACAAAAACTTTAATGAAGTATGTCTGTTAAGTTCCTACCGAACTTAAATTGTTTCGAAGATGGGTAACTTAACAAAACTGAAAAACGAATAATTTTGAGCAGGCTATTATTAAAACGTCAGTTACACAATGTCACAAAAAAAGTTTCACCAATGTTTACCAAATAAGTACCAATGGTGATCCTATTTTTTTGTGCGTACCTACCACGAATGATTTGAGAAGAAAAAAAACTCAGCGACCTTTGTAGTTGACTATTCACAATCATGGACACCATAACCACATTGCAATACCAATATTTGAGTATAATAGTTGAATAAACATTTTCATTTTCAAACTAGTAGTATGTTCTAAACTTCATCAGTGCTTTAGACATTTGGACAAAATTAAACTGTCCGGTATTCATGTGAGGAGCCTGGAGACGTATATAGTGGCACAGGCTGTGGTAAATGTCCACTTGACTAACTTCCATGATAAACGAGATAGACGCCCAAGCCAGATTTTGGTCTGAATAGCTTGAATTTTGGCTAAATATTTTTAAATACTATCTGCATAGTTTTTTGTTTGTGAAATTAGTTCTTATTAATATTTTACTAAACACGTCAGTTAAGTTAAATTGCATAGTTGCAGGTACACATAGGTAGTGTAATGATCAAGCGATAGGTACCTAATCCTTAGACCTGAAAACCCGAATCTGAAACCACTCGATCGTTAGGCAGACTCACTACAGACGCTTAACTATCTATATCGTAACGTAGCTCTATCCTTTCTGTGGCTGTCAATGTTGAATGTGTCAAAAAGTCTTGAGTTTTGTACGCCTTGGAGTTTTAGACAAATTGCGTTTTGGACGGATTGAGTTTTAGACGGATTGTGTTTTGGACGGTTTGCGTTTTGGACGGATTGAGTCAATTGGACGATTTGCGTGCTGGACGGTGCGCGTAAAACGGTATTGGAATTTAGTACAATGAAATTGTAAATAAAATTTGGAGTCGATTTTTAAGTTAACCCATCACGTGACATGATATAAAATACGGTAAATGGGAATTACGCGATCATGGTGTAGGCGTAAAAGTCAGGCAATTTAAAAATATCACGTTTCCAGCCGCAGTCGATCCCGGATGTCATACGAACATAATCATGACAGTCTTTTCGGGTAGTTGAAACCCTAAAAAGTTTCTAACTACAGAACTTCGATACCGCCAGTTGGTTATGGAAGTCAGATGGTAGTTGTTTCACAGAAAATATCGAAGTTTAGTCACATCTTAGACTAGAAAGCCAAACCCAACAAAGTTGGAAAAAGGCTCAGAGAATCATGAGCATTGTAAATCCTATAATCATGGAACGCGACTGTTTAATATTTAACTGTTAGTATGTTCTGAACACGTTGTTGGAAACATCTAAAACGGCTTGAATTAAGTATGTACAATTATTCAGTAATGTATGCAGGCCGTGTATAGTTTTCTCACTGTTACAGAGAACATAATGAAACAATAATAAATTTTGATGAGATCATGTACAGAGCTTCTACAAATTTATGTATTTATGTTAATGCAGTTGTTGCAACTCTAGTTGCCTAGCGCCGCTGATACGATCTACGTGGATATTTATTACCCTATAGAGGTAATGGCAGCAGCCGTAATAAATTAAGGCATGTTGCTAAGGATCTACGGAGAAAAATTGACAATTTATTTACCTAGCAAAAATAATAGCAAATGCCTTTGATTATGCCTTACGCATTTTGACTATTTCTCTATAATTCTAACCTGAGAGGGAGAGTGACACAGTAGTTACCTATGACGTGAAATTATAAGATGAGAATTTCAGGTGCCTCGGACAAGTTGAGGTTGCGCAGCTAAAAAATAATTCTTAAGCAGAAAACGTCTCTCATGAGTTCACACGTCGTCCTCATTTAGAATGACCACCGCGTTATAAATTAAGATGATTTGTTCGTACAAATCACTGCATCGCATAATAAAATTGATGATTACAAAATAATAACTATTTCGCTCTAAAATTGCATTAAAATTATCTAAAGTAAACAAAGATTCAATTCCATTTTCGTCAACAATAGCGCTTACCGCACTGAAACAATCTGTATAATGAAATGCATTAACAAATCGTGTTTTGTAGCTAGTAAATTACACGTAGTGTATTTTTGTGTATTTTTCAATTTCAAAGAGTATATTTTTACTTAATGAAAATCATTGGTTTGAATTTTTTCAATTATATATTATTATTATTATATTATTATTAACCAGGCAAGATTTGTAGCATTTGTAGTCTCACAAATTTTATATTAGATAGTTAAAGATAATGGTATGAATTTCAGCAGGAAATTGAAGGTTGAACTTGCATTTTTTGACTAATAAAAAGGGTATACTGTGTGAGGTTGTTGTTTTTATGTTTGTACGTGGCAATCTTCGTCACCTGTGAACGGATTGGAAGGTGCGCAGTTAGTCTGTTATAAGACAAAGATAACTTATCCCACATTTCATAGAGATGAGTGCTATTAACCTCGATTACTAACAGGCCATTAAGCATCTCGGAATGATGTAAAGATAGTAATATTTTAGGGGAAGATACTCTTGAGTGTTACTAATCCTACTCCTACTAATATTATAACTGTGTTAGTTTGTAATGATGTTTAAATGTTTGTTATTCCATCAGGCTCTAATGACTGAATAGAATCTGACTGAAATTTGATACAAGAATATAAATTTTTGTCTTGAATAACAATATAGACTACTTTTTGTTGCAGGAATGGATTCTCATGAGATGCGGGATCGGTAATTCGATTTCACACGGGCGGAGCGGAGCTCTATACATTTCACGTGTATCTATTTAACTAATTCATCTTCGACACCTGAAATATCAATATAATATTTAACAAAGAGAAATTGAATAATTTTTTGCAATGTTCGGAATTCGCAAAAAGAATTGCAACTAATACAGTATTAAATAAAGAGCAATACGAATATTATAAATAATAAATCCAGTCTAATAACTGTGACTGATTCACTCAATTATATACTGAATAATTTGAGGATAATATTGAAATATTGGTTTATATTTACGCCATATCCTAACCGCATAGTATGTTTTAATCGTTGTCATGTATAAGGCATGCTAGCTATGTGCTACTCATTTGTGTTGTGTAGCCCTAGTTAGTTATCCTTGCAAATTGTAAAAATAATGTTTAAATATACTATCTATTAAGTCCAGTATTTATTAAATTCTATTAATAAAGTAATATGTTTTCAGTTTGTATTATCGTGTGTCAAGAAAATGTTTTGTATCAAAAATTTAAATGATAAAATTTGTAGGTAAAATTTTTAAGGTTTTTTATAGTAACCGCAATAGAACTTTATGATCATTTGTTAATATTTGAAATTCTCTTTACTTTCAGATTGATCGTTGACAATAAAATTATTTTCCTCACATGAACTCATCACTTATGTCTATTAGTGTCAGTGTTATGTCAGTACGATCACACTAATGTTCACAATGGAGATGTTGTTCTATGTGTTACTTATGTGTGCCTTCAATAATGTGTATTGTGAGCTTTGCGATCGTAAGTACCTTTAGAAATTATATTGTAGGTTGTTTTGTTGATTTGTTTTTGTCTAAGCCCATTATTTTGGTGTTAATTGTTTTAGTACAGTTAAGTGATATGTGTGGTTACAAGTATATTATGAACTCTGTATCAATTTAAATAATCATCTTCACTCATGACGGTTTTTGTTATTTTAACTGCAGTGGGCTACTAAAGTTCCTGGAGACCTTAAGATCTATAATCCTTTGACTGTCTAAGTGTAATTTAATCAAAGTAACATAGATACTGTTTAATTAAATAATCTATCGATGTCTTGTTTGTTTATAAGAAAATAAATAAACTTATGCAAGTAGTAGCCTAAACTTAATTACATTAATAAGTAGATAATTATATAATACAGTAGCTTCTAAGACTAGTTGTTGTGTAGTGACATCACTTCATACAATTTTCTTTCCAAATTGTTCAGGAACTTTTATAACCCACAGTACCTACCTAATTTGTATTTTAAAGAATTAAATTAAATTTATGTGTAACTAGCCATTGCCCGTGACATTGAGCGCGTGCAATTTATCACTTGAAATCATAATAACGAATGCTTTCATAAAACATCCCTTTATTCTTCTTCAAATGAATTCCTGTCTACTTTTGTGAAAATACACATATAACAAATAGACTGAAAATAAGTGTTATCAGCCCTGGTTAATGTTTTTCCACTGTTCTATAAGAGTACCTTTCTATTTTTATTACTTTTGTTAACAGTATTAAATCTTGATAATGTATTCATCTTTTTTCAGCTATTCCAGCTAATAAGGTACTACTAGATAGATATGCAGTTTATCTTATGGGATTTACTATATTATTTATGTTCATAGCCATAATACTTTTATCAGTAATAATATACATGATCAGGACGAACAGAAAAATATTAGGAATAAGTATCCCAAAAAAAGTTTCCTACACAAGACAAGAATCAGGACAAGGAGTAACAGTATGTAATTATACTAATACTCTTAATGATACATGTAAAAATGTTGATGGAAGCACACTCACTGTGAATAGTGGTATAGTAGAAGTTGGTGGATTAGGCGAACCAGAAACACCAACATGTACAGAACCCAGAGATGAAAAGAAACCTTCATACATAAAGAAGCCTATGGTACCAACAATACCTACTATGCAAAAAGCACAAATGGATGATATAATCAAGGCAGTTTTATTAAACAAAAGGCACGAACGTGGTTCGGCAGACTTAAGGAAGCTTGATGCTTTCAGAAATCAAAAAACAATTGGTGATGAAAAGGACTCCGTTTTCAAAAGACATGACCATGGTTCAGCAACCTTAAAGAAAACAGATACTTCGACGAACCAAAAATTGATCGATGATAAAAAAGAGTCTATTTTCAAAAGAACTTCCATCAGCTTAAATGATTTGGAAGCAATCGCAAATGAAGGTTCAGACAATTTATATGAAAATTTGGCAAAAATTCAACACGGAAGTAATGTGCCAATCGATCAGAAATCAAAAGAAAAAACTGTAAAAGTAGTAAGAGATTTAGACACCCATATCATAGAAAATGAACAAGAAGTATATGACACTTTACCGAATCCAGTTCCATGTAAGGATGTTGATTTAGATGACGTTTATATTGAAAATTTATCCGCATATGATTCTGTGCCTAAAGACAATTGGATTAACAGTGAAACCAGTAGTGTGGTCATGGATACGGATACGGAGTATTTGCTACTCCTCTCTAAGTCAAAGGAAGGAGACAAAGCAAGTTATATTAATGCAAAAGTACGTGATTCACATTAAAATTGAATTTTAGCTATTTTCATTAAATAGTTTGTGACTGTCATGAAACTCATGAACGTCAGGAAAGGGAAGAAGTGTACTGTGACAGGATTTATTTATGCATCAAACATTATTCCTCCCATGGTTTTTAAGTAAAAATCGGGTAATAATGTAACCTATAATTTGAGTAAAGAATAGGTTGTCTGAGACAAAATCAAAATTATCCATCCTCACGAGTTCTATTGTTTACATAACTTAGGTTAGTTTACATAACATAGGTTTATACTACATATATAAACTTGGACACTGCGCACGTCGTGAATGATGTGTAAGCAACATTTCGGTGATTGCATTATTTGATGCAGCCAAATTAACAAAGTAAAAACTAATGTGAAAGTTGGTAAGTCATAAACTACATACTTATAGGTAACGATGTACAGTAAGCTGCAAAAGTGCATGGATAGCTTAAGATCGATAATCCTATGAACTTTCGAACCCCAGTTTATAAATAAATAAACTAGATGGCGCCAGTGGTTTTACTAGCAACTACTTACTACTAATAAGCTTATGCGTATTAGTAGTAGGTAAGTAGTAGCAAGAATTATTTGGTTAACTCAGAACAAGGATAATACAAATGGGAATGATGTTAGCGAACGAACAAACTAGTAAGTCACCGAGTTTAAGCAGATATTAAATAAACTGAACTACCCACGTAGTTCATTTAATTATAAATTACGTTCATCCTCTAAGATTAAAACATTACGTTAAACTAAAAAAATCTAGTAATATCCTATTTCAATGCATGGTAAATTTGTGTTTGTATAAATTGGTAATATAGAAAAAGAAGTTAGTTTTTCTTACATTTAAAAAGTAGCGCGGCGCCATCTAGTGTATATATTTGTGATATATACAGATATATTTGTGAAACATTTTACTTCGTCAACAGATGGGGTTGAAGACCGGCGCAAACGATTTAGTTTTTGTAATGTCCATGCACTTTTGCAGCCTACTGTACGTAAGCTAAATATAAAAAGAAACAAAATAAACTCGTACAGTCAAAACTCCCTTATTTATAGATTGATATACGCATATTTATCATGTTATTTCGTTGTAATTTAATGATTCTATTACTTTTATGATTCGAAATGAAACACTTCAACATCACGTACTTTAATATAAATCTATTTTTTTATTTTAAATAAAGATTATAATTTATGGTCGTGAGTCAAGCCCATCCATGTAATCGTAGAGAGACTTTCTAGTGCAATGGTTCTTATAAAAATACATTTGGTAATGACAAATTTCTAAATATAACTGGTATTTATATGGGTCGACCTAGGGCCGGTTATAATTAAGCCAATGTAGATAGTTTTATTTAAAAGAATCGTGGATTTTAAAAAACTAGGTAAAAAAAATTGATCAAGGGTGTGCTGAGGAAAGTAAATATTTATCAAATATGACGGATATGGGGCCATATTTCTAACTTTTATTTGCCTTTCCAAGTTCGTGATAACAAGCTGCCCGGTTCATTATAATCTTACAATGAGTGCAATGCTAACACAACAAAGAATATAATAAAATATATATAGTTATGATTTAATTTGTTTGTGAACCAATATGTTTACTATAATAATTGTATGTAATAACCCGAACCAGGATAAATTCTATACAAATAAATAGTTATTTATGGTTAACGATGATCTTTTTAATTGGTATAATTTATCAATACACCGCTGACTGTACTTTTTGTTAATATTCATTATTTACTATCTATATGTCTCCAGGGCGTTAAGGGTCCTCTCTACATCTTTGAGATCTCCTGAGATCTCTGAGAGGTCCGGTGAGAGTCGCTCCAATAAAAGTAAAAAGAAAAACAATAAAAGTATTTAGGTCATAATAAAAGTTGCTTTGCCACCCCAACTTTTAAATTGAATATTAATACACTTTCATGTTTCATTATTATGTAGATCTCTTAATCTGTTATTTTTATATAAAGATTTTTAACTTTGACCCATCTAAGGTTGTATGAATCTTTCACAAGTATTTGTAACGCTTGCCTAAAAGGAACTTTTTTTATACCCCTTAAGTGCTGGTCTGGCTTACAGCTGGTCAACTTTCGATATAGTAACAAATATGTTGTGTTAATAAAATATGATAATAATTATATTTAATAGTGACTGTACAAACAACAATGTGTATTTTACCACAGAATAGATTAATTTAATTAATTTATTTATAACAGATCCCTACTATAAAAGTGTCATCACAAATTGAAACTATAAATAGATTTATTGTCTGTTGTGAAGTAATATATTACAAAGATTGATTAATTGCAATAAATTGTCGCACATTCTGGTAAACAAGGCGACAGAAATTCGATTCGACTTAAAATATTAGTACGTACCATGAAGAGAGTAAGCCCTTTTTTTCTTTTCTAGAAAAAAGTTTAAATTTTTTTCGTTTCGTGAGCGAAATTCCCACGGATACCACCTCCGCCAAAGTCGGATGTGATTATGTCGGACTCGAACCGACTAGAACGCACGCCGTCTATTTTTCTTTAATTAGATAAAGGATATCACCGGGATTTTGTGTACGATAAAAAAGTAAAAAGAAAGGTCTTTTTAATGTTATATTTAAGTGAAGGGAGCGAAATTCTTTCTTACTACAATATAATTAGGTATAAATACCGCAATGTAAAGGAGACACGTCATATTTACGGGAGTTTCCTCGTTCTAACAATTCAAGATCACCAAGTGATGTTAATCAGGTGCCGGGCCAGCACATGGGGTTGACTTGGACCCTAAAGATATTGGTAAGGTCTCACACAACCTTGTGTCTAAAAGTACCTTCTTTACCAAATATTTTATTGACTAAGTCACAAATCTTTCCGCTCTATTTTTCGATTCAAGCTTTATTTGAATTTGAATATGTTATAAGAATATTGGATAAAAGTCGGACTTATTGTCTGGTATTGTTCTCGCTGCCTCCCGGCTGTTTCCATCGGTATTTGTTTCCAAGTCCTTCTGTTCTAAGCGGTAAATATTGTGCTCGTATTTTGGCAGTACGCAATATAATTTTTATAGAACATTATAAATAGCTTTATACGACAATGATAGATAGCCGACAAGTTTCTATTGGTTTTCGAATTGTAAAGATTGTAAAAGTAGGTAAATATACCTAGCTAATGCTGCGTACCTAATGACAGGTCATTTCAAAAAACTAATTATCGGTACTCCCAACAACAATAACCATAAAAGTATGATTTCGTATGTATGTGCCTTTTACAGATTTTGTACACCATATGGATAAGACGGAGCCTTTTGGGATACCAGTCTGTTTTCTATAGCTTCACTCTTTGGTATTTTATTCTATGATTAACGCAAATGCTCAATATTATCATACTCGTTTAGGCAACTAACAGTTTAATGTTTCAATAAAATACTTTAAGGACATTATATAGCAAAATTAAATGCAGAAAAGTATTAGAATATGGATTACTTACTAACGGTGAAAATTTTCTGCTACATCTACATAAAAATATCGAGGAAGACATTAACCCATGAAATATGTGGAATTGAATTTATGGATCGTTTAAGTCTTTAAAGTACCTACTATAAACTAAACGAAGTGCACGTATAATAATCTTCTCTTAGCAGTTTAATTGATTTGAAGTCGCTAAGTCTTTAACTTAGTCAGTGAACTTATACAACATTAAAATATTTGTTGTGTTTAATTTCGGTTATTCGTCTTCTTTGCCCCCTTTATTAATTTGAAATTATGACTATTATATTAAAGAGGCTCCTTCTCGCCATATCTGGTAATGTGAATAATATTGAGATATTTAAATATGAAAACTAGAAACAAATACTCATATTGATAAGAGTCTGTCGATAGAGTTACCATTATCGGTGTCGATTTCAGTGCAATCGATTGATGGTTAGTAGTATTTAGCTACATTACCAACATAATTGTAAGTAGGTACTATCAAAATACTGTGGTCATTTTCCAGAAAAGTTTAAAAATAGGAATAATTTTAAAACGGATACGCGGTAGCCTAGTGACATGGGTAATGGACTGCTGAGACGAGGTCTCGGGTTCGATTCCAGGTTTTACCATGGCACACACCATTGACTTTTCGCTGCTTATCGAAGTTATGTGAGTTATTGTTTATTGCAGGTTTATAAGTGCCCGGTTAATGGCAATAGGCTCGCCACCTATTACATTATGACCTAAACATAAACTGGCTAAATGTGGGTGCTAGCACCTCTGCCTACCCCTTCAGGGAATAAAGGCGTGAGTTTATGTTATATTATGCTAAAACTGATTTTGACAGTTATACCTATTCAGACAACAAAAGTTGATTTCTGTTTGCCAAACTCTTTTGATAGATCAATTGTTATTTTCCTTTCCAGTAGTTTTCTCGAAATATCTTTATTCTTTTGTAATCAGAAGTTGTTTACTTCATTATTTACTCGTAATTAGTTTCTTGCCTTGGTCACTGATTCTTAAATAATTGGGTTGCCTTGGTTTTACAAGGGAAGTCGGAGGGAATGGCCGAACGGAATGTAATATCAATCGACACTAATAGTGAAATTATGCTGAATTGCGTTAGATTGCGATGGAATATTTATAATTTCCATAAATATGTGTATACTATATCATTTTTTTTGCTTTTAATATCTAGAAAATAGCGTCACTTATTATAATTTAATGCTAAACGATGACTCATACATAACTTAACGATTGGAGAGTCTCGAATAAATAAACAAACTGTGTTGTTATGACCTAATTAAATTGAGCTATCCCAGAAATATATTGTAACTAAACATTCACTCTTAACAGGCGGTCTTCGTCATATATAACACATAGGAAATTGAAATCAGATTTGTTTCATCACAATTATCATCATTTCAGCCATAGGACGTCCACTGCTGAATATGAGCCTCCCTCATCGACCTCCAGTCCGACCAGTTGAAGGCTTTCTGCATTCAACGGGTACCCGCGACTTTGACGTTCGTCCATGTCATTCTCCAGTACGTGGTTTTCATTCGAGATCTTTTCAGCTTCAACGGCAATCTGCTCTTCTTGCCGTATTCACTGCCACTTCAGCTTGCTAACCCGGTTGCTATGTTGGCAAAATTCATTCATCTACGGATCTCCTTGTTTCTGATTCAATCTCGCAGAGGAGTTCCAAGCCTTTACATACCTCGCTGTGTAAGCTTGAACTTTCTTATGAGGCCCATAGTGAGATTCCACGTCTTAGCGCCATCAGTCATCACTGATAACACGCACCGAATATGAACCTTGAACTAGATTTATTATGAACAACAGAAATCCGTATTCTAGTTCTACTTTAAGGTGAGTAAAAATATCTGTCAAAGTTAATTCTGTACAAACAACGTCCACAAACCTAGTTAAATAAGAGTTGGGTGCCAAAAAATCTGCAGAGAAACACTTCATTACGTTACATTTGGTGCGCTTCCGCAACCACTTTCACCGCTCTTTGAACTACGTTTGCTACAGCGACAGTAATTTTGTGTTTTCAGCTGATGTTTTTCAACTAGAAAAGTTGAAAAGATTGAATATAGTGAAATGTACTGGTAATATGTGAAGAATAAAAGCAAATCGACTCAAACTGACTATTATGAATTATATATGCATGCTGATGCAGTTATAATTTAAAATTTGATAACGATTTTCTTATCCTACGTAGGTGGCAGACAAGCACAATTTTCATTGTTATTGGTAAACAACCTGACTAACTTTTCATTAATGTTGGGTTTTCAGGCCTGGAAAAAAGGATATCAGTTTATAGAAATATGACTGTCGATACTAGTGGCTTCTACTGTTATGCCTCTACGACGACGGTTACACAATTAAAAACGTTGAAGACTAATAAACTAAATTTCACAAATTATACTGTATTCACTTTTATGTGAATAATAAATCAACATACTGGCTCTTAACTTAAAAATTCTTATAAACATATCAAAGGAACACAAACTATCTTAATCTCTCTCAACGTGTCTAAAGAAAATGAATGGTTTCAATATAATGTTCATAGCTGTAATAAAACTTAATTCTCTGTTACATCTTTTGATCTTAACAAGCTTGTGAACTAAGTTCTCTTATTAATTTTACAAGAAGAAAGTAGTCCAACATGCGAAGATTAGCACCGGTGCGAAAATACCTCACTACGTTTGTTAACTTTGTACTATGGTTTAAATTTCTTACAGCGAATTGTTTGATGTTCAACGTTGAGTTTCAGACAACTTATATAATTGTTTACGATACGTGTTGGTAATATTGTTTTAAATTGTTTGCTTTGTGGTTTATTGCTGTGTAATTATTTTCACGTTAATATGCTTTTATATTATTTTTGTTTAGTATTTAGAAGATATTCATTGGTCTTGAATGATGGAATTTTTTTTTATAAAGAATATTAGCAACTGAAATTACTAATATTCCCTCTAACTCCTCTAGCTCACTGGCTTGTATTAGGAGTGGGTTCATGTCGGTGGTGTAATGGCCAAGATTCGAACCCGGGACCTTTCGATCGTAAAGACTCCTTAACTGCTAAGCTACCGACGCCTTTATTTTCAGGATAATTACTTTATTAATATAGTATTCGTGTTATACAGATTATACTGTTCTATAAAATAGTTACCTACATTTATTTCTTTTTCAAATTTCTAACCATTTAATCGTCTTGATGTAATTCAAGCAAGAACCATTCATTCATTTCTACGATTACCATTTTTATTCCACTTAGGTGGAAAACAAGCACACGGCTGTTTGATACACCAGGGGCATCTCACTCTTGTCTGCAGCGGAGAATTGAAGGGGAGGGGGAGGGTTTAAGTTTTAGAGAGTTTCGGTGCCATCAGGTGTTATCGGTGCAGAAGACAAGGCAGGGTCTCGGCCCTCGGTCTTTCACGTACAACACAAAACCTCTCCTGTAAGCTCTATACTTACATATTGTTACGAATGTCACCACTCATGACGTAAGCCGTCAATGATTGAAGCGTTTGACAATTTCAACTAGAATAATTGTAAATAAAGAGAATCGAAATTACGATCGTAATGACGAACGAAAAGACTAGCGAAATTAGGATTTCCAGAAGATTCTGCATGGTATATAAACAGCACCAGGAGCGCCAAAAGGGCAGTTCAGTCTCAGTGGTTGAAGTGGAAACAAGAAGAAGAAGTAAAGTGAAAAGTACAAGTGAAAGTGCTAGTGGTGCATGTGCAATACTGCATGTGCTGTGAACTAAAAACGCTCAGTGAACGTGGACGTTCTAGAGACTGTGTGTAAAGACAGTGCGTTGCAGTACAGTCCTCTAAGTGTGTACGAGTGCCTCGGACAATAGACTGTGTATACGCTAAAGACTGTTGTGAGTTGGTGGCTTGAATAAAGTGTAAAAATCGCTCGAGGTTGTTTACTTCCAATCCCGAAACCCGCTTCCCGTTACATTGGTGTCAGAAGTGGGATTGGAAGAAACGATGCCGTTCACACCAAGAGACCATCCAGAGCGACCCAACACACGGTCCAGAACTACGGGACGGGAACAAGGTGAACCCGACCCAGCGGTCTCACATGTCGAAGGCCCTAGTGATCGGCGTGATGCTGGCGAAGGACCCTCTGCTGTCCCCGCACATGGTTCAGCTACTCAGGAACCTCTAAGTGCACCTTCGCCGATGGACATAAGTGCACTCTTCCAACAACTGCGCGCAATGCAAGAGGAACAAGCGCGCCGCCAGGAGGAGCAAGCGCGCCGTCAAGAGGAGCAGGCGCGCCGCCAGGAGGAGCAACTGCGCGCTATGCAGGAAGAGCAAGCACGCCGCCAGGAGGAGCAAACGCGCCGCCAGGAAGAGCAAACGCGCCTCCAGGAGGAGCAAGCACGCCGTCAGGAGGAACAAGCGCGCCGCCAGGAGGAGCAACTACAAGCGATGGGAGACCGAGTACTCTCAGTAGTCACGGAGACTATTAAGAAAGCGGAGGAGGTGCAGAAAACGGTAGAAAGCCATGAAAGCATAATAGCGGACCATCAAGCGCGCATCTCAACAGTTGAGGGCGATCTACGTAAAATCAAGGCTTCAGGTACAACTGCACCGGTTGCCGTAGTATCTTCGGGAGGAAGCTTCAAGGTGCCTCCATACGACGGAACATCGTCCTGGAATGCATATAAGCGACAGTTTCAAGCTGTAGTACAGTTAAACGGCTGGAATGAAGAACAAGCGAGGACTGGACTCACCTTAGCCCTGAGAGACCAAGCAGCAACAGTGTTAGAGGCCATAGAGACTGAGGCTTCTTATCAAGAACTCCTTGATGCCTTAGAGTCAAGGTACGGCGATGCACACCTGGAGCATGTATTCCGAGCACAGCTTCGGGACAGGGTACAAAAGCCTACAGAGACATTGCAACAATGGGCTTTAGAAGTAGAGAAGCTTGTGAGGAAGGCATATCAGTCCTCTCCTGCGACGTTCATTGAGAGGATGCTGCTACAAACCTTCGTCGATGGAATACGTGATAAAGAAGTTAGAGCCGCAGTACGTTTGGCCCATCATCCGGAAGTCAAAGAAGCTGTGGCACACGCACTTGAAGTAGAAGCCGTCCGTGGTGAAACTGGGAGTGGACGCCTGCGAAGAGTAGTGACATCCGAGCAAGAAAATGGACGAAGGAACTTCGCTCCCCGCTGTTATCAATGTGGGGAAAGAGGTCATCTCAGGAATGCTTGCCCGAACCGTACGACGTTGAGGACCGACGCAGGAATACAAGCATCGGAGACGGCGTAAAACTAATTCCGGCCAAGTTTAAGGGGTGGACGTTGGCCGGTAGTCGTGAAGCCCCAAAAGTCAAGATTTATCAAAGCACGGATGGAAATAGTCTAACTGTCAGTGGAAGAATAAACGGAATTGCATGTCAATTAACTTTGGATACTGGAGCATCGCGTACGGTAGTTGGGTTACGGATTTTGAAGGACTGTGGAAAGATAAAGAACCAGACTGAAACTATACATTTAACTACAGCTACCGGTCAACGTATACCTGTTAAAGGAGAACGGGTAGTGGCAATTAAGATGGGCGATAAACTCTTTTGGCAAGAAGTTGTAGTAGCTGATATAGTAGATGACTGCATAATCGGTTTGGACTTTATGAAAAATCATCAGTGCAAAATTGATATCGTAAACGGAGTCATTAAATGTGGAACAACAGAGGTGCCTATGAAGGGAGGTGTTGGAGGTAAAATCTACTGCCTTCGAGATACCGAACTACCACCAAGAACTCAGTCACTTGTACCAGTTACAATGAATAAAGATCCACGAAAAAGTTGCCGACGTTGTTTAGTTATTGAAAAGATAGATGGAGATAACTCATGGATACCAGCTAGAACGGTCGTCGGGATGTCTAAGAACATGTTGGTACCAGTGCTTAATTTGAGCAGTGATACGCAGATCTTAAAAAGAGGTACCCTTATTGGAGTAGGTGAAGAAATAGAGTGGTTAAGAAGTTGCCAAGAGAAGACGAAGGTCTCTAAAGGAAAAATAGATGTCGGTAAAATCTTTGTCGACTGTAAGGAAGATATGAGTGCTATAGAGTTAGTCAAGGCAAAGAATTTGTTGAGACATTTCAGTGACATTTTCTCTGAGGGTGATAAAGACATCGGAAAGACTGGGTTAGTAAAACACCAAATAAATACTGGAGATGCACAACCAATCCGCCAACGCCCTCGACGAATACCATTTGCCAAAGAAGAAGAAGTTCAAGGTCTGATAAAAGAAATGAAAGAAAATGGAGTAATAGAGCCTTCTTCTAGCCCTTGGTGTTCTCCAGTCGTCTTAGTTAAGAAAAAGGACGGTACAACCAGGTTTTGCATCGATTATCGCCGACTGAATGACATTACGAAGAAGGACTGTTATCCGTTACCGAGAATAGACGACACACTAGACACCCTGAGTGGAATGAAATGGTTTTCTACATTGGACCTGAAAAGTGGATACTGGCAGGTGGAAATGGATTCCAAGGATAAAGAGAAGACTGCATTCTCTACTGGGAAAGGACTCTGGCAGTTCAAGGTTATGGCCTTTGGTTTATGCAACGCACCTGCGACCTTCGAAAGGCTGATGGAGCGAGTCCTTGCGGGATTAATAGGAGAAGCATGTCTGGTGTATCTTGATGATGTTATCATAGTGGGGCGAGATTTCGATGATCATCTTAAGAAGTTGGAAAGCGTGCTCAGCAAAATTAAGGGAGCAGGCTTAAAACTGAATTTAAAAAAATGCAGCTTTTTAAGCCTGCTCCCTTAATTTTGCTGAGCACGCTTTCCAACTTCTTAAGATGATCATCGAAATCTCGCCCCACTATGATAACATCATCAAGATACACCAGACATGCTTCTCCTATTAATCCCGCAAGGACTCGCTCCATCAGCCTTTCGAAGGTCGCAGGTGCGTTGCATAAACCAAAGGCCATAACCTTGAACTGCCAGAGTCCTTTCCCAGTAGAGAATGCAGTCTTCTCTTTATCCTTGGAATCCATTTCCACCTGCCAGTATCCACTTTTCAGGTCCAATGTAGAAAACCATTTCATTCCACTCAGGGTGTCTAGTGTGTCGTCTATTCTCGGTAACGGATAACAGTCCTTCTTCGTAATGTCATTCAGTCGGCGATAATCGATGCAAAACCTGGTTGTACCGTCCTTTTTCTTAACTAAGACGACTGGAGAACACCAAGGGCTAGAAGAAGGCTCTATTACTCCATTTTCTTTCATTTCTTTTATCAGACCTTGAACTTCTTCTTCTTTGGCAAATGGTATTCGTCGAGGGCGTTGGCGGATTGGTTGTGCATCTCCAGTATTTATTTGGTGTTTTACTAACCCAGTCTTTCCGATGTCTTTATCACCCTCAGAGAAAATGTCACTGAAATGTCTCAACAAATTCTTTGCCTTGACTAACTCTATAGCACTCATATCTTCCTTACAGTCGACAAAGATTTTACCGACATCTATTTTTCCTTTAGAGACCTTCGTCTTCTCTTGGCAACTGTGATGATCATCTTAAGAAGTTGGAAAGCGTGCTCAGCAAAATTAAGGGAGCAGGCTTAAAACTGAATTTAAAAAAATGCAGCTTTTTCAAGAGGCAGGTCAATTATTTGGGACACGTCATCTCTGAAAATGGAGTAGAAACAGACCCCGCCAAAGTCTCTGCCGTAAAAGAGTGGCCGGCGCCGAAGGACAAAACACAGGTGCGAGCCTTTATGGGGCTCTGCTCTTATTATCGTCGTTTTGTGAAGAACTTTTCCGATATCGCGAAGCCACTACACAGACTAACAGAAGAGAAGCGAACTTTCGTTTGGGATCAAGAATGTGAGAAAGCTTTTGAAAAACTTAAGGAACGCCTTTGTGAAGCACCTATATTGGGTTACCCTGACGGAAGAAACGAGTTTGTTGTAGATACGGACGCTAGTAACCTAGGCATCGGTGGAACACTGTCACAGAGGAAGGAAAATCAAGAGGTTGTTATAGCTTACTTCAGTAAAACGCTATCAAAACCTGAACGAAACTATTGTGTAACGCGGAGGGAGCTTCTGGCCGTAGTAAAAACGTTACAACATTTCAAGAAATACCTACTAGGACGCAAATTTCTTATTAGGACGGACCATTCGGCGTTGAGGTGGCTTCTACAGTTCAAAAATCCAGAAGGTCAAGTCGCACGGTGGATCGAGCAATTACAAGAGTTCGACTTCGAAATAGAACATCGAAGTGGTGGCTCACATAAAAATGCTGATGCTTTGTCTCGCCGACCTTGTGCCGATGACTGTAAACATTGTGAAAGACAAGAGGGAAAAGAAGACACAATTATACGAGTCATAAGAACAGATTCTCTTAATGAAAGCTGGGATAATGACGCCATGCGAAATTCACAAGCGGAAGATAACGACTTAAAGCCGATTCTGGAATGGTTAACGAGTTCCTCTCCTCGTCCAGCTTGGAATGAAGTTGCTGGTTTGAGCTCTGCAACTAAAAGTTATTGGGCTTTATGGAATAGCTTGATACTTCATGATGGCTTACTATGCCGAAAATGGGAGAGTGTGTCTGGAAATGGTACACATATACAAATTATTGTACCAAAAGCAAAAGTGACGGAAATACTTAGAGCTTTTCATGATGGAGTGTCAGGTGGACATCTTGGAGTTAGAAAAACTTTATTAAAAATACGAGAACATTTTTATTGGTTACACTGTAAGGAAGACGTCCAAGATTGGTGTAGAAAATGTGTACCATGTTCATCTGTTAAAGGTCCACAAACACGAAGTCGAGCTAGGATGCAATTGTATAATGTCGGAGCTCCCTGGGAAAGAATAGCTTTAGACATAGCCGGACCTTTTCCTATATCAATGAATGGCAATCGTTACATATTGGTAGTGATGGATTACTTCACTAAGTGGCCGGAGGTGTTCGCAATACCGAATCAAGAAGCTCTTACGGTTGCGACTATACTGGTGAATGAGGTCTTTTGTCGATTCGGATTACCCCTTGAAATTCACAGTGATCAAGGACGAAACTTTGAATCGCAAGTATTTCAAGAAGTTTGCAAAATGTTGAAAATTCATAAGACGCGGACGACACCTTATCGGCCGCAGTCAGATGGTATGGTGGAACGCTTTAATAGAACTTTGGAGCAGCATTTGGCGAAGATAGTCGATTCGCATCAGAGGAATTGGGACGAGTATCTTCCACTATTTCTGTTGTCGTATCGTACAGCGGTTCACGAAAGCACTTGTATAACTCCAGCTCATGCAAATTTTGGCAGAGAACTTCGGCTACCGGCAGAACTCCTCACGGGGTGCCCTCCTGATTCACCTAACTCAATAACAGATTACGCTGATGAGTTAAGGAGAAAAATGGATAAAGTTCACAGATATATGAGAGAAGCAAATTTACAAGCCAGTGAACGAATGAAAACACGTTATGACAGAAGTGCCAATTTAAGGTGTTTTGAGGAAGGGTCGTCAGTATGGCTTCATAACCCGGTACGGAAGCAAGGATTATCACCGAAACTTCAGCCAAGTTGGGAAGGACCTTACAAAGTGATAACAAGAATTAATGATGTCACTTATAGAATCCAAAAGACGCCAAGAAGCTCCGCTAAAGTGGTTCACGTCGACAGACTGGCTCGTTACTACGGTTCTAACGATGCTCGGGACGAGCATGTCTTAGGAGGGGGCAGTGTTACGAATGTCACCACTCATGACGTAAGCCGTCAATGATTGAAGCGTTTGACAATTTCAACTAGAATAATTGTAAATAAAGAGAATCGAAATTACGATCGTAATGACGAACGAAAAGACTAGCGAAATTAGGATTTCCAGAAGATTCTGCATGGTATATAAACAGCACCAGGAGCGCCAAAAGGGCAGTTCAGTCTCAGTGGTTGAAGTGGAAACAAGAAGAAGAAGTAAAGTGAAAAGTACAAGTGAAAGTGCTAGTGGTGCATGTGCAATACTGCATGTGCTGTGAACTAAAAACGCTCAGTGAACGTGGACGTTCTAGAGACTGTGTGTAAAGACAGTGCGTTGCAGTACAGTCCTCTAAGTGTGTACGAGTGCCTCGGACAATAGACTGTGTATACGCTAAAGACTGTTGTGAGTTGGTGGCTTGAATAAAGTGTAAAAATCGCTCGAGGTTGTTTACTTCCAATCCCGAAACCCGCTTCCCGTTACAATATAATGGGATATTTTGATTTTAAATTTCAATTATTTTCAAAACAAACCGAGCAAATTGAGTGGGAAGCGATAAGCGCAATTAAGCAATCTGTAATAAATGATGACAAATGGTACGTCGTCTAAAAATATTATGCCGGTAATAAAAATAGCAGTTATGCTATTCGCTTATGTGGGACATTACATAAAGACAAGCAATACAAACATTTTATTTTGATTTTTTAAACATCAATCTAATGACCTCGGAAAATGCTTTTCACGTTTAACGAACCTCGAGTTCTTTGTTGTAGGAACAAGGCATGATGACTATGAATAGCCATAAAGAAGAAAATAAAGACAGAATGAGGAACTTTAGGTATACTACGAACTATGAGGCAACGATCACCCCCATTTGACTTAAGCAACCATGACGTCAAGACTATAATTAAACCAAAGAAAATATGATAGAACCCGTTTTAATAGTTTCATTGACGTCGTATAATATTTTAGGACAATCTACACAAAGCCACATATACATAGTAAACGTAGCTTAACTATATATATATATATATATATATATATATATATATATATATATATATTGTAACGGGAAGCGGGTTTCGGGATTGGAAGTAAACAACCTCGAGCGATTTTTACACTTTATTCAAGCCACCAACTCACAACAGTCTTTAGCGTATACACAGTCTATTGTCCGAGGCACTCGTACACACTTAGAGGACTGTACTGCAACGCACTGTCTTTACACACAGTCTCTAGAACGTCCACGTTCACTGAGCGTTTTTAGTTCACAGCACATGCAGTATTGCACATGCACCACTAGCACTTTCACTTGTACTTTTCACTTTACTTCTTCTTCTTGTTTCCACTTCAACCACCGAGACTGAACTGCCCTTTTGGCGCTCCTGGTGCTGTTTATATACTGGAATATTCTGGAAATCCTAATTTCGCTAGTCTTTTCGTTCGTCATTACGATCGTAATTTCGATTCTCTTTATTTACAATTATTCTAGTTGAAATTGTCAAACGCTTCAATCATTGACGGCTTACGTCATGAGTGGTGACATTCGTAACACTGCCCCCTCCTAAGACATGCTCGTCCCGAGCATCGTTAGAACCGTAGTAACGAGCCAGTCTGTCGACGTGAACCACTTTAGCGGAGCTTCTTGGCGTCTTTTGGATTCTATAAGTGACATCATTAATTCTTGTTATCACTTTGTAAGGTCCTTCCCAACTTGGCTGAAGTTTCGGTGATAATCCTTGCTTCCGTACCGGGTTATGAAGCCATACTGACGACCCTTCCTCAAAACACCTTAAATTGGCACTTCTGTCATAACGTGTTTTCATTCGTTCACTGGCTTGTAAATTTGCTTCTCTCATATATCTGTGAACTTTATCCATTTTTCTCCTTAACTCATCAGCGTAATCTGTTATTGAGTTAGGTGAATCAGGAGGGCACCCCGTGAGGAGTTCTGCCGGTAGCCGAAGTTCTCTGCCAAAATTTGCATGAGCTGGAGTTATACAAGTGCTTTCGTGAACCGCTGTACGATATGACAACAGAAATAGTGGAAGATACTCGTCCCAATTCCTCTGATGCGAATCGACTATCTTCGCCAAATGCTGCTCCAAAGTTCTATTAAAGCGTTCCACCATACCATCTGACTGCGGCCGATAAGGTGTCGTCCGCGTCTTATGAATTTTCAACATTTTGCAAACTTCTTGAAATACTTGCGATTCAAAGTTTCGTCCTTGATCACTGTGAATTTCAAGGGGTAATCCGAATCGACAAAAGACCTCATTCACCAGTATAGTCGCAACCGTAAGAGCTTCTTGATTCGGTATTGCGAACACCTCCGGCCACTTAGTGAAGTAATCCATCACTACCAATATGTAACGATTGCCATTCATTGATATAGGAAAAGGTCCGGCTATGTCTAAAGCTATCCTTTCCCAGGGAGCTCCGACATTATACAATTGCATCTTAGCTCGACTTCGTGTTTGTGGACCTTTAACAGATGAACATGGTACACATTTTCTACACCAATCTTGGACGTCTTCCTTACAGTGTAACCAATAAAAATGTTCTCGTATTTTTAATAAAGTTTTTCTAACTCCAAGATGTCCACCTGACACTCCATCATGAAAAGCTCTAAGTATTTCCGTCACTTTTGCTTTTGGTACAATAATTTGTATATGTGTACCATTTCCAGACACGCTCTCCCATTTTCGGCATAGTAAGCCATCATGAAGTATCAAGCTATTCCATAAAGCCCAATAACTTTTAGTTGCAGAGCTCAAACCAGCAACTTCATTCCAAGCTGGACGAGGAGAGGAACTCGTTAACCATTCCAGAATCGGCTTTAAGTCGTTATCTTCCGCTTGTGAATTTCGCATGGCGTCATTATCCCAGCTTTCATTAAGAGAATCTGTTCTTATGACTCGTATAATTGTGTCTTCTTTTCCCTCTTGTCTTTCACAATGTTTACAGTCATCGGCACAAGGTCGGCGAGACAAAGCATCAGCATTTTTATGTGAGCCACCACTTCGATGTTCTATTTCGAAGTCGAACTCTTGTAATTGCTCGATCCACCGTGCGACTTGACCTTCTGGATTTTTGAACTGTAGAAGCCACCTCAACGCCGAATGGTCCGTCCTAATAAGAAATTTGCGTCCTAGTAGGTATTTCTTGAAATGTTGTAACGTTTTTACTACGGCCAGAAGCTCCCTCCGCGTTACACAATAGTTTCGTTCAGGTTTTGATAGCGTTTTACTGAAGTAAGCTATAACAACCTCTTGATTTTCCTTCCTCTGTGACAGTGTTCCACCGATGCCTAGGTTACTGGCGTCCGTATCTACAACAAACTCGTTTCTTCCGTCAGGGTAACCCAATATAGGTGCTTCACAAAGGCGTTCCTTAAGTTTTTCAAAAGCTTTCTCACATTCTTGATCCCAAACGAAAGTTCGCTTCTCTTCTGTTAGTCTGTGTAGTGGCTTCGCGATATCGGAAAAGTTCTTTACAAAACGAGGATAATAAGAGCAGAGCCCCATAAAGGCTCGCACCTGTGTTTTGTCCTTCGGCGCCGGCCACTCTTTTACGGCAGAGACTTTGGCGGGGTCTGTTTCTACTCCATTTTCAGAGATGACGTGTCCCAAATAATTGACCTGCCTCTTGAAAAAGCTGCATTTTTTTAAATTCAGTTTTAAGCCTGCTCCCTTAATTTTGCTGAGCACGCTTTCCAACTTCTTAAGATGATCATCGAAATCTCGCCCCACTATGATAACATCATCAAGATACACCAGACATGCTTCTCCTATTAATCCCGCAAGGACTCGCTCCATCAGCCTTTCGAAGGTCGCAGGTGCGTTGCATAATGGAGTAATAGAACCTTCTTCTAGCCCTTGGTGCTCTCCAGTTGTCTTAGTTAAGAAAAAGTTCTTTACAAAACGACGATAATAAGAGCAGAGCCCCATAAAGGCTCGCACCTGTGTTTTGTCCTTCGGCGCCGGCCACTCTTTTACGGCAGAGACTTTGGCGGGGTCTGTTTCTACTCCATTTTCAGAGATGACGTGTCCCAAATAATTGACCTGCCTCTTGAAAAAGCTGCATTTTTTTAAATTCAGTTTTAAGCCTGCTCCCTTAATTTTGCTGAGCACGCTTTCCAACTTCTTAAGATGATCATCGAAATCTCGCCCCACTATGATAACATCATCAAGATACACCAGACATGCTTCTCCTATTAATCCCGCAAGGACTCGCTCCATCAGCCTTTCGAAGGTCGCAGGTGCGTTGCATAAACCAAAGGCCATAACCTTGAACTGCCAGAGTCCTTTCCCAGTAGAGAATGCAGTCTTCTCTTTATCCTTGGAATCCATTTCCACCTGCCAGTATCCACTTTTCAGGTCCAATGTAGAAAACCATTTCATTCCACTCAGGGTGTCTAGTGTGTCGTCTATTCTCGGTAACGGATAACAGTCCTTCTTCGTAATGTCATTCAGTCGGCGATAATCGATGCAAAACCTGGTTGTACCGTCCTTTTTCTTAACTAAGACAACTGGAGAGCACCAAGGGCTAGAAGAAGGTTCTATTACTCCATTTTCTTCCATTTCTTTTATCAGACCTTGAACTTCTTCTTCTTTGGCAAACGGTATTCGTCGAGGGCGTTGGCGGATTGGTTGTGCATCTCCAGTATTTATTTGATGTTTTACTAACCCAGTCTTTCCGATGTCTTTGTCACCCTCAGAGAAAATGTCACTGAAATGTCTCAACAAATTCTTTGCCTTGACTAACTCTATAGCACTCATATCTTCCTTACAGTCGACAAAGATTTTACCGACATCTATTTTTCCTTCAGAGACCTTCGTCTTCTCTTGGCAACTTCTTAACCACTCTATTTCTTCACCTACTCCAATAAGGGTACCTCTTTTTAAGATCTGCGTATCACTGCTCAAATTAAGCACTGGTACCAACATGTTTCTAGACATCCCGACTACCGTTCTAGCTGGTATCCATGAGTTATCTCCTTCTATCTTTTCAATAACTAAACAACGTCGGCAACTTTTTCGTGGATCTTTATTCATTGTAACTGGTACAAGTGACTGAGTTCTTGGTGGTAGTTCGGTATCTCGAAGGCAGTAGATTTTACCTCCAACACCTCCCTTTATAGGCACCTCTGTTGTTCCACATTTAATGACTCCGTTTACGATATCAATTTTGCACTGATGATTTTTCATAAAGTCCAAACCGATTATGCAGTCATCTACTATATCAGCTACTACAACTTCTTGCCAAAAGAGTTTATCGCCCATCTTAATTGCCACTACCCGTTCTCCTTTAACAGGTATACGTTGACCGGTAGCTGTAGTTAAATGTATAGTTTCTGTCTGGTTCTTTATCTTTCCACAGTCCTTCAAAATCCGTAACCCAACTACCGTACGCGATGCTCCAGTATCCAAAGTTAATTGACATGCAATTCCGTTTATTCTTCCACTGACAGTTAGACTATTTCCATCCGTGCTTTGATAAATCTTGACTTTTGGGGCTTCACGACTTCCGGCCAACGTCCACCCCTTAAACTTGGCCGGAATTAGTTTTCCGCCGTCTCCGATGCTTGTATTCCTGCGTCGGTCCTCAACGTCGTACGGTTCGGACAAGCATTCCTGAGATGACCTCTTTCCCCACATTGATAACAGCGGGGAGCGAAGTTCCTTCGTCCATTTTCTTGCTCGGATGTCACTACTCTTCGCAGGCGTCCACTCCCAGTTTCACCACGGACGGCTTCTACTTCAAGTGCGTGTGCCACAGCTTCTTTGACTTCCGGATGATGGGCCAAACGTACTGCGGCTCTTACTTCCTTATCACGTATTCCATCGACGAAGGTTTGTAGCAGCATCCTCTCAATGAACGTCGTAGGAGAGGACTGATATGCCTTCCTCACAAGCTTCTCTACTTCTAAAGCCCATTGTTGCAATGTCTCTGTAGGCTTTTGTACCCTGTCCCGAAGCTGTGCTCGGAATACATGCTCCAGGTGTGCATCGCCGTACCTTGACTCTAAGGCATCAAGGAGCTCTTGATAAGAAGCCTCAGTCTCTATGGCCTCTAACACTGTTGCTGCTTGGTCTCTCAGGGCTAAGGTGAGTCCAGTCTTCGCTTGTTCTTCATTCCAGCCGTTTAACTGTACTACAGCTTGAAACTGTCGCTTATATGCATTCCAGGACGATGTTCCGTCGTATGGAGGCACCTTGAAGCTTCCTCCCGAAGAGACTACGGCAACCGGTGCAGTTGTGCCTGAAGCCTTGATTATACGTAGATCGCCCTCAACTGTTGAGATGCGCGCTTGATGGTCCGCTATTATGCTTTCATGGCTTTCTACCGTTTTCTGCACCTCCTCCACTTTCTTAATAGTCTCCGTGACTACTGAGAGTACTCGGTCTCCCATCGCTTGTAGTTGCTCCTCCTGGCGGCGCGCTTGTTCCTCCTGGCGGCGTGCTTGCTCCTCCTGTATGGCGCGCAGTTGTTCCTCCTGGCGGCGCGCTTGTTCCTCCTGACGGCGTGCTTGCTCCTCCTGGAGGCGCGTTTGCTCTTCCTGGCGGCGCGTTTGCTCCTCCTGGCGGCGTGCTTGCTCTTCCTGCATAGCGCGCAGTTGCTCCTCCTGGCGGCGCGCCTGCTCCTCTTGACGGCGCGCTTGCTCCTCCTGGCGGCGCGCTTGTTCCTCTTGCATTGCGCGCAGTTGTTGGAAGAGTGCACTTATGTCCATCGGCGAAGGTGCACTTAGAGGTTCCTGAGTAGCTGAACCATGTGCGGGGACAGCAGAGGGTCCTTCGCCAGCATCACGCCGATCACTAGGGCCTTCGACATGTGAGACCGCTGGGTCGGGTTCACCTTGTTCCCGTCCCGTAGTTCTGGACCGTGTGTTGGGTCGCTCTGGATGGTCTCTTGGTGTGAACGGCATCGTTTCTTCCAATCCCACTTCTGACACCAATGTAACGGGAAGCGGGTTTCGGGATTGGAAGTAAACAACCTCGAGCGATTTTTACACTTTATTCAAGCCACCAACTCACAACAGTCTTTAGCGTATACACAGTCTATTGTCCGAGGCACTCGTACACACTTAGAGGACTGTACTGCAACGCACTGTCTTTACACACAGTCTCTAGAACGTCCACGTTCACTGAGCGTTTTTAGTTCACAGCACATGCAGTATTGCACATGCACCACTAGCACTTTCACTTGTACTTTTCACTTTACTTCTTCTTCTTGTTTCCACTTCAACCACCGAGACTGAACTGCCCTTTTGGCGCTCCTGGTGCTGTTTATATACCATGCAGAATCTTCTGGAAATCCTAATTTCGCTAGTCTTTTCGTTCGTCATTACGATCGTAATTTCGATTCTCTTTATTTACAATTATTCTAGTTGAAATTGTCAAACGCTTCAATCATTGACGGCTTACGTCATGAGTGGTGACATTCGTAACAATATATATATATATATATATATATATATATATATATATATATAATATATTAGCTTAAAGTTTAGATTATAGGTTCTAGAATGAATGCGGATAAACATACTTAGTTATTTTTTTTTGTAAATACATTCATATTTTAGACGTAGAAATACCCAAACCAATGCAAATATTCATATTTATGTGTACAAATATTTGGGAATCGAATCGCGTATCGAATGCTTGGCAGTCGCATTCACTACCGCCACGCCATAGAGGTCGTTATATTCATCCATTACTGACCTTCAATATCTCTCTAGTATTATATGCTAGAAATTTTATGTCTTCATTTCAATCATACATTTTAAACTTGGGCTATTAATACCGAGGGTCAACTGATTTTATACAGCTTCATTCAATCTTACTGATAAAGATTGACGTAGGTTGTTTGACCTTATAATGGAGACATATCGTAGGTGTACTTGACTTTACTTGCCTTCATTTTATCAACCTATAAAACGGATTTCTCGATTAGACACGAATGCATGAAATTTTATTGGAGACGCACTGCATCAGTGCCTTATTCAATAACAGAGCATTATTTGTGGCTACCTATTCTGCTATGAATTTGGTTTAATAAAAGAGAGCACTACAAAATGTAAAATACTAGCTGACCCTTCGTCTGCGTCACCCCGTTTTTGCAACAGTTGATCGTTGATTGCATGACATATAAACCTTCCACTTCAATCACTCTATCTATTAAAGAACCGCATCAAAATCCGATGCGATTTGGGAGAAGGGATATAAGGAAATAGGGATATAGGAACAGAGAACGCGACTTTGTTTTATACTATGCGTGATAAAATGATGAGTGATATACCTACTTATAATGGATAATATATAGATAATTAAAATAGTTCAGGCTCAATATTGCGTATGGAGAGTTCAATACTCTCATCAAAACGTATAACCATAATCAAAAGAGAATAATGCATATATCCATGAATTAAAACGTTTTATGTGAATTGGGGTGATGTCCGAATAAATAGTGAATACGTATTGGTTTATTGGTTCATAAATTTTAATACCAAAATATATTATTTTGACATCATTTTCTTACCGATGCGCGATGATTGTATGAAATTTTATCACCCGTATGTCAGAAATCAAAAATATAATCAAGAATGCATTTCTAACGGTTCAGTTCTCCGGGTACCCTAGATAAAGGCATAAAAAATATGTACGATCTCGTATTTTTTAATTAAATTTTTTACTGTTTAATTAGTATTTTATCTCTTCTCTTCATGGTATCAGTACAGCACTTTATAAAGTACTTTTTACGAGCAAATTTATATTTTCTACATGGTAAAGTCGTGTGTACGTACCAAACCTACCCATATTGAAAATTGTGTATATACTACACTTATTCATTATACTAGCGTTGTTGTCCCGTTTGCCGTTTCACTGCTCCTATTAGCCATTTTTGAAGTGAAAACTTCATTACGCTCGTTGGGCATGAGATGGAAAAAGAAACAACGAACTCGCGACGCCATTAACATCTTCTAACAAAGTGTAATCTGACAATTTATATTTTTACCCTACATTTTTTAAATTTAACATGAAAACCAATTTTAACTTAATTTATTTATTTATTTTTAAAAATACTTTTGATCATTTATAATTTACATAGTAACATGATAACAATTTAATGTAATATTATTTAGGTTCAATTTTATTAGCGTTCCCGCAGCACCACTATTTTATTTGTTATCCTAATTACGGTCAACCTCCCAGCCTTAAAAAGAAAGTTAGAGCCTCCTCCTATCTTTGACCCGTGATATGGCGGGTAAGTGAAGATGGCTTGGGCTCGGGTTACGTAGAAACGATTAAAATTTCTAAGCCTTATGTTACAAATCGTGTCGGATCATATAAGAGTCTGTATATGCTCTACTATTACGACTATCTACTACGAGTGATTTACCGCAACATGATTATGTCTCTAAAAATTGGCATAGAGCCATCATCTTGCGTCCCTGAGTTTTGAAACTATTATTCATCTGTGTATTGGTCATTTTATCAGTACCATAAATCATTCAACTACTCTATAAGAAATCCATCACATTCACTATCTTTGAAATAGAATATTGTAAGGTATGTGATACCTTAAATTTTATAATGACTGATGCAGAAAGCAGTTCTTCTCTATACGGCATGTATTGTCAAAAAGGTTGTTACGAGCCTAAATTCCGGTAAAACCTGGTCCTTATATCCATAGTTAATATTTTTTTTATAATTCCATATTAACAGCATAACGGATTTTTAAAAATAATTAGTATTAGGCCTACTTTACTAGATACTAATTATTTTTATTTAAGTTTTTATTTTTCCAAACTTTCAAGTACATACTAGATTAGGTATTGTGCTTTTACCACGTGCGGAAACCGCCTCAGGTCTAACGTCATCGGAAGTAACTATTATGTAGATATAGTACCTTATATTTAAACACTATTTTCTCGAAGGTGATATGAAGGTTAACCATAACCAAAACAACAGTTTATTCCTTTTACGTCATCACACAACCACTTAACATATTACCGCATATATTATTGAACCTGATTTCCAATATCTGGCAAGTGGCGGATACATAACCTCGTTTTGAGCAATGTTTCATATCTATTTTAATTTCGAATAAGAAGGCTATTTTAAGACAAGCAGACAGGAGTCCTAATTAGATGCCGATATATAATTATTCCCTTAAATAATAGAAAGGAAACATTAGGCTACTCAAACAAAACACGAGTTGTCAATTGCAGCGATTGAAAGTTCTTTTATAGACGCATTTGTATAAAGACTCCTCTAGGCAACTGGAGTCATGAGTCTCCTTGGCTAGTTAAGTGAAACTGAAACATGAACTCCGACATACGAAACTATGTTCCTCGTAACTCGAGTTTTGCGTCTTAACAACCAATGTCTCAAAATATATCGTCAAGATCGCGGATGCCGCGGATTGGTTGAAATTTGTACTGTAAGAAATGCCTTACAGTTAAACATTTTGAAGTTTACATGAGTTGAAATTTGTTATGTATTTTTTTTTATACTCACCCGCCTTTTCTTATCAGGTAAACAATGATGTAATCCTAGTATTTTTTGAAAAAAGTTGCGTAATTACAACTTGTATTTAAAATATCCCCAATATTTAAGACATCTTTGTAGATTGTATTTTGTGACACTAATCATTTGTTATTTATTCATTTAACGATAAGCGGACTTCCACTTCTTGTGAATTATTCCTTAGAGCTATAAAGCATCAAGACACAGGCAATTCAGATAATATATTACATCTATAAATCAGTAAACCGATCCGTTTATCCGTTGATCCGTGTGCTAGTGTAGGTATGTGTAGACCTACACAGGTTAAAGCTAAGCGTATCTTCAACTGCGTAGGCCTCTAGTTTATTGCAATGACAAGATTGAGTAAATCAGTACTAAGATATTTTGGGTGAAGAAAAACTTTCGAACTCGCAATGTATCATATGACCCTAACGTCACGCGGAAAACTCCCTACAATTATTATACACAATCTTTAAATGCTATACGGCCATTCGGTTTCTGTCTAATAAAATTGTGATAGATGACACGTGACACCTCGTTGAAGTGAAATCTTCACTTTTTTATGAAGTACTTTTTATACAAACCGTTTTCACTTCTATTGAAACTGTCGTGTCGTAGTGTCATATTTTTTATTACTTTTGTGCCAAAGATCCATTTTGCTTATAAGTTGTCATTTAAAATTGAGACTATTACGTTATTGAAATGATGTTTAGCTAAATTTTATTTTATTTTTGTTTTATATGTCGGTCGTCAAATTGACTGCATCTTGCCTGATGGTAAGCAGGGGTGCCGTTCAAAGCACAGTGGCCGCGGTTACAAGTATTGTCCTTGGAACGACGGTCCACACCCTGACAGCCTCGAAGGTTCTTATTTCACGCTCAAGTCTCAAGACTTCAGAAAGAAGGAAACACGTGTGCTGAACTGCGCAACAAAGAAAAAGGTCACCGAACCCTTTGGCTCTTGATGGAATTGTCCGTACCGTATGTGGATGACATCTAAGCCCTGCGCTTTGACCTGTGTAGAAAACGTGAGGGTAGGACTAGTTGGAAGAGCTCATCAAAACCCTTATCATAGAAAGAAGCAAATAAGGCGCTACGCTATCTCTACGTAGCTGAAGAACCTCGAGACTTTTGTTGACAGGACTATCTATGATTCGAACCGCACGCCGCTACAGTCTACTGTGAGCGTCTCGCAGATATTGTATGACGTCATCTCAGAGATGGAAACAGTATTGATGAACCTGTGTTTTGTACAGAAAACATAGCTGCTCCATTGGGGCAAATTGTCTCATCCAGTTTAATACTGCGAGTTTACGAGATGCACAACGCTCTTGATGTAACTTTTGTAGTTTAGCTTCATAAGGAAGGTTTGTTTTTCTAAATTATCAGTGTGGTTATCATCCCAGTTTAATAATTTGAACATATTCTGACAATACTTAAAACTTCATCATGATCGTTATACTATTGATGCCATATTTCTTCATAAAAGTCGATGATGAAATAATAACATAGCAACATTTCTCATACTTTACTAATTAAAACACACGAATGTGTGTCATCATATTAGTACCTAATAGATGGATTGTACTTATCTAATGCAAGTCTTGCGTGTACCAATTATAAAGTATTCAAGTAATAATTACCTGAATATTTTATAGCCACTCCAATCGACGTATAGCGTAATGAAAATTACAATCTAAAATAATCCATTTCTATATTCTTTAGGACCATGATGAGATTAGTGGCAATAATAAAATTAGATTAATAAGTATGTTAGTAGATTCGACTAATTGCTAACCCAGTGAGGTTACGAAAAATGCCTTTCAATTTTAGAATTTACTGAGAAGCTGTTAGAGTCTAAAATAAAATATGATATCGTGTGGAGTGGCGAGTCCGGATAAAACGCGACTACGTCACATGATTACGCTCAATAAGTATACCTACTGTAGTTTGTCCTACCTATTCTGTAGTTTTTTTGTCAAATTTCTTTACTAACACAATAAGTAACTACCTATTACAGTACAAACAACTGAGCTGTAAAGTAGCCAAATACAAAATATAACGAATATTAATCACTTTGCCAGGCTACCGCACCTATGAAAGTTTACACAATATCAATTTAACTTGCCAGTTAAAATAGAAAATAGGTACATACAACTTATCTATAAATAGAGAAAAGTTTTACGAACCTATTAGTCTTAAGTTCATTTTTACATTAAATCAATTTAGCCCATTCTATGAAAACGCAGATCACGCAAATTCTGTTCTTAAACGCGGGAACCAACATATTTTTTGAATTTCGAATACATCTCTTAATTGACATTCCCGCGATTATAATTAAAATAGATTCGCGCGAATTCCCACTTGCGCGATGATCCCGTTGTCACGTTTTATTACGACTGCCCTATATATATAATAAACATAATCATAATATATTCGCAAATTTAAATCCCCGAAGGATAAGGCCGAGATATATAAACGCCCAAGTAAATACGACCAGTATAACTTTTTAGAAACAACGAAAAGTGATCAATTTCAATTTGGACGCCCTGCCCGTTATTAAACAGCCATATTGGTCTAAACATCAGGGCTTTTTCATACCTTTCCGCTTTCAATATCCTTCCATATTTCACGCAGCTTACCCTGCAACAAAAACGCAATTATTAATGACAGTATTTAACGACTCACGTACGTTATTGGTAGAGATTGGGTCGGACGTGATTGGATTATATATTTCCTCCTGTAAACTCATAAATGCTTGGTACAAATAAATTAGTCAGCCTCATCAGAGTTATATGGGTACAAAAAATTTAAGATTTGATATTGTGAACATAGCAAGATATTGTTCCAAACAGGTACAGTTAGCACTTTGACAATCATCATCATCCTATGTTAATCCCGGTTGCATTGACAATCAAAGTCAAAAAGATAAAAAAATACTGTGTCAATATTCAAGAATACTTTAGGCTCAAATCAACCTCACCTTAAGGTACATACCAAAGTACATACTTTGGGAGTACCCGGAATTAGCGCCAAGATAATTAGAATTAGCTATAGTAATTGGTTACATTAGTTCAAGTTCTAATTGTAAAATTAATAATATGTACTATTATTGGAATTCGTTTTACGTAAATTTACGTAAATTAAGAACTGAGAAAACAAAAGCTCTAAAACCTTCACCACATACTTATATTATTTCTATTACTTATTCACCAGTGTCAAGCAATCGATGACGTAAATAATGAACTGCCATTCTATGCGTCACAAACATTTCAGTATAGAATAGCTTCAAATATGCCTTTGTGCCTACTCCATTATTCACTCGGTAACATTTCTATGTACCTATTCATGTATAACACCAGATTACTTAACAGCTGGGTAAAACCTTAAAACAAATTGAGAATATCTGTTACAGTATGTGGTTAATTGACATAAAAATTACTTCATTTTCATTTACAAATTTGAAAATATAAAATTCCTGAATGCGAATTTTAAATTTTCAAATTTTTGTCAATAAAAATATGGATTTTTTTACTATTTATTGACCATGATAATAAAAATATAGGTAATTTTACTGTAAGTGAAAATATGGGAAATTCAAATACCTATCATCTCTCAATAAAAACACTCGTGAAAGAGAGGTAAGGTCTCCGAGGCAAATTTGATTTAACAAGTAACCTACTTGTAATAAAAGTGTGCCGTGATTCGTATACTTAAATACTTACAGCACAATACAAGAAAATATTATGTCCCATGTTATCTATAATAGAAAACAACCCTTTTTTATTACGATACGAATACTGAATAATTTTTCTTACAAATACTAACTTCACCGTCAATGCCGGAGGATGACTCTTACAAATGGGGACAATAAAACTTACTGTTCAGTATACATATTCTGTAAAATTGCTCTTTGATATACTTGTTTAACATGTAGATGTAAGGTGGACTCATAAATATTTGTGTGATATATTTACTCACATATTACTTACATAATAGGGATGTTCACTATTTTTTTATTCTCGAATAATGATCACTTTACAAACATAATAAATTTCTAAATTGAAATACAATTTACAAGTGATTATAATCAAAGAGGGTAGCTTGGAACTTCGATATCGCCATTGGTCATTGAACCATTGGTTGTGGAGGTCAGATGGCAGTCGCTTCACGGAAAATATCGAAGTTCAGCCGCATCACAGTTAGCCTGGAAAGCCGACCCCAACTGAGTTGGGAAAAGGTTCAGAGAATGATGATATAATCAATGAGGGCTCATTTTGAAATTATTTACTGTTCTGTTACCAAAACGTACCCTCTAAATCTGAAACTGGATATTAATATCAGCAAGTCGATTAATATACCTAATACTTCAAACGACTGTCCGAAACATGTCACTAGAACCACACTAAGACACTGATAAATGTACCAAATATTACTTACATAATAGGGATGTTCACTATTTTTTTATTCTCGAATAATGATCACTTTACAATAACATAATTAATTGCCAAATTGAAATACAATTTACAAGGGATTATAATCAAAGAGGGTAGCTTGGAACTTCGATATCGCCATTGGTCATTGAACCATTGGTTGTGGAGGTCAGATGGCAGTCGCTTCACGGAAAATATCGAAGTTCAGCCGCATCACAGTTAGCCTGGAAAGCCGACCCCAACTGAGTTGGGAAAAGGTTCAGAGAATGATGATATAATCAATGAGGGCTCATTTTGAAATTATTTACTGTTCTGTTACCAAAACGTATCCTCTAAATCTGAAACTGGATATTAATATCAGCAAGTCGATTAATATACCTAATACTTCAAACGACTGTCCGAAACATGTCACTAGAACCACACTAAGACACTGATAAATGTACCAAATAGGTTCAATATATCACCCTATCATTAGCTAAGTTTGACATAAATCAAGCGTATGTATACACATATATTAACTAGCAGATGATTGAACTTCGATATAGTTAGACTACGTAATAAATTAAAAATTGAGAAGTGAACGTCTGTCGTGGGTTGGGCATACTATGAGAGAGATTTTCTTTTTATTTATTTTATAAAAAAATAATTTAAAGAAAAACAAAAAACCCGACTGCGTAAACTAAAAAGGAATAAACAAGCCCAATAGTTAAAAATTCATACAATACTCACAGTCGGGGCCCCTTGGGAATATTTGATTGGTAAAATTTGATTGGGCCCCGACTGTGAGTATTGTATGAATTTTTAACTATTGGGCTTGTTTATTCCTTTTTAGTTTACGCAGTCGGGTTTTTTGTTTTTCTTTAAATTATTTTTTTATTTTATACTTTTTAGTTATCAAAAATATTTTTGTTTGTATATCGTTTATACTTGAAATATAAACTTAAATCAATAAGAAAGGAAATTAGCGAGAAAAAATGTTTTGTCAAACAACTTTAAATCGTTATATATCCTAAACTATTATTCAAAATGAAAAATGGTGAAAGAAACCTAAATATGATTTTAAAATACCTATTCAACGACACCCCACTTGACATAGTTCATCGACTTTTTTTTTTTTCATTTTGACAATATGGCGTCTGGTTGTCGCTGTGGTGAATTTTGGTTACTGTCATGTCTTTAGTGACACTCGCAAGGTTAAGACCAATCGATTGACGTAAGAATGATCAAAATCGGCCCATGCGTTTGGTCTCTAGAGCGCCACATAGAAACAAACATACATACATACATACATACATACATAGACTGATAAACACAATACCCTCCTTTGCGTCGCGCAGTCGGGTAAAAATAGACTACAAGTTACAATCAAGTGATTAACAATACATAAACAACAACATTTTAAACTGGACTGCAACTCAAAATAGTGTACACAGATAAAACATGAAAATGGTATACCGAGATTTTGAATGCGAGTTGAATTACAATAGATTATAGCACTATTGTAAAAAAGGTCCAAAGTATGAATGTAGAGAGCTTTAGATGATATAAATATGGATGAATTGTGTGAAAGAAGATATAGCAAAAAAGGCAGTGGCTAGCTGATAGGAATGTATGGAAGAGAATAACAAGTTGCACCGACTCCAAGTAATTGGGACAAGAGCAGAGAGATATGATGTTAGGTAGACTTTGAAATATATCTTCGAGAGTTTTTTTCGAGTTGAGCCACAGATTACCTTTATGATTATTTTATATCAATATTCTCATAGTGGTTCTTCTTATCTTTTTATCTTGTTTGGGGTACATGTTCTGGAGCTATCAAGGAAACTTTAACGACCCCAGCCTAGCCCCTACGTTGCAAGAGGGATAGTTTAGTCAATTAGAGAGACTATTTCTCTTAATGTAATCCTCTGGTTTAGGGTAGCCCTTCTCGAGAAGATTCATTTGTTTTCTTTCTGAAGCGTGACACAGGATCCCGATTCTACAATTTTCTATAACCATAGTCACACGACAGAGATCACAAAAACTGTTATGACATTTTCGGCTTTATTTTTACTAGCGTAAAGTTCAAAATGAAATAAGAAAGAGTTTATTACATCTTTTCAATCACTCTACACAATGCCATTTAATTTTGAACTTTAGCTGTGTAAGGGTAGAGTATAAAATTAATTGTAATTTTTGGTAATTTCTTGACAATGGTTGAAAATTTGTAGAATCGAGGCCCAGTATGTTTCATAGTTTTCATCATCCTTGCTGTGGTTTGGAATATAGTTTAGATTAGATCAACCTATAAGTTAGCAGTAGTGATGTAGCTGGAATTAGAGATTAACGTTTAATGTATTTAGTTTAGGGTTAATACTATTTTAGACCGACTTGAAAATTAATGTACTGAACTATTGATCTAGCAAGAGTTTTATTCAACATTACTATTGGTCGAACGAGCGAAGCGAACTAGAGTCATTGTATCGACGAGGTGACATTTCGTGGTCTAGAGGGCACATTTCTTAACCGATTTTCACCAAACTTGACACTCGTGTTTTTTTATTTAAAGGATAACTTTAGTCGAAAACTTTCTTTGATAAAATGGGAATAGAGGGAGGGGAGGATGATGAAAAGTTTGCTACTTATGAACGGATCTTGATGATGGATCAAAGATAAATGGTATGATTATTCACAGGGGGCTAAATTTAGTAAAAATCGTTTAATAAATGCAACTTATACTTTTTACATCATACGTAGTAACTATTTATTAATCTGTATACTGAATACTCACCAATAAAAGCAAAATTATTCATCCTCGCGAGGTCCACTGTTCACAGAACTATAAGTTTTTTTAAAAGTCTTTAACGGTGGTGGTCGACACAAAATGAATAATCTTATTATATTTTTATATGAACGACTCCTACACATGTAGGTACACTACATATAAACACTAAAAATGACAACTCCCATCACTTCAATTATTACAGGCAATAATTATATGTCAACACATTGACTATAATATTTAAATTACGAATATCTACATGACATCCTGTACAAATATTTTATGATGAATAAAAATATACGGGAGGTGTGACAATTTTTTTTGTAACGCAATGAGTTCAAAAGAACAACTTTAGAATATTTTTAAAATAGAATGAAATAGGTTCCGTTCTTATTTATCATTTTATTATAACAATATAAATATTATGTCGAACACATTTATGAAAATTTGATGCACAAAAAAACCATTATTATGATTGAATTTTTCTTATTGTATAGTAAGTTTCTGAAAAAATTAACTAAAATATTCTGGTGAAAATTTATTATTTTTAAACGCATAGAAAAAGTGAATAGGTTTTCTTCACAAAACACGTAAAAATATATTAAATTACAAGTAGAGTACCATAAAAACAGTCAATATCATAATAATAAAGCTTAGTGAATCGGCTTTTTGGCTATTCAGAAAGGAATCCTCATCCACTTCACGATCTTTCTCAAATGTCATAAACCTTTCATGTGCTTTTGATCGGTCACCAATTCCGAGTGCTTTAATCTGTCCTTTTTTCAATACTACATCATCAATTTGATCAGTGTATGGTGAGGTCAACCCTAGTCTACTTTACCTTACTTACACGTGCGAATGACACACCAAGTATGAAACTTGGTGTGTCATTCGCTCCGTGCTAGGTACTATCGTTTTAAATATTCAAGTCAACTTAACACACCTTTTACAATTTTCGTTAGAACATTTTCTTACAAGCCTCACTACTCTCATATCTACCTATCTATGCTCCTATTCATCTCTACCATCATTCTTTAATATTTACTTCTTTTCATATGTTGTTGCTGTATTTTATGAAGATTTATCAGCTCAGGTTTAGCTATAAATATCTACCTGAAACCCTCCCAAATGTCAAGCTACTCAAGATATAACGTATATATTATTTTTATTTGCACCGAAATATTGTCAACTTCGGTTTAAAGACTTTTTTATTTCTCATAAGAACAAAATAGTTCACTTAAAATGAGATACATAGTGATATTATTATAATAGTATTTACATATTTGGATCTGGCGAGCTAGGGTACCAACAGACTTCCACGCATTCAAAAGAAGAGCTAAAGTGCATGTACATACGCTTTAAGTCTGCTTCTGAATGCATTCACACTGTCGCAGTTTTTTATATCGTGAGGTAGCTTATTGTATAGCTGTGCGCCTTCGAACAATATGGTTTTTTTGCCATAGTTAGTACGAGGAGTCCTAAGTTGTATTTTGTTTTGGTTTCTTAGATTACGTGTAATTTCTTTTTTATCTAACTGTATCTTGGATTGTACGGACTTGGTGGTGATGTTTTTTACTAGCAAGCAGGTGTTATATACGTAAAGTTGCGATAGATTTAGAAGTTCAGTTTTTTTATATAAAGTGTTTGTTGGTGTGCGATAGTGGTAATGGAATAGTGTCTTAATTATCTTATTCTGGGTACTTTGTAAAGGCGCTAGATTGGTTTTAGCGGCTGACCCCCATATTTCAATTAAATATTGTAGATGCGATTTTACTAATGAATTGTATATGATGGTACTTACTTTTTTTGGAATACAGTTGTTGACTTTCCGTAACGCGCCTAATAGTGGTATTAATTTTGTTTTGACATGATCGATGTGCACTTTCCAAGTGAGTGTATCGTCCACCCACAGTCCTAGGTATTTCTCGTGGTTGGACCGTTTAATAATATCATGGTTTATAGTGAGTGGCGTGTATTCGCCAATAGGTTTATTTTTAGCGGCGAGTACCATATATGATGTTTTTGTTGTGTTTATAGTTAACAAGTTATATTTCAGCCATTCGTTTAGTATGTTAAGATCTTCTTGAGCTATCGTTATAATGTTTTGTATGGAATTATCGAAGTAGAAGAGACACGTGTCATCAGCGTATAGTGTTAGTTGTCCTTTTAGTCCTATTTGATTAATATTGTTAATGTATATTAAGAACAGCAATGGACTTAATATTGAACCTTGGGGACAGCCGAATGGTACTGTTTTGATGGAACTAGTGAAGTTATCTATTTTAACTATTTGTGTTCTATTTTTTAAATATGATCTGAACATGTCGAGGGCCGTACCTGTGACACCAATGTTATCTAATTTTTGTAGTAATTTGGAGTGACTTACAGTGTCAAATGCTTTTTTTAGATCAATAAATATACCCAATGCAATGTTTCTTTCATCTATTTGTGTTTTTATTTTAGTAATTAAGTCTATTGTAGCTGTTAGGGTGCTTGATTTTGGGCGGAAGCCGTACTGTTGGTTAATTAATATTTTTTTCTCGGTAAGGTATTTGTAAAGTCGGCTATATAGGACTCGTTCAAATATCTTTGACATAATAGGTAGGACAGACACTGGTCTGTAATTATTCGGGTCGGTCCTACTGCCGGATTTGAAGATAGGAGTCACTCTTGCCACCTTAAGACTGTCGGGAAAAGTACCGCGTGTCAAACACAAATTTATACATTTGGTGACCCTCTCAGCAATTAAACTATTAAGACTTTTAATTGCTTTGGTGCTTATGCCATCTAGCCCAGTGCTAGAGTTGCAGTCAAGGTCATCAATGATTTTTGATATTTCGTGTGTGGTGCATGGCGTGAACTCGTTTAATGTTATGCTGTGTGTGTAATTAACTTCGTACATAAAGATATTGTTGGTGTCGTTGTGATATGATTGGGGTATTTTGTTGGCTAGATCTGCGCCTATGGATGAGAAATATGAGTTAAATAGGTCACATATTTCGTTACCTTCCGAGATTAGTCCCGCGTTCGACATTAGTTTCGGAAGGGCACAGCTTTCTTTAGTTTTGTTTAATGCTAGGTTGTTAATAATCTCCCACATTTTCTTCGGTTGATTGTAGGTATTGTAAAATAAATTTTGGTAGTAAGTTTCCTTGCATGATTTAATTAGCTTTTTCACTCGATTCTGTTCTTCGGTAAAACTTTGCCAAATATTTTCGTTTCCTGGTTGAGATTTAGTTTGTTGCCATAGGTTGTTGCGTAAGTTAATTGCATCTAAAATTTCTTTATTAATCCAGTCTTTTCGAGGTGGGTTTAAAAACTTTGTCTTGTCTATTTTGCTGTTATTTATATGTTTCAGAATAAATTCTTCTAGGTAACAATAGTCATCTTCCAAATTTTTATAGTCCGCTACTAAAATATTGTTATATAGTTTTGTGTAATCGAGTGCCTTGTATTGTGATCTCTTAGGGCTCGGTGGTGCTAAGTCACCTACTTCTAGAAACATTTGTTTGTGATCGGATAGTCCTGAATCAATTATAGAGAGGCTGAATGAATGGTTCCTCATATTTGTGCATACATGGTCTAATATAGAATTTGTAATGTTGGTTGTGCGAGTACCGTAGTCTTTATTAATTTTGTTTATTATTTCATATCCTGTTCCTTTAATTTCATGCAGATATTTTGTAACATCAGTGTCCACCTGCAGAAGATTAAAGTTGAAGTCGCCCAGCACCAGTGTTCTTTTCCTTTGTTCTAATTGCGAGGAATAAGTCTCCAAAAAGTTATTTACGTTGCTCGCTCCCGGTTTATAAATCGCCCCTATATTTATCGCCATTTTATCTATATTAATCCATAGGTAGTGGTTGCCATCCTCACACAGGCTTTCTGTAACGTCATATGTTATGCTATCGTGCACATAGATTGAGACGCCGCCACCTGTATCCTTTTTCTTCGTTTTTTTCTTTTTCTTTTTCTTTTTTTCCCTATAATTGTAAACATGCTTATAGTTAGGTAAATGATATAATTTTGCATCCGCTTCCGACGTGAGCCATGTTTCGGTAAATATTAATATGTGGGTAGTTTTTTTTATCGCTTTCAGTATGCATTTAATTTCATCAAATTTACCAGCTTTGCGAATGCTACGCATATTTGCATAAAATATTCTTAGTGCCGATGGGCGTAGCGGAATGTGATCATGTGTTTTCACAATTTGGTGACTTATTCTATCTGCATGTATTGTATTACGGGGCGAAGCTGTTACTAGTTTTTTTGGTTGATAGGGTTCGCAATAATTGATGGCATTCCTTTTACATATTTTATAATAAGGTTCTGTTCTCCATCAGATGTACGTTTATTTAACTCTTCTTTTAATGCTAGTAGATATTGTTTTTGCGCTGGAGTTTGGTCAGAGTACATGCGTATATTCTCGGGTAGCTTATTTTTATTCCGTAGTAAAATTTTTGCAGTGTCCGAATAGTCAAAACAAACTTTGATCGGTCGGTTCTTGTTTGTAGTATACTTGCCGAGTCTTATTGATTTGCTAGGTCTCGGGCAGTCTTTGTGTAGTGTTATTAGTATTTTCATAATCTCTTCGCTGTCATAACTTTGCCTTGAGTTCGAGTTCCTATCATTTTTTTCCGGTATACCCACAATGATGACATTTTTTTCTCGTTCGTTACGGTCTTTGATTTCTAGGTAGAGGTTTTCTTGTTGTAAGATTGGCGATTTATACGCAGAGCGGTCGCGGTCTTGTATTTCTTTTATGCGTGAGACTTCACTTTCTATGCGCTTAATTTTGTTTTCTGTGGCAGTGTTGTTTAATTTAATGACTTTTATATCATTTGCTATTTGTTCAAACTGTTGTGTAAATTCACTTGTACTATTTTTTATTGCTTTAATTTCATTTTTTATTTCTGATATTTCGTCTCTTATGTAGTTTAGATTTTCGCTTTGTTTTCTGCCGAATTCCTCCAAAAAGTTCATCATGTCTTTACGAAAATTTGATAAGTCAATTCTATAATCAAATTCGTCTGTACGTTCTTTTCGTTTTCTGATAGCACTACTGGCATTGGTACCTTCATCGTTGTGTATAGATAGGTTCGGAGTTGATCCGCTACGGTTTTCGCTTCCGCTTGTTAACATGGTGCTAGGCGGTGTTCTGTGCATTATTTACGTCAGTAATGCGTATGGGTGCGACTGCGATAAAAAATAGCAGCGGCGCTCTTTACTCGCGGGGGTGAGCGGTGTTGGTGTCCGATGTCTCGACGAGCATAAGGTCCTAGGCAGTTCACGCACTATTTTCGTAATTACACTCTAAACTCGTACTTTTTAAGGATCACTTTTAAATGTAGGTATTTCACTGAATTTGTTATCTATTTACAATAATTCGTTAACACGTCTGCTTCCAGCAAGCACAGATTCTCAAGTTGACTTCAAATAATAAATCCCACACCTCTAATAATAATATTGGATAACTATAAAGCAAGTAAATAAGTCTTGTGTATTTTGATGTATGCAATGCATTAGCCATAAATGTGGACAAAACAGCACCTACGGTTTCAATATTTGTCCATTAGGCACACGACGCCACTGCATTGACGCCGCCAATGATAAAAACTCCTATTTCTTGCCACGTCACGTAGCCAGCGGTCTTAGCGTGTCAATAGATCATACAGGAGGGCATTAAACCTACCTATATCAAACGAACCTGTCAATGATTTAAAAAGCCATAATTATATGTGGTTTATTCTATAAACATTCACAAATTGTAAAAATGCCTTAGCTTCTTAGTAAGATATATGTACATACATACATACATGTGAAATAACACCTACATTTCACCAATCATTATTTTTGGTGCCACGTGCTTGATAAATACCTTTTCATGGCACAGTTAGAGATTTTTGAGAAATATAGGAGTGCGGAAACAAGTTGTGCATGGTCAAGAGTTTCATACCAAAATGATTTCCAATATAAATGACACTCCACCACCATGACAACCATGAATTGGTAGTATTCGGCTTTTCGGCCTTCGGCTTTCTTAACCATATAATCATATTATTACCTTCCTTAGTAGTAAGATAATTTGTTTTTACCATTCCAAAAGCAACGCAAAGTAGTTAGACTAATATTATGTAATTTACTTAAAAGGATTTCACGTAAATATTATTTAGTAAATTTGAAAACAAACAGTTTAAATTATGGCTTTTAGCTTTAATAGCGGTCTTAACTAGGGTCAGCTAACTGTCATAATCACGCAACTATCCGAAGGAGACACATATGTTTATGACCAAGGAATAAAAAATTAAAAAGGTTAGAATACCTAATTTATCAACTTAATATATATGTAAAATATGTAAAAGAAATATCTTTGTTTAGAACGAACGGTTCTAGACTATTCGATAATCCCGTTGACCAGTCACTCTCATGTGCTCAAGGAAGGAAAAACCAACAAACAGTGTCACATTTATAAAGCTAGTAGAGATTTTACGTCATTCCTAACAGCTGACGTCACCATGAGTCACACATCAGAATAGGTACACAATAGTATTTAAATACAGAACAGTGGTAAGCACCTACTCGCATTTATGTACTTGACCGATATTTTTTTATTGCAATCTTCAATTACTTAATGGCCTGTAGTTTTTTATTACATCGTATTGCCCGAAAGATCTCCAGGGCCCGTATTAATAAATCGACCTAATATTGTGCTCAGTTCTGAAGTCGATCTTGAGTTTAAAAACTATCCAATTTGAATAAAGTCGAAAAATATTTAGCGAATTGAAGGATTACATCCCTGTAACTTCAATGTTGTTAAATCGAATGAAACCATAATAAAAAACACTATGCACCTGATAGTTCCGATTACAGTGTAGCTAAAACAATGTTCTTTGATAGCAAACTGTGCGAAGTAAGACGAACCGATATAATTAGAATATTACTAGATATTAAGTGTGTGAGGGATATAATGCCAAGATCTTTTAGCGTTCAAGCCCACCTCACTTGCAGTTGGTATACCTGTTGATGAAAGGACTAGGCTCTGGCTAAGCTGGGTTTTCTCTTGGTGTTAGGTCAGGCAAAATAAACTATATTACAAGACACAAATCTACTCCTATGTGGAATATTGCTCGCATCTTTGGAATGACACCACAAAGTACCTACTAGGTTCTCTCGATAGGTTGCGGTTCTTGTTATTTGGAATCCTGAGGTCACGGACACCCTCAAGCCTTTGCAGACGCGTAGAGAAGTTGCATCCTTACAGCAGCCTTATTTTGCCGTCTGTACCATGGTGAATGTTCTGATGATCTCTTGACTCTGCTTTTGCATTGCTCTGATGACAATTAGTCCCACCCTCTCCTTTCCTACACAGGGCGTGAAGGGCTTAGATATCACCCGCATACGGGGCGAACACCTCCACCGACCAGTTTCTAAAAATTTGGTACAGAGATAAACTAGAGCTTGGAAAAGGACATAGGCTATGCTTGGCCGCAATGAGCGATATCCACGTGGGCGGAGGCGGAACCGTGAGCAACAGGTTGTGTATAAAATATAAAATTACTGAACTATTCATTTTCGCCGCAGTTGGCTCTAATTTAAGTATCACATTCACTGAGACATTGTCTGATACTCTCCAAGACGTTAATTGGTAGTGCTTGTGCGGCTAAGCACGTAATTAATTTCCTTGCGATTTACACCGCATAGCAAGGAATCGGCTAATTTTTTTTCCCTAATTTATTTAGCTGCCACGTTATCGGTTAGGAATTTATTTTTGGCATACCCATTCTTTTACAAAGTGCCCGATTGGTAGCAATAGGCTCGCCCCCTATCACGAAGGACTGAAAATCATAGTTGGCGAAATGTATGTGTTTAATACACCTCTGCATATCTCTTCGGGGATTGCAGTCGCTTCATGGAAAATATCAAAGTTCAGCCACATCTTAGTTAGACTAAAAAACCAACCCCAGCTGAGTTGGGCATAGGCTCAGAGAGTGAAGAATGAATGAGAGAATAGAATGAATGAGTAATGAATTAAAACATTCTCCGAATTGATTTAGAAATAGTATATAGTATAAAATTAGAAATAGTAAATGTCTAGACAAGACTTGAACTCCAGTCTCCCACAGTGAGAACATTCTTACAACTTCAGACGCGTTTTGAGAGAAATGGTTTTGAAATAGCTAGCATATTAATGCCTCAAAATTTCATTGAACATTCACCGAAATTATCGCCGTACGACTTGCGACTTGGAACAGTAAGCTAACTTAAAATAACTGTTGTGAATATGTTATAGTCTTCATTATAATGTATGTACCATCTTGAGTAGATACATACCAAATTTAAATACATAAATTATCATAATTATTAAGGTTTTACACTACATATAGGTACAGATTGAAAAGTCTTCTAAAAATAAAGAATGATGTATTCAGTATCATGAACTTAGTTTACCGAATAAATTGAAAGCCTTATATACATAATCACAGTACAATGCGTATTACTTTTTTAATATGAATGTAATACACCTTCAAGCCAAAAGTTCTTATTCCCTAACCCTTCTTTTTCACCATGATTTCAAACATGTTTTGACAAGTTGCAATATGTTGTAAACTTCAGTGTGAATACAAATTGTTTTAAACTTGTTTATAACTTGTTTGAGACAATCTCAATACATGTATAAAACAAGTAATTGTGTGCTGATAGGTCTTCTACAAGTTCTTGACGAATTTTCAACCAAAATTTTATTTTTATACCACTTAGGTGGCAGACAAGCACACGGCTCACCCATGGACGTTTACAACACCAGGGGTGTGATACTCCTGCCAGGGGTGTGATAACCTTAAAAGTAACATCTTTCTCTTCGCTTGATTGGAGATTTTTTTATACTTAAGCCGTAGACAAGCACACTACCACTTGATGGAAAGCGGTCACTGTGTCGTATGAACGTTTGCAACTTCAAGGGCGTTACACTCAATGTTGCCTACCCATTAGAAACTTCCTTATACCCTTCTTGAAGAACGCCATATAGTAATCGTGTGGGAAAACTACGGTAGCCACCAATTTTGTATCCGTGCCAAGTTTTTCCCAAGCGACTACAATATGGGGTTCTTCAAGAAGGGCATTAGAAGTTTTCTACAGGTTAGGCAACATTGAGTGTAAAGCCCTTGAAGTTGCAAACGTTCATACGCCACAGTGACCGCTTTCCATCAAGTGGTAGTGTGCTTGTCTACGGCTTAAGTATAAAAAAATCTCCAATCAAGCGAAGAGAAAGATGTTACTTTTAAGGTTAGCTAAAATGGAGATAACATTATCGATGTGAGAATCTGATAAGTTAAAGGCTAGACAGTCATAAAACTAATAGAATTCTAGTAATAAAATGTGGACTTCTTACTGAAATGCCTTAGATTTTATTTGATCGTAGCAGCCATCGTTGATCTTGGAAGCAAACATCGTCTCATTTAATTACTTTTAGTAGGATTTGTTCCAAAGTAGCACAGTAATTGGTCAGTCAACCAGTTGTAGGCAGATAACTAAACGTACTGCAAGTACACTCTAAATTCAAATTCAAATTCAGATATAATTTAATTCTTTATAGATCATTGAACGGAACTTCAAATCGTCAATTCAACAATATTTTATAAATTAGTCAGCAAATGGACCTCCGCGCGTGCCAGTTCGAAACGCGGCCCTGGCCTGAGAAGACTCCGGCAAGAAACTCAGCGGGCTTTTTAAGTACTTTTTATTAGTTAGTACAGACAGAAGATAGTAGACAGTTCCGAGTAGATCTATTCATCGTCCTCCTACAGTGTCTGCATTTTGCAGCGTTCATGATACCAGTCTTAGTTCAGCCAGGCCAGTAGGCGCTCCCAAATATATTGATATTGGGTTAATAATTCTTTTAACTCAAACACGTTCTAACACTTAATTAAATTCTTAATTAACGTACCTACTTTTTTATTTGTATGTACTACCCTTTGCAATGATTACCACTGTCCCTTTTTTGAGAAAATTTTTCATTCACATTAAGTAAAGACCTTGTACCTAAAGGATTCCTTAGGTCCTTTAATGAATTCGAGTATTTACTTTTAATTCCTCATTCTATAGATGTCGTAATGAAAAAGTTGATAGCCAGATCGTCGTATTTGATTTAACTGCTTTAAAGACGCGGTGCGCTTTTCGGAGATAAATTAAAATTTTAATTTCTCAGTAACAGTGTGGAGTCCAATGTTTGCCAAGGATAATCAGTAGTATTTAACGTTCAAAGAATATTTTTTAAAAACTTAAATAATGATAATAATACTTTTCATTCATTATTTTTTAATATAAATATATAGGTAGTATAATAATAAAATATAATCTAATTCAAACCCTACAAACACAGCAATTTATTTTCTGCATACTGCTATACTTGATAATGTTTTTTAATAAAGTTTACAGAATCTGTTTGTTTTAGATAACAAAAATGGCCGAGTTTGATATCAAATATAGTGGTTAACACTACTACAAATACTCAAAGAAATGGAAAGGGGCAATAACGATGTTTGTATAACCCTCGCAGCTGTCACGAAGTACACTGAAGTAATTGAAAAAGATTGTGAAAACATTATTAAAGTCTTCAAATAAAACTGATTCTTCATGACGGCGTTCCAATCTACTTGTAATCTCCTAGCCTTTGACCTATTTCCGGCTTTTTTATATTATTGTAAAAGTTTATTTTTAATTTAATCTGTTTTTAATCTTAAGAACTAATTATTACTATCTTAATTTTTAGAAAATTCTAGGAAAGTTATTGTTATACCTACTATTGGTATTGTATTATTGGTATCCTTTGAGAATACTGCAAGGTGAAATCGGTTAGATACAATAATAAATATAGCGGAGATATACAATAGTGTTTTATCAATAATGTATCCTATGAATTGATTTTAAATTGTCATTGGTTGTGGGAGTCAGAAGGCAGTCGCTTCACGGAAAATATCGAAGTTCAGCCGCATCACAGTTAGACAGGAAAGCCGATCCCAACTGAGTTGGGAAAAAGTTCGGAGAATTTATGATTCAGTTATTTTTAACTTTTCAGTGGATCTACTAATTTCTTGAAATTGATTTATTTTGACTTGATATCTAGTGGCCCTGGGTCAACTGGGGTGCGTTTTAGTCGGACATAACCACTCTCACAGGGACCGGTGGAGGTGGTATCCGTGGTAATATTGTGCACGAAAAATAAATGGATGGATAACTACATTCCTCTTCATGTCCTAAGAGTTGATGAAAATGAAATAAGAAAGAAAGTATTTATTTTGTGAATACAAAGTATTTCATCTTATACATATTACTAAGAAATAAATAATATATAAATAATAAAATATTACTAAAACTAAGTATTGGGTAAAGAAATTTTGAAAGAGATTTTATGCCTTATAAGTGCTTGTTCGAAGCTTCGCTTTCCTACACGAAATTTTAAAATCAATTTAAAGGAGACAGAAATGATTTCATACAATCTTGGGCCCAGGGTGTAAGAAGATGAAAGTGGTGTCAATTAATAGCTTATATATATTATCAACCTTTTACTGAATATTCTGCGGATTTTGTCAGTCTGAGAACAGAGATATAAGAGATTATGTAAAAGTGACATTATGTTACAATCTTTAACCAACAGCTGATTCCTGAAGTGCAAAATGTGTTCTTTTGCACTCATAATTATTATATTTACTAGAAAATGTTTGAAAAATCATATGAACTTCAAGCTATAGGTAGGTAACAGGTGAAAAGATAGGGAAAGGATGTCTAAAATAAAATAAAAAATCATTTAATATAGTGTTTTATTCGCCTTATATTATAATTAAAATGTCGTCTAGAATATGAGCCCAGCAGCCTATAGGTCGTTTCCCTACAATACAATTCAGTACCAGTAACGCATTACTATAGCCTCCCTTCTTCTACGAGAGCCGTCGACTAAAATATTAATAAAATAAGTTTTATTAATCTTCAGCTACATTAAACAATACATAATTAACTGTTCCGTATTAGGGTAATAAAACATTGTTTGATAAATAAATAATTCTTTGCCATAACTGTAAACAATCTCCATAGGCCTTCTAAATATATATGTATGTATTTTACACCTGCCAGGATGGTAGCTGGTTAGATGAGGTTATATTTACTCACAGACTGAGGTGCAAGCCATTGCCGGATCACTGACAGAATTGTTTCATCGTGTAAGGGTGGTCTACCCAGTGTATTGCAATGAGCAGTGGATATCCCACAATTCACACAGAAATCCATAGTTTCAATAATATCCAATTCACAAGCCGGCGGTAAAATCCAAAATAACAATCAAAATTAAATCAAGTTAAACGTGTGAGCGATCTTCGGTGTCCAACGTAGTATAAGGTAGGCAGGGTCAGAATCCGTAAAATACAAAGCAGTGGTCGTAAAAAATTACAAATAATCGGGAAAGCAATCAAAACGCATTGGAAAATACGAAACTAGAGATGAAGTGAATATATTAATATAAGTTAAAAGATTACTTTCAAGATTCAGGTATTAGTAATCCGACCGACTATGATATGGTAATATTGCTGATATCAGTAATATTTCAGATCTTGTTTACTATCTGACATGGTCGTGTAATATCATTCTGTTTTCGATTGGTGAATATTAGTCTATGGAATGGATTAGTGTGTGATGTATTCGCTCGGATCGTATTAACTTCGTTGCTGATTGGTTGCTGACTGAGAATAAATATTCATTACTTGGTACCATTTTTATAAACAATAATTTGAAACTTGCCATCGCAAACCATGTTGGTTAGACTATTCTTATACACAGACATAACTTGTATTCTAAGTATCAAGCAAGTCTTATATTGGAAGCCGAGGGCAACAGCTACTAGAAACTAATTTACTTACTTACAAAAAGAAACACAACTGGTCCTAACCTACCTATATCTGTATTTAAAATATAAGAAAAATGTGCCACCGACTTCAAGTAGGTACTGTAACTATGTTTGTTATTATTATTATTCCAGTCCTCAATCACGATGTTTTAAAGTATGCTGTACCTACTATCATACATAAATCAAAATCATTATTAAAAATATATCAATCTTTCATATCTTCAGCGATAATAATAGGTACCTACCTAATCAGTCTATTCAGCGCAAGAAGATTGACCTATATTTATTAGTGCAATAATATGTCAATATTAATACGATCATAGATCACCGCGGTATTTGACGATTGGTTGTCGGTAAAATATTACTAATATTCAAATATTAGTTAAGATATTATAATATCATGAAACTAATATATTAAGATTAGCTAATACCAACGAATATCGGTACTAACCCATCTCTACACGAAACGAATGAGCAAACAAAACGGCAACTGTCAGTGTCAATGCTGTTATTATATTTTTATTTTTTTACTGTCATGCCAGTGACAGCCTAAAAATATAAGAGAGATTTGAATCGATATTAAATCGATAATCTTTAATATTGGTTTTTGCAGTAATTAATTGATATTTGGTTTAATAATATGACTGTAATTATATGCACCATATTGCATGTAAGTATATTATAGTGCATTTAATTACTTTGAGTTAATTATTTACTGCAAATGTGTAATCGATTACTTAATCGATAATCTACCGAAAACTATTTTCTCATATTTCTCCGCTTCCAGACTGAGAATTGAGGTGATTTTTCATATTCTAAGACACAAAAATATGACTGATTTTTTAGATCATATCTCAACTTATTCCATTTTGGGCCCACCGATTTCCGTCTCCTTTCTCATCCTCGTGAGAAGCGTGGATAACATGTTCAGTCTTTTAGCAATATAAGTCTGGTAATATAATTTGAAAAGAATTTGAATAATAATCTGGGTATATTTTAAAATTTGTAGTGGGATTATCTTATGATAATATTAATCTTTTACTAATAAAGTTGCAATAAAACGCAATGCCATTAGTTTTTAATTTAAATTACCAATCTAACGTAAAACCTAAACTGCAGTCGAACGTTATAAAATTAATCCCTAGTTTGTAGTAGTTTGGTTGCTCGTTCATTTGATCGGACTACTGCAACATTAGAGTTACAGTAGTCCGGTTACCAAATAGCATTGAACATGAACAATTCCTACTTATGTGTAGCAGTAGTCTGGTGGGTAGTCTGGTTGGGACCCAGCCGGACTCCTGCAACTTATCAGATTCTGTAGTCCGTATGTCAAACAACATCAATATATTGCTACTAATGTGTAGCAGTAGTCCGATGGGTAGTTCGATGGTCTAAAACATTACATTTTAGTTCTTCTACCGACAGAATGGATAGTTAGACAGTTTGACAGTACGATTGTAAATGAAATCCAGCGGACTAAACCAATTCTTCAGTTGTCAATAAAACCTTGAATTATTGCACACTTATTGAAACAGTAGCAGTCATTCGGTGAGTTATATTAGTCTGGTTGATGAAACTGCTATAATTCTTCAGTTGCATTATTCCGGTTATAAAAAAATCGCCGGATTTCTATAGTTCTTTAGTTACATAAGTTCGGTGATTGAAAGCTTATCAAACTATTGCTACCGTACTGCTAAATCTGCAGTACTTCAGTTGAAAAAAAACATCCAATTTCCCACAATTCTTCAGTTATTACAGTTCGGTGGTCAGAAACACATCAAACAGTTGCTACTGTACTACTAAAAGGTGATTAATTCGGTCGGCAATCGAAAGTCTCCCTCGTATTTCTGTCTTTATTCCGATGCTAACAAATATCAAAGTGACTGAACGAATTCGAGGTATTTACAGCAATTACTGTTCAAAGTCTCCACACCGAGGTAGAAATCAAACTATACCAATTTTAGTTTGCCTTTTAGTTTGTGACCAGTTTACCGACTACCTAGTAGTTGCCTGGTCTTTGATTTACCAATGGGATGGTTAGTTAGGTCACTCTCTCTAAATAATATACTAGCTGTTGCCCGCGGCTCCGCCCGCGTGGATGTCGATTATCGCGTTGTACGACTCTACTCGATTCACTACTTGCCTCTCTATACTACTTTTCCTTGCTATCATGACAACGGAAATTGTTAGCGATATTAGCGCCAATGTATAGAAATTTACCGGATCAATTGAGATTTATGATTATTACTCCGCTCCCTTGTATGGTAGCCTGATGATATAGCCTATGTTACTCCTAGATATTGTAGCCTTTTAGAGGTGAAAGAATTGTTTAAATCGGCCCAGTACTTTTTGAGCCTATTCATTACAAACATACAAAATAGGTACAATTCTTGCCTCTTTATAATATTAGTATAGATTAAATAGTATTACCGTGGTTAAGTTTTAGTTAGATGACATTAGTACATGGTTATGCACGTAGTAATAATATTTATTTCGTGTCAAAAGGGCAATTCTTGTAATAAATAATTCCCTATTTAAACTATCATAGTCATTAACATTATTAAAGGCTTCAGGAAATATGTGTAATTTGAAGACCTTTTCATCGTTTTGTTCAATTCCTCCGTGATCCTAACTCCCAAATGTGGTTTTTCCAAGCGGCGGCAATGGGATTGTTCAAGAAAGGCATTAGAAGGTTTCTATAGGGTACGCCTCTGGTGTTGCAAACATCCATAGGTCACAGTGATCACTTTCCATCAGATGGGTCGTGGACTTATCTATCACTTCAGTGGTATAAAAATGTAAACACGAGTATGTAGGATACATTCGGATAATAGACAACGTCAAAATAATTCATAGATGTTACTTATTAAATGTAGTATTTGATCCACAAATTCCATACTCTCAATTACGCTCGGTTCGACCAGCTTTAAAATAAAGGTTTATCGAACCGTGTGTGGTGCAGAATATTTCATCAAGAACCAAGCGATTCCGTAAAGTTACAATGGTGGCACTCAGCTTGACGGCAGCTACATCGGATGCTTTTCACACCTCGCTCAAAGGACCCGGGACTCTCACAAACATATTAGCATGAGAGTTACCAAGTCAAAGTGATTTTATTTATTTATTTATTTATTTATTTATTTATTTATTTATTTCATTTCATACATACTCTGTCCTAACAGGTAAACCCAATGCGACAGAGTAGCAACACAATAATTATACTAAACAATTTCTCTTATATGCCTCATGCTTCAAAATCAAAATAATAAATCTCACACACTATTAATGATTAAAAATTAAATACAATTATCATTTCAGAATAATTCATGCACATGCATATCATAGGAAATATTAATTATTCAATTGCAAAGTAAAAATCCATTCATAATGTCAAAATTAAATCAATATTGTCAGATAATTATGTCAAAAAATACCTAATTCAATTTATAATCTCAAAATTAAATTAATATTGTCAACTAATTATGTCAAAAAATATTTCAATTTACAAGGTCAAAAATTAAATTAATATTGTCAAATAATTATGTCAAAAAATAATTCAATTTACAATGTCAAAATAATAATTCAAATCAAATTTAAAAATTACCTACATATTTAATGTCAAATTCGCAATTATTGAATGTCAAATTATAACAATTCTAAAATCCTTCGCTCAAAATACAGTAACTGGCCCTTGTGAATTCATTCAAGGAGCATGAAAACAAGCACAAATCTAATCTGTCAGCCATAATATTAAGCGCACGCAGCGCCCGCATCAGCGGCGCCCTCTGCAGCAAGTTCGTACGCGCGCGACACACATGCAGCAGCGGGGGGCGCCGCCGCCGCATTACGTACTCCTGTGGTACACACAGTCCCATTTCCTGTAGGATAGCTGGGTTGTGTATAAGCCCCCTTAACACTTCAATCAAATAGGTGGCCATAGACACCTCCCTCCTAACTTCCAGCTTATAATATCCTGTCATACCCAGAATAAACGACGTAGGATACAACCACGGATAGCCCGGGTAGACACCATACTGTTTCCAATATAAAAATCGAAGAAACTTATTCTGGATACGCTCCAACATAACCTTATATTTGTCTTCGTGTGGAGACCAGATAAGCGCATTAAACTCCATGTGACTCTTCACGTGAGCCTCATACAACGCCTTTAAAGCCGCAAGATTTGAAAACTGGTTTGCTTGACGTAAGACAAACCCTAAATTTCTATACGCTTTTTTACAGACACCGGTGATATGGTCTCGGAAATGTAAATCCGCGCTGAAACGTACGCCTAAATCCTTGACCTCGGCTATACGCTGCAGAGGGACCCCTTCCATGTGATATTGGTAGTGACTTGGGTTGTGGGCACGGCTGAACGATATCACCGAGCACTTAGCCACGTTGAAGGAAAGTTTATTTTTTAGGCTCCATCCCACAATCCTATTCACGTCCAGCTGAAGTTCCTCATGATCTATGTGGCCCTTGATTACCCGCACCAACTTGAGATCATCTGCGAAAAGCAAGGGCACCGAGTGATTGACCTCCTCTGGTAAGCTATTTATTGTGAGTATGAAGAGAAGAGGCCCCAAGTTGCTGCCTTGACTCACTCCCGATCTCGTGAAATATGGCTCAGATAGGTGTCCCCCACAGTCAACGTACTGACATCTGTTACGCAAGTAGCTGGAAAAAAAGGACAATGTATGCGGTGTACACCCAACGCTAGCTAGTCGTGATAAAAGAACGTCATTATCAACAGTATCAAACGCCTTCTGAAAATCAAAGTAAGCCACATCTACCTGTAGACCAGCGTCCACCGCCGGCACCAAACTCGACATTAAATGAAGCAGATTGCCCGCAGTCCCCCGCCCGGGGCGGAACCCGTGTTGCGCATCAGATAGCTGGGTTTTAATTTGTCCGTATATGCAGCTGTGAATGGTTGCCTCAAACACCTTAGCTGGGGTGCTAAGCACAGCCACAGGCCTGTAATTACTCGGGTTTGGGCCTCCACTACCTTTTGGTACGGGTATCACACGCGTAAGTTTCCAGCGCTCTGGAAATTGTGCAGTCTTAATGCAGGCGTTGAATAAATGCAGTAAAGGCTCCGTGAGTACTATTCGACAATCCTTGAAAATGAACGCTGGTATGCCGTCCGGTCCCATGGAGCGCTTGGGAGGCAGACGAGCCAGCGCGGTCTTCACATCACCCAAACGTAGCCTGGTAAGGTTCACCCACGCCCCCGGTGCCGGTGTACCCACCGAGCTGGCCGCCGCCACGTTCAATTCAGCAGGTTCCTGGTTGTACACCGAGTGAAAAAACTGAGCGAATTCATTTGCGCATTCCAACTCTGACAAAGTCCTGTCATCCTTCACTAATCTGGGTTTACCAGTGCTGGCCTTTCTACTTCTCATGTAGTTCCAGAAGGCTCGTGGGTCCTCAGCCAAGTGACTTTGTACGCGCTCACGGTACTGGTTGTGTGCTCGCACAGCCTCCACCTTCACTGCTGCCCTACACCTGCTAAAAGCTTCATAATCACTACGTGATCCCGTTTTTTTATATATTTTATGTAACGCATGCTTAAGTCTTAATTCCCTAATAATGTGCGGTGTATACCATACCGGATATATATACCTATTCCTATTTATTGCGTTGATACTTTTATAAGGAATACATATATCAAATATTTCGTAAATCTTGTCATAAAATATATCTAAAATAATTTCCGGGTCACTAGAAGAATATAAATCGCTCCAATCTATTCTTGTAAACAAATCATATAAATGGTCAAAGTTTGCTTTATTAAAATTCCATTGTTTACGTGCTAACGGTTTTGGCGAGCTCTGCATGGGAAAGGGGGGGGACTCAAGCACGTCACGCGGCGCCCGCGCGCACAGCTCGAGGCGCACGGCGAGCGGGGGATGGTGTCGGTCTACCGGCTCCATCCTGTCGTCCGCCGGCGCCTCGCCCACAGACACGCCACCGCGCGCGCTCAATACGAGGTCCAGCATTCTACCGTTAGAGTTAGGTATTGTATTGTATTGAATGAATTCACAAAAGGCCATAAAAAAATCATAGTAATTAACTACATTTTGACTACACGAAAACAGATTAAAGTCACCAAGTATTACTAAGTTTTGTTTATATTTCATACACAATTTTTCCAATATGCTGAACATTATCATGTATTCATTTTCATCTGTATTTGGCGGAATATATACAGTACAGCATGTAAACAAATAACGATCGCGTACACTAACAGATACACAAATCATTTCGAACGCGTGACCACCTACATGTGTGTCCATATTATCAGGCAACGGCACTCGTCGCAATTCGAACCGCGGCGCGGCCACCACAAGCACTCCGCCCTGCTTACGCCCGTCCGACCGATCGCAGCGCAATGTTCGGTAACCGGGAAGCACGAACTCTGCGTTTTCAATAGATTCGTTCAAACCTGTTTCGGTGATAGCGAATATATCATACTCCGATGACTCAATAAAAGATAGAAACTGCATAGTCTTCGTTCTAAGTCCCGCCACGTTCTGATATAGAATATTTATGTATCTACTTGTTTTGTAGTTGGACTGGGATGGTTGAGCGACGAAAAAATATCCATTCACTAAACTCAACATTTAGCGGCCATACTTGTGAGTCACAGAGCTTAATGTAGTTACTTTCTGTAACACCAATTTTAAACGAAGCGTAGTCCCTTTCGGTTCTATGTTTCAATTTTTCTACAATTATTTCGCAATCGTTGCCCAGTACATTTTTAATATAATTCTTTAACATGTCTTCCGACGTGTTTGTATCAAGTCTCCATACATGAAGGAATCTTTTTCGTTCTACTGATTTCAGGAGTACAGTCGACACGTTACCCCCCCTTCTTATGGGGTTGTTCCTTTTCCTACTTTTAACTTCTGTCCAGCTGTACTGCTTATTTACATCACTATCAGTGTCCGTTGCTTCCCTAGCCGCCGCCGCAGCATAACTATCGCTAGACCTCGGCTTCACTTGTGTCTGCTGGTTAGGGTTGGCGCGCTCACGTACTGAATTGCCATTCACTGGTGATGTCCCGTAATCCACTGCGTTCTTTGGGACACTGATAACCGTTGGACTTTGACTGCTTGTCTTGTTCTCAGTGTTATTGCTAGTATGGTTTCCTCTAATTTCAATCTTCTCACTTTTTAAGGTTTTGATTTCCTGCTCATACGACTTGCATTTTTCATTTACCTCCTTTAATTCTTGTGCTAATTTACTATTCTCCAGCGCCAAAACTTTTACTGTTTCCTTAATTTCCTTTATAATTTTTGATTCTAGGTCACTTAATTTTTCCATTACAATTTTGTTCACCTTTTCCATTATACCCACTAATTTGTCTGTTTCTTTACACGGTATTTCCTTAGTGCCACTGTTTCCAAGGGAAAGATCTACCTTTTTGGTCTGATCTTCATCGTAATCCATCATCATCGCCCGTTGGGAGCGTACAGGAGTGTCATCCGTAACTCGTATGCGCTGGGTCACGTTGGCGCAGGAATCACACTTGAAACTACTTCTGATATGTACCTGCCCCTCTTTGAACGCAGCTGCCGTATATTTCGCACATTTATAATGATATGCAGACTTGCATCCGATGCATTTGAGCAGCTCCACCGAATCAATTTTTCTATTGCATACAACACAATTCATTTTCAAACCTTTAAAAGTCTTATCGATGCCGTGCAACAGAGACAAAACTGGCCAATCCGCATACGTGCGAGCGAGCGCGATGCGAAACTTTTTTCGCCACCCACAAAATGTTCAATCGCTAAATGCACAGTCACTATATCCTTAAATGTTTTTGTTGAAATATTGTGAAATACGATGCTTTTAAAACTGTTCTACACCTTGTACAGTTACACTAACACCAAGGGTCCAATTTAGGAACATGTTTACCAAGTTATATTCCGATTTTATCACTTTAAACTATATTATCGTAATACCGAATACCGCAGCACCGTGCCGTGCCGTGTAACGTGATAAAATTACGCTCACTTACACCCTGTATCCGAAAGGCTGATCAACGCTAAAATTAACTAATCAACTGTTAAATCTCTTGTTAAGTAGCAATTGGGTTGCTAGAAGCATGATTAAATAGTAATAAATTAAATAATAATAGCTGTCAAATTTACCTGGAGATTCGTATGGCAACCGCGCATAAATATAAAATATAAAGAATAATAATAATAATATATACAATAATATATTATTTTACATATTTTTTTATTTATTCATATTTGGCCGGACCATCGTTTCAAAAACCCAAATTGATTTGACATCCTTGTTAAATTAATAGCAGTATTAGTTGATCAATGATTTGACGGGCCTTTTAGAAACCGGCGGTTAGAGTCAATTTGGAATAGAACATGTATAAAAAATCTGACAAAAGAAACATGTAGAAACTCTGTAATATCCATTCTATATTATGATTTTCGTACACCAGAGCGCACGAATCCGATACACTATCCCATATACCCGGTATAGTATGGTATGATACCCTGCTTTGTCTTTTACATTCATAGAAACTCTTAATCATTATGAACCAAACTGTGAACATTGTGATGGATGTGTTTTCACTAATTTAATAAAAAAAATACGTTTTATATCCCCCAGTAAAGAAATACTATTCCGCATATCTTGAAAGCTCAGCTAGACTCTTCATAGAGATTTTCGTATTGTACTAAAATGTATGTTATCCGCCCTAGAGGGTTGTAGTTGAATTACTTGCGTATTGCGTGGTTTGCTATGAAGAACATACTAGATTCGTGGTTTCGTTATATTAACTTCCGTGAGTAGATACTTTTTGTCTGACTGTGCCAAATCAGAATTGGTGGTGTCCAAGTTCTGAATATAATATTAGCGTCTAGACATATTAATGATGTACTACACTAGTTATTAAAAACAGATGTTATAAGAAAAATAGTGACTTTTGGGAATGCCGACAGAAGTGAATACAGTCTGTATAATATAATTATATACTAACTGACTTGTGCAACTTTTTTTGCACCACAAAAGATGTCCCCCATTTTTGCAACATTTTTGTTTGTGGAAATGTTAAAACCATTAGTATAGTGTATGTCGTACATATAAACCTTTCTATTAATAATTATCTCTAAAAACCGCTTCCAACTCCTTTACATAGTGTTAAGGATCTGAAAATCGGTATATAGAGACAGACAGACAGCGTAATTACTTTGTCCATAATTACAGTTCACCCAAGAATTAATTATAACCATGTAAGTATATTCATGAACTCATCACCGCTTTACCGAATTCAAAATGTCAGTGGCAGCGACTTGTGACTTTTAGTATAGGAAAATTAATGTCTCTGTAATATTTATTTACGTCAAAGTTGATAATGGTTTATAAAATAGTTACGCGGTTCGAGTACTTTGTCACTTTTTGTGTATATCACGCCTAGCTTTTGTGTAAAGTTACGTATATCACTCGCACACTTTGGTTATCTAAGGATAGATACTTAACTTTATGATTGTAACAGCCCAACACGCCTAAAGCAGCTTTCGTTTCAAAATAATTATTATGTAAGGCAATTTAGTAGTAGTAATAGAAAACAATATTTCAGAAATATTATTAAATATAGCTTGCGCAAAATTATTAATCGATCATCAATCTACTCTGTATAGCCAAAATAAAACTAGCGCCTTCGCCCCAAAACACAATAATACTATCAATAGCTTTGTTTCACAACTATGTTTGCTCCGATAAATCATTCCCGTGTCCATCAAGTGTGGCGAGGTTATCACTCAGAGTATCAATCCATCAATCGTATATAGTTTCCTAGACTAGTTTTATATTATCCAGCGTCAGTCACACTCATACGAGTGACAGGCGATGGCGACTCGCGGACAAATAGGTTTTTCCTTCTGGCCAAACTGATTTGCCAAAAAATCGGATTAGAATTTTTCCTGCCGAGATTTTCCTGATCACTGCATATCTTATTTCTATTTGAATTGAAAATAAATTACCGAAATATTACACACATCTACCGAACGACTGCACCCGACGTAATTAAGTTATCATTTTGAGTTTGTCATCGTCAAAAATAAGTATGCACATAAAAAAACGAAATCGAGAAATGACTGTTGAGAAGTTGAGTGAAAACTAAGGTGAAGTATCAATACAAAAAATTAATACACCTAGCAAAAATACCAGCACCTACTTGCATAAAATTTAAGAATCGATATAATATAATTTATAGTAGGTATATTCGTACATTATATATTAACACGCATAAACAAATCAAGCTAGTAAATCATGTTAAACATAATATTCCTACTGAAGTATATATAAACCAACATAAATATACGAGTATTTATTTTCAGCTATTCGCCAATATGACAAAAAATATTCAAGTAATATTTTAGCAAACAGTCGAAATTACCTTTACAGACAATTCGAGTACCTAATGTGATTTTCGGAAAGACCATCTTGTAACTTGTACCAATCTTGTAGACATACTTTCAATAAAAATGATTGGGTTGTTTACGCTTACGGCCGGCCTATTAAAACTTACTTGAATATTTTTTGTCATATTGGCGACAATATGACAAAAAATATTCAAGTAATATTTTAGCAAACAGTCGAAATTACCTTTACAGACAATTCGAGTACCTAATGTGATTTTCGGAAAGACCATCTTGTAACTTGTACCAATCTTGTAGACATACTTTCAATAAAAATGATTGGGTTGTTTACGCTTACGGCCTATTAAAACTAAGATTGTTTGCTATGTAACCATAATGTTATGTAACTGATATAAGACATGTAAAATCGACAAAAGAAATGGGTACTATATACCTTTTCATATACAGTTTTAGGGAAAAAAGTGTACGCAAGGCAAGCGGTAATGGTGACTGAACTTAAACGTGTGTGATGGAGGACTTCAGATGCTTTTATAAGGATCTGGGACTGTAGGATGATGGAAACACGTGTGCTGCTACAAAATTACATAAAAATATGAGGCTGCAAATAATTGAGTTATCAAACCGATAGGTTATAGATGGAATTGTTAGTCTATCTAAAGCAATGCACATGTTATCCAATATAGGAAAGAGAAAGAAGGACTAGTTGAAATTGGAATACAGTAAAGATATATACTGTTTTCTATTTCATACTATATACTATTTTACACTACGATGCAGCGTAGTGGCCGATGTTACAGGTGCTGTCCCTGGAGCGGCCGTCCCTGCCTTGATGGCCTCGATAGTTGCTTTTTTCACCTCGTTAAAAGGACCCGAGACTGTAGGAAGAAGGAAAAACGTACTTATACTGGAAAATAACAGCAGGACTTAATGGTGCGACAGAGAAAAGGGTCACAAAACCTCTTGATTATTCATGGAACTGTTTTTACCGTATGCGGATGACATCTAAGCCCTGCGCGAGTTGCCCTTTTTTTTTTTTTTTTTTTTTTTATCATCTATGGCACGTCAATTTGACTTCACCTCGCCTGATGTTAAGCTGAAGGCAAAGTCCCATGAAAGAGGGTCACCATTGCAAACACGTTCAGTGCTACAATGGTGGCGCTCAGCTTGACGGCCTCATCAGATGCTTTTTCACGCCCCGCTTAAAGGACCCGGGGCTGTAGGAAGAAGGAAACACGTGCGCCGGCAAGGAATTCCAGGACTTAATGGTACGGCAGAGAAAAGATTCACCGAACCGCTTGGTTCTTGATGGAATATTCTGTACCGTATGCGAGTGACACCTAAGCCCTGCACGCGTTGTCCTGTGTAGGAAAGGGGAGGGTGGGATTAGTTGGAAGAGCTCATCAGAACATTCACCATGGTAGAGACGGTAAAATACTGCCAAGGACGCAACATCTCTACGCATCTGCAAAGGCTCGAGGGACTCTGTGACCTCAGGACTCCCAATAATGCGGACCGCACGTCGCTGCAACCTGTCGAGAGCATCTAATAAGTACTTTGCGGAGCCATCCCAGAGATGCGAGCAGTATTCCACGCAGGAGCGAATTTGTGTCTTATAAAGAAGACACCGCTGCTCCGGCGTGAAAAAACGTCTCACTCTGTTCAGGACTCCGAGTTTACGCGAAGCTGTTTTGATGATGCTCTCGATATAGTTCTTGTTGTTCAGTTTGCAGCGCACGTCCATACCGAGTATATTAAGGTTATCCTGTAATGGCAGTGGTGTGCTCTGAAGAGTGGGAGGAGGAAGGAAAGGAGATGTCTTTGCTGAAAACGCGCATGCCTGCGTCTTCTTGGCATTGAACTCGACCAGGTTCTCAGATCCCCATTGGGAAACGTGATTGAGGATCCGGTCAAGCCCGGTGACAAGAAGTCGCCTCTTTTCCGCTATATCGGACTGCTTGGCCGCAGAATGTCCGTGGTAGCTCCCGTGTACAGTGCTATCGTCTGCATAGCAGTGGATGCTGCCGGTGGACAGCATGTCATTGATATGCAGAAGAAAGAGAGTGGGTGATAAGACGGACCCCTGCGGCACACCAGCATTTACCTGCAGGAACTCCGATGCTCGTCCATCACAGAGAACGCGAATACGGCGCCCCTGCAGGAAGCTAGCAACCCAATTGCACAGTCTAAGAGGCAGACCGAAGGCTGGTAGTTTGGAGAGAAGCGATTTGTGCCAAACTCTATCGAACGCTTTGGCGATGTCTAGGCTAATAGCCAGTGACTCACCATGCTTGTCCATATCCTCACCCCAAAGATGGGTAACATACGCCAGAAGATCACCCGTTGACCGTTTCGGCCTGAAACCATATTGTCGGTCATTAATTAGGGAGTGATCCTCTAGGTGACGCATGAGCTGTGTGTTGATAAGGTGCTCGAAGACCTTGCACAGCACTGAGGTGACGGCTATGGGCCGATAGTTGGCTGGGTCTGAGCGATCTCCCTTCTTGGGAATCGGCTGTACATTCGCCTCTTTCCACGCCGTCGGCACTGTACCCGAAATGTAGGAAAGTCGGTACAGCCGCGTGAGTATTGGAGACAACTCCGCTGCACATTTTTGAAGAACCACCGCTGGTATACCATCCGGACCACTGGCTTTCCGGACATCGAGTGACTGCAGTACTGCTCGGACATCGCGTTGCCTGATACGAATATCAGGCATTGCGTGGTCACTATTGGGTAGAGTCGGTGGCTGCATACCACAGTCGTCGATTCGGGAGTTGGCCGCAAAGAGATTAACCAGCAAATTTGCTTTCTCTTGCGGCTCATGTGCCAGGGATCCATCAGGGTTACGCAGGGGGGGCAGCGAAGGCTGGCAGAAGTTAGCTTGCACGGCTTTGGCCAGTCGCCAGTAGCCACGGCTGCCCGTGGGATGCGCTACTAGTTCTTGACCAACCCGTGCTATGCGCTGAGCATCTGCTCTGACATAAGCCCTCTTGCAGACCCTAGTGGCTTTGTTGTACGCTGCCTTAAAGTACCCGATATTGGAATCGTGCGTCGCGCGCGCCCTTACCCAAGCGCGATACGCAAACTGTTTATGCTGAACAGCCTCTGCGCATTCGCGCCCAAACCAAGGGCGCACTCCGCGGGCACCGGTGACATCAGTGTATGGGATATAGTACTCCATACCCAGACTGATCTCACCGACGACAGCAGTTGCACTATCCGATGGCAAAACCTTCAAATCAGCGCTCAACCCACGGGATGGACGCAAAATAGTCACGCAGTCCATCCCAGTCAGCCGACGAGTAGTGCCAGAGACGCCGTTTTCCCTGCACTGGTCGTGAGGGCGCTATGATAGGCACCTTGGAACAGACCAGACAACGGTCGGAGTTGCCCAAAGCGGCTCGCACCGAGACATTGTACTGGTCTGGGTGGCTCGTCAGCTGAAGGTCCAGCAAGGAGGGTGCTAGGCCCGGCCCCCTTGGTATCCTAGTGACCTCGTGTACCAGTTGGGTCAGGCCGTGAGCCAGAGCAAACGCGTGGGCGGTTCTTCCCGCATGGTCTGTTTTGGAGGAACCCAACCAGATTTCATGGTGGGCGTTAAAGTCCCCCAAAAATACCATTTCAGCGTTTGGAAACCGCTCCTGCGCATCATCTGCCGCCTGACTCAGATATTCAAAGAGTCGAGTTGTCTCGGCATCTCCAGTATGGGAACGGTAAAGGCACACATAGATTTGACTAGTACAGCCATGGTCTACGTGTACCCACAGGACAGAAAAGGATGGGTCCTCAAGGCAGCGCAAACGGCGACAACAAACATCCGCCCTAACAAACACGCATACCCCGGCTTTGGCACGGAAATTTTCCTCTAGAACATAGCCGGGGTAGAGCAGGTAGGTCGTGTCGTCAGGGCGGCATATTTGTGTCTCCGTTAGAAAGAGCATGGCTGGTTTCGCCGTCTCAAGATGTTGGTGGACGGCGTTGAGGTTTGCATGGAGCCCACAGATGTTAGTGGACTCCACCTCAAAAAGCGAGCTAGTGGGACAATGAAGAGCCGCTGTGTTGCCATAATCTCTAATATGCACGGCCATGGTAGAGGGTAAGAGAAGGCGTGAAAAAAGAGGTGATTGTCGTCGCAGCACCGCGTGACAAAGCGCGGGAGATTGGTTTTATCTGTGATTGTGAGGCATGGTGAGGGCCGATGCGCCGAACGGAAGGGCCCCCGTACCCCCCCGAATATGGTCACCGGGGTCCCGTCCGGTCACCAACCGGCACGACGAACCATATCGGGATTATGCGCGACCTGGTGAGGCAGCCTCCCAGGGTGGTTAGCCCCAGTTGGGCCCCTGTACTATGCCGCGGGCGGCCAGCGGCACCACCGTTTCTACGGGTCTCCCTGCTCGGCGGGTCGCCCCGTGCCATTCCCACCAGACTACGCCAAGACCCACTGGTCCCACTAATGCTGCGACTACCATCACCTCTGCCCGGCTATGCACTTGCTGACCCCTGAACGCAATCCAACCGAGGTTGGATTACTATGGAGGGTTTTCCGCACATGTGCACGATGGTACCCACCCGGTCGAAATTTATGACAAATTTGTGCCATGAAATTTCTACCACCAGTAAATAATTATTAGCCCTGTGTAGGAAAAGACATGGTGGGATCAATTGGAAGAGCTCATCAGAACACTCATCTTTTTTTTTTATACTACGTAGGTGGCAGACAAGCACACGGCCCACCTAATGGAAAGCGGCCACCGTGGCCTATGAACGTGTGCAACACTAAGGGTGTCACACACGCGCTGCCCACCCTGAAGGGAAAGGAGGAGAGGTGGGAAGGGGTGGGGAGGCTAGGAAGGGGAGGGAAATGAGGGGTACAGTGATCTCTGGCTACCCTACTTACCGGCGGGAACACAACACGGTTATTATGACCGCGGTCTCTGTAGGGCGGAGGTACTTCCCCAGTTGGACAGCTCATTTCGGACGGGAGATACCGTCGTGTCCTACATCTTGGTATAGGCGGTAAAAAACTGCCAATGAGACTGTCTCTACGCAGCTGCAGAGGCTCGAAACTTTTGATGACTTGGTGACTTTATCCAAATTTAATATCTTTTACTCTAGAAAACTGCGAAAGTAGGCAAATAGCGAAAATAATTTATTTACATATGGCGTTGCAGGATCTTTTCGAGGTAGAGTAAGTAGTCGTACGCTCTCTGTTAATAATTATTTATATAGCAGTCCAGACAAGACTGTATCTTTTATTTACAGGTACGGAAGCTTACCAACTTAGTCGGGAAAAATAGATCCTCTGTAAAAATTATTACAGTCCTGGGAATTAAGTCTAGACAAGACGCCATGCTGTTTTAGCTGGTACAAAACGGATATGACCACTTTGTCACACTCAACGGGTGCTACTACCCGCCGAGCGTATAACAAAGTGATTTACTGGTACTTTGGCAATAATATAAAATGTTACGTAGTTTGTCAGTTAATTTATTCTTAACATAGTTTATATGGTAACCTATTGAAATATCGAATTTCTGTTACCCGAATCTTAAAACCCCGAAAACGGTTGGTAGAACTTTTGAAAGACAGATGTAATGAATGACAACTTTCTATAATTCCGTTTTTCATTTCCCAGATGAATCAATTTCCAGGTGCACTAAAACCAAATTTTCAAATAGTATTTTTTTGATTTCCATAGTGTCATAATCCAAATATAGTTATACCAGATTCTCAGAATATTTTTTTTTGTTTCCCATCGTACCATTTTCCAAATAAACTATTACCAAATTTTCATAATCTTTTTATTTGGTTTCCATACAATCGTTTTCCATCTAAACTATATACAGGTATAGTAAAACTCAGTAAATTTATACGATTCATTCATTAGGTAGGTAGCTACAGCAAGTAATTTAGAAATATTAGTTGCTTATTACAGATAGGATTAAGTGTCAAATTCGACTCAGCAGGTTAGGTTAGGTTAGAACTGCGACCCCCGCACGAGCCGAGCGAGCTAGAAAAATTCGACTCAGTATGTTAGGTTAGGTTAGAACTGCCAGAACCGACTCGCTATTGTTTTACTTGCCCATTACAGTCAGGTTAAGTTAAGTACCTACCTTGTAATTTTTCCATTGGATTCATTTTTAAAAATCTGGATATTGTTTGTCTGGATATCAATAAACTGCATTTCAAAAATTTGTGTTTTAAAAATTCGGCTTTCGTGCATTTGGATTACGGTCATCTGGATTTTGTGCATTTAGATTTCGTGTGTCTGGAATTCGTTCGTCTGGATTATAAAACGTCGTACAAAATGAATAAATAGGAAAATGAAATTCGGAGTTGCGATTATATGGCAAATAAAACTTCGTAATTTAGAAAATCAGGATTATGAATAATGGCCAAACGTTTTCTGGATTATGATATTCGGAATATTAAAATTCGGGATTAAGATAGGTAACCAGTTTATATTAATAAGTAATGAAAAAAAAATATTTATACCAATACCTAGGTACACATTGTAATGTGTATCATAAGTAGGTTCATACACGACAAGATTCTCGCTACTGAGAAGAATTTTGCCAGAGACCACATCAGTGACAATAATAAAGTGAAAATATAGTGTACAAATGGATACATCTACCTTTTCAGACTACCCAAAAAAGATCACATCGCAATGTATTATCGCTCATTCATTCCCTGAACCTTTTTCCCAACTCAGTTGGGGTCGGCTTTCTAGTCTAACTGTGATGCGGCTGAACTTCGATATTTTCCGTGAAGCGACTGCCATCTGACCTCCACAACCAATGGTCTAATGACCAATGGCGATATCGAAGTTCCAAGTTAGGCTGGTTGGACTTTTGAGGGCTCCAACTACCCGTAACGACTGCCATAGATATTTGGTAACCGGGACCGACGGCTTAACGTGCTCTCCGAGGCACTTATAAACCTGCGATAAATACACACATAACTTCGAAAAGCATCGAAAAGTCATTGGTGTGTGCCATGGTAAACCTGGGATCGAACTCGAGACCTCGTCTCAGCAGTCCATTACCCATACCACTAGGCTACCGCGGCTTGTGTGTATTGTGTGTGGCGCGCAATGTATTATCGCTATGTTATGACAATTAAGAAACTAATAACAATCATATCTGTTCATCATCTGTAAGTTCAATCATATTTATGATGCACTTACTGTATGATTAAAAATAATATATGTACTGTACAAAATGGGTATTACATACAACCTTTTGATTAAAAATGGTTGTCATCATTATACATGATAAATAATTGGGTTAAATAATTTTTCAGAATTAGGCAGGCACAAAATTATAAAAGATAATGCGTAACTACTTTTTGTCTGAATAACTGTAAAAAATATAGAAAATGAGAAATGAAAAATTGTCAGCATTTGGTACCAAATATAATTTATTATTTTTGCGAATAAGATTATTTACATATAATAGAAGACCAGCAATTTTTATCAAAGGATGTTTTTAGTTTATTCTAATTAGTCTCATGGCTAAGTTTCAAACATGATCATTAAAGTTTATCATTAATTTTATTGAAACATTTTCATTATTTAACATTTACATCATTCTTATTTTACGTATTTATCATTATTTAGCAGATAAGTACTGGACTATTTTACTACATTTGCGACCTTTTAATATCTAAATGCAGTGCAGTGTGGCACACTGTTTTTAATGAATACACGTTATGAATGTTTTTCTTTCGTATGAGTATTTGCATAACTTATGCATCTTATATAGGTGTAAAAAATAAAAAAGTAATTAAAAGTGATGACTATCTGTTTATCGTACTAAGATGCTAATATTCTAATTCAAATTCAAAATAGCCTATATTATCTGATACATGACATGCAACTATATACCACTCATTCATTTTCATTTCATTATTTTAGCTATTAATTAATTCCATAAACGTTCATGCAAAAACTATCAAACGTGCGAACCAAATGAATGGACAATAAAGTTTGTTCTCTGATCTTGCAGCCGGTTTGGACAGTTTGGACTGGCTACTTAGGGATCGTAAATATTTTCCCTCTAGCGAAACCGTATTATAGGGTAGACGTAAAAATATAATAAATCCCGAAAATACACATGAAATTATGAAACTGACACGCGGCCAAAGTCACCGGTGATAGCTAATCCATCATAATTAGACCAGCTACCGTGCTGATACATAATTCAGTATTTTCTGTATCTAATATTAGATAAAGATAAAAAATAAATAAAACTGCCAATTAAAGTGTAAAATATAATTGTCAAATATTTATTTTCTAATAATTACGTATGTCTCACATTAAATATTAATAATAATAGAAAATAGAAGCCATTACGACTACAAATGATACCTATACCTAGTGTGTATTATATGAACGTATCATAGCAATAAACATATTTTCATTTTCCACACAATGGTTTTCCCCGAGTATCTGGGTAATTTCACCGAACGCATTTTTAGAGTTTCTTCGCATGAAATCACTATGTAAAACGTTTATCTATGACCACTCTATTTTTTTTCATGTAATACGAACACTAGCTTATATGAAGTCACTACTGAAAATACATTTCTCTTAAACATAAAATTTAAAAAAAATTAAAATATGCTAGATTCCAATAACGGTGGCGTGTCCGCGATGCACCTTTAAGCGCATTTACCTCTTTAAGTCCGCTATGATTGCAAATTTAGTACTTAAATTAAGATTATTATGTTAATTAATATATGAAGCAACCATATTTACTGCTTTCATTACTTCTATTATAACGCAGACATCGTGACAATGTCGATAAGGAACGTCCGCGCCTAAAGTGCAATTTCGGTGTGTTTTTTTTAAACCCTTATACAACGTATACACGTCAATTAAAACGATCTATCTTCTTACGCACGCGGAGTTCCAGTCATGCTCTTGCGTTTACGCAGTAATGGCATGTCCGATTCTGCCCAGTTTTCCCGCTAATACGTAAGTACCTTCTTATTTCTAAGAGGGAGTACGAAATTTTACAATCACGGTGGGTTACTGTATGAATGAATATTTGGTTTTAACATTACGATTTGCGAGTATGTTATGTGTTGTTAGGTACCCTCAGCAATCATACATTTCATGTGACGAATGCATCACTGAGTTTTGTTTAATTTCATTTTTTCTTGATGTTTCTAACTTCGGTGGTGCAATATCGGTGGTTTCGGTGGTAGATTTATTGCCACCTATATTGCATCAATACTAAAATGGCTATGAGTTTCCATATCTTTGGTAAGATATTTACTCACAAGGTAATAAATAATAAAATTACTCATTTTTTTGTTATAATTAACGTATTTACTATTACTACTGAGAGTGGGGCAATATGGGTATGGGAGGCGTATCCGAAGGGGTTGGAGGCTGGCCGACTTTCTTGAGAAAGAGCGACTCTTTATGATGAACTCTTTCTTCAAAAACCGCCCCACAGGAAATGGACCTGGATGGGCCCCGGTGGTCGTACAAAAAATGAGATTGACTTCATCATGACGACGCATAGACGGATATTCAATGATGTCTCAGTGATCCATGGGGTGAAAACCGGAAGTGATCACCTAATGGTTAGAGGCACATTGAATATTAATGTTAAACTGGAGAGATCCCGTCTGATGAGGTCTACGCTCCGACCTAGAGCTTCCCATATACAGTACCCCGAGAGCTTTCAACTCGAACTTTCGAATCGCTTCTCTTGCCTAGAAGAATGCAGTACAGTGGACGAGATAAATAACAGGTTGGTTGAAGCTGTCCATTCAGTGGGCTCCAAATTCTTCAGGCCCCGTCGAAGAGATAGACCACAGAAGCTCACCGATCACACCCTCAAACTCATGGCCGAACGACGCTCTATGAGGCTGCAGTCTACCAATGACGCTGAAGCACATCGGCAGCTCAATAGATGTATCCAGCAGTCTTTGCGACACGACATCCGTGCCTTTAATACTCAATGTATTAAAGAAACGATTGAGCGAAATAAAGGCTCCAAAGTGTTCGCAAGAGACTTGTCTATTGGGCAGAGCCAGTTGATAAAACTGAAGAGGAAGGACGGCAGTGTCGTGTCGACTAAGGGAGATGTTTTGAGGGGGATCGAGGGGTTTTATGGACAGCTTTATACCTCAGTCACTAAGCCTGCTACTGATATGGTTAAAGATCCAAGAGCCAAGCTAACCCGACACTACACCGAGGATATCCCGGACATCAGCCTGTACGAGATTAGGGTGGCCCTCAAGCAGCTTAAAAATAACAAGGCACCAGGAGAAGACGGAATCACTTCGGAACTTCTGAAAGCGGGTGGAACACCGATACTTAAAGTCCTTCAGAAGCTCTTCAACTCCGTCTTATTCGAAGGTACTACGCCGGAAGCATGGAACAGAAGCGTAGAAGTCTTGTTCTTCAAGAAAGGTGACAAAGCCAGAACTACAGACCTATCTCGCTTCTGAGCCATGTTTATAAGCTGTTTTCGAAGGTTATCACGAATCGTCTCGAACGCAGGTTTGATGACTTCCAGCCGCCCGAACAAGCCGGTTTCCGAAAAGGTTATAGTACCGCAGACCACATTCATACGCTGCGGCAAGTCATACAGAAGACTCAGGAGTATAACTCGCCACTATGTCTAGCGTTTGTGGACTACGAGAAAGCCTTTGATTCGATCGAGACACGGGCAGTGCTACAATCTCTCCAGCGGTGTCATATAGACTACCGGTACATCGAAGTGCTGAAGTGTTTGTATAAAAACGCCACTATGTCAGTCCGAGTACAAGATCAGAGCACAGCGGCGATACTGTTGCAGAGGGGAGTGAGATAAGGAGATGTAATATCCCCGAAGCTCTTCACCAATGCAATGGAGGATGCCGTTAAGCTACTGAAATGGAAAGGTCTTGGCATTAATGTTAATGGCGAATACATCACTCACCTTCGTTTTGCCGACGATATCGTGCTCAGTGCAGGATCGCTGGAGGATCTTAACACAATGCTCGACGACCTCAACCGAGTCTCTCAACAGGTGGGCCTCAAGATGAATATGGACAAGACCCAGGTTATGGCGAATGCTCATATTCTAAGGCCCTCCCCAGTGTCAGTTGAAGGCTCGACCCTCGAAGTTGTAGACAAGTACGTCTACCTTGGACAGATGGTCCGATTAGACGGATCAAACTTCGAGGCGGAGGTCAATCGTCGAATCCAACTCGGCTGGGCAGCGTTCGGGAAGTTACACAGCGTCTTCTCGTCCAAAATACCTCAGTGCTTAAAGACAAAAGTCTTTAATCAGTGCGTGTTGCCCGTGATGACCTATGGCGCCGAGACGTGGACCCTCACTATGCCTCATAAGAAGCTCAAGGTCGCACAGCGAGCTATGGAAAGGGTTATAATCTAGGCTAGGCTCGGAATCTCTCTGCTGGATCGAATCAGAAATGAGGAGATCCACAGACGAACGAAAGTGGTCGACATAGCCTACAGGGTTAGTAAGCTGAAGTGGCAGTGGGCGGGGCACGTAGCAAGAAGAACAGATGGCCATTGGAGCCGAAAGGTTCTTGAATGGAGACCGCGTACCGGTAGACGAAGCGTGGGACGGCCTCCTGCGAGATGGACGGACGACAAAAGCAAAATTACCTTTGGCAGCATGATGTAGCATCTGCATCATGCATCCAAGCCGTTAGTACATATTGTTTAGATAAATATATCACAATTTATAATTTCGGTGTGATCTTGCAATTTCGGTGGGTTGACAATTTCGGTGGTTGTTCTATTTTTATAACAAATGCAGTTATTTGTTTCCTTCTAAATATCTAGAATACTAATGTGTTCTAAAAGAACACCATTAAATTTTTTCATCGGTAAACCTATGATTGAAAAATACCACCGAAATTAGCAAAAAATGAGGAATGCGTGAAATTACCCATCTACCTACAGCTTTTGTAACTGTAATTAATGAAAGCAAAATAAAGTATCTTAAAACAGTATGTTATTTATTCTGTTTGGACATTAATTAAAGAGTAATGATATACCGCGGTAGGTATATTACATAAACTGTATATTACATAATAATATACCTACCGCGTAGGTAGGTATATTATACAGGTAGGTATATAGTATATACGTATATTGATGACCGTGGTAGCCTAGTGGTATGAATAATTTGCTGCTAAAAGGAGGTCTCAGATTTGATCCCAGGTTTTCCCATGGCACACACCAATGACTTTTCGATGCTTGTCGAAGTTATGTGTGTATATATCCCAGGTTTATAAGTGCCCGGTTAAGGGCAATAGGCTCGCCACATTGGGACCTAAACAAAAACTGGCGAAATATGAACTTAACACTGAAGGTACATATATTTAAAAACAAATTGTACAAATGATGATGAATGGTGTTATCATGGTAATAATATATATAAATAAATTAATATTCTAGAATATTACGCTATCTTTTTATAGATGTATATATATTCTAGGACAATCCATAAACAATGTCACAAAATTTATTGAATAGCTCATAATCCTCAGCGAAGCTTGTAATATAATAGAAGTGGCCATATACTGTTAGTTAGAGGCCCTTGTCCACCAGATGCCTTTTATTAGTTAGTGTAAGACAAACTACCTAAAACACTCATAAATCTAACACTGGCCTGTGTTAATCGATTGACCAAAGCGGAAGGTGGCCAAAACGTTTTACTATTAAATACCTATTTAAAAGGCAAATTTTCCCGGGAAGTTGGAAAGGATATTAAACTGTATATAATATCCGCTTCTAAGTAATAGTTCTCGACTTTACCAGTCTAAGGAATTTGAATAAATGATTGAATGGAACATAGACATTACAATAATTTAAAACCTTGTTACTTAGGGATTTGATCGAAAACATGTTAATCTGAGTTATGTATGAAAATTTCTTACAAACTGTTGTATCGAAAGAACCTGATAGCTAAAGCTGAAGCTAAGACTTAGACTTAGGCAGCTCTAAACTTCCAATCTCCCTTTTTATTTTCCATTTAAAACTCATATGGTATCTTCCTGGTGCAAGCGTGTTTCTATGTAAGGTTCCACACTCTATCCCACTATAGAACAACCTACACCCATCTGTTTACCGAATATAATTATATTTTGGCGAATAAAATGTTTGCTAAATACATACTTACTAGTGAACTTACCTAAAAAAATACTGCTCAGATTTAAATTGATTTCAAAAAAAAAATCTCTATCTTGAAAACAATTTCACGTTTTAAAAACGTTTTTAGGGAATTTAATTATCTATAATATTGGTTCGTATACAACTAATGAGAAATAAATATGGAATGAAATATTTGAGAAAAAATATTTTATGACGACATTTTTTCAGGTGACGTAGAAGTTTTAAAAAAGCACATAAATGTTTATAAAATTACTGATTTTCAAAACTTTCTATAGCGAAAAGATTTTCTATAGTGATTTGAGTATAAATAAATTGTAATTAATAAAACTAATTGTATATAATATCATTGTCATTGTACCTATTGAAGTTATTTTTTTTTTTATTTTTATAATAATCTTTTTTTATCCTCTTTTTTTCATACTATAAAATATCAGTGTTGTCCATAATACGCAAGTTAAGCAAGTCATTCTGATCCATTTTAGATTTAAATTCTCCAAGGGCCTTTGCGTGATGGACCCATGTCTCGCCTTAAGCCTGATAGTATTTTTAGAGAGAAATAAACTGCATTTTTCAGACCCTCATAGTTATGGTCCGGCCCATAGGAGCCATTATTTTTTCATGAGGCTAACACATGGACACGTTATTATTTTTTCATGACACCAGGCAACTCCTTGTGGACACACTAATTTTGAATTATATCAACCCCACACGTGAGTGGCAAGGTAACTTGCAAAGGAACAATAGATCGAATTTCGACCTTTCAAAACGGAAGTTAGTCATATTAAAGGAGAAATGTAATTATTATTATTTCTTATACTATACACTACATATTTTTAGCAAATAAAAATACATACTTTACATAGCCGTCTTTACATATTCGGGTATATTGCCGTATTGTTCGACCGTGGACGAGTGGTGGGAGGGAACCATGACATCCACAGTCGAACTATCTTAAAGATAACAACAGCGAAATATCCTGCACCCTTTTAAGTAAGTAGGAATAAAGAACCTCTTCCCCTCGGGAGATATTTCGTATATGCAATATTCCGCAAGTGCGAAGAACAAACCTCGACACATGTTGCATCAACAGAGCGAGTCGCTTTGTACGATTAGTCATCGTATCTTCAGTAGCTAATGCTTTTCAAATGGTTCACTATCCGTGTCCTCCTCTGTCCTTCTCCATACCTCCAATTCCACTATTTGGAAAATACTAGGTAATAAAGAACTTTTACTTAGCGGTCCAGATATAAAAGGAGAAAAAATTAGGTGAAACCTATGCAACTCGCAAAGAGCTCTACCACCGTTGTGATTGAATGAGAACGATAACTTATAAAAGCTATTAAGTAACTCCCACAGGAGTGATTCATATAAATATGAGTATTATATAATGGCAAGACTTTATTTCTTTTCTCCTACTACTCCTACATTACCTTCGTAAATACATCTCATAGACGTATCAGATTTTCGATAACACAAACCAATCTGTAAAAGTTCAAAATACTTTTTATTTTTTCCTTTGAAGATTGGCCTAAGGTTGTGGTTATTTATCTCTAAAACTTTTAAAACTTCGATCTACAGTTGATACGTGTAAGTTTTTCACAAAAGTTTCTTTATCACGTTTTCTTTTCAAAGAATCGGAAATATAATCTGTTTAATACAATCGAATAGGTTTCTAAAAGTTTTTCTAAGAAGATATAAGATATTACCTTCGGTTTCAATTTTGGAACATAAAAGAATTCTCAGACCCTCAGACGCTCAGACCCAGCCAACTATCGGCCCATAGCCGTCACCTCAGTGCTGTGCAAGGTCTTCGAGCACCTTATCAACACACAGCTCATGCGCCACCTAGAGGATCACTCCCTAATTAATGACCGACAATATGGTTTCAGGCCGAAACGGTCAACGGGTGATCTTCTGGCGTATGTTACCCATCTTTGGGGTGAGGCTATGGACAAGCATGGTGAGTCACTGGCTATTAGCCTAGACATCGCCAAAGCGTTCGATAGAGTCTGGCACAAATCGCTTCTTTCCAAACTACCAGCCTTCGGTCTGCCTCTTAGACTGTGCAATTGGGTTGCTAGCTTCCTGCAGGGGCGCCGTATTCGCGTTCTCTGTGATGGACGAGCATCGGAGTTCCTGCAGGTAAATGCTGGTGTGCCGCAGGGGTCCGTCTTATCACCCACTCTCTTTCTTCTGCATATCAATGACATGCTGTCCACCGGCAGCATCCACTGCTATGCAGACGATAGCACTGTACACGGGAGCTACCACGGACATTCTGCGGCCAAGCAGTCCGATATAGCGGAAAAGAGGCGACTTCTTGTCACTGGGCTTGACCGGATCCTCAATCACGTTTCCCAATGGGGATCTGAGAACCTGGTCGAGTTCAATGCCAAGAAGACGCAGGCATGCGCGTTTTCAGCAAAGACATCTCCTTTCCTTCCTCCTCCCACTCTTCAGAGCACACCACTGCCATTACAGGATAACCTCAATATACTCGGTATGGACGTGCGCTGCAAACTGAACAACAAGAACTATATCGAGAGCATCATCAAAACAGCTTCGCGTAAACTCGGAGTCCTGAACAGAGTGAGACGTTTTTTCACGCCGGAGCAGCGGTGTCTTCTTTATAAGACACAAATTCGCTCCTGCGTGGAATACTGCTCGCATCTCTGGGATGGCTCCGCAAAGTACTTATTAGATGCTCTCGACAGGTTGCAGCGACGTGCGGTCCGCATTATTGGGAGTCCCGAGGTCACAGAGTCCCTCGAGCCTTTGCAGATGCGTAGAGATGTTGCGTCCTTGGCAGTATTTTACCGTCTCTACCATGGTGAATGTTCTGATGAGCTCTTCCAACTAATCCCACCCTCCCCTTTCCTACACAGGACAACGCGTACAGGGCTTAGGTGTCACTCGCATACGGTACAGAATATTCCATCAAGAACCAAGCGGTTCGGTGAATCTTTTCTCTGCCGTACCATTAAGTCCTGGAATTCCTTGCCGGCGCACGTGTTTCCTTCTTCCTACAGTCCCGGGTCCTTTAAGCGGGGCGTGAAAAAGCATCTGATGAGGCCGTCAAGCTGAGCGCCACCATTGTAGCACTGAACGTGTTTGCAATGGTGACCCTCTTTCATGGGACTTTGCCTTCAGCTTAACATCAGGCGAGGTGAAGTCAAATTGACGTGCCATAGATAAAAAAAAAAAAAAAAAAAAATTGATTCATATCTGACAATTGTTATTATCTAGACTAATAAGAATAGTGCGCTTGTACTGTATTAGTCTATATTCAAAACTAAGGTTGACAGGTTGAGCAATAATAAATATAATAGAATTACATATTATTATTGATGATGGTGATAAGATTGTTCTTATGAATACGTGTACGGCAGCATTTATTACAATATGAGCTCATGATTCCATGGCTGAATTTTTTTTATTCCGTTACAGCATCCCGAAGAAATCTATTCGTGGAATTTATATGTATATAAATGGCCTGTATACTAAACCATACTAACAATCTCATTTAACAAATTTCAGGATTCAACGTTTTAAACGCGATTGAGTGATAACATGCAGACATTATCCGACCTCCACATTCAGAACATTCAGACCTCCGTGGCGTAGCGGTAGTGAACGCGACTGCTACGCAGGAGGCGCGTGTTCGATTCCCGTTCAGTGCAAATATTTGTGTGCTTGAATATGAATACCTGCATTGGTGTTTCTATGTATAATATGTATGTATTTACAAAAAAATGTATCTATGTATGTTTATCCGCATTCTGGAACCCGTAACACAAGCTAGTTAAACTATGCTTACCATAGGTCTAGGTGACGTTGTGTAGATTGTCCTAGATTTAGTATTTGTTTATTTATTATTTTCACATACTTTTCTGCCATACGAATCAAAGTTTAAATCTAGCGGCTCACCTCTCTGACGTATGATCTGATTGAAGGCTTCTTCGTATATCTGACGTGATTTTGGTTGAGCAATGATATCTGTGGCTAAGCTAAAAGATTTTGCGTTATCTGATGGCAGTTGATTTGTTTTGGTGTATGTTTGAATATTCTCTTTGTTTTACGTATTGGTTATTTTATTTTGTTTTTGTGGTTTTTTTTTGTGACAGTGTTGTAAAAGTTACTAAGTTAATTGGATTAGATATCCACAGGACAGGCTATCCTAGTGTGGGACCACTGGATATATGTTTATTTGTAATTAATTTTTACGGAAGTAAATGTTTTTTTTATTATTATTATATACATTTTTGGTAGCACACTTGTACCGCAACAGTTATATATCAATATAAACCTTTGAGAATCAAAATCAGAATAACATTTATTTGTCTACTTCAAGTATTACAAAATGTCTCAGTGGCCGGTGGGCCCCGTGCAGAGGTGTGTCAGTTAACGTATGTCCTAATGGAACACCAAATTTCGTGTTTTATTTATATTGCGTGTTTACAATTTACTTAACTAAGGGATTATTGTTAATTTTATTTTATTTTGTCTGTAGGCCATCGCTGAATCTTTCGCGTATAACCTTTGAGAATGCCACCGGTTAGGTACAATAATAATAAACACAAGTGTGATCAATAATATATAACAATAAGTTCCATCAAGTGACATCAATCAACAGTATACATACTTTTCTGCCACTCTATTAGCAGTGTTCAATCCCCGATATTAAATATTTCCAAAGAGCGCTCAATTCCCTGTATGTAATTATCGCAGTGATAATTTACGCAGTGATAAGTTAAAATTTAAAACGTTTTAAAAAATAACACCATACCTGGCCCCTCATTTTCATTTAAGTATCATTTTCAAAATTAGATAAACCTGTGAAAGCTTCCGGCCCTTCAACCTTGATGTAACAGTAAATCAGTCAACGAAGTTTAAATTTAGAGTCATGCAAAACGAGCAAAATTTCTGCCTACGAGTAACCTTGATATGGTTTTTGTTTATTTCCAGCTTTTGACGGAAGGTGATTTTATCTACATAAATGAATTTGGTTCCTTAGTACCTACGAATTTGTATAGTTATAGAACTCAATATTTTTAATAGACCTTAACTAGGTTGAGTGCATAAAACTTACACAATGAAAAAAAATACGGGAATAAAATCTGCGACCAATCCCTAATAGGGAGAATATTCTAGATGTTATTTATTAGTTCATGTGGCAAGTGGTAAGTAAGAGAAGAGACTAGAGACTAAACTTTACAAATCCCGTCTAGACCTTCATTTTTTCCAATTTAGAATCAATTAAAAATATTTTTTCATATATATCCTTCTCCTTTTTAACTATAGTAATACTACAAGATTTTGCTTACTTACTCTCTCGTCTATTTCGTATTTTGGTGTTAAAATATAGCAACAAAATGTTATACAATATTATGTTATGGTTGCATTAAATTTTGGACCTTAATTTGAGACTTTATCTCTATTTATTTATCTTCACCTTTTCCCTTAGTTTATCGCAGTCCACTGCTCGACATAGACCTCTCCTCTCAAGGTAAATGTAAGCCCATCCCCCAGCCAGATGGACTGACGACTTGAAAAAGAGTAGTTAAGAAAGAGTGAATACGAAAAGGGCACATTAGGAAATGCCTATATAATAATACTTGCTATCTAATTACTTCCTACAGTCCTTCAGTTCAGGGTCCTTTAAGTGGGGCGTGAAAAAGCATCTGATGAGGCCGTCAAGCTAAGTGCCACCATTGTAACACTTTACGTGTTTGTAATGGTGACCTTCGTTCCTGGGACTTCACCTTGAGCTTACCATCAGGCGAGGTGTAGTCAAATTGACGGGTCCTAAATTAAAAAATAAATAAAAAATTGTTCCGTTTCCATCCATATTTTATGCCCAACTTAAAAAATATGGCACGGTATACCCTTGAAACTTAATTGATTCGCTTCGTAGTAGGAGAAAAGAATATAGTTTTTCTCGTTCCTGTGATATGTCAAAGGAATTTCACTACTGTTTGAGCTAAATGTACTTTTGGCCACTTACAAGGTTTCACTGTAAAATACATGTGTTATACCTAATATAATGTGGTTATTTACTACACTATAACATTAGTTTAGGTTGCGAAGGGTGTAGCCCCTAGGCCAACACTAAGCCACGAACATGTTTATTCTGCATACACAGTTACGCACGAATACTTTAATGGACTTATAATATTAAGCTTTATATTCTCAATTTATAGAGCTATATTACATTTTAATGTGTGAATGTAGTACTAATGTTAGATATAGGTACATATGTGTCTAAAAAAATATTATTAGTCCAATCTAAACTTGTAGATAGATTTATTTTTTGAGTACCTATGTATGAATAAATCAGTGGTCTTACTCCTGTACTCTATTCGTTTGATACTTAAATATAGGTAAACAATCTTGTGTCAACTTTTTACAAAAATACACATTCAATAAATAAACTAGGCTAACTAACTGACTAACTGGTGGTTTGATACCTGTTTTTAGTTTTTAAAATGCATTTCAAAGCAGAAAAGTATTTTTATAACGAGTTTTTAGACAAAACATATTGAAAAGACAGCCCAAGATTGTTTACGTTTATTGAAGTACTTACACAAATGGACTATAAGTTTGAAACATGTATCGGACAGGTCACAAATCTCAGTGTAAGCGCAAATGTATTTGAGAAAAGTTTTAGACACGTCTAGATACTTGTTCGCAACACAGTGTGAACGGTATAATGTATGGGACATTACAAACAAAGCATGTATGAAACGAGTAATTGTGTTTTACAAATCTATAATAAATCTTCTACAAATTTGTATCAGACAAGTATACAAGTTGTTTCTAGGCAAAAATAAGGGGTAAGGCAACGGACATGCCTTTCAGTACATCACATTCTTATAAATACATATATGGCAATAACTGTCAGTGTAAAAGACGGCTTTCATATCACCACACAGTATAAAACAAAGTCGCGTTCTCTGTCCCTATATCTCTATCTATAGCCTAAGCCTAAGGTATAAAATATATGCTAGTATAATGTTAGGATCGTCAACTGAATACAACAATGGTGGGTGATCTAGTTGGAATAGAGTCTTCCTCGTGGTCCCGGAGTAAAAACTGCGTGCACCACAAGGAAGTTGCCGTTTTACATCATATCTATATCTTATTTTATAGGTAGAGATCCAGTGACTAAGATGCATATAAAGATGGGCCGCAATGAGATAATATTTATGATAAAACTTGCGATATAAAACAATTTTAGTTAACCCAAATTAGAAAAAAGTAAAAAAGGTAGCTACAAAATAAAAATTAAGTGTTGTTTTCAGCAGGTGGGTTAGACTTGTAACAGCATCGATTGGATTCAATTTTCCACACACGTATCATTATAAATAGGTTCTACATATTATCTCGCTGCGATTACGGAAACTGAACACAATTTCACATATTACAACGTATGAATGTCTCATTAGACGATGAACATTGCAATTTTAGAGCAATTGGTTCGCTAATTATTCGTAACGATATAGATTGGAAGAAGTGAGTGTTCAAAAAGGAACTTGAAGCCGCGATCAGTCTCTAATAGAAGGAATAAACTGACCAATTGAGCTACATGAACACGTCGTAAGCATGAGCATTGAAAATTTTCTTACACAGCCATCTTAGGCGATGGTGTAGTCATCTACCAATATTCTGAGGTACAATCGCGTTGTGTTCAGGTATTTATGCACTCTAGTGGCTGACGTATGTGAAGGATAATAAATTACTACCATCTCTTAAGCCCAATGCAACTCTACAAGCCAGTATCACTGCTTAATAACGAATTCATCTGATAAATTCTCTACTGTTGGTAATAAATTTTATACATTGGCATTGTTGAAAGCTTTTCTTCTTTATCTTTCACTATTTGCATCGATCCCGCCGGTTCAATTACTTCTGAACTAAATAATGAAATAACACCAAATAGAAATTCGTTAAAGATAGTTGACAGACTGTATGCATTTATATCTGACTAATATATAAAGAACTAATATACAAGTAACCGCGGTAGTCTAGTGGTAGGTATGGGTGTTAGACGGAGACGAGGTCTCGAGTTCGATCCCAGGTTTTATCATGGCATACACCAATAACTTTTCGATGCTTTTCGAAGTTTTGTGAGTATTTATCGCAAGTTTATAAGTGCCCGGTTAATGGCAATAGGCTCGCCACCTATTACATTGGGACCTAAACATAAACTGGCGAAATGTGGGTGCTAGCAACTCTGCCAACCCCTTCAGGGATATAGGTGTGAGTTTATGTTATGTAATATACAAAAAAAGTAAAAAAAACGTAACTACGACAAAAGCGACGACGAATGTTGATCAGTTCCGTAATGTGATATTGACATGCCGACAGACGTGATTGTCTCAAGAATTACTACAATCGAAATAGTTATTTAGCAATTCTATATTTTTTCTGTTCATATTTCATCCATTTAGAGTGCGATTCTCGGGTTTTCTTGTAAATTTATGCATAATAAAGGCTTGTCTCAACTTTATCAGATCCACCGACCATACCACTGCAGCACTGGTGGATGGTGGTATAGGGGATCCAAAACCTTACCACCATAGAAGTAATAGAGATGTGACAAAATCTTGAAAATCTATACAAATTAATACAGTTGCAAGTTTAAAATTCATGTAAAAACTAGATTAGCGTTTCAAACGTTAGAAACGAAATATCGATAAGGTCGAGCTTGTTTGATGATTGCTTGTGTAGATAGGTATATTCTTCTTGATCTTTATGTGATAGTTAATAATAAAAATTGTTCGGTCAGTGGGTAATAATTTCCTTAGGTATTTTCTTCAACTCCAAATGTAAATCGAAATATATATATTCGATTTACTAACGTATCAGGTTATAAAGTATTAAGATTGGGACTCATTCAATCATGTTAAGTTGCAAGTTTAAGCGTAGGAAATATTTTTGGAAATTGGACTTGAAGGGCTAATTTTATTTTCGTTTCATATATTTTACAATCTAAATTTAGCGAAACGAATCATTAATTTAACACATGTACATGACATGCAGGCAGAGATAACATGTTTCCACGTGTGTTGATTTTGGCATATGCTTGTATTAATCTATATTATGCTGTATTGTTAAAGTAAGTAAATGATCCGTTTTAAAAGGTCACTGCACACTACATCGTGCCTATTTTTCTAAACAAGAGAAGGAGCTATATATGTAAATTTATTAGAATTATTTGATATCTGTTTTTAATAAAACATGTTTTTGCTTTGTAAAACTATTGTATGACTTTCGATTCACGTTAAACAAGCGTTTTAACAATATTTATATGCACGATTAACAGCTGTTCCATTAATAATTCACATTTCTTTTCTTCTTTTTCTCTCTTCACTACAACAACATAAGATACTGAATTGAATACTTTACGAACATATTTAGATCAACTTACAAATTACAAAATCTAACAACAATCTGCACCGAAAACTTTCGTAAATTGATTTGACGTCTAAAATTAAATGTCGGAAATTAGAAAGTCTCTCGCAAATCTTTCATTGTCATTTAAGCTAAGGAACCTTATTTAAATATGACAATGAAATTGAAAATCATTTCCATCTGTTACTTACCAAAAGACACGTCAATTACGGCAGCATTAAAATTTTCCGAACCGTTGCCGCCGGCTTTTTTGTGTCGTCCGCATCATAAATCATCTAATGCCAACAAACTTGCCACACTTCTACCAATATAGAATTTAAAGTACCTGATTTCGTTAATTATTAGTTTATGAGATCAAAGACTTAAATAAATAGCAGTAATGTCATTTTCTTTCATTATTGAAAGTAAATTATTAAAGTTTTCTTTTTTTAAATCTTGTACACTCACTCAACAGCACAGCACAGCACTATATTAGAAATAAACAACTTATATTTTAATAATGCAATGAATTGAACTCGATCTCAAAAGAAAATTATGATTGTATTCGGAAAAGTAGTGATGACATTCTACGTTCAAAGTTGGGAACATTCTGACGCGTCGGTATAGAGGCGGCCACACGAGCGAGTCTCACAGAATGGACTGGAGTTAGCAACTCGTACTCGGGATGAAATGGGACTAATGCGCATGGTTCGAAGAGAATTCCGAAGCAAAAAAAAACTGAAAATGAACGCAAGTGCTTTTCTCCGTGAATGCATCTTTTGTATTTTACTACTATACCGTCTGATTACTTCTTACGTTGCGTCGTGGTTAAGTATCAAAATCCCGAAATTCATCACACCGATTTTAATATTTGGATGGTTTTCTTTGGGTAATAAAATGGGTAGCCTAGTGGTATGGATAATGGACTGCAGAGACGAGGTCTCGGGTTCGATCCCAGGTTTTACCATGGCACACACCAATGATGTTTCGATGCTTTTCGAAGTTATGTGTGTATTTATCGCAGGCTTATAAGTGCCCGGTTAATGGCAATAGGTTCGCCACCTTAATAGGGAGTCAGGGGCCCGCCTTTTTTCCAGTGTAACTGCTTCGTGGCTAAACTTCGATATTTTCCGTGAAGCGACTGCCATCTTATCAGCCTCCGCAACCTATAGGTATAGGCGATATCGAAGTATTGCGTTTAGACCAGTTGTTGAACTTTTTTAAGCCCCAACTACCCGTAAAGACTGAATTAGATGTTCGTATGACGACAGGGAACGATGGCTTAACGTGCTCTTCGATGCACGACAAGATCAATACACATTACACATCCTAGTCATATTCATGCATACAAATATTTGCACTGAGCGGGAATAGAACCCGCGCCTCCTGATTCACTACCTTCAGGCGACAGAGGCTGTAAGATAGCCCAGTCTAGATTGTAGTAGTATTGTAGTATTGTAATACAGTCTTTCCCCTGGCATCAGGGGCCCTATCTCAGAGTACGGGTTCCCCGTCTTCCAGTCCAAGAGTAACGTGGTTTTTTTTTATTTAGCACACGTTAATTTGACTTCACCCCGCCTGATGGTAAGCTGAAGGCAAAGTCTCAGGAAAGACGGTCACCATTAGAAGCACTTAAACTTCAACTGCCACTGATACCGAGTTATGATTAAATAATTGTCATTTTTAAAAAGGATTACTCGATATTAATACATAAATACACCTTCACTTATCAGACAGATTTCGTCACATATTTTATACATAATATGTAAAAAAGAAACCTCCATGATTGAATTCTGGGGATATCCTCGTGAAATCTACCGGTAAAAGTATCACAAATTTATACGAATATGGCAGATTCGAGTATATCACATAAAATGGTTTGCCGATATAAAAACCGATTTGGACTTTTCTAACAAATCGTTTGATGCATGATTTAAACCGAATTGGCGGCAATAGGCTCGCCCCCTATTACGTGGGACCGAAAATCATAGTCGGCGTAGACTCTTATAAATATTTCAATATAACACTATTGAATAGAATAACTGCAGAACTTCAATATCACCAGTTTGGTTGTGGAGGTCTGATGGCAGTGACTTAACGCAAAATATAATCATATGGTGACGCAAAACGAATATCCAGCCGCATCTTAGTTCAACTAGGAAGCCGACCCCAACTGAGTTCGGAATAGGCTCAGAGAATGATGACGACTATAATATTGAATTCTGTCAATGATATTTTATGTTTTTTTTATAGCACTTAAGTGGCAAACAAGCACACGGCCCACTTCACCATCTTTCAATATTATTTTATGTTAATTTTATGTCAATAAAACGTTAAGCCGTCGCGCGTCGGTCCCGGTTGCCACACAAACATCTACGACAGTCGTTACGGGTAGTTGGAGCCCTCAAAAGTTCAACCAGTCTAACTTGGAACTTCCATATCGCCATTGGTCATTAGAACATTGGTTGTGGAGGTCAGATGGCAGTCGCTTCACGGAAAATATCGAAGTTCAGCCGCATCACCGTTAGAATGGAAAGCCGACCCCAACTGAGTTGGGAAAAGGTTCAGAGAATGATGTTATATCAATAAAACATTAACAATATTATAAAAAGTTTCAACTTTTACGATTGTACCTAAGAGAGTCTTAAAAAAAAGTTTTTGAATTCTCATGAAACTATTTATTGGAAAACAAATCTAATCAAAAGAACATCGAATCTCAAGATTGAATCAAAACTATCTAAGATATAACGCTAAAGGTATAAAGAAATTACATTTTAATTTCTCGTCTAGATTCCCATAAATTTGTATTACAAGACCTAGAGATAATTTAGTTCCCAACAAAATTATGAAGCAGGTAATAAAGAAATATATTTATGACCACGTTTTGCTTACGTATTCACACGGTATGAGTAACGTTTTAGTAAACGTAAGCAAATCTTAATGGTCTCGTAAATAAATCGACTATTAATATCGATACTATGTAAATTTACTACGCAATTTTATTATAAACGAATTGATCTTTGAGCAAATTTGAATTTGATTTATACAGTTCTAATTCATTGAGGTGTTTTATAGGAAATAAATTTAACCTGTGTTTATTATTCCAATTTTCTACTAGATACATTTTATTATCTTATTCATATAAAAAGTTCATAAAATCTACAGTCAGTTTATCAACTTTCATTATTTACGTTGATAAAATATTTTCACTTCTAGACAATTTATTTCAATATAGAACATGAAAAAAATGGGTTTCTTGATTCCCTCCGGTCTCAATTTCATCTAAAAAATTACATGTTTAGCAAATTTCATAAAACTTATTATTAAAGATGATTTAGAGTTATATACGCGTGAACCAGCCGTTACACAATACAGGTTATAATTGTGAAAACCAAAGTAACTGGGTATGATAACTCCAGATTTATGAAAACTCCAATTGGCATGATATCTTATCGTTCATCGATTTTAAAAATGGTTGTAAACATAATAATTTTGTTTAAAAAGTAGTATTAGCACACAAAAATCTCGTAATAAGGTTTTTGTTTACAAGAAAATAATACGAAATAAGTGACTTAATCTTGCACGGCGAGTTTCAGCGGATAGAAGCTATTTCTGAATTATCCAATTTATTTTAGTGAAGAACACTTTTACATAAGTTTTTAAGTCTATTTGAGTGTATAGAAAATTACACAGTGTTTCGGAGTTTTAAAATTCGTAATCTAAAAAATGTATACACTCATTTCATGGACTGTGCGTACAGTAAAATGTTATGGCAACTGTGTTTTATTACTACCTTGAGTGTAAAAATAAATTCTCAATATTTACCTATTGATTAAATTAACGTTGACTCATAGAGTATTGAAACTGTGTGAAGTATCCGCCGATTTTAAATAAAGAACGTTTATTTCTTTTCTTTCACATTTTTTTATTTCAGGGACATCAGTTCTCGGTAAGCACTGTGTCAACGTGTCAACTTCAAGACCCTTCTTAGCATACTTTAGACACCAAACATGAAAATAGCTGGTTCTTTAATATTTTTATTGCATAAGTTATCGCCAAAAAATACTGTAGTAGGTAGTTTCAAATTAACCTTAGTTTTTTTAAATAATTCTAATAGTTTATTAATTGCTGTAATACATACAAAGTATCTGAGTATGTGAATTTGTACAATCTCTAGATTGACTGACTCTATTTTGAGATACTTTTACCAATTGAAATTCACACAATTTTTGAGTATGATAACATAAAAGAAAGTCGAAAAACCTGTTAGTACACCATGTAGACACGAGAAAGGCGGACCGATTCACGCACAAGCTGCGGAATAAACTCCTTGCTATGGTTTTTCCAAGCGACTAAAATATGGGGTTCTTCAAGAAAGGTATTAAAAGGTTTTTACAAGGTCGGAAGCACGGGTGAGACGCCTCTGATGTTTCAAACGTCCATAGACCTCAGTGACCACGTTCCATTAGATCGGTCACTTAAGTGATATAAAAAAATGTATATTACGATTTCGAGAGTACCGCGAGGGCAGGGAATTGTTGATGTTCAGTGAATGGCCTTTTGCGATAGGTAATTACCAATTATTGTATACTACCAATATATATATATACTTTATCCCAAATAACTTATGCCTACTAGAAAACATAGAAGTCATTGACATTGACATTAATAATATTGTTCAATTACTATGTATTTAAGAAAAAATCAGATATTTCAATATTCACATTTCTCGAGAATCACGGGTGGAGCCTCCTAGCACCCTAGCAGAAGCAAGCCGCGGTGGCGGTGCAATGTGAGCCTCCCCATACACGGGGGCTAGATGGGAACCCCGTGGTCCCCACACCCGAACAGAGTCCCGGGTCTGCCAGGGTATGAGGGATATGTTGGCTGCTATCTCACCTTCGGCAACTAAAGACCCAAAGACGGCGCGCGTTTTAGTATGTTCGAGTTCGACATAACCTTTTACCGAGGATTTTCGCACGGTTAAAAAAAGTATTGACATTTCTTATTCAAGCGAAACCCTTATTTATACCATACAAGTGCTCACGTGATAAATAATGGTTACCATCATTACATTACCGACATGACACATTTAGATATATGAAGCGTCTAAGTAAGGATATTATTACGTATTGTGATAGAAATTGCTGATGACTTTAATACACAGTGTGTTAAAGTCAATCGTAAAAGGCAGGTTTCATAATTACTTACTCATTTTAAAAAGATTTTTTTTTAATTTATAGTTCGTTGAACAATTAGGTTATTTGACAGATGGGTTACAGCTGTACGTTTATTTGCCCTGCTAGAAAGGTCACGCCCCAGCTTTGCCATTTTTTTTTAGCCAGCTGGTATACCTGATCAGCATATACATATACAGCATATATATACCAGCTGGCTAATGAGGTTGATGTTAATTCAGTAGATCTTGGTCCAGTCCACCTATTCAAAACGATGTAAAAACTTTAAATATACCTTTATATATAGTACTTCAACAAAATAATGTTGATGAAAGACCAAACTGACAAAATTTTATGTTAAAGTTACAAATTTCATTAGACAAAGTTTTCCAAGTTAAATATTAACCACAATTTATGTTTTACACAATTATATTTTCCACAGTTTGCCTCTTACAAGAAAAATAGCCTCCATTAAGTCAATAATAAGTATTCACTGCCACGTCTTCAAAGTTTTTGAACAAATATTGAAACCGGACATCTTTTGAAAATATTTTTGTTATTCTTTTCTCGTTTTGTTTGTCCTTAAAGTTGAAAAAATACTTTCTTAGGTACTGATAAATATGCGTATTTAAAGTATGCTTTGACAATCAAGTCACTTAGTATCTAATAGTTTGAATAATTCTCTCAGTTTTTACTAACCGAGTTCAAAAGTGAAGAAAGTTCACAATTCGGACTTTTAACAAACTCCTGAAATATTTTACAGCTGCTAAGAGCGTATCACCAGCAAAGTATTCATAGCACAAGCCGATCTCAACTGTAAGCGGTAGACTCACTGATTGATGACAGAAGATTTGGCTCAAGTTTTTTCTCGAAGAACAGTCGGCATTTGCCACACTAAAAGATAAGAAAACCCAATTCATAAAGATTTTTTTACACTACTTAGGTGACAGACAAGCGCACGGCCCATGCTATGGAAAGTGGCATTTGGACGTTTTCACCAGTCACACTCGTGCTGCCTACCACATAGAGGGGAGGAGGAAGGGGGGAGAATGAAGGTTATGAGAGTTTCTATACTGTCGGCGCAGAATACAATGTAGGGTTTTTCGGTTTTCCCACTGGCAATACAAAAACCTCTCCAGTGAGGTCTGACTACCCAACTCACTGCCGGAAACACAACACAAGGTTATTATTAAGCGCGGCATTCTGTAGGGCGCAGGTACTTCCCCAGTCAGACTGGTGAATTAAGATGGGATATATCGTCATGCCCTACCTCCGTCAGAACCGTTATCCAATAAGAGTATGAGAGCGGATCCTAGAGTTGAAAATACAAAATCTGTAAGCAAGAGGGGTGACTATGGGATGATGATGATGATATAGCTGCTAAAAGCCTACGTAATATAAGTTACAGTCATTGTTACCATCATGTTTTATGAAGTGAAGTTTTATTTCTTCTAAACAAGTTCGGCTCGTGTGAAATGCTTGAATTGCTTGAATGAATTTATGGAAACCTATTTCAGGGATAAAAGGAGTCTTTGTTATTCAAGACTTGTTCACGTTGACCAAAAATCGTTCAATCGTTTGAGCCACGGAATAAATACACATACATACATACACACCGACTTCATTGTTCTGTAGTTTGAGCGTCATGAAGATTATCCAAACATTTTTTAGATGGCCTGGTCGCAGGTTAAACCACTGTCCTGTCGGGTCATTTCCTTTTTCCAATATTAAATCAACATCCAAACCTCTTCAAAAACTTTCTCATTTGTAATATTAGTAGGATCACATTTTTATTTTCACATTTTTATAGATGGCTTTAGATTATACTCGTATTTCTAACTTTGATGAGAAAGTCAAAGTTTTCAATTGGTTATTATACTCGTATCAGTAGAGATACAAATTATATTTAAAAATTTAAATTACTCGAAACGAAACAGCCTCCTGAAGAAAATTTACGTGAATGTTAAACATGTATGAACTGTTGAAATAGTTTTATGTCATATCTAATTGCATTATATATAATTTGAATTTACAGTAAATAAATGTTGGATATGCACGCCGATGTTTCATAATATCAATTTAGCAAGCATAGCAAGGAATCGGGCCAACCTTATCCAAATTTATTGAGCTGCTACATTTTCGGTTAGAAAATTATTTTATGCATAGGTACCCAATTTTTGTACAAAGTGCCCGATCGGCGGCAATGGGCTTGACAGGGGGCAAGATAGGGGCCAGATTATTACGTGGGTTCGAAAATCATGGTTGGCGAAATGTGGGTGTTTAATACAGTTCTGTGTAACCCTTCGGGGATTACAGGCGTGATCATGTGTATGTATGTATGTGTCGCAGTAAGGTAGTTATAACCGTAATATAATTATATCCCTAGGGATACTGAAACATAGTATACGAAAACGATTCATTACTGTTTCACTAGGAATATATTTATAAAACGGTCCAAGTTTAGTGATATACGGAAGACGGCTATAACTATCTTACTGCGACATATGTACCATACTGAAAACTTCATATAGCAATTCCACTATTGCTATGACACATAGTACTGCTAATGATTATGGCTTATATAGAGGCCGCTACCGATACGCTTATCGAAACGTCGAGGTAATGAATGTACTCGTACAAGTGGATACTTCAGCGCAGGCAAAAGAGAATTTCCATGACAGCACTAATCCGACTACACTTGAAAGAAGATTATTTGATTAGAAATATCTAGTGATTTTATAAATGTAAGCGAAGTACCCAGTAGGTTTGTCTATTAAAAGGACATTTGAGGGAGGTATTTTCTTTATCTTGAGCAAGCTTAAATGGATGACTTATTTATTACTATCATTGTCTTTTACTAATATAATTTACTTAAGCTTTCAAGATTTGATTAGGAAATAATTTAAGGCAATTTACACATACACAATTTTTTTTTCTTGAAAATTGTGTTACAAAAAACCGTTTTTGATATTTCATTTAGGTACTGCTTTTTATTGACACTAAATATATTCAATACTGCAATTCTTCTAATCAGTCTTATTTTAATAATAATAAATATACTTTATTGTACACCAAAGCAAACAAAAACAATAAAGAGTTACATAGTTGGACATAGTAGATATTATACAATGGGCGGCATTGTTCCATATAGCAATCTCTTCCAGGCAACCTTTACAGCAATCATATTACAGTGTTTAACTAATTATGCGTTTCAGCTCTTCATAACCACTTAGCTTCAAGAGATTGGTTGAGGTTATATAAACGTTACTTTAATACTACTCTAGTAGTTGATCAAAGCAGATGTAAAATATTAATAGATATCAACGTCTTCTTGCATTAATGTCTGTTTTCGTGAATTAGCTCTCGCCTCGGTAGAGTGAGTAGGTAATTGCATCAAGAAGCATTTCGTTTATTTCCTAGCTTCTAATGTTTTCTATAACTGTATGTCTGTTATACATATATACTGAGAAATGTATTCTACAATAGACATAATTAATAGGCATAGACAATTATTTAGGCATTCTAAGAGGTTCAGCTCTTAGAATGCCTAAATAATGGTCTATGCGATGCCATCTCTCATTTTTATTCTCATTACAGAATTTATTATCCTTCGAACTCCTTCAATTTGCCTCTTATTAAATTCCTCGTTTATTTCAAGACAGATTAACCTTCTAAAGGACTTACAGATTGTCATGGTGGACGTTTTTATTTATTACTGTTGACCCTGAAGTATAAAGGTCAAGTCATAACAGGGACAACGCGTAATGCGGGAGATGGTCAAATGATAAATTTAGCGACTTGCATGCACATGTTTATTTGTCTTTTTTTCCGCGCGCAAAATCCCCAAGGATACCAATCTCAGAATGGGTAGGAGAGGTTATGTCGAACTCAAACTAACTAAAACGCACACCGTCTTTGGGTATTTAGTGTGAGATAGTAGCACCCATCTTAAAGAGATCTATACTCAAAATAAAAATTATCTCGAAAGATAACCCTCTTTGAGTATAGGGACCACGGTGTACCCGTTTAACCCCCGGGTATGGGGTGGCGCAGTCTGCGCCGCCGCCGCCGCCCGCCGCAGCCTGTATCTGCTAGTGTGATAAGCCGCTCCACCAATTTTTAGCGAGACTAACGAACAGCAATTCATTTTTATATATAAAGATTCCACAGTTTTAAGAGTGTTTGTCGTTAGAAAAAATCTGACAAGGGACTCATGATTTCTGAACACATCAGACGTAACATTAGACTGTTAGAAATTTCTCTGTCACAATCCTATTAATAGTGTTAATTGAAATTGAAAGCATTATGATGGCCACACGATGTAAATCACTATTTATATTACCAGTGCGAGAAAATAAAACACTGAGCTTAATTAATATCTTACGGATATAAAGTCCCAATGCATTTTCCTTGTCATTGTACAGCAGCATTAAGTGCGGTACACTTGTTTATTACGAGGCAGCTCGGTGGACTATGCATTCTTTGGTCACTAATCCTGTGTAATATTTTAGCACACTCCTTTACTTACAGGGAGACAGTGACAAATATCTGGTAGGATTACGCGAGGAAATGAGGTATGTGTCTGGGGAAATATAATAATATTGAATTGAAGAGCGTATACTAAATTTTCGCGTAATAAGTGAATTCGGTGGCGTGTCAATAATATGAAACGTTTTTATTACACCTCGTAACATCGTACCTAGTATTATTTGTATGAAATTCACAGCTGATATTACGTATATACGTATATATACCAGGTAAGTATCTATAGTATCTCTATATCTTGCTAAACTTGGAGTAAGTAGCTGCTAGTACGACATCTCTCGATATTTGATGCCTGTTTAAGTTAGTTAAAGTTTCAGCGTGATGAAGTTTCCGGTTCCGTTTGATTCGTTTGATATCGTTGAAAGTACTTGGGTATTTTATACTATCCATTTAAGTGGGAAAAGCCATCGCTCTGAATTGGAATATTATTATTCACAATAAGATAAAAATTTACAATATGAACATACACAAATAGCAGAATTACCATGGGCGGCGTTATCGCCAACGGCTATCTCTTCCAGGTAACCTTTAAGTGGACAGAAAAGTACAGAAAAGACAAAACCATGTTAAAATGGTGTGGTTTAATTATAATATATATTAGTACATACAATCTATACTAATATTATAAAAAGGAAAGATTTGTACCTATTTTTGTATGTTTGTATGTTTGTAATGAATAGGCTCAAAAAGTACTGGGCCGATTTAAACAATTCTTTCACCTCTAAAAGGCTACAATATCTAGGTGTAACATAGGCTATATATCATCACGCTACCATACAAGGGAGCGGAGTAATAATCATAAATCTCAATTGATCCGGTAAATTTCTATACATTGGCGCTAATATCGCTAATAATTTCTGTTGTCATGACAGCAAGGAAAAGTAGTATAGAGAGGCAAGTAGTGAATCGAGTAGAGTCGTACAACGCGATAATCGACATCCACGCGGGCGGAGCCGCGAGCAACAGCTAGTAAGTTATATAAATCGAGGGAAGGAAAAAAACAACGAGTTCTAATAAATTTATTAACGTTCACCTAATAAATATATACCAGAACTATAGATAGGTAGGTACATAAAATACTCAATAATTAATTGTGAGAGAAAACAAGATCCGTTTACAGATCCGTTAATTACTGTAAGCAAGATGTTAGATAAAAATCGTTGACCATTTTCTTGAAAATTTTTAACGACATTACCTTGAATTCCAATGGTAATGCATTCCATAAACGCACATTACAGTGAAAGGTTTGTCAAAATAGTCAGTGGAATACATTGGCATCTTCAGTCATGCATTGGTCTTAAATTTTTGGATGACCGTAGGGATTTGGATGACTTGTATATGATTCAAAGATGAACTGGGAACGTTCTTTGTAGTAAAAGTGGCGGGATATTTATTCATGGTATTTGAATATCCAGTATTATTTATTTCTTCTGCCCGTAGACGACGCTGCCAGACGCAATCACTTATTAAAAAGAGCCTTCACATAACTTTCTCGAACATAAAAATTCTAACTCACAATATTTATTTTTTTTGCATTAAATAAATTGTACTATTACTTCATACGCTCATCGGTAAATATTTTAATACTGTACTTAGGGAGTACAGTATCGAAGTGAGTCACATTGGAATCACAATTAGATTTTATCGTGCGTGCGTGCATGGGTGCGTGCGTGTGTGCGCGCGTACGAATGCGCCTCTGCATGTGCCATCGTAGCTCCCAAATGGATGAACCGATTGCTATATAGTTTTTTGTTTGACAGGTGAATTAGTCCGGAGTAGTCAGCTATGTTTCATGAAAATTGATCTGAAATGACCGCCGCCACAGAATGGTGCACTACATATTTTTGCACAAGTCCTTCAATATGGATGTCAAATAAAAGTGTTTTGCTAGTAGAATACGATACACTATGACAAATTTTAAATACAAGATGGCCATCAGATTGTGAATTAACTTTTTTATTTACTAGTCATAATATGGGGATCAAAAAATGAAAGAGCTTGACAAGGAGGTCAATTTAAAAAGTATAAAATTAAAAAAAAAAAATTATACTTCTTAAATTGGCTAATAATTGGGGGGTAGCCCCACAAAATATACCTACCTGCAAAAAGTAAAGTAAGTAAGTAAGCTATCTAACACCACAGTATAACACTGAGGACAGGCAATATAATTAAATGACCAGGACGATTGATTACACAATAATAAAAAAATATGCATGTTTGCGTGGGTGACTTTTCTGCTGTGTTAACCTGAAATATTTAAGCTAATGCAATAAACTTATTAAAAGTAACAAATACTTACAAAATGTAAATAACTGCTGTTAATAGTGTAATAACGCTAGCTGTTAAGTGTATCGTAGAATGTGCACGTAAACATGTCTATGGAATTTCCGCTGTGGTTTGGGTGGTACAGTTGTGTAGCCAAATAAACGGTTTTACCCGACTGTACTAGCGAGCGAAGTTTTTGGCTGAAGTTATCGAATTGAAGCTGAAATATTTTACATTGTATTGAACATTAATATTAGATTTTCTTTTTCTAAATATAATCAGAACGATTATAAGCGTCCATATTGTTGGTGAAAAACCTTTTAAGAAAACTAGTTCTCTAAATGCGCTTCATGAACTATCAAGAAATATAATTATTATTATTTATAATATTGTACTACTTTTGTATCAAAAAAATAACGGCGTGCGTTTTAGTCGGTTCGAGTCCGACACAATTTGATATTGCTCTGTTAATTTGCTGAAACAAATCATTTATTAGACAAACGGTCCTCTACTTTGTCCTTCTCCACCAGTGCTTTTAAGGCAGTCGATGTTTTTGTAATCTTAGAATCTTTATCTTAAGGTACGGTTCTTAATAGAAAGGCAGTTGTCTTTTATAGGTTAGTACTTTAGCATTTTAGTTTTATTATAACTTTTTACATAATCGGCCTTTCGAATAAAATGAAATCAGAAGCGCTCCTAAAGATGCCTTGTGTTTAAGTGAAGTTATACGTGTCCTTCGTTCTTCGGACTAGGAGAATATTGCACATACGAAATCATATCACTTTGGGTAAGAAGTCTTTTTACTTTCTTTGAGGTGTGCGGTTTCCTTTCCTTTCTATGACAATTAGTAATATTTTGCTATTGTTAAATGATGATTGTTAAACCGTGGGTGAGGGGTTCCCTCCCCTATATGTTTTCTTAAATCGAATTTATTTAGGGTCTGCAATCCGTCAGGGCAAACATCAGCTTGACAGCCAAAAGGGGTAAGTACCAAACAAAATAAAGTGATTTCAACGTACCTCTCAAATTTAGTTTGCATCACAAATATTTTCATTGAGCAACGGGTCGTTTAAACCTGAAATGGCTTAGATTATTTACGTCTCAACCTTTTTCGCTTTAATTTAATACACATTGTAGCTGGACTGAATAAACTATTCAGTGTACACATGCAATTTCATTTTGAATCATAGGGTAAAAGTCCCGGTTTAGTTATGGCCTATACCTCCCTAAGCTTATTTCCCTGAAGACTTAGGTACTAGCTTTTGAATAAGCTATTTGGGAAGACGTTTCTATTAACTGTATGCTCTTCAAATTATTTGTACATTATATATTGGAACTTTGTGTCTGTATATTTGTATAGATGTAAGGGTTGAAAAGTATTTTTGGTTTTATTTATAGATATAGAACGTTGAATATTAAAAAAAATCATTGATATTTAGTAGGTACTGCAAACGATCATAACAAACAGCTCCACGGTGTTGCAAACATCCATAGTAACCACTTTTAATCAGCCGGGTCGTGTGCTTATCTGCCACAGTGATATAATAATGCATTTGAGGTTTTACAGTGTTACATTAGTATTCATTAATCAACGCAGCAGCGTATACTAGCAATATTCACTCATTCAAAAAGAAACCAACTTATCATTTGATACATTTTATGCACAAATTCCGAGCAAACGTCCTTTGAAATTTTTATAGTCAATGGCAAAATAAAAAATGTATAAACACATAAGTGCGTGACAACCTGTAAAATCGTACATGGGCAATAATCTTAGTAGTTCCCCCGCTTCAAATCGTTAGTTTAAACTTCACCAGTATACCAGAAACCTTCATACTATGCAAAATGTACGATACAAAAGCTCTACTTAGACAAAATATGAAAAAATTAACTACCAATTTTATGGCTCGCCGGTTGTGTATTAACCTGAATAGATAACCACTAAAAGTGTACATTTAGACAAGATAGGTTTCTTTCAATCCTAAAAGAGGTAAGAACTTATTATTGATACTCATCATCATTCCCTGAACCTTTTTTCCCAACTCAGTTGGGGTCGGCTTTCCAGTCTAACTGTGATGCGGCTGAACTTCGATATTTTCCGTGAAGCGACTGCCATCTGACCTCCACAACCAATGGTCTAATGACCAATGGCGATATCGAAGTTCCAAGCTAGGCTGGTTGGACTTTTGAGGGCTCCAACTACCCGTAACGACTGCCATAGATGTTTGTATGGCAACCGGGACCGACGGCTTAACGTGCTCTCCGAGGCACTTATAAACCTGCGATAAATACACACATAACTTCGAAAAGCATCGAAAAGTCATTGGTGTGTGCCATGGTAACCTGGGATCGAACTCGAGACCTCATCTCAGCAGTCCATTACCCATACCACTAGGCTACCGCGGCTTCTCTCTGTTATGTTACTCATTATGTTATGATACTGATGGTATTAATATTAATAAGTTGTAATCTGTTACAGGATTATAGTAGGTACTTACTATTATGTTGTGGTATCGTGTGATGGCGGAGAAAGAATATCACCACTCCATCGCATTCGAAGGCTGTCATGGCGACAAACGAAAATATATGCAAATGATATCACTACGAAACAATGAAAAACTCTAAGTAAAACCCACATACAACCCTACTATTTCCCCACTAGCCATACTAGTGTGGAAATAGTAGACCAAAGCGTCCAAACAGGTACAGGGGTTTTGTTTCGAGTTTTTCTTTTCTCAAATCCTTCCCAACATTGGCATACGCCTATATCCAGCAAGGGACTGAGATATGCTAATTAATTTATTGGTACTCATAGAGAGAAGTTACCAATTATCAATATTTTTAAAGAAAAGATGTACCGTCTGGAACGAACGGGTAACAAGTTGAATCAAAATCCAGTTATACATTAAATATGAAAATTACCTGAAAAGTTGCCTGGCAGAGATCGCTTAAAACGATAAGGAAACCCATTATACTGCTTCCATAGATAGATTTTAATTATTATTTTTACTTGGTGTACAATAAAGTGTACCTTGATAGGTACACTTTATTGACGCGACTTAATTTTATACTATGTAGTGATCTACATAGTATAAAATTAAGTCGCGTTCTCTGTCCCTATTTTTCTTGTCCCTTTGTATGCTCAAATCTTTGGAACTACGCAACGGATTTTGATGCGGCTTGTTTCAGTAGATAGAATGGTTAAAGAGGAAGGTTTATATGTATATAACATCATGCTACGACTAACAGGTGCGGAGCAGGAATGAAAAATGTTGCAAAAACGGGAAAAGTCGCGCGGGTCAGCTAGTAATAAATAAAATATAGTGAATATGTCTAGTTGTTTGTCACTCCACTGTTTTAACTGCTGAACTGATTGGTACGACTACAGGTATACGAAAATAAAGTCTTGATTAATACATACTTTATATCTCTAACATAAGTTCCCGGTTCTAGTGTAACTATAATTTGTACCAAATTACACATGAATATAGGACGACACATAACTGTATTAGCAAAAAGTCAAATGATTATAAAGTGAAATACCTTCAGAGAAAAACTTTGTGTTATTTCTGACCCGTAAAACCTTTGGGTAAAAAGGTTTCATTAATCATAGCGAACAAATTACTTTCAGGTTTGTATTACATAAAAGGTATTTCTGAATATAACATTATCGTTGTTTTCTGTCAGTATTATTAACAAAATGGCCACGAAATTCGCAGAATAAGGTTCATTTAGTAACTGACAGTACAGCTTATAGGGGTACCGTAGTATTAGTTACGGCAGTGCTAGTAGGCAGCTATGAAACTGCTTCCTCAGGGACCTCGTTGTATATTGCACACAGCTTTGGACGTAAACCATTTAGAGATGATGTGAGGAATAAACGACGGTTGAATTGGCGTTCAAATTAAATACAATACATAACAATATGTATTACATAACATAACATATAACTTAAACTCACGTCTATATCCCCGAACGGGTAGGCAGAGATGCTAGCACCCACATTTCGCCAGTTTATGTTTAGGTCCCAATGTAATAGGTGGTGAATTTTATAACTTCGAAAAGCATAGAAAAGTCATTGGTGTGTGACATAGTAAAACCTGGGGTCGAACCCTAGACATCTGTCTCAATAGTCCATTACCCATACCAATCGGCTACCGCGGCTTATTATATTATGTATTAAACATAGAAATACCCAGTCCAATGCAATCATACATACATATTTACATCACGTGGGATTTGAAATTGCTACGTCCGCCCTAACAATACCACTATACTATAGCAGGCAACCAATCAATAAAATAATGAGATATCTTTAATATTTTCCTCATAAAAACTGGTACAAGCAACTGAAACTTCACTAATAAATTAAATTTGCTTATGAAGAGAAAATTCAATAAAATATTTTAATATTGGTATATCCACAGTATTCCCAACGGAAACTGTGCCGCCGCAGTGCTAATATAATTTCTAAAGCGAAGTTGTACTGATTTTTGTCATTATTCACGTCGACTCGAGTGGATTCAGTCATGGCGTCCTTATTATCCCTGACTTCGTTTTATTTATTCAGTATTATGTATTGTTCAACATCGTATTGTGTTCCAATCGAAGGTATTGGAGGTTAGTCTTTTATTTTTACGTCATATTTCATTATATTCGGACCAAAAAATTTCTGAGTGGATTTGACAGTTGTTTGCATTTGTAATTACTAGCTGTCATCAAAAGAAATATTATTTTTAAAACAGAAGAGTGTTTGTATACCAACACAATTTCTTTTCAAGCCATTACTGTTGAATGAACCAATTTCATTCCGAATGATCAATCCAATTAAATTTAAATTCACAGTGCCTCCTTTATATTACCAACAAAATACTAAAACATAAAACAAATTTTGTAATATCTATTGTATTCAAGAGATTCTTATGACGTTCATTTACCATACCTACGGATAGAATATTCATGTACTGACTTCACCGTTAACTTATCTCTCTCCTTCCTTTGATTTGATTTCCTGTTTAATTTTTCAGAATCTGAAATATATGGCAAATTGGAGGTTAGCAATGAATATTCAGGTACTGACAAAAATCAATTTTTTAATTACTTGACAGATTTTCATTGAATTTTGGTTATAATATTACTTACTTTATTTATTGGAATGCAGTGTTGCCGACGTTTGCTTGTAATTTAATCGATCTAAAATATCTTTGGAATATTCATGGTACGATTACTTTTACTACCATATATTTAATTTTATAAATTTAATTTAACTTTATTAACGTTCTGCTATTATCAGTTTTCAGGATTCCAGGTCCAAGCTTCGGATCTTTGGTTGAGATTTGTAGAGAATTTAACCAACGCCGTTACCTTAAGGTTAGTATTTTTATTTAGATACTTAACAAGTATCTAAATAAATAAAAAAATAAATAAAAAAATAAAAAAATAATAAACAAGTATCTAAATACTTAACAAGTATCTAAATATAACACATACTTACGAACAAAAAGAAGAGATTGATTTAAATGACGCTAATAACATATTTCCATATAGAACGATCGTTAAATCAATACATCTCTCTCTCTCTCTCTATTTATTTCATATCTGAGATGTTTTGAGTAGTTAAGTGTGAATGATTGGTTTTCATACGCTCTATCGTTGTTTTTATTTACTTCTTTAATTTTTTTGTCCTCAATCCACCTCACCCCAAAAAATCATTATTTCAGCTGACTAGCAAAAATTTAGAATATAATTATTTTAAATATTTATTCATTTTCACAGGCAGTGTGTCTTATCTGCACGGGATTCAGCCTGTCATGCTTCTTACCTGTACCAACAACAGCACTTCCAACAACAACCACAGCAGCTACAACCACAACCACTAGTGTTCCTACAACTACTACTACTACTAGCACAACAAGTACTACAACTTCGCCTCCAGCAGAAGACGCCTAACTGCCTTGTTTCAAAGATTTCAATGACTTCTATACTGGTGGTTTTAGGAGAAGAATTATGTCACGGTTTTTTGGGAGTAACCGAATTTTGAATTTCGAATATGGCGCTAGTTGCAGAAATTAATCTTGATTGATAAATTTTAATCATAAAGTTATTAATAATACCTACTTAGACGGATAAAGTGAGCGAGTAACATACATAAAAACCTAGGTGTAAGAAAGTGACAGAGTTATATGAACCGCGAAACGTTTCTTGATAAACTTATCGACATTTCAAATATTGTAGGCTATTGTAAAAAGTGTATTTAAATTTATTTGACATTTGAAAGTTATCACTGCTCTATTTACACCAGTAAAAATAACTTTATGGTTTTAACATCTGTCAGAATCAGCAAAGCGCACTTTTTTGTAATGTCTTCTGTATGACAGCAACAATAAGTTTCGCATTGTTGTTGCTTCATTTTTAAGATTTTTGTCATTAGGGGTTTTTCATGCCTCCATTTTATTTTTCTGTATTACCAGTGTTATAATCGCTTACATTTTATTAATTTAGTTTAAATTCCGTTTTTTGTTCCTTATAATTTATAAATCTAAATTTATCTACCTAATAAAATTAATTTATTTAAGTGTTTCTACTTATCTATATAGGTTTTGATCCCTAGTACGATGATACTAGGTACGATTTTAGTCTCAATCTCATTCCGTTGTATAATGAATGTAGGAGCTTAACATGATTTATTGAGGCATTGACATGTTAAGTAGTGTTAAAGATTCCTGTTATAATGATGAAAACTCATAACTCAAAACATAATGTAGCTTATTTTAATAAACAAAATTGGGTACATAATATTTTCCCCGTTTTTCGTTTCATTTATTGTATTCATTATAATTTGTAACAAAATATTTTATATTTCGTTGTAAATTTTATAACTAAGTAATATTTTCAACAACGCAATCAATGTATTTTTTTAATAAATCCAAAGTTGTGTTTTAAGGGGCGAAATATAACACGGTGCGCGATTCTGCTAATTTACACGAACTGAAATCCAATAGCATACATAGTATTTTATTCATGATGATTTTGATGTAGTTTTATTTATTTGAAAGCTAAATTAATCGGCAGTAATCTTACCTGTGTTAAATGAATGGCAGATTACATATTTTTTCACAGCTCCCTCAATATGGGTGTCAAATGGAAGGCCTTAACTACTAGAATACTATACACTTTAACAAATTTCAAATCCAAGATGGCCACCACCACAAAAGGGAGCGTTCAAGTATTACGTAACGCAATTTTTGAAGATTTTTGACCCCCCCTCCCCCCACTGTAACGCTCCGTAACGTTTTTCTGTACCCCCCCACCCCCCTCTCTAAAGGTTACGTAACACTCAAGTCATCATTTACCCTGAAGTCGCAAAAAGTTGTTATAGTTTTTATCCTTCGTATAGTTTTAATTGCCTTATAATAAAACAAGAGATTTTTAATTCGCAACACCTGCGTATTTTGTTTATTTTTTTATAAATTTTTGGCTTTACAAAACACAATTGTTTTTCTCCTTCATTCTCCTAAGTATTTTAGCTTTTTTACTTATAAATTCTTCAAATAAAATAACATATTTATTTTAACCTTTGGCAATGCAATTATAAACAGAAACCCAACTGAAATTAAACATTTTACTCGAAATAAAATCGTATTCTTAACAAAATTAAAAAATAATCAACTATTAACCAAGTATCTAAGTAGGTCTATAAAAACAATTCGATTGAAATTACTGCTCCTCTGTCCACGGGTTTGCTAGCCACTCAGATTCTTTCATCACTGGCACCTGGAGTGCAGACGAAGACGGTTCTGGAATTGTTAAGCCACTTGCATCAACTTCGTCTTCGTCGAGCCAGTCAGCATCCTCAGACGATGTTTCATAACGACGCACAATGCAGAGAAGCTCATTTGCCCTTCTGGCAGCAAGGCGCTGTGGCCGTACTCTAGTTTCACAATGGCCTTGGACAGTCTTGCCATGCACGTAACGACAGTGCATTTGAACACTCCTGTGAGATGTGAAATAGATCCCACAGGTTGGACATACTTTTTTCTTTAGGTCGGATTGTACAGATGGAAAAAAAGAAATCGTAAGGCATCTGCTTAAACCCTTCTAGAGGAGGTGACAGATTAACGGACAACCTTACAAGAAGTGGCGAAAACTTGGATTTTCCTTTGTCTAACAAACTGGGTACTACGAGCTTGCTTGGGGTTTGAAGTATTGGGCAAGGTGGCGGCATGAAAGTATCCGTAAACACAGATTTCAATGCACTTCTCGGTGGTGAACAGCAGGATTCATCTGCGCATTTTATAACCTGTAAGAAATATTGCGATTCACGGACGTAAACGCTATACCACGCCAGATTTGGTTCTGCTGGATCCTGCATGCTATCTTCGGGCTGTCTATACTCCGCCGAAACGTCATAATTATCAATTTTCATTTCTCTCCACACTTCTGCAAGTGTTTCCCCAGCGTGCTGAAAATTGCGTTTTTCCAAATCATCATCCGTAGTCATTCCTTTGTCGTCGAGATGAGAACCAAAATGTTCATGAGGCAAAATGACGCCTGCCAGTCGTTTGCTGAGGGGAGCCATGCGACGCTCAACTCGGTTATATGCGCTCCGCCCAGGAGCATTAGTCGCTATAAACAGGGCGTCCAGGTTGTATTTTTTAAAGTGTTCAATCGCACAGTTCTTGACTTTGCGATAACGCGGGTTTTCGTCCGGCCCACCATCTACAAAGATGATGATTACTGGCTTCACGGTGTTCGATTCTGTCATCATTAAGGATTTGAATGAAGGTATTGATAAAAGTGATTCGAAATCATAAGCGTGGGTGTTCGCTGTGGAGGATGAGTGTTTCCCGCTCCTTATGGATATGTGTGTCGGCCCGCTGTACCCAACAGCTTCTTCCCTACCGAAATTGTTAGGTTCTACGTTGACGCCGGCGTATACAGAAGGAATAAGTTTGTGCCGCTCTGCCACGACCCAGTGCCATAATGTTACGTAACGTGTTGTAAGAAGGACCCCCTCCCGCCCGTATAACGCATCGTAACGTTTTACGAGACCCCCCCGCCCCCCCAAATTGCGTTACGTAATACTTGAACGCTCCCAAATGGCGGGTAACCTTTAACATTTAATTGATTTCATTTTCGGTAAGCGTATTGATCTGTTTCGAAGCTCTGGATCCGACCGCACCGCTGTGAACTATTTTGTATGTATTATGTACCTAGTTCTTTTTAAGAAAATAACCTACAAAGGTATATTGAAAATGGTAAAGAACCGTAAAACGAAAATGGAATACCTAGTTGAATGTTAATTTTTGCTCAGGATATTCCAGTTTCCGAGATAGTAAAACTTGATCCTAAATGATTCATTGTATTAACATCTCGCATCTGCGCATCTCTCAAATACACTTCATGACGCAATAATGCTTAAATATTTTAGATGACGCAAAATAAGTCAATTATCGCACTACACCGCCCAAATGCTTACACACCAATGAACTTATAGCTGAGCATTACGGTCATTTTATTGACACCATACTTCGCTTCGATGTAACATGAAATTCCTTTGACAAGTCGTTAAATATGCATTAGATTTTATACGTGTAGTGGGCTCGGTAATGAAAGAAGGACAAGTTATTATTATGAAGAGGAAAATATTGTCTATTTTATTTTTATATTTTAGTACGACTAAGACTAATTTTATAGATTTTTTTTAGTATCATTTAAACTATCGTTTTAGATGTGGAAGGTGTAACACCAAATATAATTCATTTAATAAAGTCTAGATAGGCGTATTTCTTTGTACAATGGGAAAATTCTGATGATAATTGAGGTCCAAGACGGCGACTTATGGTTTTAGTCCGTTCAAGTCCGACATAACCACACCTGCAAGCTGAAGGCTGACCAGTGAAGGTGATATCCACAGGGACATCCGCACATAAAGGTGGTATACAGTACGACTATAGTACAGTTGTGAGACTCCCTAAATTTGATAAATCCTTTCTCAATGTTACGCCGTCTTTGAGTACTTAGGTGCCGGCGGTGAGATTGTAACCAACATACACCTTGCACCCCGGCAAACCCCGGCCATCTCTTTCGAGATAACCCCCTTCGGGAGTAGGGACCACGGTGTCCCAGTCTAGCCCCCAAACGTGGGGAGGCGCATTTTTCTTTTTTGTGACAGACAATGCTTTATTGGGTAATTTTATGCCAAGATAATTCAGATCCAAGACGGTGACTCATGGTTTTAGTCCGTTCAAGTCCGACATAACCACATTTGCAAGCTGCAGACTGACCAGTGATGGTAATATCCACAGGGACATCTGTACATAAAGGTAGGTATAGTTTTGACTACAGTACAGTTGTGAGCCTCCCTAAACTTGATAAATCCATTCTTGACATTACATACCTATAATATAGATCCACAAGCGATGATGATACTAAAACCAGAAATGACTAATATTTGTTTTAAAAATATAGTGTATTTATTTATTCAATGTATTTTGATACACAGCTACCTTTCACTAAAGCGAAATGCCTGTAGACTGTTTTCCTTTTAACCCTCCACACGTTCAGATAAATTACGCAATCGATTGCCATATATTTGACCCGCACCAAAATAGCTTTAACATTTCCACTCAAAACGTTTTACATAGCATCGATATTTGTTTTATCTATCCTACAAAATATTTTTGACACGAATTGCGTACCTATACTAAAAAAGTGACTTTGTTTCTACTTTAGTTGTATAATTTACAGGAAAAGGGGTCTGAACGAACAATCGAATGAGCCAGTACCCAAAATTATTAAAATTCATTATGTTTATTTATTTATTCATATTATGTTTATCATGAAATCCTGCTTTGTAAGGTATGACTTCATGCTAATATTAAATGCGACCATGAAAGCTAATTTAAAAATTAATTAGGAAGATGTTCATTAATGCATTATGAGTTTGTTTAGTTATGGATACAAAAACTATATTATACTATCCAACAATTTACAGAGTTAGCCTAGAAGTACTTTGTAAATGCAAGAACGCAAAAGATTTTAATTAGTCGTATAATCCAACAATTAGACAGCTGACCCTAAATAACAAATATTCCAGATGTCGGCTCGATGAAGATTTTTTATGATGGTGTTTTGAACAATATAATCAACCGGGTGCGAATAATTGTACCGTTTGTTGTATAAATTTACCGGAGTATTAATGATCTTCAAATTTAGCCACAACACAACGCAAATTATTTGTACCTAGTCTAGTTAACCCTGTTTAAGACAGCTTCAAGATAATTACACACAACATTGCGCTTAGCACTCGTGATATAGAGGTGACCACGGGGATTAAGTGGTTAGCGTGGTGAAGCGATTCGCTTTAGGTATTCCCACAGGTGCCCTATTAGGTACAACTATTAAAGTTGAATGGCTCAAATTGCTGACATTTTCGACAATTAGTTGCTATTCCTTTGGATTGGTGAGATCGTAATATTCAGTCAAATTTGCTTAGAGTAAAAGCGACTACGCTGCTATAGATTGTTTACATTTTTGAAAAAACAAATTGTCAAGGCGTGTCGGTTATGCTAATTTCGAAACACAGAAAAAATTTCTGTCAAAATGTCTGCGTAATCTATAGCAATATTTGTTAAATGGAATCCATGTGCACTAAAGGGACCAAGAAGATTATTTTTGTGTAATTTAATTTTGTATTGTATTATTATATTTGATTGAATGAGTCAGTAAACATACAATTGTTAAACTATGCACTAGTGTAACAATTGTATTATACTTATTTTTTACACAAAGCAGGCGTTTAGATAAACAGACAAGACAATATAAACAAGTATCCGAATAACCAAAATGCCCCTTCAAAATATAACTTAGAGTCATATTTAAGTAGCGTTTGGCGGGAACATTTATACCCCAAAATTGTGTTACGTTTTTCTTACATTTTTCATAAAAACTTTTCCTGTTAACATGGTACTATGTCACTTCGTATTAGATCAAGTTTCTTTCGCCAATTTTGGCATCAAATAGAAACTGTCGAAACATATCTTTTTAAATGGTGCTTCTTGAGATTTACTGCATTAGGTATGCTTTAAAACTTGGATTTAATAAAGAGCTTAATGGCAATAATAATATTTTATTGTTCAATATAATATTAAACATCATTGAAAGAAAGGTAATTGCACTAGCTTATATTAGCGGTTACATGAGACACTGTGTACTGCTTTATTTGAAATAAATGGAAGCTGGACTTCTTAGTTTCAGGTTTAGTCGTCTTGGCTGTAGTAGTTATCTTGTACCTTTTCTAATGCGTATGGGATCGTTGCCTCAAATTGCTATGCGATTTTTTAGGTGCAGTCTGAAAAGCAATCATTAATAGTGGCAATAACAAGTTATTTACAACAATAACAAAATTATAACTAGTACCTCCTGCTGCGGAGACCAGACCTCGCTACCTTTTTTATACCCCATCTCGTGAGCAATTAAAGCCAATAATCACGAAGATTCCTTCATAAATGCCGCGAGCTTTCCCCGTCCGGTCCCCCTTTTCAATTTATCAAAAAGGTATCTACAAATATTGTGTTGTAAATAAAATAACACATATGCCAAGTTTTATGTAAATCTCGGAACTGATAAACCCACATAATATTTAGTTTTCGATCGCCATTTTTTTACACTCATTTGTTTTACGCATTTGTTTGAAACGGGAAGGTGTTTAAAACAAATGAGTGTACAAAAAATGAATACCTAATAATATGTAAACATATTGAAATAAAATAAAAATTATCATGTAGGCACCTACTCATTATATGAAAATGTTTTTTGTTTATATCGCACATCTCTATGTCAGACCTCTGTCAAAAAGACAATACAACAGCATTGACAACGGTGAATATGCCTCCAACAGAGCGCAGCTGGAGATGTTATTGCAATGACTATAAAAATAACTGAGAAATTAATTACATTCCTCTTTATCGTATTATTATTGATGACAATAATAATAATCTCAGCATTAATCTAGACTACATCCTAGACCTTCCCGACGAATCTGTGGTCAGATTTCTGACACCTTCTTCTCCATTTCTGTCAATAATCTATATATCTAAAAATGAATTGCTGTTCGTTAGTCTCGCTGAAAATCGAGAACGGCTGGACCGATTTGGCTAATTTTGGTTATTCGTGGAAATCCACACAAGGTTTAAAAAGTGAACAAATATGAAAATGCTCGGAATGGAGCAGCGGTAACGGGATCAGAAGTCCACGCGGGTGGAGCCGCGTGCAACAGCTAGTTATATTATATAAACCTTCAGTCAGCACTATTATTATATTAGAAAGTAGATTTACTAACCTGTACAACAATCCCTACATTTTCTTTATATACATCCGGTACTTCAAAATTTTTAACATATTCTGGGGTACGCCACGTAATATTTCCACCATCTTCTTCATTCCCGTTATTATCATCACCGTCTACAGGATTGTCATCATCTTTAGCATTACTTGCTTTATGTCTTCTATGATGACTAGCTGTAATCGTAAAACTTTTGTTCAGAAGTCAATCTTAGAATACACACAACATATTATTTCTCTTCTGATACACATTATAAACAAGTCCATCAAAAAGTTCTTATGAAATCCTTTTTGGCTCTCAACTCTTACTTCAATTTTAATTTTAATTTTAATTTATTTATTAGGCACATCAACAGATTATGTACATTACATTTCAAACTTAAATACTAGGTTTATGGACTTATATCTAGTACATAACCCAATTACTGATATGCACAGCGTTCGTAAGCCTAAGTACATGGCACTATATAAGTAAATTTAAAACAATAAGTAATAAGTAATATATAAGTAATTTAAGGGTGACTCCCCATTAAAGTTCATTTTTATAATTTCGACAGTTTCGATAAAATGTTTATTTGCGAGGGCTACTCTACTGTACGCAGTGAGTTGCGTTGGTGTGCGTAAAACCCTTTATTCCAATACACAAAAGACACAAAGGACGGATAATTCTATTCATAACTGGGAGCAATATTGTGGAAGTAATCAGATCACCGCCGTAGTAAGTACAAGCAATGATTAAATTCTACAATATCTTGTACCAAAAATGGTGGTTCATTTTAAAAACGAAGACGTTTTTAATGTTTTCTTTCGAGGGAATATCTACTGTCACATTTATCTTATCACAGTTACTTTTACTAAGTGTCAGCGTAAATGTATCCGTTTCCCGAAAAGTTAGTTAATTAGCGATAATAATGTCCTCAGAAGTCAACGTCTTTGAAACTCTTTTGTGAACATTTGGTGCAGACTTTCTTATGTTTATGTTTTGCTTTTAACGGCTTCACTAGGTAATCAGAACCAGGCATGATATTTTAACTGTATTATGAAATGTCATCTTTAACCTTATAAATAGAGAAAATTACGTCAATTTTATACTAAATTAGTTCATTCACAAATTATTTATAAAAATGATTCTGAAGAATTTAAACATAATATATAAAGTATTGCTTACAAGAATTGTATGATAAAAGCAATTACACAGGTCCTATCGTAATATGAGTGTAACACACTATATGTTGCTACCTACCTAGCAAATGCCTTATTAATAACTCACTTGTACTCAGATAGACCGCATGTGGTCTACTTAGTGCAAATCATATTATGTATATGTTTGTGTTTTATGTGTATTATATGCATGCAATAAAAAATTGATTTCATTCTTATTGCTTTTGTTAAGAAATAGTAAATTCATGTCACAGCTGAGCATACACCATATCCAATTTATGATCCAAACACTATCTACCACATCATTACGTTTGATTTACAGTTTCCAATATCTTCCTGCATAACAGTATGGTAAATGATTTACTTAATATATAAAACCACGTGCGGTGAGGCGTTTAATTAGGACAAAAGGAATAATTTGTACTTGTTTTACTAATAAGTCGCAACATAGAAAGATGTACGATAAAGTCTGAAGAGTAAAAAACTAAGACTCATCATCATCTTAGCATTATTTTTACAGGACTACGCCAAGGTCTCATCCGCCGGCCTAACGAAAGGAAATAAAAGCATTCTGTCCTTGTGAATTCTTATATTTTTAGAAGTGACTTATATTTTCAAGTATTTGGCTAGTTATGAGAATAAACAGAACAGACAGAGGTAGGATATGATGGTCTTCCCCAGCCGGACTGTTCAATTAGGACGGAGGGTTCTAATTGAACAGTCCAGCTGGGGATGACCTTCGCCCTACAGACTACCGCGGCTAATAAAACCCTTATATTGTAATTCTGGCGGTGAGTAGGGTAGCCTGAGCTCACTGGAGAGGTTTCGTGTTATTAGTGGGACGACCAACAAACTTTGCTTTGTCTTTAGCACTGACAGCACAGAAACTTTCTTTCATATGTAAAAGAATTAGGTTTTCCATTAAAATATTTTTAATTCTTAATCATAATGTTAATCCCAGCTGCATTCGAAGCTTACACTTCGGAGTCTAATCTAAGGTATACTTTCACAAGTCTTTTTGCGGGTTTGTCTGTTTTTACTGGCCATCTGACCTCCACAAGTCAAAGCAAAGCATCGCAGTTAATACAGTTTCTTCACCACATTATTAAAAAAAGGGTATTTCAATTACACATTTATTTTATTTTTTATATGGAAAACCAAACAAACCTATAGACCTACTTTCTATGATTCATACGTTTTCTTTTTATCTGGTGGTTAACACTTAAGTTTCAGTATTATCAATTGAATAGCTGTTGCCCACACCTCTTCCCACAAAGAGTTTTGCATCCCACGAGTAGGTACCTAGTAGCCTGTGTTATTCAAGAATATTCATTCCTGCACTCTTATTGCAGCGCACAACTAAGAATTCGCTTACCTTTAGCACTTACTTTTAAATTGATGGAGCTATATATTTACTTTAAATTGTATCAGATTACGAACAAAATAACAGACGTGACCAAAATAATTCACTTTTAGATTTTCCAAACGGCTCCAGATTTAATAAAAAGAAAGAAAGAAAATCCTCAATATTTCAGACACAGAATACGTGAAACAAAAAAAATACTGATATAGAAAATATATTGTGGATTAGGTACTTTAAAGAAAGCGCCAGACAGCGCACAGATAACATTTATATTATACAGTGGACCATCCACGCACACATTCTACTACTACTACTCTACTGTATTATTGTGACGAATGGCGTAATAAAATCGGAGGTGATAGGTAGCCGCGACACGGAATCCTAATGCGAAGGCTTACCTATGTATTAAATCAAAGAATCAAAGAAGAATCAAAGAATCAATTTCATTTATTCAGCTTAGGCACATAAAAATCACTCATGAATGTCAAAGTTTTACAATAATTATGTACCTACATTTGTCAAAAATATTATTATTTACAAAATACTTAATAAATAAAACATTTGAAAATGATTCTTTTGTTGGTTCGGTAGTTAAATCTCCTGAGAAGAGACCAGCAAGAAACTTATCGTTATTCTTCAAATGCCAAGCCAAACCTTCACGAATGGACAATACTTCTTATTCATATCTATATTTCCATCATTATATACAGTGTGTAAGGGGAACGCTCCCGAAGCCGAAGGTCCCTTTTAGTACTCCTGGTACACAACATATTGGCATTAGAAAATATTACGGCTACGCAATTATTTTTAAGGTACCCCACTGTTATAGGGTAAAGGGACCAAGCTACTAGTGGCCCCAGAGATTGGAACGTCGCGGAAGAAAAACAACCTTCTAAATTTAAATTATCTTCATTTAAAATATAACCCTCATTCCGCTCCCATTGTCAACCAGCCAAGTCAAATCTAACCTACCTTAAAATCTTTTTTCACCACAGCAGCTCAAACAAGTGAGTTTTGCTGCGTAAAAACAACGTAACTATATTCAACGGGAACAGTTGCCCTGTAGGCCTAAGTTCCTATAGGTAATATGCCGGTATATTTGGGCTATCGAATGGTAATAGAACTAGAATTTGTTCCGTATTATTTTCAGAATAAATGATGGTTGAAACCAAACCTCCAGCCAGCGGGATTTTTTTTTGTTATGAATTTGATCACGCTGAAATGTAGTTCTATAATTAGGGCTATGCTATGTGAACACATAAAAGCCAAAACAGACATGGGTTTCATTCATGAAATACAGAAAATACACTTTAGAATAAAAAATTAAAAAAAAAAAATAATCTCCATTCAGCGGAAAAAAAATTATTTAAGTCGAAAACAATATTGAAATGCAAATCATTAATTAGTGGTAATCATATAAATCATATAAATAATATAAATCATAAAAATTATAACATTAAATTACATTTTTACCGCCACTGCGCCGCCGCCGTTTAACTGACTATATTATATTATTATATTATAAAGTTGTAATCTGCTATAATACAAAAGCAAGTTTGAAAAGTGTAAGTAAAGGAATAGCACTAATTAATGATTTGCATTTCAATATTGTTTTCGACTTAAATAATTTTTTTTCCGCTGAATGGAGATTATTTTTTTTTTTTTTTAATTTTTTATTCTAAAGTGTATTTTCTGTATTTCATGAATGAAACCCATGTCTGTTTTGGCTTTTATGTGTTCACATAGCATAGCCCTAATTATAGAACTACATTTCAGCGTGATCAAATTCATAACAAAAAAAAATCCCGCTGGCTGGAGGTTTGGTTTCAACCATCATTTATTCTGAAAATAATACGGAACAAATTCTAGTTCTATTACCATTCGATAGCCCAAATATACCGGCATATTACCTATAGGAACTTAGGCCTACAGGGCAACTGTTCCCGTTGAATATAGTTACGTGTAAAAACAGTGTGCAAAATGCGATTTTGCTCACTCAGTGAGACAAAGTAGCTTTTTAATTATTTTTTTTTAATTTTCAAGAAAGAGTGCCAACCATAGATTCAAAAAGAATTGTTTCGCGAATAACTTTCGAACTACATACACTGCACTCTGTCTCTTAGCCGTCCATAAAAAAGTATTTTGAACGTTTTTTTTTTTAATTTATGGCACGTCCAAGGTCCTATTTCGAAATTCTAAATTTGAAAGATATTTGTAAAAGAATAACCATGTATTTTATTTACATTATTTAATAATTATTATGTAATGTTATTGATTACCAAAATAAGTAATGCATAAGTATTTATAATGATTACTATTATCAACATTTGAAAAATAAAATGTCACGTACGCTGTTTCTGAACACACCTTAAAAATAACGGGTATAAAATTTAACTTTTAACTTTCAACTTTAAATTTGCAGAACAGCAATAAGTAATTAGATTAATTATTAACTTTTAAAATTTTCAGCATTATTTTAATTAATAATAGGTGTTCTGTTCTGTTAATAAGTGTTGCATTATCTTCTAAGTAATATTTCTTATGTGTTCTCGCTGCTGAAGTGAAAAGTAATGTGTGCCACACGAGAGCAAAATTGTTTGCATCTCGTGCATTTGAATCCCTCACTACGCTCAGGATTCTACATTAGAATCACTCGCTACGCTCGTGATTCAATCCTAGAATCCCTCGCTTGCGCAGGATTCAAAATCAGCACTCGCAGCAAAAAACAGTTTTGCTCTCTTGTTGCACAAATAACTATTTTTTTAAATAACAGCAATTATTGCAGGTTTTCAATAAAGCCAAGAAATATATTTTAATACTTGTTCATAATGTTATTTTGTTACTATAAATACATATTTGGATTTTACATAGAACTTGACACTCATTTAGATCTCCATTCTTTTTGCAGCGAAGCCCACAGCCAAGCATTATTTTTGTATTGAACTTGGAAAAAAGGAAAGCTTTTTTACATTTATGTTTTTGATAGGATAAAGTTTTAAGCTGTGCGTGATTAGAGAAAATCGACACATGACATCCACACATTTTTCTACGACATTTCACCCTGAGTTTTTGTTAGAGTTAACAAGAAGATTGTAATAACAAGGAACTCTTTAATACCTGCAGGATTCATGCTTTCATTTCTTCTTACTCTCTTTTTATTCCCCTCTGCTACCAACAATACGTGAGTTATATCTCTGGTATTAATGAAATCGCTAACAATCAGGTGAAAGAGATTGCTCAGCTCCATTATTCATGATTTACTCCAAGAGTGACTATGTATTTTTTATTCTAAAGGCATCATAAAAATCATTAATGTATAGATTCTGAAGTAAATACGTCTATAGAAAGAGGTCAGACGTTTTAATGCGACTAACAATGGATAGCTTTTACAGCTAGGTCAAAATCATTATTATCCTTTGGTTAAATATTTTTATCTGTTAGGCCAGACAGTAAGTGAACTGCGCGTGTTTTATTACTGATAACATAAGTAAATTTTGGTTGTATTTTTCGATTATTTTCACATTTATTATGTACTGAAAATTTTGAAAAGCAATTAGTATACTGACTGTTCAAATCAAATTGAATGCTTCGACGGGATTCGAAGCCGCGATGTTGCCTGTCTAAATTTGATTTTCAGGATTATTTAACTTTAATTTCTTCTACTATATTAGGGGGACAAATAATAGATTGTTACTAACCACGGTGTTTAACTACAAACTATACATTTTACAAACCTTCCCTGTTAGTCCACTACTTACAGGAAATCCGATATATCTAGATTATTCACACACTTACGATTATTATGTAAAGCATTTCTTCTTACATATTCTTTGACAATGGTTGCTCCACTTTATATAGTGTTGAATATCGGGATCAGCGGATTGGAATAAATGGAAACAACTTGAATCATAGTATATCAAATGTCGGTGACTGTTTACTTTCGTTATTCACGTGAAATAAACGTTTGTTCTCAGCAATATATTGATGTTTGTTTTCAGTCTGAACGTATTTAAGGACGAATTTCACAAGTGAAAACAACAGCAGTCAAGTTCAACTAATCTCATTCAGATGGTGCAAAAAGTGTTTTTGGAATGTGAACAAATACTTAGCAGGTACGTAAGGAAGATCTACATTTACTTACTAAATCTTATCATCACCATCTCATAAACATCCATCTCACATCCGTGTGGTAATGGAGAAAGAATATCACCACTCCACCACATTAAAAGGGTGTCGTAAGTGGCAACAAACGGAAAAATACCCAGACGATAATCAATGCGAGAGCAGGAAATTCGAAATAAAAATCTGTACCAACCCGTCTGGTCTGAGCATGGAAAGAGTAAGTTAAAGTCTCCAAACATTGAGAGAGGCCTTTGGCCAGCTGTGGACTGCAATAGGGTAATTTATTGATGGACTGATTGGGTTAAAAATAATACATGAGTAGATACAGATTCAATTATTTGGGGGTTAAGAAGGATACAATCTGGTTCTATCTTAAAAATTACAAAATAAAACAATATGAGCATCTGCCCCGCATAACCACATAAATGCCACATATAGGCATTTAAAATTTCATCAAAGTTAGAGTGCACTTTGTCATTATTACCTTCATCAAAGTATTTGAACTCACCTGTTTCCACGGTCAAGATAAAAAAAATCACAAGCAAACTTGATATTGCGAACCTCATCGTGATTTAGCTTCTGAACACATACTATTACAAGCATGGAATGATTTATATTTATATAGTTGCTTAAAGATAAGAAGCTAGTTTAAGTAATTATTGGAAATTATTTTAAATGATCTTTATCTTAAATACTCTTAGTAAAATTCTAGATAAATTGCTGTTCGAAGACCTTGGCAAATGAAGACTATTGAAAAAGAATCATGTTGTCATTCAGGGCATTTAGTGTCGATGTCGCAGCAGCCTTTATTTCTGTAATATTGAGATCTCAAATGAAATTAGATCGGTAGGAGGAGCGCAGCTTATAAGGTGACATAATGAATATTCTATAATTATATTATAAATATTATATACTTTATAGAGGAGGTAGGACACGACGGTATATTCGTACCAATCGAGCAATCCGACTGGGGAAGTACCTCAACCCTACCTATATCGCCGTTTAATAACCTTGTGTTGTGTTTTCGGTGGTGAGTAGGGTAACTAGAGCTCACTAGAGAGGTTTTGTGTTGTCAGTGGGAAAACCAAAGGCTTATTCTACCTCTTTTGCGCTGACGACACCGAATGTCTCTGTTCTTACAGGTGTTGCGGCACGAGTGTTATTCCTCTGGTGTTACAGTAGCTAAACATTGCAATCCAATATTATTAAGATCAAACTCTCTTGTTCAGTAACAATACCATAATATAGAACTACAAGAACCCCTTTAACGTCTGAACAACATTGTACTATTTGTATCCCAAATTATGTCCACAATCCTAAGTATTTGTTACTGACCGCAGTGTTTGCAGGTCATTAGTTTGGGTTGTGGTGTGACTGGCATAACTCAGTGCTGAAGTATAGTATAAACATGTTCGCTGAAGAGGGTATTACAAATTGACAGATATGATGTGTAGAACACATTATTGTGGAGAACTGTGTGACCTGGATGAGTAAATATTAAATCTTTGCGCACAGTGTCGCGTTTGCCGCACTTTAGAATTTTACAAAGGAATAGGTGTTTTACTTAATTATAGTATCAATCAACAATTTAGTCTATCGTAGCCCACTGTTGGACATAGGTCTGACTCGATGTTGGGAGGCATTCACCTCAGATATTAAAGTTTGTACTTTAATAATTCCTGAAGTTCAATTATTGAATGAGGTTGAAAATGGATGAACATTTTGTCTAGATTCTATGAAAATCGTACACATTTAGTAGCTTCTGATCCGGAATATACGTTTGGTAACGAGGAAAGAATATCACCACCCGATTCCATCTGAAGTGTCCAAAGAGGTGACAAATGGAAAAATACACAGATGAAATCGCAGCGAGAGAAAGAAAGCTCGAAACAAAACACTGTAAGTACCAACCTGTCTGGCAGCGTGCAAACAGCAGACAAAGGCTTGGCACTATTGGGAGAGGCCTACGTTCAGTAGCCTTAGTATGAAATACTATCGAATTCGTAATGTAAAGGTATCAACAGAATGTGCATTGCGATTGGCGAGCTACACACGCACACAGGTTCACAAGAGGCAGACTGCCAATCACAATGCTCCGTTCTCTCGAAACCTTTACATTACAAATTCGATAGTAGTTCATGCTAGTGCTACAGTAGAGGGCTGCGTAACGTCAAGCAAATCAAAAGATGAATTATCATACTTACCATATGATAGCGTTAATACCCGGGCTTCGTCATATTGATTTAAATAACATTTGTGATACAATCATAAATTCCGGTGTAAATACGATAGGTACAGGAATTATCGTTAATACACATAAAACGAAAATATACAGATTGTAAAAAATCCAACAAAAATGGCCGTTTTATAAAAGGATAAAGGCAATCATTCGTTGGAATAAATGATTTTCTACCGTAATAAAATTTGAATATCGTGATATCGGACAGATTTTGCGTAGGAAATGAATTGTATTTTTTTGGACAGAATCTGCTTTTAATAAATTTATTGTTAGTTTATTTACACGGATAAGGTATGACTAGATATATAATTATTATGAAATTATTATAATATATTATTATAAATTAACTTGCCTAAGATAAATAAAAGAAAAGGTTAATATTATTATAAATATCTGCATGTATTGCTCCTCAACAGCTGTCACTTAAGATCAAATTTTAAGATATTTTACTGAGTGTATGTTGGTATTATTCTTTATACCAGTTATATTTTAATAGTTTCGCCGATAAATTTTAACGAGCATCTCTGAAACTTAACGGTGGAACCAGAAGTAGAATTTAAAACATTTATCTGTCTACCATGGAATGTCCCTCCGAAGTTCGGACCTTAGTTTCAGGCAATTGTTAGGTACTATGAAATGCATTTTGTCCCGCAATTGGTCTTTTTTCTACCTACTCACACTTCTAACCTAACACCTACGGAATAAAATCTAAAATAACTGTATGGTACCTACCTATGTTATAGATACCTATCCGTCGGTCTCGGTTGCCATACAAACATCTATGGCAGTCGTTACGGGTTGTTGGAGCCCTCAAAAGTCCAATCAATCTTACTTGGAACTTCGATATCGCCATTGGTCATTGGACCATTGGTTGTGGAGGTCAAATGGTAGTCGCTTCACGGCAAATATCGAAGTTTAGCAGCATCACAGTTAGACTGGAAGCCGACCCCAATTGAGTTGGGAAAAGGTTCAGGGAATGATGATATCACCAACCATTGTATTCGGTGCCTCGTAATAGGGGGGGGTATCTATTTCTGTCTTTCTGAGACTGAGTCTGGGCAGTAATATCTGTCTGAGGTAGAGATGAACCGCGGTAGCCTAGTGATATGGGTAATGGACTACTGAGACGAGGTCTCGGGTTCGATCCCAGGATTTACCATGGCATGACGTTTCGATGCTTTCCGAAGTTATGTGTGTGTTTATCGCAGGGTTATAAGTGTTCGGTTAATGGCAATAGGCTCGCCACCTATTACATTGGGACCGAAACATTAACTGGCGAAATGTGGATGCTAGCACCTCTGCCTACCCCTACGGGGATATAGGCGTGAGTTTATATTATGTTATGTTAAACACTCCTATCCCTTAGTCGACATTAACGATTGTAATAAGTTGAAATTTGAAAGTGTAAAATATTATTCTGCAGTTTCACTAATCGAAGAGACTCGAGATTAGTCGAGATGCGTAAGATTTTTCATCGACGTCACAGATGACGTCACGCTCCACAGGTAAACCCAAATCCCCTATGATCCGTGGTAACGGGAAGCTTACGCGACGTTGCACGTTAACGCGAATTACGTGACGACAATCCGACGTAGTTAGCTTAGAGACAGATGACCAAATATTTACCTTATACATTCTAAACAATTCGAATCACAATGACCAGGTGAATATTTTTTCTGAGAACGGAAAAAACCTTCATACTACTATGTCTAGCGAAAATAAATGGCTTGCGGCAATTGCGCAGCGATAAGGAATCAAGTTGTAATCTTAGAATCGAAACCGAAGATAACATTAGGTACTGGGGCGTAAGGTTATCCTTATTGGATTACCTTAAGCCCCGGTGTGCGGTTTTAGTCGGTCTGAGCTCAGCATTCACAATGACTGATGGTGGTGAAATTGGAAGAGAGAAAAAAAAGAAAGAATTAATTTATTTTGGACAACAGTAGCACAGAAGTATAAAAAAAATAAACACATAATTACACAGTTGGTGGGTACTTGTCGTGGGCATATCCACATAAAAAAGTCGTGAGTTCACGTCGGTAGATTAGTGGTTTAGGAGTCGGCTTTACGATCGACAGGTCCTGGGTTCGAATCCTGACAATTACACTACCGGAGTGAACCCACTCCTAACAGAAACCATTGAAATAAGCCTCATAATAAATCGCATGCAAAACCTCCAACTTCATACAACATTGTTACTATGAAAAAAGCAATAAAGTTTCTCGGATATTCTTTGAAAACTTGACAATGTTGGGATTCGTACTACGATATTTTTCTTTAAGCAATTTTTGTTTTAATTCTTCTTCGAGTTCAAGTCTGGCAACAGTTTGTTGTGAGCTAGTTCTTATTTTGTTTTTATAAGTTTATGCCAAGTTTGTTAAGTAATTGTTATGACTAGCAATAATTATCGCGAAAAGAAATGAAGAATTTTTTAAACTAAAAGCAATAAAAAACATAACACAGTAATAAAATAAATAACAATAAAATATAACAGCATCTCTCAGTTCATCTGGAGGGTACATTCGGTGGTGGATAAGATGCAGAAAATGGTGGTTCGACTATGCCTACGTTGGTTTCTCTGTAAATCGTCCTGAAACTCCGTTTGACTATTGCTCAGCTTGCCGGGGTTTTTTTGCCGCCTCTCTCTAAAAGGGGAGGCGTAATAACGTTGTCAATTGTATATTAATTGTAAAAAATTAAACTTTTCCTCCATTTTATTATAATTGTTAGCCTGAATTATCTATCCCTACAACTCAACCATTTTTATTTCTGTAAACGTTGCAGTTTATTCACTTCAACATAATTTAATTAGTTTCCTAAAAAAGTTTAAGTTCGCTAAATTACACTCATTAGCCCCGGCAAGTCAAATTCAACATAAGCAACAACCGCAGAATCGCTACTGGTACGTAAGGAAGCAAGGATCAGTGGGCCTATAAAAACCACCACAACTTACTTAGATTTAAATTGATGGCCTCTATAAAGGTAACCTTTATGTAATAAGGTTCATTTTAACCACGACCTTGTACTCAATTTGAAAAGTAGGTAATGTATTTTTATGCAGCTGAGGTTCTATTTAGATTTTAATGCTGGTTTTATTTATTTTTATTAGTCCCCACTCAGTGCAAATATTTGTATGTATGAAAATGGCTATTTGCACTGGTCTGGTCGCGCCTTGGAGAGCACGTTAAGCCGTCCGTCACGGTTGCCATATGAATATCTATGGCAGTCGTTACAGGTAGTTGAAGCACTCGAAAGTCCAACTATCCTAATTACAGAACTTTGGTTGCGGAGGTTCGTGGCAGTCGCTTTATGTGAAATATCGAAGTTCAACCGCGTGTTAGTTAGACTAGAAAGCCGACCACAACTGAGTTGAGAATAGGCTCGAGAAAATGATAATGGTATGAATGGGATTTTTTAAATTCATGCTAAACGGATTATAAATTATATTTAGGTTGGTTGCGTTGTTGAGTCCACATGTGAGCCATGTCTCAGTTTCTCTCGCTTAGAAATCACCCCATAGAAAAATCTATTCCATTAAATATTAATCCATTATCATGACTTACTTCTTTACTAAGTAATCTGTTGGAACCGCAGTGTCCAATATCAAGTACCAGACCTAAGTACCTTTGATTCACCCAGGTGGAGAGCCTAGGCGAATCCCGAATCCAACCCCAACTTGACTCCAATGCCTTGTAAAAGTGTCACAGAGTATCTATACTCTGTGACACTTTTACTACTTTCTTTTTTTACTACTTTTTTTTTTTTTACTACGTTTTACTACTACACTTTTACTACTACTTCTAAGTAGGAGTGGGTTATTTTTATAAAATTAATTAGCAGCGTGTAAATAAATAAAAAAAGAAAAGACTACTTATCATCATTGTTGGTTTGACGTCATAAACCCGAGGGCATCCGATGAAAGATGAAATTGTGTTGGTGCTCAATTTATTTTGTCGAAAAAACGTGCCGTACCAACTTACCTTAAGGGAATGAGGGAAAATGAGGTTTCATTTGAATTGAAGTTTCGTATTTGCATCTTGATTTTCTTATGATCACGTTTTTGTATTTAGTATATACTTTCATATTTGTTTTTAGGTAAATATTTATTAGTTTTTTGAATCTACAGTAGACTGTTATAATCTCCCCTCCAGCAACTAAACACCCAAAGACGGCGTGCGTTTTAGTCGGTTCCAGTCCGACATAGCCTCTCCTACCGACTCCGGCGGGGAAGGGGGGTATCCGTGGGGATTATTCGCACGATTAAAAAAAGCGTTACTTGGAAGAAATCCATTATAAGAAAATATACTATGGGTTGTTTGGGTATAACTTTATTCGATATTTCGGTGCTATTTCAATCGGTAATCATCATGGTCACGGATGTATCCTTTTTTCTTGTTCTTCTTGTACATTCTTCACCCTATTTCTTCTCAAACGTTACAAACATCTAAGACTTTCATCTCAAAGCCCGAAGTTTGCCAACTTCTTCTCCTCCTTCTGGTTTTGTTTATACTATATCCGGGAATGACTGCCATAATCTGACCTCCTAAAACTGAGACGAATACCTGTGCTAGAGTCTCACTATCGGTATGAAGGTCAAGTTGAATGACCCCCAGTATGCTATAATCTTTATCTCCAAGCTGTTGTCAAAAAAGTATTCGAACCAAGAGTTTTGCACACGAAACATAACAAGATACTTACGCGTATAAATGTCATGAAGGTACTTATGTATATGTATAGCAAAAGGTCAATAATTTTTACCTTATGTTAAGAACCTATAATCAGCCAAATCGAGTGCAATGCAAATACAGTTTACGTACAAATTAAAATGATGAAAATATCGCTAATTGACTATCCCATAAACTATGAGTACAGTAGCCTCCAAAAGTTTCAGTCAGCAGTGCAGTCTTCTTCTTCATCCTCGTGTAAATCCTTATCATTGGGTTCGAACAAATATGTTTGTAGGTCCAACACATACTAAGCATTAGGTCGAACAAGATCATTTATAATAAATTAACATTTAAGTTTTTTTGTACTAGTCTAAATGTAAACTGCCTTTTGTCAACAAACAAACAAGAATTAAATAGAATTACAGTACCAATTTTATGTAAAACATACAATGAAACTTATTGTAAAGCTTGCCATCAAAATATCGAAATGAAAATAAAGTCAAAAAGAAAAACGTAGCCAAAAGAATAATTCACACGTGAAAATGTTATTCGAAAATTTTACTTCAAATTTATCATGAGCAAACACAAATAAAAATGATTGGATGCTTTTTCAAACTATCGAAAAATTATACGAAGAAATTTCTCGTTTCTTAGACTCTCATAAAATATAATAGAAAATGATTTTTTTTCTGTTTGTGATTTTCACACTATTGTGGTAAAAAGTAAGCATATCTACATCCTAGCGAGGCTCTAGCATTCACATGTCATGCAATCTTACATCCCGACACCTGAAGAACCCAGACGTGCGGTTTCGGCAGTCGATTTGAGTCCGATATAATTACCCCTAGTTTAACATATTTTGTAATTAGTAATCTATCTATCTATACTATTATATAATTGTAAAAAGTATATGTTTGTCCGCGATGGACGCTAAAACTACTGAACGGATTACGATGCGGTATTTTTGTTTGAAGGGGTTTGATTAAACTTAAAATCTGACGTTTGTTTGATTGCAATCGGTTAAGCAGAACCAGAGTTATGATTAGTAAATATGGAATTTAAGTTGCACAGATGGCGGTTAGGTCTCGATAACCGACAGCCACGCGGGCGGAGTCGCGGATATATGCTAGTACCTATATATTACTATTTTCTGAGGATAAAATGATGTGAAAAGATGAATTACCTTTGAATGAAAACTTACATTTTCCTTAGGATAGGAATGTCTGTAGTGTGAAAAACATACAAAATGACTCGAAGATTTTTAATCCCTGTTATAAGTAGGTTGCGGGTATCTATTAAAAATACCAACACTCAATTTCATTATACGCTACTCCATTAACCGTTACATCAGAACTTGTTTAAAGGAATCTTAAGTGACATCTAGATCCCAGAAGTTGCAAAAATATTATTAAACGCAAGTTCCTGATAAACTCTTATCACTGGTTAGGGAGACTGAGTAACTTTGCATAATCTGCAAACATTTAAATAAATTGTTGCACTGCAAGTTATGGCCTACATTTTTGATTATACACGGTGATTTTATAGTGGTTTTGGAAAAAGAATATCTTGTTTCACACACAGTTTCGGTAGCAAAATCGACTGGAAGTTTTAATTTTGAAAAGAAAAAAAAATACTTTTTGTATGGCAATAATGTGCAGGTGAACAGAAAAATGTATGGGACATGTAAAAAAAAGTTTTTTTTTCGCCAAATTAGGACTTCCTTACGATTTTACTATCGAAATTGTGGCCAAAATCTTTTTTTCCAAAACCACTATAAAATCAACTGGTATATGAGAACATTAATTTGTTGCTTCAATTAATATTCTCATACGATTATTGAAGTGAAAACTTCTTTATCCGCATTGTAAAATTATCCTGAAAATTATGAGTTGTGAGGGAAATCAAAAATGTCCGATAAAATCTTCTGCAATAACACACATATTACACTGGATACAGAGTACACTGACGAGATGAGAGCTCTTGGGAATGTATAGATTGAATGAAGAGCCTGAGTGAACGGAAGGTGAACCAAATCTTAAGATTCATTAAGAACACAAGAAGATTTTATGGGGTGTAGTAATGAGCTGGACCAACCCTAAACTCTTTAAGGGAACAATAGGGAAATAGACGAAGTGGCCCACAAGCATCGAGGGTCATCCATTCGTCCGACGATATCCCCGCTGGCAATAATAATACTTAACGTCATGCTACCATACACGTCGGGTGAAAACCCATTCTAACGTCTATCGTAAGCCGCACGACAATAGCCAGTCAAGACAAGAGCCAGAGCTCACTGGAGAGGTTTTCTGTTGTCAATGGGAAGACCCAGAAATTCTTCTTTGTCTTCTGCACTGACAGCACTGATACTCTCTTAACGTACTCCCCTCCCTCTTCTTCTTCCCCCCTCTTCTGTATATTGTCGGCAGCACAGATGTGACGCCCCTGGTGTTGTAACGCGCATATTCCATGGTAACCACTTTCCATCAGGTGAACCGGGTGCTAGTCTGCCGCAAATGATATAAAAAAAATTGTTATTTAATTCTATCCTTTCATTGTATCTTCTTCTCAAGTAGGTATTTCAATGAATGTAACTATGACAACTCTTTGAAATGAAAACTGCTTCGATTACACGCTTCAAGAAGCTTGGCAAGCGTCCACGAGCGCCAAGTCTACACTTGGATACAATTTACACGGTTGCAAATGTGTTACGGTCACGTAGCATGGTGGACGTAGACTTTGAAATTGTGTAGGATTGACATATTTTTATTAGGGCAGGATTGACATTGGGGTGGTTGCCTTGAATAAATAGAATGCTAACAGTACTAAAAACTATATTTAGCTGGAATAGCTTCTCTGAAATCTGTTTCTTGCTTCTGAATTTTGCTCAATGAAAATTCAAGATCAGTGTAGCTCGGAAGTCATAGGGAAGAAATTATGGAATTCTCAAAATGGTTCATACATAAGAGCTCACCGTAGTGAGACAAAGTAAAAAGTTTCTATTGGTAAAAACGCCAGTGTATAAACACTTAGTAAAGTATAGGATTGACATAAATCTGTGATAAGACTACAAAAATTTTATGATATTTATTTCTAAATGTAATCATAATAAATATAGATTCCTTATTTTGTTTTGAAAGGACAATGACCATGGTAGTATGGACTATGGACCGCCGAACCATATTGCTTCAACTTCAAAGTGGTTTCAGGAGGTGTATAAAATACCCAAATATTATTTACAATTAACATTTTTAGGATCAAAACCCAGGTTTCCAAGTTCTTTCCAGAAGATGTAAAATAACCATTTCATCAAAAGAATGTCACTTTGTTTAGAGGTACTAAACTAGCACCAACAAATAAATACACCGCAAGCGCTTGCCACAAGTTTCCTTTGATGCGTGTGCAAAAACCGACAATGGTTCGGATTGGTGACAAGACCACGCAAGCCTAGCCAAAAAATTTAATAAAATCAAAAAGGCAGTCACAATTGCGTCCAAAGCATGCATTTTGATGTCTGGGATTCCCACAGTGATCCACTACGGCCTAGGTATAGTAAATATCTGCAATATGAGGCCCAATGCGTCCCGACTAAATAGATGTTCAGAACTTGATGGAACATTCTGTAAGGTTGACCTAAGATTCTGGTTACTAATTTCCTTCAAAATTCGGTCACGCCTAATTTCTATGCATTCTGAGCGTTTACCACATAACACTTGCATAGTGGTCTCTAAATTTTTATGACTTGCAGAGCCTGTACCAAAAGTGCCTGATATTTTATCAAACAAGGAATTAGGATCCAGGTCCCTTGGATTGGCTGTAGCCCAGTCAATTATAGATTGTAGACCTGTACATAATGAGCCCACGACAGACAAAAATGGTTGCTCGGCTAAACAACGGCAACAAGAAACATCCTGAACAAACACAGTTATTTACCGAAATAAAACATTAGACTTCATAATTTTATTTAATGTACTCATTAACGCGGAAATGTAAGGCTACAGGTTAACCTCAACATTCATTTTTCTACCTTGTAACAAAATTAAATAAATTACATGAAATTCTATCACGTACTCCCTCTTTTCAATTTAAAACCCAACGTTTGTAAAGGTACATAGTATACCATTATTTTTATGGTACGCAGTTAACGTAATTTCAAAAAGTTTTGAAAGCTTGTATAATGTTGTCGCACATCTGGCATACACTTTGAAAGGGTCCTTTGCCCATTCAAATATTTAAGTATTGTGTTCCCAAAAGATAATAAATAGATATTTTAAGTTGTTAATTGCTGTTGCACACGTGTTTAGAACCTTTCAACTGATTCCAGGAAGGAATAAATAAAAACATATTTTTTTCTGCCACTTGTAAATTTCGACCCGACGACGTTAAGTTACAAAAATAAAATACCTAAGAATTATTGAAGGATCCATACTATTATAATGAGAAATTAACCATAATTGATGTTAAATATTATCGTAACGACAGATAATGGATTTAATAGACTATTTTGAATAACTGATCAATTAATTAAGGCTTAACTAGCATTAATATAATATATATTCAAGAGATTAGTTTGAATATGTTGAGATCCCTTGGGATTATCTAAAAAAAAAGCCATTGGCATAATAAAATGATGCATCATTAATTACCATCTTTAAGAGCGCTCTGCATGATATCTTCGCATGATAATTGATAATTTGTCTGATTGAAAAATGTATGTATATAAATGGGTTTATTGTTATTGCATGAAATAATTAATGTGATGTGCATGGTTGAGAATAAAATATTAGTTAAGGGAACAGAACCCACAAGGGTTTGTGTTCACACACAATGAACCCAAAATTGGCTTACACCCCCCGCAACTCAGATTTCTTTGAGCGATCGATTCCAGCGATGGGGATAGTTGCTATGCGAGCGTAGCGTGAGCAACACGTATTCGGGAACGACACGTATTTCGGGACGGGTCGTGAATTATTCGTGTGGTGATAAAATTATTTTAGTGTGTGATAAAGTTCGAGATATTTGGTGATGTATTCCTTTTATTTTAACATAGAATATCATTGTTAATTCTTATACACAATTCACAATACACACAATTTGTGGCCAGATAATTTATGAATGATCGTGTCATTCATCAATCAATCAATCAGTGGGTTTTGGAAGACTGATTAATCTTCACACTAGTAAAATCTAGACTAGAGTTAATCCAGGAGCTTGGATGTGTCTGAACCTATTATTTTTGACAAGTTACTAATGTGTCAGGGTGGATGGTAAAACTCCACACCGTGTTTTGTGTTAATATCGCAGTGTCGCAGAACACAAATTGTGGCCAGATAATTTATGAATGATCGCGTCATTCATCAATCAATCAATCAAGGTATTTGAATCTTTACATCGCAATCGTGGTGCGAAATAATATTCAAAGGGTTACACTATAACTCCAGATTTGGCCTAATTTATATTCATTGGACCTATGCGCCATAATATCGAATTATTGATATTTTTGTATTATTGAAGTAATGAATATTATGAACTTTGTTTCATTAATTACACCACACTGAGACCACAAAACCATAAGTTTTACAATCTCCTGTTTCATTTTGATTCAGTTTGAGTAATCTTGATGCATGGTTGATAACCAGTACTCAAGAGCAGTTATAATGTGTAACGAGTGTTGATCATTTTTGGAAGTCAGTTAAATAACATTAACAGGTGTTATTTAACAACCATTTTGTATTGGAAAATATACTGTATGTTATCACAATAGCACTGGGATTGTGATTGATAAAGAGGCTGTCCGTGGAACAAGTCCATACATCATTTATTTAAATTTAATAATCATAGTTACTTCCAAAGTATAATCTCTGCTTGTGAGGCGATTAAGGGGTTTCTACATCTTGCATCGACAATTCAATCGATTCACGTTGGAGTGTAGTGGAGGAATTATAACTGTAATAAATTCAATTCATCATCATCATCAGCCTGCTACAGGCTTGACAATTGATCTACCCTTTGGGAAATTGATCATACACCTATAAACTCGGGCTGCGTGTCGCGAGATGGTATTGCAATATAAATGAAGGTCCGGACCGCATAACATCATATGTACAATAAAAAAGGCCAATTACATATCAATACCAGCTGAAGTACACCCTTTGAGGTCGTAAATAATCTCCATTTCAAACTAATCATAACTAAACACCGGTACTGAAAGTACGTGTTTGAATACATAACATCATCTCATTTGTAACGAATCCATTATTTGTCGAATATCGAAATAAGAAAGACATAGTTTAGATTTTGAAGTTAGGTAAACTAGACGATCATAGCTATATGTATTGGGACCCCTAATTCCCGTTACAGTTTTGGCGCCGCGTGACCAGAATTTCGTTTAATGTATTATACTTCCTAATACAACGAAAAGATCCTTAAAAGTTACAATATTAAAGATTGTATTTGATAAAATAAAATAAAAACACAAAATCATTAAGAAATAAACACAACGTAGGCAGTTATCATTAAAACACATAGGTATTAACCATTTATTTCATTTTGACTTCACCTCACTTGATGGTAAGCCGTCAAAATCGCAGGAAACTTAATTTTAGACATAAGGATATTTTCACACATGTGCTCAATAAGACAACGACAAAAAAGGGTCTTCTTTTGAATTTTAGACGACAAAAAACAAAGGGTCATCTTTTGAATTTTAGACAAAGAAAAAAACAAAGGGTCTTATTTTGAATCTTAGACAAAAAAAGAAGGGTCATCTTTTGAATTTCAGAAAAAAATAAACATTAGAATCTACAACTTTCAAGTTATAAAAAAAGGGCTTAGACCAAAAGAAAAAAATAACACCATTTCAGATGATTTAATATATCGGTGACCCAAAACACTTAACAAATTCGAGTTTGTTGTTAACACTTAAAGATAACCATAACGTTAAGACGATTGGGTAATAGGCACTTACTTTCGTGAATATATTTTGACAAATAGGTTACGATAAGTTAACACACAATCTTAAGTATTACTGAGGGTTATTATTTGTTAAAGGTTAGTTTACGATTTCAATATGTCGGGCCAGAGAAAAAACCTACGTCGCACTAATAAATCTGTTGATAACGAGAGCAGATTAGATTCTGAAAACCGAACACAACAATTGCTTTCAGAGATTTTAAATCGATTAACTAAGTTGGAGAATGAAAGACATTCTGAACAGGGCTCAGTTTCATCTACTATACAGAATATGAGCAACTTGCACACTCCAGTAACAAATATGAACAACGAGGTTCTCCGTCAAAGTGTAGTCGTACAGTTTAAGCAAAATTTACCTACCTTCGATGGAAATAAGGCATACAATCCAATGGCTTTTCTAAGAGATTTAAAAAGTTATATGATTGGACAGAATATAAATGATGAACGAATGTTATTGTTCGCCATTGAATCTCTTACAGGGGATGCGAAAATACGTATGAATATTTATAGAGATTTTTGGAAAAGTTTTAGTGACTTCGAAAGGGATTTTCAAAATGTATTTTGGAGCACGTCAGAGCAAGAAGTAGTTAAATCTAAATTCATGGCAGCTAAATATAGTAAACAGGTCGGTTCTATGGAAAAATATTTTGCGGAACAGTTAAACATTGTTTATGGGCTATCATTACCCATTTCAGATGCCGAGAAAGTTAACACTATTTTTAGGCAATTACCAGATTACATACAGGTGGCGTATTTTAGTAGACAGGAACAAATGACTATTAAGGAAGCGGTAGAGTTCTTAAGACATTTAGAACGAAATATAAATAGAGAAAAGCCTGATAGTTTGCAACCACAGAATACCGCTAATATATATGAAAGACCACGGGGTCTACGTACTAACACAAAATATAGCTCAGTACGCGTTAATACTATAAGATATAATCCGACTAATTATAACCGCGGTCGTTCTTATAGAGGTTATGACAGACGTGGTAGAGGGGCATTTAGGGGACGACTATCTCATAATGTTCGAGGAGGCGTGAAGCCTATAGAATTTAGACCACCGACTGAGATACAAAACAAACAAAGTTCGGACACCATTGCTGACATTAACTCAAAAAACTAGTAAGCGTGGGGCGTTCTGACCCCACACACACCCGTTTACCATTTGCAATAAGATATTTAATGAAATATGGTTTTGAACTTGATAAAATTAAAAATAATAAAATAATGTATAGACTATTTCACATAGAATCGTTAGTGGCAGTAGAAATGTTAGTCCAATTATTATCGTCTAAGATAGAAAACTCTAAAGAAATATGTCTTATTGGAAAAGACGATGCGACAGAAACCACGCGGCATGATAAAGCTATCAATACACTATTTAGAGACACTGAATTATTAGACTGTGAAAACGATTCGAGTAGATATTTGACATTGCCAGAGATAAATGTTAGTATAGGAGGCGTACATTTGACAGGTTTATTAGATACAGGTAGTGAAGTAACGTGTATAAGGCAGGAAATTTATCACAAAGTATTGGAGGATTTAGGTCCATTAGCGGAAATACCTATTCCAGAGCTACGTATTGCTGGAGCATTTGGTTCGAGTAAAGAAAAGATAACAAAGGTTGTTGCAATCCCAATAAAAGTAGGAAATATTGTAATAGATACACCCACATTAATACTAACTAAATTGCCGAAAGCATTAATTCTAGGTTACGATTTCATACAATTAGCAAGAGGTAGTTAATATGTGACAATGGCATGAGATTTATAATCAAAACTAATAACGCTTTTTGCGAAATAGATTTGGAACAAAACATGCAAAATAAACTGCAATGTTATTCGATAACGACTATTAGTCCAACGAGCATGGTTGATAAACTAACTCAATATGTGAACCAGCTCCATTTACCAGTAGAACATCAAACAGAATTATTAAGCGTTCTAAGAAAACACGAGTCGTTATTCTCAGGTAGAGTAGGCCGAACAAATAAATATATACACACAATTAAAATGAAAGACCAGACGCCGTTTGTCATAAGACCATATCCGATACCACACGTGTACCGAGAAAAGGTTAGAGACCGACTTAATCAAATGGAGCAAGCAGGGTTGATAGTAAGAAAGGCCACAGACTATTGTAGTCCCTTAACATGTACTTTGAAAAAAAGTGGTGAAATTCGTATACTATTAGATGCGCGCGAATTAAACAAGCGAATGATTGGTGAAACGGACACACCACCGTTAATGAGTGATATATTACAATCAGGTCGCATAATAAAGTATATCGCGTTAATAGACATAAAAGACGCATATTTTACCATTCCATTATCACCGGAATCTGTTAGGTATACTGGATTTGTATTTGAAGGAAAATCGTATTGCTATCAAGTTCTATGTCAAGGACTAAAGAGTTCACCGTCATCATTTTCTAGAGCAATGGATCATATTTTAGGTCATGAAATTAGGTCGTATACACTTAATTACCTTGACGATTTATGTATATTATCAAGTGGAACATTTAAGGAACACCTACAGCAAGTAGATACGGTGCTTAGCAAGTTAGAAGAGGCAGGTTTTACATGTTCATTAGAAAAATGTAATTTTGCAGCCAAACAAGTTAAATTATTGGGTCATATTCTCAGTACTGACGGAGTAGCATTAGATCCTCAAAAAGTAGATGCTGTTTTAAATTATCCACAACCAAAAACAATAAAACAATTACGTTCATTTTTGGGATTCGTAAATTATTTTAGAAGATTTATCAAAGATTTTGGTATATTAACTAACCCATTGTATAAATTACTACAAAATAAAACAAAGTTTATTTGGGATGCAAATACACAAGAAGCGTTTGATAAATTAAAATCAGTGTTTACACACAGTGTGATGTTATCACAACCAAGATTTAATGATACATACTATGTACAAACTGACGCTAGTTCAGTAGGCATTGGAGGCTATGTCTTTCAGCTAGATAATGACGGATCAGAAAGGATAATAGGGTTTTGTTCATATGCTTTCAAAGGGGCACAGACAAGATGGTCTGTTACAGAACAAGAATTCTTTGCTGTGATTTACTGTTTAAAGAAGTTTGAGACGTATTTAAGAGGCGCGAAGATCGTTATTCGCACGGATCATAAAAGTTTAATTTTTGTGAAATCGTGGTTGTTAATGGGAGCGCGTGTTACACGTTGGGTTATGTATTTAGAAGAATTTGATTATGAGATACAGCATATAAGCGGTTGTAAAAAACTTAGTTGCCGACACTTTAAGCCGTAATATTTTAAATACAGAGACAGGCAGAGACAATAAAACAATACAACAACATATCTATTGGTTTCGATCATCAAATCATGGAACTGTAGTAACAGGATTAAGGCAAATAACTAAATTACAAAACGAGGATTCGAAATTAAAGCAAATAATAGAATCTATAAGGCAGGGTGAACAAGAATCCAAGACGAGGGGATTCAAACACTATAAATTAATAGGGGAAACATTATATTTTATGATACCCAAATACGAATTGACATTGTTAGTCATACCAACATCATTACAAGAATCTTTAATTATGCAAATTCATGAGGAAATCGGACATTTTGGTAGATATAAAATCATTTCTTTCTTGAAAAAACGTTACTATTTTACTAATATGAGCAGAATAATACGAGAAACAATTAAAACTTGCGACATATGTCAAAAAGTCAAGCCGAACATATGTAACACTGTAGGACCATGTGAACCAGTCTTAGCTAAACAGTTAGGAGATAAAGTCTTTGCGGACTTCTATGGACCGTTACCAGCAGGTAAATTTGGTTATAAATACATTTATGTTATGCAGGATGTTTATAGTAAATTTATAAGGTTATACCCTATGCGAAATGCTACAGGACGTGCTACATTAGCATGTACAAAACGATTTCATAACGAAATACCGATCAAAATAATAATAACAGATCGAGGACCACAATTCATTTCAAAGGTATTTGAAGAAGGCGTAAGAAATTTAGGAATAATTCTTACACACACATCGGTGTACTGTCCAACTTCTAATAGTGTAGAAAGGGTGAATCGCGAGTTAGGTAGATTAATTAGGACTTATTGTGCAGAGTCAAACAGAAGTTGGGTAGATTTTGTGTTTAATATAGAAGATAGTTATAACAATATAACTCATTCTAGCACAGGATTTGCTCCAAATGCGTTGGCGTTTGGTGAGCAGAAATTACTTACAACAGATTGCGAATTAGGGCAACAGTGGCTGAATAATCATTTGAGGAATGAATCACAAAATATACGGGCAACTGCTATTAAAAATACAGAAAACACTAGTCAGAATAGGAAAAGAAAATTTGACAACAGTCGTAAACTAGATGTATATCAAATAGGCGACTATGTAAAGTTAAAAACGTTCATTCAATCAAGTAAAGAACATAAAATTTCTAAAAAGCTATCATTGTTATATCAAGGGCCTTTTATAGTAGCAGCCATTCCACACGTGAATTGTTATACTCTCGTAGATCCCAAAACCAATCAAATAAAGGGTAACTATAACACAATTAATTTAGCGAGGTATTATATAAAGCGATAAGAGAGGAGCAATAAGAATTAATCCTATAGTCAGATCTTCGAAAGAAGACTGTTTCTGAGCGAATCAGTTTATTTCAAAGTCTGAGGAGGCGAACTGTAAAGGTACATAGTATACCATTATTTTTATGGTACGCAGTTAACGTAATTTCAAAAAGTTTTGAAAGCTTGTATAATGTTGTCGCACATCTGGCATACACTTTGAAAGGGTCCTTTGCCCATTCAAATATTTAAGTATTGTGTTCCCAAAAGATAATAAATAGATATTTTAAGTTGTTAATTGCTGTTGCACACGTGTTTAGAACCTTTCAACTGATTCCAGGAAGGAATAAATAAAAACATATTTTTTTCTGCCACTTGTAAATTTCGACCCGACGACGTTAAGTTACAAAAATAAAATACCTAAGAATTATTGAAGGATCCATACTATTATAATGAGAAATTAACCATAATTGATGTTAAATATTATCGTAACGACAGATAATGGATTTAATAGACTATTTTGAATAACTGATCAATTAATTAAGGCTTAACTAGCATTAATATAATATATATTCAAGAGATTAGTTTGAATATGTTGAGATCCCTTGGGATTATCTAAAAAAAAAGCCATTGGCATAATAAAATGATGCATCATTAATTACCATCTTTAAGAGCGCTCTGCATGATATCTTCGCATGATAATTGATAATTTGTCTGATTGAAAAATGTATGTATATAAATGGGTTTATTGTTATTGCATGAAATAATTAATGTGATGTGCATGGTTGAGAATAAAATATTAGTTAAGGGAACAGAACCCACAAGGGTTTGTGTTCACACACAATGAACCCAAAATTGGCTTACACCCCCCGCAACTCAGATTTCTTTGAGCGATCGATTCCAGCGATGGGGATAGTTGCTATGCGAGCGTAGCGTGAGCAACACGTATTCGGGAACGACACGTATTTCGGGACGGGTCGTGAATTATTCGTGTGGTGATAAAATTATTTTAGTGTGTGATAAAGTTCGAGATATTTGGTGATGTATTCCTTTTATTTTAACATAGAATATCATTGTTAATTCTTATACACAATTCACAATACACACAATTTGTGGCCAGATAATTTATGAATGATCGTGTCATTCATCAATCAATCAATCAGTGGGTTTTGGAAGACTGATTAATCTTCACACTAGTAAAATCTAGACTAGAGTTAATCCAGGAGCTTGGATGTGTCTGAACCTATTATTTTTGACAAGTTACTAATGTGTCAGGGTGGATGGTAAAACTCCACACCGTGTTTTGTGTTAATATCGCAGTGTCGCAGAACACAAATTGTGGCCAGATAATTTATGAATGATCGCGTCATTCATCAATCAATCAATCAAGGTATTTGAATCTTTACATCGCAATCGTGGTGCGAAATAATATTCAAAGGGTTACACTATAACTCCAGATTTGGCCTAATTTATATTCATTGGACCTATGCGCCATAATATCGAATTATTGATATTTTTGTATTATTGAAGTAATGAATATTATGAACTTTGTTTCATTAATTACACCACACTGAGACCACAAAACCATAAGTTTTACAATCTCCTGTTTCATTTTGATTCAGTTTGAGTAATCTTGATGCATGGTTGATAACCAGTACTCAAGAGCAGTTATAATGTGTAACGAGTGTTGATCATTTTTGGAAGTCAGTTAAATAACATTAACAGGTGTTATTTAACAACCATTTTGTATTGGAAAATATACTGTATGTTATCACAATAGCACTGGGATTGTGATTGATAAAGAGGCTGTCCGTGGAACAAGTCCATACATCATTTATTTAAATTTAATAATCATAGTTACTTCCAAAGTATAATCTCTGCTTGTGAGGCGATTAAGGGGTTTCTACATCTTGCATCGACAATTCAATCGATTCACGTTGGAGTGTAGTGGAGGAATTATAACTGTAATAAATTCAATTCATCATCATCATCAGCCTGCTACAGGCTTGACAATTGATCTACCCTTTGGGAAATTGATCATACACCTATAAACTCGGGCTGCGTGTCGCGAGATGGTATTGCAATATAAATGAAGGTCCGGACCGCATAACATCATATGTACAATAAAAAAGGCCAATTACATATCAATACCAGCTGAAGTACACCCTTTGAGGTCGTAAATAATCTCCATTTCAAACTAATCATAACTAAACACCGGTACTGAAAGTACGTGTTTGAATACATAACATCATCTCATTTGTAACGAATCCATTATTTGTCGAATATCGAAATAAGAAAGACATAGTTTAGATTTTGAAGTTAGGTAAACTAGACGATCATAGCTATATGTATTGGGACCCCTAATTCCCGTTACACGTTGTCCCTCAATAAGGTCTAATTTCACAAGTGAAAATGACTGAGTTTCAATTTAACTTAACTTACTCGTACCTACCACAGAAGTAATATTATTACTATAAGAGGCATATACTCATCGTTCATTACGAGTATCTAGTTCTCACGTTTGTTCAACGAAATTAATTATACCTACTATTGACATTCTCATTATTTGCATGTACATTATTATTATAATTTAGATTTTGCCACAAATTATGTTTGCTAAGAAATAATTTTGAATTTGAATATATTATACAGGGTGTACTTTTGAATACTGATTTTGGAACAAAAAAAAATTTTTAATGCATTTTCTTGGTGACTGTACTATTTTTCCAAAATCTGTAAATGAGGTTCAGCATTTGTCATTAAGTATCCTCATTAAAATTCGAAATCCAATCGCACTCCATTAATTTAACTTTGCTGATTGATTGGTTTAACTTTGCTTCTTCTGATCTCAAGAGGAAAACCTATACCCGCGCTGCATCAGCTTGTAGATCCAAAAATTTTGGTATGGTAAATCACAGGAGTCAGGGTTTATTATTGATAAAGTTAAAAAGATATATGAAAGTATGTATATTTTACATTGTTTCTTATGTTACCACTCATAATTATCATAATTGTTTCATAATCGTAACAATATTATTTGATTTTAGTGTTTTCTATACCATGGTTCTAATTCAAATATGTATGTATTTCATATTTTGTTATGTTGGAGGTAAGTAGAATTTAAAATTACAACAGTTTTAGATTTTCAGAATCAAACAAAATTATATTTCTACACAATCAATAACATAACATCGACATAGTATAAATCGTAAACGATTATTCAAAAGATAAACCAATCTCATGGATCGTAATGATTTCCAGTTTTTTAGGCAGAGCGGTTCTGTTATGGCACATATAGAAAGAGACATTACCCATTATTAATTAAATCGTATTTTCATCTTTATAGGTTTGTGATAAAGAAAATCAGAAAAGTAAAAAGATTAAAGTTTCTCTTTTTAAAATCGGTTTTACATCAGACTGAGATTGAATTGTCCCAAAATTTTTACATTTCTGCCTTGGTGTAAAATATGCCTTAGTGTATAAAAACTTTAAATATTCTAATGTCAACATCATCATCATCATGCTTTAATCCCGGTATTGTCAAAGTTGTTAAGTTTAAAGGGCCTTTCGATAAAACATTTTTGAGGCCAATCATACTTGCTAATCGGTGCACTTGGTAAATATACAGGTTTTCTTCTCAGAGTTGAGAGGTCAAAACACACGAAAAAGCCGATATAGTAAAAAAAATTGGTTGCTTGAAACTGAGGAATAGCAATGAGGACGATGATGATGCATTCTAAATCAAATAGGCAACTAAAACAATTTGAACTTTGGAGCCCAGGGCCCGGTTCCGTACGCCCACTCTTTCTCTTGTTTTGGCTTTGAAGCCCAAGGCCCGGCTTCGTACGCCCACTCTTTCTCTTGTTTTGGCTTTGAAGCCCAAGGCCCGGGTCCGTACGCCCACTCTTTCTCTTGTTTTGGCTTTGAAGCCCAGGGCCCGTAGTCCCACTCCTTTTCTGGTTTTGGTTTTGGTGTAGTCACTCCACACTTCGCATCACATACAACACAAATGAAAGTTGGTTCTTTGGTTGTGGAGGGCATTGGCGTCGTTGTAGTCGTTTTTGAATGCTCAGTCGACTGGTGCACCCAATGGTAATGGTGTAGTGGTAATGGTATTGGTACATAGTCGGACGACTCGTCATTTGGCCAGAACTCTGGCCAATATGGGGGCGGTTCATCTTTACTGTAGGGTAAAAACGATGGACCTGAAATAGAATATCAACTTATGGTGACAACTTTAGCTTTCTAATGTCTAATAGTATGACCATACCAACAGACAATGTCCATGAATATCATTGCCATAAATATTGCGATAAATTAACATATTATTTACTACATATTTTCATATATATATAATTAAACTCTTGCCATGAAAAGTGTCACATTTCACAATATAAGACATTTGATGGTCAGAGTTTGGTCAACATGACTGCATTTAATTAAATGTAGACTCGTATTTTATAATCTACCTTAAAATTCGAGCCTGCCTTTTATAAATCAATATTGTTTGTAGTAAACGAACCGATATTATAGTGTAATACAAAGTCAATACGACAGGTCACATTATGTCATAACAAATACAATCTTACCCACATCACGTCGTCGTCGGCGGCTCGAACAATATGCTGGGCATACCTTGGAACACAGGAACTTTGCCTTTTCTGAAATAGAAAAAGTATTGCAATATATTGTTCCATTGGTGATTATTTAAGACTGGTATTAGAAGAGAAAGTTCAGGTACAGGTAACAACAAAATACCTTATAACAATAATGATATTATAGAAACCATATTTAACTGGTATTCTAACGATTAATTTTATGTTATCCTAATTTGTTTCATTATTTACAGTAATTATGAACGTGAAGACTGACTATAGAAATTTATGAACCGTGTGTATAATTTTTTACGCCAAAAGGCCTTTCATTAGTGTACATTTTGTAAGCAAGAAATATATTATATGCTTATTTTTTTTAATAAAATAAATAATAGGTATATAACACCTTATTGTTCTCATAATATTTTATAAGGTCAAGTTATTCAAAGTCAAGGTAAATATAATATGTAAATTAAAACCTCTCAATTAATTCATTAATATTTACACGGTCGAGTGACATTTCACAATGTTAAGCGTTATCACGTTTTTACAGTGACTGTCCTCCTTATGAAGAATGCAATATCTACATCAAACACGTTCTTGAGTAAATCGTATTACCATATAATACGTATTTTGTTTTTTTTTTATTTAATTTTTTTTATTACACTATCTATATATAGATATACTGTTATAAAATTGTATATAAGTTGTGTCTGTACATTGGAGACTTAAAAAAAATTGGGTAATGTAGAATTAAAGATTGTCACCTAAATAAAGTTGTTGGATTTCTTATTTGTTTGTTCGTTTTGGATGTTTTTTTTGCACTTAAACTACTGAATGGATTTAGCTGCAGTGTTTTGTATTAGAAAGGTAATTTTCCATCTTTCATCTTAAAAACTACTGTATAGGTACTGTTGATTGCAATGTAAAAGTTTCAGTTATTTTGAATTTTAACTTATTGTATTCTTTATTAAACATAAAAATACGGGAAAAGAATTCTTTCGATATATCAAGTTGTCAAGATATGAAATTTTGAAGTGAGTGCGTACCGAGCCGATCCTGCTAATATGCATATAACGTCACACGCCCCCACTGTTGACCGTGGTTTCACTAGCGATACCTTACGTTTCACTAGAATTCTCAGGTACTCCCGGGGGCAAGACGGGGACACCGTGGTACCTACATTCGAAGGAGGTCATCTCGAAAGAGATGGCTCTTCGTCTTTCGGAGTGCGATGGATATGTTGACTACTACCTCACCTCCTGTCAACTAAAGACCCAAATAAACGGCGTGCGTTTTAATCGGTTCGAATCCGACACAACCTCGTCAACGAGATATTACTAAGAACACAACAACACAGCAACATCCACGCGGATGGAGCCACGGGTATCTACTATTACAAGATATAAGAAGGGATTTTGTAATACATATATACATTGCATGTCATGAAAAAAAATAAAATAAACGAGAACAAATACTAAAATATTTATTTTTTAATGTATTCTACCTAAAGTGGTTTACTCAAGGAAATGATAATTGTATTTAATTTTTAATCATTAATAGTGTGTGAGATTTATTATTTTGATTTTGAAGCATGAGGCATATAAGAGAAATTGTTTAGTATAATTATTGTGTTGCTACTCTGTCGCATTGGGTTTACCTGTTAGGACAGAGTATGTATGAAATAAATAAATAAATAAATAAATAAATAAATATTTGCAACAGATATTGCAGTCATCGCTGTTAATTTTTTTTTAATATAATGCATGTAGGTATGGTTATTAGTATTTACTTCAGATATTAAACCATCACAAATTTTTTTATACAAAAAAGCAAAAATTTTGGGGATAGGATACCAGAAAATAAGACTAAATCTCTCCATCACTTTAATTACATTATTATTAAATGCCTTAAGATCCAGAAATGTACAACAGAGATCATTTATTCTTATTCGATACAGATAATCAGAAGAAAAAAGTATATTTGCTACATTAACAAACGTATAAATTAAAAGTATAGGTAAGCGTTTCACACAAAAAAATGCAAGACCAGAATTCACACGAACGTATTAGCAACTACACAAGATTTAACTAGTATTTAATACAAACAGATAATTGAACTATACGCGGAAGGAGATAAGACCCGAGGCTAAAAGATACTTTGTTAAGTTCTAAATGTGTATATATGCTTGTTACACTTTGTGAACTTCACAATCCTAATACTGACATCTAATAAAGATTTAATGAAGTTCAATCGAATTATTTTTCCACTTGAAGTACTCACCTTTCCAGAGAAAAAGCGCTTCGCACAAAGTAAAGTTCAGGAGCAGGCCATAGATCACGAAGTGCGAGTACATTTTGTTTATACACGAGTACACTCGACTACAGTCACCTTTCACTACGCAGTAAACACAAGTTTTCAAGAAAACTTACCGTTCTTTATATTAACTCAGTTGGACTGGTCGATTACGTATTTTGAAGGAAACTAATTCCTAACTTTGTTTACTTCTTCTTTGTATATTTCTTCTTTGTTTAGTTTTGTTTATAAACTTTCCTTCGAGTTCGTTCTAAACGTAATTTCTTTGCCTGTATAAAATTTGGAGACAATTAGGCAGCTTGATTTTCCTTTTATTTCTCTATCATGTATAAATAAAAAATATATAAATTTATGTCTGTAGACCATACTTTTGGCCTGCGGCTAATATATTATCAGAATTTTACACCGGGCCGTACAGTTTGGCTTCCAGCTGCTAATGCCGAGGATGCTGTGAAGCGACTCATGAGGCGTTACAGGCTCGTATCTGTTTGTTCTCTTTGCAGTGGAGACATTCTATTGCTGAAGCGTGAAACCAAAAAAAAATATGTGAAGGACGCTAGGGAGAAATCAGGTGACCTCCGTGCGGGATCTTACCTGGTGCGAAGGTCATCGCCATTCAAAGGGACTTATTTTGCGGATGATTCGTCCCCTAATAATTTAAAAAGGGTGACGTTTCATCCGCAGATAAAATTTTTACGGATGAAATGTCACCTAAGTCATGCAGCCAGGGGTACTAGTTCGAAATCATATTTTTTTGATTTTGACTGACTGATTTTGTTTAATTAAATGAATTATATTATTTGAAAAATTTGGTTCTAATTTTTACATAACATAACATAAACTCACGCCTGTATCCCCGAAGGGGTAGGCAGAGGTGCTAGCACCCACGTTTCGCCAATTTATGTTTAGGTCCCAATGTTTTGCTTGCCACGAACCGGGCGCTTATAAGCCTGCGATAAATTCACGACAACTAATTTTTATATCTTAATTTAATTACGAGTATTGTATTTTAAACAAACTTTATATTGTAAAGTGCCGCTGTAAATTCATGAATACCTAGTTTACTTCCTCCCAAAATTGGTAGAGACCATGACCTGGTCATGGTCTCTAACAATTGTATTGTAGTCTGGACTACGATTAGCTAATTTATTGATTGATGATCGATAACAATTGTTATACCCTGTAGCGTATAAAAAAGGGGAGGCCGATTGTGGCGAATAAAAGGGGTATAAGTACTCTTGGAGTTGAAAGAATAAAAAAGTTTATAAGTAAGCTACAATGAATCTAAGTTTTAAAATAGTGCTATCGGATAGTACTCTCGGTAGGTCAGCACTGAACCATTGGTTCAAGGACCTCTTAGAAGTTTGTAAGTATAATCTGACCATGGGTACCTCGGGAATGTTAATGAAAGATATCACTGACAAGTATATATAGTTTATATTATTAAACGAATACTGTTAACAATGGTGGACCTTATGTCTAGTTAATCTATATATGTCCATCTCATCGGGGATGCACAGCACTCTCGAAATATAGCCTCGGTGGCAAACGAACACACGCGACGCGGACGAATGGCCATGTAATAAGGAAACTTGGTGGTGAAATACCTCGTATCACGAACGATCGTGATCTGATGCCTGTCCAGCAACGCATCGCGCGCCGCTCGCCGTCTTCACTGCCTCCGTCGCTTTGCAACCAGCGGCTGCTCCCGGACCGTAGTGTAAGGAGCGTTATGGGCCAGGTGTCTCCTTGGCGTCACTGCACCCTTGCCGTAAAGGTGCAGCACTGACACAGCCACGTGCCAGTCCTTCGGAGGACACGTCGACTCGAGGATAGCCACGCCGTCGCAGAAATAAGCGCGCCACAGCACGCCAGCAATCGTCGGGGTACGTCGCTGCGCCTACCACGTCACGATGAGGGATGATGGCCGGGAGACTCCGCGATTCATCGCGTTCAGAGTTCCCGTGATTCACTTAGCCATCTTGATTCTTGGTGATGCTTCAAGAGCCGGCACAAAACGATGCCTCTCGCTCGAAGTGTAAATCGTGAATCTCGTTCCAGTGTCATGCCAATTGACAGCTCGATGCCGGTATGGAACCTTGGCTTTTGAGCATTTTAACTATGCTAATAAATTATTCTAATACAATGGTTGTACTTAATTATCAAATATGACACCAGAAACGCAACCAAACTTGACAATGTTTAATTAAACAATGTAACGAAATAATACTTTAATTACATGCTAGGAGAGAACTAATTTGTAACTATGTGCATTTACGAAACGTGTTACGTTGGATAACAATTTATATGCGTTTAATTATAGCATGCAGATAAAAAATATTAGTAGTGGTTTTACACCACTACAATACCCCCCTTCGGAGTAAAGAGGATAACCCCTTATCCGAAGCAGCCGGGGTAACCGGAAAAAAAAAACTTTGAAAGTCAATGAAAAGTTTTTTTTTTTTTTTTAGCTTACCTAGCCAAGATCAAAGGTATAATAAAAAAAAATCTAAGTTGAAAAGTGTTAAAGATTAGCTTAACAATTTAACTTGACTAAAGCAATTACCTAATCTAAGAATTAAGTACTAAACAACAACAACAACAACAACAACACTGGGTAGCTAATCCAGTGAGTGAAGTATGGAATATACTAAAACTAAACTTATATGTAAAAGTCCACAACAGGTCCGGAATCTGTTGGGATATACTACAAGCAGACTATCCGAAGTCTAGAACTGCTTGATATCAGAAGGAGTTAATCATATCAGAGCGAGACTGATATGAAGAATAAGGAAACAAGTTTCTATAGACTGAGTCTAAGAAACTGTACTGGGAAAAACAAACTTATATTGAATTGTTTTCGAACCTGTAATGGTTGAAAAGCTATCAAACAAGTGTTGTCAGACCATATGATTAGTCCGAGTACAAAATCTATAAAGAAATTGTTAGAAATAACTATATTTAAGTGATAAGAATCACATAAATAATTTTAAGACTGAGTCTTAAAAATTCCAAGCAAGAAGAACTTATCATTCATTGTTTTGAAACCTAGAATGGTAAAAAACTAAGATAAGTAAATCCTGAGAAGTCCTAATGTATGGAGTGCACTTCCATAACATACAATCTTATACAAGTAGTACAAGTAAGTGTGATATCACAAAGAAATTGAAACTTAATTTCAATTGTTTTGGCCAAAGTACTGATCTAAAAATGATCAAAAAAGCAGATCTAGGATCTGTGACTAGTGTATTTACACAAGCAAATACCAAAAAGTCAAAAATGAAAATTAAAAATTTTCATGTCTGAAAAAATTTCTATCTTTGAAACTTCATTTCCATTACTGAGAAAAGAGTTAAAGACAGACAAACAAAAACACATTGCTGATGCGAAGCTATACATATGCAGGTACCAAAAGTAAAATGACATTGACAAAAAGGTCAACATTGTTTAGGCAAAAATAGATACAAACATACCAACACATGTACAGTCTCACACACTAGTGTTACACACCTCCTGGCGTTTTAATTATGTCCTTGACATGATATTTCCCTACAATCCCAGTGCTGAGATCTTCTAAATGGTAAACCACATCGGATGGTTTGCCAACTACTTTACATTTGACAAACCTCGGTGCTAGCTTAGCCGAAAAGAACTTGGCTGCGTTTGACTGTACAAAATTTCGCCTCCACACAATATCACCTACGCTTAACCGGAGCTCTCGGCGGCGCAGATTATACCTGTGGGCGTTCTGTTTGTACGCCTTGGTCAAAGCAGTGCTCACACGTTGGAAAATATCAGCAAGGTCATTTAAGGCTTCAGCTTTAGAGTGCCTACTTGAGAGTTGAAGATCGTCTAACGAATCAGGTGTGCTGCCACGCAGTGTATGCAGTGCACCATCTGCGACTATCTCTCGACCTTTAGCCAAAAAGTATGGTGTATAACCAGTAGCAATGTTAACAGAAGTATTTAAGAAGAGCTGTATTTGAGGTATATATTTAGACCAGTTACGCTGATCATCCTCAACCAAAAGAGAGAGACAGGTTTGAACGGTTTGGTTATAGCGCTCAACTGTATTGGATTGAGGAGCATAATAAGCATTATAAAAAATTTTAGGTATGGAATGTTTTGTACAAAAAGATTTGAATTCCTTACTTTGGAATATAGTAGCGTTGTCACAAATGATTACACAAGGTGTGCCTTCTTTAAGTAAAATTTCAGATTCAATAAAAGATGTAACTGTTTTAGTGGTAGCAGTACGAAGAGGGTGGAGCCAACAAAATTTTGTAAAAACATCTACTATAGATAGAATATACACATGACCAGAATAGGATTTTGCTAAGGGACCTATTGTATCAATGGACAATGTATGCATGGGGCGGTCAACCTTTTTCTGATTGGTCATGTAGCCATGTGGTATGTTATTTGAATGCTTATGGGACTTGCATTTATCACAATTAGCTACATAGTTTTTAATGTCGGCATACATATTTTTCCAAAAATAATTAGCTTTAATATTGGCCAGTGTTTTAAATGTACCAGGATGTATAGCTTTATTTTCATGATTTTCTTTGATACAGTCCTGTACTAACTCATGAGGAATGACAATTTTCCATGAAGTGTCCTCATGTAGTCTAGATGATGGTTTGGAATATCTAAACAAAATGTTGTCTTTAATTAAATAGTTTTTGTGAAAACCAGGATTGGAAGTTACATTTTTAAATAATTTATTATACCAATCATCATTAGAAGTGCTACCCCCCGAGAATGAAACTGCATTTAGTTCTACTCGAGACAGGACGTCTGGTACAACATGCAAGCTACCTTTTCTATGTCGAATCTCAAAATCAAAACATGCTAATTGCATAGCCCAACGAGCCAAACGACCAGAAGGGTTGTTTAAAGTTTTTAACCATTTAAGACACATATGATCTGTAACTAAAATAAAGTGACTGCCTTCAATGTAAGGACGAAAATGATTTACAGAATCAACGACCGCTAACAGCTCACGTTCAGTAGTGCTGTAGTTACGCTCTGTCTTCGACAGGAGTCGTGAATGAAAGGCAATAGGATGCTCTATTCCGTCTATTTCCTGTGTTAGTACACTCCCAATACCTACTGACGAAGCATCAGTATGTAATTGAAAAGGTAAGGAAAAATCAGGACAAGCAAGCACTGGGGCTTGGGTGAGGGCATCTTTAAGAGCTAAAAATGACTTTTCAGCTTCCTCACTCCAAACGATCGCTTCTTTACCCTTCTTTTTACCTATTAAAGCTGTCATAGGAGCGACAATAGTAGAAAAATTCTTGACGAATCTACGATAATAAGAGCATAAGCCAATAAATGCACGAAGCTGACGGGCTGTAACAGGTGTAGGAAAGTCTCTTACACACTGTAGCTTTCTTTCATCAGTTTGTAAACCTTGTGAACCTACAACATAACCTAAATAATGCAACTGTGACTTACAAAATTCACATTTGCCATAATTAATAGTCAAACCAGCGTTTTTCAATGCTTCAAATACTTCTTCTAGAATAGATAAATGTTCAGAGAACGAATGAGTAGCGACTAACAAATCATCACAATAACCAAAGATCTTCTCACCGTATTTGTGATGGAATAAAGAGTCAATAAGACGCTGCATTTCGCTACCAGCGTTGGACAATCCGAAGGACATTCTTTTGAACTGGAACAGTCCTCGGTTTGGAACAACAAAAGCTGTCTTCTGACATGATGTACCGTAACCATCAATGTTGTCAGAATCAGAAAGAGCTATCTGCCAATAGGCAGCTGATAAATCAATGGAAGTCAAATAACGAGCTCCTTTAAGATTGTCTAAGATAGAACTAATATAAGGCAATGGATAAGAATCTTTAACTGTGACATCATTTAATTTTCTAGCATCTAGACAAAATCTGAGTGAACCATCTTTCTTAGGTGTCATAACAACAGGATTGGACCATGGTGATTTAGAAGGTTCAATCACATCCAGCGCAAGCATTCTGTCCACTTCTTCATTTAAAGCTTTCAGCTTAGCTGGTGACAAAGGATAGTACCTTTGTTTAATAGGTGGACCTGTTGTTATGATCCTATGTTCAATGATATTAGTTTTACCTAAACCTTTCTCTTCAGTAGAAATAGATTTGAATTTATTAATGATTTTGTTTAATTCAAGCGATTCTAAAGGTGAGAGTTCACTCATGGGAATAATAGCACAGACATTATCCTGTTGAGATTCATTGGTCCCATAGGATGACAGAATATTAGCAAAATTTAAATTTAAAAGTTTAAAATCATGAACAAAATCCATGCCCAAAATAAAGTCATTAGTAATATCAGGGACAACCAAAAATGATATATGAGAGATATGGTTTCTAAAACTAACTGGTATAGACATGCTGCCTATTACCTTAACCCTAGAACCGTTAGCACATGTAGCTCCCATATCAGTTTTAACTAATTTGAAACCCAAGTGTAACAAATTATGATGGTAATTATTACCTATAATGGAAAGATTAGCTCCAGTGTCCAACAACCCACGATAAGTGTGGTTGTGAATAGAAAAATTCAAAAAAATTCTGTTGTCACCGTCTAAGGTTGAAATATCAGGAGTGACAGTACCAAAGTGTTGAGATGCTAGTTTATGCCTAGACACTCCTGAGCCAACTAGTTTTTTTGTTTAGCTGATTTAGATGATTTAGCTTTGATGTTTGGTTCACACTTAGAACAAGTGGAAGTCAATACACCCTTGTTGCCGCAATTAAAACAAACGATACCCCGTATAGTTCTACATTGTTTATATAAATGACCGATTTTCTTACATTTTAAACAAGTGGGTTTCCTATCAGATGATGATGATTGTTTTGTTTTCACCACCGTAACAGATTTATGCTGTTTACTAGATTTCGCATTAGAACTAATATGTGTTGAAATATTAGTATAAGCTTCATATCGTTTAGCTAATGCAAGTAATTTATCTGTATTATCTATGTCATTTAAAGCAAAAAGCTGGGCATAAGCTGGCAACATATTGTGTGTAATAATGTCCATAAGTGTATTCATAGGTAACGGATTAGCAAGCCTAGAATTCATAGTCAACATCTCCAGGACGTACAGATTAGCTGGTTGACTGGCAGACTGTGTGTGTGACCTAATTTTCTTTTCTAAAATGAAGTTACCATCACAAGATAAGAAAAAAGTTTTAAATTTAAATTCTAAATCTGCAAAAGAAGTGACTGAGTCTCGGATTAACCGATAGTAATCCAAGGCATTACCGCTTAACAAATCCGCGAAACATTTAACCACTTTAGTCTCCAATAAGTCTCTACTACGCATGTAATCATCTATACGCAAGAAAAAGTCGACTACATCTGAGTCACCGGAATATTTAATGTTCCAAGATCGTAAATTTTCATCGCGCACGACCTGCATGACTTTATCACAACGAGTAGTTAAAGGTGATTTACAGCTAGTACCATCATCAAGTTCTGGTGGCGTTCCGTACACATCTTGGTGTTGTTTCCTAAGAGTGACATTACGATGCTGATCATCAACAGCCAAAGGCTTTGAAACAGTTGGTTCATCAGCCATGATGAACAAAAAAATGTACACAAAAGTTTATATGTGTAGCACAAAAACAGAAAAATAAAAACAAATTATTGCAGAATCACCCCATCAAATAGTGAAGAAACACAAAAATTAAATAAGCATCACCAATATCAAAACAATTTAGTGTATTCAAGTTACTAATGTTAAGTTTGTATGTTTCTCAAAACAATGAGTAACAATAAGACTATAAGAAGTCATAAATATAAGTTAACAACAAAATATTAAAGTTATTTGTTGGTGTGATTCAAACCGAAGTTGTAAATAGTTATAGAACAAATACTGTGTTTATTCTAACAAATGTTATCAGCAAATAGGTATATGAATGTTCACTAAACAATTGACAAGTAAAAAAGTTAGGTTAAGTATGTTCAATGAACTTATGTAAACAGAAACCATCAAAATATCTGTATTTAAAGTATAAAATATGTTAAATATATGGTTTAACATGGATAAACTAAGATATTCATATAGGTACAGATACAGTGAACACCATTTTATGTAAATTATAGCAAAAGTTAAGTTGTTTGATTTTGTCAAAACAAAGTCTTGATAACAAAGAAAAATTTCACCGAGATATACCAATGGTCAGTCAAAGATTAAATTTAAAGTAATTAAGATTAAAAATATATTATTCGGGCGCCAATTGTAGCATATAAAAAAGGGGAGGCCGATTGTGGCGAATAAAAGGGGTATAAGTACTCTTGGAGTTGAAAGAATAAAAAAGTTTATAAGTAAGCTACAATGAATCTAAGTTTTAAAATAGTGCTATCGGATAGTACTCTCGGTAGGTCAGCACTGAACCATTGGTTCAAGGACCTCTTAGAAGTTTGTAAGTATAATCTGACCATGGGTACCTCGGGAATGTTAATGAAAGATATCACTGACAAGTATATATAGTTTATATTATTAAACGAATACTGTTAACAATGGTGGACCTTATGTCTAGTTAATCTATATATGTCCATCTCATCGGGGATGCACAGCACTCTCGAAATATAGCCTCGGTGGCAAACGAACACACGCGACGCGGACGAATGGCCATGTAATAAGGAAACTTGGTGGTGAAATACCTCGTATCACGAACGATCGTGATCTGATGCCTGTCCAGCAACGCATCGCGCGCCGCTCGCCGTCTTCACTGCCTCCGTCGCTTTGCAACCAGCGGCTGCTCCCGGACCGTAGTGTAAGGAGCGTTATGGGCCAGGTGTCTCCTTGGCGTCACTGCACCCTTGCCGTAAAGGTGCAGCACTGACACAGCCACGTGCCAGTCCTTCGGAGGACACGTCGACTCGAGGATAGCCACGCCGTCGCAGAAATAAGCGCGCCACAGCACGCCAGCAATCGTCAGGGTACGTCGCTGCGCCTACCACGTCACGATGAGGGATGATGGCCGGGAGACTCCGCGATTCATCGCGTTCAGAGTTCCCGTGATTCACTTAGCCATCTTGATTCTTGGTGATGCTTCAAGAGCCGGCACAAAACGATGCCTCTCGCTCGAAGTGTAAATCGTGAATCTCGTTCCAGTGTCATGCCAATTGACAGCTCGATGCCGGTATGGAACCTTGGCTTTTGAGCATTTTAACTATGCTAATAAATTATTCTAATACAATGGTTGTACTTAATTATCAAATATGACACCAGAAACGCAACCAAACTTGACAATGTTTAATTAAACAATGTAACGAAATAATACTTTAATTACATGCTAGGAGAGAACTAATTTGTAACTATGTGCATTTACGAAACGTGTTACGTTGGATAACAATTTATATGCGTTTAATTATAGCATGCAGATAAAAAATATTAGTAGTGGTTTTACACCACTACAACCCATTCGATTATTAACTTCAGACCCCAAAGTTAACATCCTATCGGTTTTGAACTTACAACCAATTTTTTTTTTATACCACTTAGGTGGCAGACAAGCACACGGCCCACCTGATGGGAAGCGGTCACCATGGCCTATGGACGTTTGCAACACCAGAGGCGTCACACACGTGCTGCCTACCCTGTAGAAACCTGTAGAAGAAGTTTTAGGTAGAAATACTTGATCAACTGAGTTACTTGTAGCTACACGTGCTGAATATCCGAAATTCATTACCATTTTTATATCATCCAATAAAGTAAGATAATAAAATGTACCCACAAAAACATTTTTGTACAGTAAATAAAACACAAACAGAACTTTGACACCAGCGAAGTGAAAAGCAACTGAATGCATGATTGATGATCTGTCTCCGAAGAAAGAAAAGACAGCTGTCGTAGTTTGTGTTAACGCTAAGCTGACGTTTTCTATGTTTCGTTCTGCTAAATGTAGGTACATAAAACTTCATTTAAGTTATATATTACTGGAATCTCTATTACGTAATGAATGTGACTTTTATTATTTTCGATTGCCTATTTTGATTAATTTGCTTTATTTGACATTTTGTTAATTCATTATTTATCACCTTTAAATAAAGTGATATATAGACTTTAATAGGTCTTTACATATGAAATTGCCGAATTTTTCTTACAGATTCATGAGTTCGTTATTCCTGTAATTTAAAAGCTATTTCCATTATTTATATTTCCTTTGAAAGTTGATTTCAAGATTTCACAACTCTATATTGAATTGTGTTTTATTGGCCACTTGATAAATTAAATTCGATCTTCAAAAACAGTACTTCCTGAATGCTATCCATGTTAATAATAAATTTCGTATTACTTTTTTACAGCTGCCACTTTTCAAAAGCGTAATATAAGTTGTTGTTTGCCTAATGTTATCTCATTCATACACAAATAAAATTTAAAATTTATTGGTCCCAGACCAATGCAAAGAGATATATGCAGTTATACATACTTTCGAGTAAAGTATGTATAACTACTAGTACCTACCTAGGTACTAGTACTAGGCCACTAGTAAAGTAAATTATGTAAAACTGTTGGTCACGCTTGTCATACGAAATTTATGGCAGTTACCTACATCCCTCAAGAGTCCGATTACTCTAAGCACAGAACTTCAACATCGCCAATTGGTTATGGAGATCCGATGGCAGTCGCTTCACGGAAAATATCAAAGTTGCACTAACTGTGATGTGAACCTCGAAAGCTATCACCAATCGTGTTGAAAAAAGGCGGACGTCATTATATTACAGAGAAGGAAATGCAGTAATATTCACAAATGATGAAGCCGTTTTGACATTTACGATAACTTAATAGCAATTTCGTAGTTTCCAAGATGTAAATCAGCTTTAGTGGCTAGACGATAAAAACAAACATTTGAAATTACGTCTCTCTGCGGTGCATTAAGAAAGTATGTTGGAATTTAGTAACTTTTTCTTGACGCAAAATAATAAAGACTTAGAATTCTGTTTTCTTCTTCCCAACAGGCAGTTCCGGATCGTTTGAACGAGGATTGGTTTCCGTGGGTATATGGCGTACGAAAATAAGGGTCTTTTAAAGGGTTGCAAACGTCTGACGAGGTTCTCAAGCTGAGGGCCACCATTGATACATTGTTTGTGTCTGTAATAATGGTCCTATTTCCTGAGACGTTACCTCCAGCGTACCATTACGTGAGTTGAGTCATATAAAAAAGAATAATTAATAGTATTACTGTTCGTTTCTACGTAACTCACATTAGCCTATGGGCAGTACTACTATTTATCCCGTGCTATGGAAGAGAATAGACCGTCAATCTAATATCACGATCCGCGAAACCTTATCAATTCAGGTGCAGAGGCGATCTGGAACAAGATATTTGTTTTGACATGTATTTCCGCTTTTAACCTACAGTTTAACGGTCTACTTGCACGCTTTCAAGTATGCCATTGAAAGAAATACAAACTACTTTATTTTTCCTTTCTTTTTTTTATCTACTACTTAGGTGGCAGACGGGCACGCGGCCACCTGATGGAAAGAGGTTACCGTTGCCTATGGACGTTAGCAACACTAGAGATACGTGCATATAGAGAAGAGGGGGTAAGGAGACGGAGAGAGGGGAGAAGGTCAAGAGAGTGTCTGTGCAGAAGACAAAGAAGGGTTTCTCGTTCTTCCCACTGACAACACACATCCTCTCCAGTGTGCTCTGGCTACCCTTCTCATCACCGGAAACACAACACAAGGTTATTATTAACTGCGGTATTCTGTAGGGCGGAGGTATTTCCCCAGTCGGACTGCTCAATTAGGACGGGAGAAATTTTGATTTATGAAATCCATACCTATTATAGATTGATTTTTTTCAATAGTAATATTATGAAATAGCTTTAACAATACAAATAACTCAATTCAATGAAACAATCTAAACGTAATCAGTGCAATATTATATTCATTCATCATTCTCTAAAATTATGTAATAATTATGCTGACAGCATATCTGTAAGTACTCACTTAACTTGAGATTTACTGACATTTATCAGTCTTTTTTTTGTAATTATTATTCAATTCCGTCTTGGCGTTTCATTCAAATCTCTGGTATGGCTTCTTATTAGATGCTCTCGATAGATTATTGGATATTATTGAGAGTCCTGAGGTCACGAATACCCTTGAGCCTCTGTAGATCCGCAGAGATGTTGCATCCCTGGCAGTATTTTACCGTCTCTACCATGGTGAATGGTCTAATGAGCTCTTCCAATTAATCCCACCCTCTCCTTTCCTACACAGGACAATACGTGCAGGGCTTAGATGTCACCCGCATACGGTGCGGAATATTCCATCAAGAACCAAGCGGTTCGGTGAGTATTTCCTCTGCCGCTCCATTAAATCCTGGAATTCCTTGCCAGCGCACGTGTTTCCTTCTTCCTACAGTTCCGGGTCCTTTAAACGGGTCGAGAAATAGCATCTGATGAGGCCGTCAAGCTGAGTGCCGCCATTGTAACACTTTACGTAAACACGTAAAGTAAAACTCAGGAACAAGGGTCGTTCTCTCTCTCGTTCCTGAGACTTTGCTTTGAGTTTTACCATCAGGCGGGGTGAAGTCAAATGGACATGTCCTAAATAAATAAATAAAATTAAAAAAATATATATCGACTTGATGACATTTTGACCACGTGACACTTTTTTCAGCGATTTCATTCATCGAACAGTATTAGAAGAAAGTGGTATAAATTGTTCAATTAATAGACACACATACTTAGGTACCACACACATAGAACATATATTTTAAAAGCAAAATGAATAAAAAAAGGGAACCGTTTGTCACTGCTTTGAACGCAAATGAATAATTTATCGTATTAACTCTAAAACATTGAAAAGCACTAAAACGTGACATGTTTTCAGTTTGAAGTCTTACATATACTGCACATATAGATACGCAAGTTCACATTTATATTTTATAGATCACCGTTAAAGCGTAAAGTCGCAATAACGTTGGGTTGTACTTTTCGCACACGATTTAACTTAACATCCTTTGAGAACATGATTTCAACACACCATATAAAAAGTATTTCTAAAGTTATTTCAGAAAATCACAAATATTGATTCTTATGTTTACGTTTTTGCTTCAAAAAACAAAACGTCTATGTTTTCAGTATTTGAAGTAAGTACTTTCCATCTAAGGGCAAGATAGGGTTAAAAAATTCCTCCCTGTATGTTGTGAAATAGTAAAAAAATGACAAAATAAAACTTGATAAGTTAAGAATTAATATTAATATTAAAGTATTAGTGTAGAGGGCTTTACAACCAGAGGTTGGCCCAAAAAAAGATGGATGGACTGTGTGAAAGATGATATGGAAAGGAAGGGAGTGACTGAGGAAATGACATCCGGTAGGAATGTATGGAAGAGAATGACATGTTGCGCCGACCCCAAATAATTGGGACAAGGGCAGGAAGATGATGAAGTTAAGAATTAATATTCTAGATTAAACAGTTGCATTATTTAGGCAAAAAATTAAAAATCTCTTACAGGATACTTTAGTAATACTTTAGTAAGTTCTAAAATACTGTCTTCATTATTTTCAAAGTTTACGACTATCATCACACAACAAAGTTGCCATTGTTACGAGACTTTGTTGCCAGCTGCACTACTGGGCGCCATTTTAATGTGCAAGGGATTATATCTTAATTAAAAAATGCACTTACATACATAATTCTGGATTTGGACGATGCACTTGATATGGCGTCAGATAGTCATCACTTCATTGAAAATCAAATAGATTAAATTATAGAAAAGAAAAGTAGAGCAGAGACGAATTAATTTTAGTTGTTAATTTGTTTTTAGAGAGGGTTCCAGGCTTTATCTTGTAATCTTTGGAAGTTATAAAGATTAGGGCTTAGAGATATTGATTGCACATTTCACTTTTACTAGGCTGCCTTTTCTCAACAGAACGACTCGGCAGTGACGCGCTATGCAAGCCTCCCCATACCTAGGGGCTAGATGGGGACACCGTGATCCCCACACCCGAAGTGAGCTATCTCACTTACCTCCGGCAACCGAGGAACCGAAGACACTCGTTTAGTCGGATCGAGTCCGACATAACTACGGTCACCGACTAATGGGTGGTATCCATGCACGGGAAAGAAATGATGTTCGTATGGCAACCGGCACCGACGAATTAACACTCCAAGGCGCAGCCATACTGATGCAAGTAACCATATAACTATATGCTGTATATAAATATTTACATTGAGTGGGAATCGAACCCGCACCTCTTACGTAGAAGTCGCTTTTACTACCGCCACGATGTACATTTAGTACACACACGATATACATACAGAGCGATTATAGCAGAAACTCATAAACGATGTTATTTTCTATGCCATTAGAATAAATTTCATTCAAATCTCCTTCACAGTCAGGCATATGATGTGGCAAAGATCCTAACGACTTTGGATCTTTGCCATTCTTGAGGAAAAAAGCATTAGGAGATTGTTCGAAACACTTTTGGTAACTCTGCCTCCTATGTATATAATCTACACTCCTATCCTATATATAAACTAATCTAGTGGATACCGATACTCCGACAGATGAGCCCACTGCCACTACAACTTGCGTAGTCTGTTAAGCTAGGCAAAAAAAATCTAACAAAATAAAAATTATCGAATTCTCGAGTTATAAACGGTGTAACGAAACTTAGGTTACTTTCGACTTTCTTTTATAATCTATTTAGCCACCAAAATTACTAATATTCCCCCTAACCCTTCCAACTAAGCTTTTTCGAAACATTTTAAGATGCGACACATGCTATAAGTGTGTGCTTGAGATATCTTAAAAATATTACAGATTTTTAACATATTATGATATGCATCGCTAGTTCAGTGTGAACTATGTGTGAGCGGTAGATACAGTGCTATCAGAATGTTTTTGTAATATAAATCATAATATAGTTCCAACAATGATAGATTTCAAATATTCTTTGAATCTCCTTCTTATACAACTGCCTTTTTAGACTCCTCTTTCTATGTTGTATAGGATGTTCTTCTATGGAACACACCTCCTCTAGAGTTCAAAATGAGCCGCAATGAGTTTAAGCCTAGGGTACATAAAGCCAAATATCTGAAGAAGTGAAAAGAGAAGTGCTGGAATCGCCACAGATACCTATCACTAAAGTCAACCAAGGTGGTTATGTCGGACTCGAACCTTCCAAAACCCACGGCCATCTCGGGCCTTCAGTTATCCCTCACGCCCTGACTGACCCAGGGCGTGAGGGATTCCCTTTCGGGTGTGGAACTACATCCACACCTATCAACAGACGAGGTTGATGATGATTCGAAAAAGTAATTACACTGTGCGTTGAAATACACACTACAGTAACTTACAAAAAACAAACTTATTCTATATTCAAACTTGAGATCCTCGAGGTAGAATTCTCTTGAATCTATATCCGACGTAGCGCATTTCGTACTTATGTTTTTTTATCCAATCCTTAGCCTTCATTCGCATCAACTCCTTTAGGAGCCCCATTGATTCCGCGTCCTTGCTTCCGCCCCCTATATTTAGTTGTAATTTCCGCCTGTCTGTCACCCTCGAAGATGTGCTTTTGTAAATTGAACTCCATTTATTTTCGATATATGTATATTTCTTCTTGTGTAATATTTGAATGAATTAAATGTATCAATTCATTGCAGTTATGGCGATTGCTATCATAGCTTGTGAGGAAAATTCTCATTTCATTTTAATAAAGTGTAATAAACATGCGAATGAAATTTTTGTAGTTGTAAACGTTGACAAGAACCAATAACTGCAGTCATTAAAAAATAATTTGGCATTCTTACACGATTGATATCATTGCAATATAAACCGATGGTGCTTAAATCTGGTAAATTGCGAATCTGGTGAACTGCTTCTGAGCGCTTAAATACACTGGCTGACAGTGACGAGGACTCCGTATTCCACAATTCCTGTCGGCTTACCAATAAGTTGTATGGTGTTCCTTTTCCACCGCCTCTGTGTAAAATGTTTACCCTTCGCTACTGGTGGTTTGATAAAATTATTCCTTAACTGCAATTCACATCACATCTACACACTGTACTACGAATATTAAGAAATAAGTTACTAAGCGCCTGCAAAAATATTGTTAGCAATTATTCTAAAAAAAGAACTCATTAGAAGCCTGCATTATGTGCAGGCTTTTAATAAGAATATTTACATAAAGTTGATAGAACAAAAAAATGTCAGGAAACAGGAACAGGTCGAAAATATTTTATTGAAAACGTCAAATTATTGGTGTCTACTCAATTTATTTCTTTCATATAGGTATTTTATTCTTAACGCAAAGAATGCTATATTTTTGATAGAACGGGACCTTGATCGTGAAATTATAGACAAATAGACAACTCTTTATTGTACACCAAAAAAAAATATGTACATCAAAGACAAGTAGTACACTCTATAGGCAAACGTTTGCATATTTACAAAAAACAAAGACCAAGTGCGGGTAGTTACAATTGCCACGACACAAAGACCATTCGAGGCTATTCACGTAACGTCTCGTCCAAAACATCGGGATAAATATGCAAACGTTTGGTTATAGTTGCACTATGAAATCCTGTTCCATAATAAGCAATACTAGAAGCAAAATACAAGTACATAAATATACGAATATAACTTAAACATAAAATAAATAATGTTTGATACACAAGATGTCTCTGATCGCGACTGCTAGGCTAGAGGCGTGGATTGGATCTCCGCTCAGTGCAAATATTTGTATACTTCAATATGGCTATTTGCACTGGTCTGGTTATGCTCGGAGAACACGTTAAGCCGTCGGTCCCGGTTGTCATACGAACAACTATGACAGTCATTACGGGTAGTTGGAGCTCTTAAAAATGTTTATGGTTTAATGTATTGATTTCGCCGATACCCATAGGTTATGGAGGCCAGATATCAATCGCTTCACGGAAAATATCGAGATTGAGCCGCAACCCAGTTGAACTGCAAAAATGCGAACCCTGGACTCCGAGGTAACAGCTTTGGATGCGACCGGGATTAACGCTCGGATGATGATGATGACAATATAAAAAATGCCAGCTTTTGATATAAGTAGGTTAACATAATACAGAAGGGATTGTACCATGACTATTGTTAAGAGTACACATTTCAACAAAGTCTAGGGATATTTTACATATATAGGTATAATTTAAGAAAATCCATTTTTTGATTAACAACATTGAATACGAAATTTTTGATGGCATTTTACATTTTTTCATTTCAATAATGTAATTTTAGATCCCTACTTAAGTTTGGTTTTATTTTGAGGACCGATTCACAATTTAAAGTTTTTGCAAAAAGTATGCGATTATGTATTTATACTTCACCTAATCTTATTTAGATGATTCAATATCCTCCTCAAAAAACCACAAAAATACAAAATACACTCCCTCCTAAAAATACGTTTATTGAACTTCAAAGCTGATATCAAACGACAATAATATCACAATAGAGCCATGAACCGCACAGACCCCCAAACGTTTCACCCCGAAATCGGTTCTTCAAAGGGTCAATGTTATCAGTAGACCCTTTACTTATTCAGTCTACGAGTACATTAACACCCATAATGACTGTTTCGAGAGCATGCAGTCGAGTGTAATGGTAAAGAAAATTACTGTTTTTCGTTTGAGATACGAGTAGGTACGTTCTATTTTCTAAAACGGTATACAAGATATTCCTGTAGAAAAGAATCGCTATAAAACTCTTCGAGCCTCCTGATATTTGAGTATTAGGTATATGATTTATGAGTATTTTATAGGTATGTACTACATAGAAAGGAATGAGGTTATTGTTTTAACGTGAATTGGTTTTTAACCGACCAGTAACTTAGTGGTTAAGGAGTCGCTCTTACGATCGAGAGATCCTCGGAGGAATCTACCGACGTGAACACACTACTATGATAAGCAATTGAGCTAAGTTGGAGGGTTCTGTTTTAAAAAAATTAAAAAAAATATACACTAGTTCACCACTAAATTAAATACAGTACAAACAGACAGCCTCCGTGGCGTGGGTAGTGCACGCGACTGCTATGCACGGGGCGCGGATCGATCCCCGGTTAAAAGTTGTATGCATGAATATGACTGTTTGCATTGGTCTGGTCGTGCCTCGGAGAGCACGTTAAGCCGTCGGTCCCGGTTGCCATACAAACATCTATGGCAGTCGTTACGGGTTGATAGAGCCCTCAAAAGTCCAACCAGTCTAACTTGAAACTTCGATATCGCCATTGGGCATTGGACCATTGGTGGTGGAGGTCAGATGGCAATGGCTTCACGGAAAATATGGAAGTTCAGCCGCATCACAGTTAGACTGGAAAGCCAACTGAATTGGTAAAAGGTTCAAAGAATGATGACAATGCAGTATCAACGTCAGCGAGTCTCGACCGTTGCAACAGTTGCATCAACTAGCAGATGAGGTAAATTTGGCCTTCGCTAGTAAACCTTCAGAAAAAATAAAAAACATTACCCTCCTTTGCGTCGCGTAGTCGGGTAAAAAAGAATATATTAGACAACAATACTAACTAAAATGTCTTGAGAAGAATAAGAAATATGTGTTGAATATTCAGATATTCGTGAAGACAGGACGCACCGGAAGGATGAGTTCCAACACTGCGCAATTACACATCACCTTACAGTCTACTTATTGCGTATAAGTCTTATTTTGAATTACCTGATGCTCCAGTGAATTACAACAGATGTTTGAAGTTGGCGGCTTACAATGAATACTTTTCTCCTTTCTCTTGTACTATGTATAATGTCACTGATGTCGCAATACCACCGCTGAACACACCGATTTAGTTTGGAAAATGTGATTGCTCAGATGTATAAGAGAATTACGAATACTCGTGACATCACTCAGTAACTCAGAGGTCAGACCACTCCTCCTGTAAGAGACTGGTCGAAGGTTCGAGTTACGTCTGAACATTTTTTTTTATTCAATCAATTTGGCTAGTTAAATACAACATTTCATAAAACTGCAGAACATATTTCATAACCACCACTACCTAATGAATATTGCACTCACATGTCTGTTTGTTTATTCGTATGTTTTTTCAACTCATTGAATATATGGACAGCTCAGATGAGGAACTCCCTGTTTCTGAAAAAAAACCTGGGAAACTTCAAGTACATAGTGAATAGGTAAACGTGTTTCTTCGTAGATACACATTCCAATAAATGGTCGTAAAGAACTGGCAAGTATTTCAATCAACTGTTACTGAATTTCAGAAAAAAAAATACATTAAAAGATACAGTATATATATTTTTTATATCATACAAATAAAATACGATCATAAATAAATTTATATTTTATTTGTTTTTTGGTTACGAAATGGACTCGAGATCGCGAAAAATCCTGGTAACTCTATATTTTAATTACTTACAAATCACATTTTGAACCTTTTTAATTTAATTGGAAATTAAATATTCTCCTGTTAATTAGGATACGTTTACAATTATAGTCAATTTTAATTAAGGAACACAGAGGCTGACCCAAAATTTCCACTTCCGCGCGTTTCTATCCCTTGGGTACTTGGATTCATGGGATAAGTCATTTTACATGATTTTGATGCTAAGACGAATAAAATTGGAATGCCTTACCAGCTCACGTGTTTCATTCTTCGTAAGGTCCCGGATTCTTTAAGCGAGGTGTTAAAAAGCATCTGATGAGGCCGTCAAGCTGAGCGCTACTATTGTATATACTGTACGTGTTTGTAAGGGTAACCCTCTTTCCTGAGACTTTGCCTTCAGCCATCAAACGATGTGACGAAATTGACGTGCCCTAAACAATATAAAAATCAATTATTTTAGTTTGTTTTAAACAAATCATTAGGAAAAGAAAATTGCTATATTTTACTGAGATCATTGCCTATCTTTTGTGTACCGTCAGTGGTGTGAATGTCCCCCTTACTAAAATACGAATCAATGAGCTATTTAACTTTAATTGGTAGTTTTTGGATAAGTACTTATTATTATAAAAACAAGCTTACCTAAGTATTGAATGTTAACAAAACGATAATAGATGAAAAGTAAAGTGGAATTTGTGCATTGTACCTATTATGAAAATGCTTCGAACAATATAGTAAGGGTTAAGTATATCACAAGAGATAATATACTACAAACAAAAGCTAAATACCTCCTTTCGAAATCCTTTTTAGGGTTCTGTACCTCAAAAGTAAATATACAGAACCTTCAAAATCACTTCGTTGTCCGTATGAACATCTATCTATCTGTCAAGACATTTTTCTCAGGAATGCGTACAGGTATCAAATTGAAATTCATACCGAAGTTGTGAAAAAATTAAACCTCTAGCATTACAAAGTTACAAGACAGCCGTTCAAATATTGACCTGTTTGAATAGTGCATAGTGCGCGCCCTGTGTGATTAGTGACATGAGTTATATATAATATTTCCCAGCAGGCCATCATATTTGACAATTTACTGTGACTCTATCACGAAGGATCATCTATTGGATTTACTGTTATTTTGTTTAAGACAATTTTGATGCATGAACGTCATCCTATGTTATACATACATACATTATCTAATATATAAAAATGAATCGCGAAATATGTTGGTAAGCGCATAACTCGAAGACGACTGTACCAATTCGAGTAATTCATTTTTTTATTTGTTCCTTGAACTCTACGGAAGGTTTTTATGGAGCAGCGGGAACGGGATTAGAAATCTAAGCAGCGGGAATGGGATTAGGAGTCCACGCGGGCGGAGCCGCTGGCAACAGCTAGTTGTATATAGATATACATACATTCCTATATTCTAATCTAATAAAATTAAAACCAATTGTGAATTCCAATCAATTACCAAGGACTCCTCTATCAAATAAAATGTTCTTGTTCCATTATTGCTTGTATTCAGTATCAAACAATTCCCTTGTCAAATCGCTTCACAGTACAAAGATAATAATACCTAACTACTACGTCGTGAATCTGCTAAGAGACATTGTTTACAAATTATTTCAATTATATTTTACTTATATTTTTAGGTACGAATATCAGAATTAAAATAATAAATCTCCTTTAAGTAGGCTAGGTAGGTTTGACCCTTTATTACAATTTAACATAGCATTATCAAATTCGTAGCATAAGAGAGGGTCAGAGTGGGCAGCCATACACACGGGTTGTACGAACAAAACAGCCATGTACCTACGTATCTATTTCAAGGATACTGATGAAACAAAATGTACATTGCTTTGTTATCTTTTATATATTACGTTTATATCGTTTCAAAATTAGAGCCTTTGTCTTTACCTTTTTTCAATTCTCTCGTATCCAAAGCTTGCACCTATTATGAAGCTGGAATCTGCTTTCTAAGGAAAATTCTACGCCAGTGTCTTGTCGTGAGGTTGGTTGGACTCTGAAGATCTTGGTTGAGATACAGGTCTCGGGTTCATCTATTATCAAGACTTCAGATTACTCTGAAGACTCCCATTCTTCCCTTGCGAAACACACTTCACCTCCCTAGAGCTATCGGTAATGTCAGTTTCTAAACAACAAAAACCACACGGTGTTTCATCATATCTGCCCGTGTAGCGTGGGAACCGGGTATGCCCTAGAAAGGATATGATAGAGGTCGACCTTGGAGCTCATCGATTGAATCTAATCTTCCTTCTCAAAATTGTAAGGTTATGAGATCAACCTTACATTTACTCACTTATTTAATATAGTAGGAAAATTAAATTAAGCATTATCTTATTCCATCGCATAGCTTTTCATGGACTACGAATCTGTAGCACAGAAATTGTAGTCTTCCCAACAACATGCTATAAATTAACAACAAATTAGTAAAACTACATTTAAAAGTCAGAACTAGTTCAAGAAGTAGCATTATCAAATGAAACCAACTCGAAATACTGACTGAACAGCTTAACGAAGTAGCAATAAATAGGGATGTAACGTGAAGAAAATAAAGTATAAAAACTTTTAAATTTTCTTTGTGTACTTATTGTTGTTTCGCGGAGAATTATTATAGTGAGTTTCTCAAATATATTGCTTCTGGCAATCTACAGCCAGATCAGATTAATTTCACAACCTCTCCGATTTCAATTTAAACCAAATTATGGCAGTATTGGAGATTTCGGTCAAATGTTACCATGCGAAATTGTAAAAAATGTGATTGTTCTTTTACGTAACAGATTGGTTTCAGATATATATATATATATATATATATATATATATATATATATATATATATATATATATATATCTAGTGGTATGGGTAATGGACTGCTGAGACGACGTCTCGGGTTCGATCCCAGGTTTTACCATGGCACACACCAATGACCTTTTCGAAGTTTTATGTATGTATTTATCGCATGTTATGTTAATTTTTTACAAGAAAATATATATTGGGATATATTATAAGCCACGGTTTAGCCATCCCATCGATAACAATAGCAATTTTTTGTGCCAATAATGTTGTGCAGTACTACCTACTACTTCGGGAGCGTTTCCCTCAAACCTTGTACTTCCCTAGCACGTATGTAATACGTCTATAGTACCACCAAAGATACCACTAGCTAGACAATGTTCGACGTCGACAATTTTCTAACATAGTTCATTACTGAGGACTAAAGTATAAAGCTTCCATATGCTGTGATTAAGAGTCAAGACGAGTGGCATATTTCAGCATGAAGTTTGAAAGTCTTTAGCAGTTTTAAAAGCAATTTAGTAAAATTTATGTTTGTTTTAATGTCATTAACGAGTTACATTTTGATGGAAAAAATGTATTTTCTACGTTTTTTTGAACGTAAGAGTTTACGGACTGCGGACGGAAGAGTTTAAGTTAAGTTTGTAAAACTACAGCTACTAACATTAGTCTCCGAGAATTAAGTTTACTAACAATATGAACCATTTTTTAAATATATTCTAGGACAATCTACACAACGTCACTTAGCCATGGTAAGCATAGTTTAACTAGCTTGTGTTATGGGTTCTAGAATGCGGATAAATATACTTAGATACTTTTTTTTGTATAAACATACATAATATTATACATAGAAACACCCAGATCAATGCAAATATTCATATTCATGCAAACAAATATTTGCACTGAGCGGGAATCGAACCTACGCCTCCTACGTAGCAGTCGCGTTCACTACCGCCATGCCACGGAGGTCAGAATAAATAATAAAAATTATTATTATCCACTCAAACAATACTAAATTCGATCGACAACATTTTTCAAGCATTATTATTATACACACTGTTTAAAAAGGCCGTTTAAAAATATAGGTCTTCGCATAGAAGAGTCCATTGAGACCCTGAATGAGCTTAGTCATTCAAACATCTTCTTAATTATGTTCGGGTGTTACGCAAAAATTTATACCTTATTATGTGCTGACAGAGACTCTATATAAAAGTCCCTTTGTCTTCCAAGAGAAAAAGGATCGTTGAGTGTACAATCACGGGATCGATCCATTAGTTAACAGCCTACGGTATATACAACTATAAATCTACAGCGTTAAGATCGAGAATAGTTTGATGGATGCTGTGATATTTTGCTAAAAGATGTGCGAGGATTTCAAATATCGTCACTTAGGTGATTATTGCGTCATTTTAAGTTTTAAAATATCTGAACACGGCGAAGTTGAATATAAAGAGGTCATAGGTTTCTTGTTTCAAACTTTTTAAATATGGCTAGCTGGTGCCAGCGCATCCAACCGTGTGGAATTCTATCCCGTTCTGCCAACCAATGAAATTCTATTTCTAGGAATAAAAAGTTACCAAATTTATTCCTGTACTAAGTTTCAACCAGATCCGTTAAACCGTTTGAGCGTGATTGAACATAATAATAATTTTTATTCCACGACATTAGACTCTAAGAAAGCTACGCTATGCTAACTTTGGTGCCTTTAGCCTACCTTAGTAACTTGAGCTATGGAATTACTTTTTCTAACCTTTTAAACACTCACACGACATTTCTATTAGTAAGTTTAATTTGTTTAGTAGTTCTCGATGGAAAATATTACAAATAAGTTTTTTATTTTGCCAAAAGTCACACGATTTTACGGCGACCTTTCGGCTTACGTTGAAACTGTATTGATGCAAACATGCGACGTGCCGGTTTTACAATGGAAAGCAATTCACAAAACGTTCAAGATAACGTTCATGTGATATTCTATAACAAGTTCTGAAAAATGGGTGCATCCAAAATAGATGCTGCTTTCGAAATCCAATTTTGGTAACATGTTTCTAATGATAACTAAAACAATCGCAAGACTTTTTGGGCCGTTACTGAATCACGCTTGCTCGTGACAGAAGCATATACGAAGTGCCAAGCGTAGGCGAGGGCACACAGCTGATGACCGCATCGCGACTATATCGATGCGGACACGCGACACGTCGCTACTGCATCGCTATAAAAATTCACCGTGGGCGAGGGGCCTAAGGTAGTAAAAAGTTAATAGTATTTCTGTCTTCGAAATAGGTTTGGGGCAATGGGACTAGACGGTAATATACGTACTTGGTGGATTGGCAAAAAGAGTCTTTCTCACATACTCATCTTATCAGGAAGGTATATCTTGGCTTATCATATGAAATAAAATCAAATTCCCGAAAGAATTAAAGTGTTTCTTTCACGTGCGAATTCGAGAAGAAAAGCTAGTAATAGGACGTGTTATTTATTATATATTAGAACTTTTTTATTCCAATATGAAGCTACCAATGACACTAAATTATTTCCACATTGCTGTGTGTTAGTCTCCTGCCATTTTTGGTAATTCAGACGACATACAAGCTATTATATTTAAAGAATTTAAATAACAATCGAAACTGTATTAAAGAAGGCACTACAAATGTGACAAGACAAAAAAGCAAATAGTTTTGGTTTATATTTCTCATCTCTCATCTCATAAACTCACGCCTTTTCCCCGAAGGGGTAGGCAGAGGAGCTAGCACTGCTAGCACCCACATTTCGCCAGTTTATGTTTAGGTCCCAATGTAATAGGTGGCGAGCCTATTGCCATTAACCGGGCACTTATAAACCTGCGATAAATACACACATAAATTCGAAAAGCATCGAAAAGTCATTGGTGGTTTATATTTTTTATTTCATATTCGGTAATTCCTGCCATATCACATCTAATAGTATAATTTTCGTATTTCTGAGATTACACCTTAATTGGTCAATAGGTTCCTGCCCAATTGAGGAGGCTAAATGCTATCCTATTTTTCCAATACCATTTTCGGGGGAAATAATTCCCTTGCGTCACATTAAGTACCATTACTAATTATTGAACATTAGTGCGGTTTTTGTCAGCGTGGTGTTCAACAAAAAATCAAACAGGGTCTAGTTTCCAAACCTTGTAACCGCTTAGCTAGCATGTTAGTAAATGGTTTGACATTGTTGCTGTTAAAAGCTAACAATCCATTCAATTCAAATCAAAAATTATCACGTAATAAAATAAATCAATGACAAATTCGCATTGACACTATACAAAACTCAAGTAATCGTTTTTAAAGTATTATTCAACAAATACTTTATTAGTTAATGAATCAATAATACAATTTTTAAAAACATACTATAATAAGTATGTTACAGAATATTTAATATGAAAGGTCAAAAAGGTTTTATGCATTATATAAAATCAATTTACGACACATACCTAACTAACGCTGAGCTCAAGTTCATACTCATTAAAACGAGTTGCATAAATAATTTGTCATCAAAAACGTCTGCACTTTCGGATTCATTTTAATATCTTCTATTCGTGAGAGGTGTATTAACGAAGTGTGTGTTTAACGAAGATAAATAATAAAGCTATTTCCCTCTTTTATTTCTTTCTTCTTTCTAGAATACTATAGCATTCATCGTTAATTATTCTTATTCTTGAGCCAGTGTATGTCGGCAATATTAAAATTTACACTGATATTATGACGAAAAATACGAGTAAGTCAGTCTGTTTATATATCACGTTTTCACAATCAACCTATTGTAAAAAAAATTAAAAAGACAGCCGGCATCCTGATGAAGTACAAAACTATTTTATAAACCATAAACTTGTCTGTACCAATAATAAAAAATGTACGTTAACAAGGCCATAGCGAAAAGCTGACAAAGGTAAGACCCAAAAGCTGCTTAATATTTTACAACGCCATCTCTCCTCTACTTTGGTTTGATTAATACTAAAGCTGTACCCTAATTTTCTTACATAACGATATTGACCACATTCAGCTTGTCCCTTCGCACCCTGACAACCATTATTTATCTCTGTCCGGACGACGGTGACGCAGCTAGTTAGAACAATTTGTGTTTTTTGTACTGACCCAAGTACCTACAGAATAGTAGGTAGCAATATTTTGAGGATGGCAAAAAACTCTATTAGGTTTTGCAATAAGTAGTTAATGACAGGTAGATAGTCTCTAGACTCTGTGTGTATTGTACACTAAGAAATTTGTATGTAGTGGGAGTTACAACGATTCTACTGTTCTAAATATGGCCACCTGGTTTTCCCAAGCGACTACAATATGTGGTTCTTCAAGAAGGGCATTAGAAGGTTTCTACAGGGTAGGCTGCACGAGTGTAAAGCCCCTGTTGTTGCAAACGTCCATAGGCCACGGTGACTGCTTTTCATCAGGTGGGCCGTTTACTTTTCTGCGACCTAAGTGGTATAAAAAAAAGATATTCATAAACCTGAGACTAATACTGCAGATCTAAGAGATCTCTGTTTAAGATAAGATCTCTAGATTTTCAATGCTTTGCCAGGTTTGAAATTTTTATAACAGCATTTATAATACTGTCACGAAACCATTACAAAAGGAAAGCAATTCCGTGTTGAGTTTTTATTTACTGCTCAACGGATCCGCTGATAGGATGTGCAACCGGCATGATAATCGCTTCAGTAATTTCATTTCCCCAGTTCTTATTAATACGGCTTTCAACTATGAGAAATACGCCATTAATTTCAATAAATGCTTTGAAATTATTACTACCTACCTGCTCTTTTTGTGTAAGCCAGTTTATGTATCTATCTATTATGTATTTTTATATGAGTGAACTATATGTAAATTGAGAAGGGCTTCAGTCTCTGTGGGTATAGTCGCTGTGATACACAGTGTTCCATGAGGAACATAATTTTGATAATAATTGGTTCCTTTCTACTAACCAATAGCATTCAAATAATTACAATACCTTAATTATCTAAATAAAGACTGCGGCATTATTTACCATTGTGACATAATTATAGTTTATTTGAGATGTTCTCTAAAAATAACTTGAACTAACAACGTAGTGAGCAGAAGAGCGAAACCTATGCTCGGGCTCTCTCCGTGAGTAGCGGCACTGCCATGAAACAAATTATTACACAGCGATAGCAACTCAAAATGCTATCGATTCGACAGAGGAAAAAAAAAATTATAGATAAATTCACACCGAGAACTAAATGAGATTTTATTTGAAACTTTTCATTTTCCTCTTGGTGATTGAAATAAAATTTGACAAAACGAACTCATTACGAAATTATTATAAGAGGAATTTCCAATATTGTCCTGAAGTACTGGCAGAACTTTGGTTATTCGATCGTAAGCGTGAACTAAATTTACTTTTACTTTTAATCAGGATTTAAGGTAAGGATCTTTTCAATAAAATAATAATAATTTTGAAGGTAAGATACTTTGAAAGTTTACAATAAGTCGTTTCATAATAAAAGTAACTGTATTTAATTAGTGCCATACAAAATATACGTCATTATGGGTCTAATAAATTGATATTTTTTTTTATCTATGGCACGTCAATTTGACTTCACCTCGCCTGATGTTAAGCTGAAGGCAAAGTCCTATGAAAGAGGGTCACTTTTGCAAACACGTTCAGTGCTACAATGGTGGCGCTCAGCTTGACGGCCTCATCAGATGCTTTTTCACGCCCCGCTTAAAGGACCCGGGACTGTAGGAAGAAGGTTATTATTAGATTTGTTTGCTAGACAATTAAGTATGTTCATACCAGCACATACTTCAACTAGTGCTTGGTAGTGGTTACATGATTTTTCTTTTATTGAAAACAAAAATTAGCAACCGCAATTACTAACAATACCTCTAACCCATCCAACTAAGGAATTTGTATAGGAGTCGGTTCACGTGGTCAGTGTAAAGGTCAAGATTCGAACCCGCGACCTCGCGATCGTAAGCCCATACGCTTTACATGATTACATATCGAGAGCTGGTAGATTTTATTATACTAGAAGATAGATCAATCGTATAGTACGGAACATCCAGACAATCGTATAGTACGGAACAAATGTCATGGCAGCAAAGCAAGCGGTCTATAAAAATTAGAAAACTCCATTTCACACTATGTTAACAATGTTTTCAAACCGCGATTAAAAAAGGGTGGCAATCCATTGATCTTATCCAAGTTCACAGACGAATGGAGATGGGTCGAACCGCTAGCCTTATGCATATTGATGACATAAACCGCAAACGTGTGCCAAACTCAAAGGGCAAAAGTACTGGCACTCGAAAGTCCCCAACTTGTTCAATTTATCCACAACAATTATCTTTATTAACATGAAAATTTATATAGAAAGCGTCATACACTATCACTTCTATACTTTTTGCATGTCAAGGTCAGCAGTGATCTACACAAAAACAAACATAACATTCGGCAAAACCCATAACTTAAACTGTCTTATATCAATCAATTCTTTCTCTCCTGATTACCTTGGTTGGTGGTTATAAGCCAAATTATTTGTGTCGTGACGTAGAAATGATATCAACACTCCGTCTCGTCTGAAGGGTATCGTAGGAGGAGAAAAATACAAAAAAATTATGTCCAGCAGTGCGACTGCTACAGGCTAATTGATCCTTTTTTTGCTAGTTCTATCATTGACCATTACTTACCTACAACTGAAATAGGATAAAAATTTAAAAAATTGCACCTAGACATAAAACAATGAACCTTAAGTGGAAATTTGATTCCAATAATATGTTGCTATAGTCTACAAAATTACAAAACGCACGACACTATGTATACGTGAATATAGATATAAAGACAGAAAACAATACAATGTACCGTGTCGTGTAGTCCATTTCGTGTAGCAAAATTCAGGTGAAATATATTCAAGCCATTTGCAAACCAAAGCTATAATCCCTCCTTCTCAAATTGCGTTCTATTACCTTCTACATTCCAAATAACAAATATGGAGGCAGGTGGCATATAATTGTACAATTCACCCTTGCATGTTCTGAGGCACTAAATTGAAGGTTGCGCATATTCATGACTGTCTTTTGAAGTCCTTGGTTCGTAGTTATCAGTGAGATTGGTGAGAAGGTATTGTATAGAATGCTTACTACTTAACTAATACATTGAGCCAGTACTTCGTTTAACTTAGATATAAATAAAATTTATTGCTTTAAGAAACACTTCTAAATGTCTTTGTTTCACATGTCGCCAGTTTATGTTTAGGTCCCAATGTAATAGGTGGCGAAGCCTAATAAACCTGCGATAAATATACACATAACTTCGAAAAGCATCGAAAAGTCATTGGTGTGTGCCATGGTAAAACCTGGGATCGAACCCGAGACTAGATTAATATATTATTATTATTTGTGTTGTGTATTGTTCTAATTGATTATGCGTTAAGTTTGCGTGCATTTCAATTCTAATTTATTTTTAATGACCTTGTTTTGTATGTTAAATACTTAGTTAATTTATGATACGTCACTATCGTATTGGCTTGTCTGTAATGGTAAGGTGTGTTAAATAAATAAAAAAAAATCAAGTAATGGACGATTTCGTAATCAATTCAAATACAAAGCCTATTTACTATGGCTGACCTAAGTGTCCTTTTGGAACCGCAACAAAAAAGGTGCTAACACAGACGATGATCACATATTTACGCTCATTGCTTAAGAATTCGTAATGGCAAAACTAAACAATATCTGAATACTTGAAACTTAACTTTCAAGATTGAGCTGCGAAATCGTTTTGTGAGTAAAAAACTCATCGTCAATGAGTAAACTGAAAAAATATTCATTGTATAATATTATATCGTTTAATGAAACTGAAACTATCATTTTTGAATATTAAAAGATTCCAATGTAGGTCTAAATATAAACCATTAAAATAAGTCAAAGTTATTTTAGATTCCTTATTAAATTTCAAATTACTTACTTATGATGAACGATCGACATAAATGCGTTGTTCTCTGGCGCTCCATACATTTGCACTACGCTCGACAGGCGCGTGACGTCACCTGCCTGTATCGATTTTGTATAGAGCGTTTTCAGAGTGACTCGAGAAATTAAATTAATAAAGTCTTTAAAACTATTTGTTGTAGGAATATTTCACTTTGGCAGCTCGTTTATTATTGTAAATTGATCTTTATAAATTAAATGAAAGTGACCCCTAGGGATGTTTTGAGATTCAAGATCTTCCTGCTCAAACTATCGTAAACTGCAAGCTGTTGCTCAGTCGTCTGGACACTTTCTTTAATTTATATCGTGTACAATAATTTCTTTTCTCAATAAGTGCTTTGTTTCTTTCTTGTAGCAAGTAATTAGTAAGCTCACGATAGGCTCACCAGTAAGTACAAACAACTCCCTTGCACGAGCATAACGTGCACCAGTCATCATACATTTCACTATTTCGAAGGAAATGAGCGACCCACGCACCACCAAAGGCACTGAATATTTAGATGAACCTGACGAACAAAGCTTCTGTGAACAAAGGCTTTTGTTGAGAAATAGATGTCATTTGGCTGAAAGAAAAAATAACCTATATACAAACTAAGGTCCATAACACATTTGTGGCTATTAGCATGCAGCCATGTCGCATGCGAATAGCCGCAAACATGCGCAGACATGCGGTTACAGCCAGCCGAATCGTGGTGCTTGGCACTGTCTACGAATGCGAACTAACTGTTTTACCATTAATGACCGTGATTCAATGAGCAGTTTTTCAGTAGGTATAAAATCAGTTGGTTTTTGAAATCATTACGAGATGGCGCTAGCATAGCTTTTGGTACTTTTCTAATTTGCGTTGAGGAGGCCAGTTCAGACTGGGGCAAGAAAGAACTGACCAAATGTCTTAATTTGATTGATTGCTGTTTGTAAATTACATTTTTTTTATAGATCGATACTCAATGATACTCTTTATTGTACACAATAAAATAAAATAAATCACTATGGACATAAACAAATAAATAGTAGGTGCATTGTGACAACGGTGCCTAATCGCCAACGGCGATCTTCCAGACAGTCTTTTATTTTATATATTATAAATCGATATCTATTAATTTAGTCCGAGTTTTGTAAGGTTTTGGTTTATCTGTGTGTTAAACGTATATAATTACCATATAGTTATATATATGTAAGTATATGTAAAAATAGTAGAGTCAAGTAAACAAAATGGGTACTATTCTATAATAAAATTGAGCTTTTAATGTGATCCCTTATTCTTTGTCTTGCTTTTGCGTTATGTTTATAAATCCGGCGAAATAAAATGTTTTTCATTTTGAAAGTTTCAGTTGATCTCTTGTGATACGTGAATAATTGAAAATTCAAACTAAGCTTGTTACGTGACTAAGCGAAAGCTATAATAATTAAGGACATCCGATATGAGACACAAATCAAAATGTTTTATTTCGGGTGACAAAAGAAATACAGCTAAGCCCGTAAGCAAACTTTGCGAACGTGACTTTCACGACGTGAAATTGGTGAAAATTGAATTTGCATTATTTCAACGAAGGAAACTCGATGAGTACATGTTTTTGCTTAGATACTCTTCATAAAAAAAGTTTACAAGTTCGCTATCTTTATGAAATATACCTTAAGTTTTGATTGTGTATCAACGCTTAATGTAAGTATTATATTGAATACGGTTGTATGTCTTGGGCCTATTTAAATACACAACAAATAATTTGGATTACTTAACCATTGTAGCGCGTAGCCTAGTGGTATGGGTAATGAACTGCTGAGACGAGGTCTTGGTTTCGATCAGAGGTTCTACCATGGCACACACCAATGACGTTTCGATGCTTTTCGAAATTATGTGTGTATTTATCGCAGGTTTATAAGTTCCCGGTTAATGGCAATAGGCTCGCCACCTATTATATTGGGACCTAAACATAAACTGGCGAAATGTGGGTGGGTAGCATCTCTGTCTACCCCTTCGGGAATATAGGCGTGAGTTTATGTTATGTTAACCATTGTATAATATAAACTCTTATAAACTCTAACTTTTAAATACAATAGTCAAGTCATCATTCTTTCGGGCTAATCCGATATGGTTGTATTTGGGATCGGAGAAACATTGTGCTTTTCCCATTTATATCTACATGCAGTCCTCTCATATTCATTCCGTTCCCGGCCATAATATCTTTCACTCAGTCTGTCCTTCTCCCCTTAAGCCTTTTTTTCATCTCGTAACGTTGGAACAGTGAGTGAGCTAGCCATCAGTTAGGTTAACCTTCCTTGTAAGGATGGAACAGCGAGTGAGCTCTCCGACAAACATGATATCTAAATTCATCTCAGCACAGAGTCGAAGACTGTAACTCCAGTAAGTCATGACTGTTTCTTCAACCTTAGAGCAAATTAAAAAGTCCCCAGCTCGAACCACATACTTCAAAGGCGGATATAAATTTCCGTCTCTGTTTGTTATTTATTCACGACCGTACACAATGAAACGTGACGACATAGTCTTTACTTTATGGATGATTGTTGGTAATTATGTGTCGTTCATTCTTATTAGCTACAGAATTAGCTTCTGGTATAAATAATAATTGAAAATCGTTATTATCCATGAGACTTAAGATTTCCAGTAGGTATATATCATGGATCTCTTACAATTTTTTAAGGTTTTGAAATAAAACTCTCTCTAAATTCGTTAATAAATGGTTTCTTTTCAATGTCTTCATTTTAAACTTCAGAAAGTATATTTTTTAATTTATCTTGTAGATAGAGGACAGTTTGATGAAGATCAAAAACTCACCTGACGGCAATAACTCGGTATACCTGGTATATAAGTAGCACTGGACTAAACCTATTAAGATGAACTCCACTCAACAAATTTCTATGACAATTTACTGATCAAATGCTACCGATCTTGAACAGAACCGTAAATAAGAACGAGAGAAGGCATAATATTGGGTAACATATATTTCGTCACAAGTATGACGGCATAAGGGACAGTCACCTTAACTGGCTTTTAATAGGTAACCTTGGCTGTATAATTTGTATTACTAGCATCGCCTATTGCATTTGTTTTGTCAGTCAATTCCGCACCGTGGGCCATAATGAAGGTCTCTTCATTACTATTTTTCTTTTTAACTGTGTGTTGTATATTCAACGTTGTCAAAGCCAGTGTACGTCTATCGCATGTGAAAGTGACTCCTAGATCTTCATTTTTACCGTTACCTGCTGCCAATATAGGTGACTGTAACTGTGCGCTCTTTGATGAACATTTTGGAGATGGATTTTTGGATTGGTTACCAGAAGCTATGGTTCAACTTGAAATGAACACCAATGAAGCCAATAATGGCACAGTTTCCGATGACACGGGACCTGGTGCAGCATTGGCTGGAGATTCGTGCCCAACTGGTAGTGCTAGAATCGGTGGTTTGTGCGTAGATGTGGATTAAATTGATTTTTTATTGCATGAGTTGTTATTTTTTCTGTTTGTACAAATCCTTCGACGAGTTCGACTAGTATAACTTCAGAATATGATATCATCAAATGGTCTGAGAGGTTTGTTCTTAAAACTACCTTCTTAACAATTTACACACGCGTATAACTGTTATTATAAGTTATTAAATAGTTATTATACCTTATATACATACAAATACTCATGCCTATTCCCGCCGGGATAGATCGAGATGAATTAAGACCTACATTTCTTTATAATTATTCTTTTTTTCACCGACCATTGTACTCGGTCCTACGTGGGGTGAGTCTATGGCCGGGAACTATTGTCTATACGAGTATACTTTGTAAAATATAGCTTGGGTCCTATGACAGATGTCAAAATGAGGTTCATAGGAATGTCCGAAATTCGATGAAAATATCGATACTATCAGCAATTATTGATGGATGTTACATATAATTAGGTTTAATTTAATTGTATGTATGTATTTAATTGTAATGAGAACGGAATATACGTTGCATACAAGGCGTCGGCACTCGTACTGATAATGACTCGTAATGAATGAGTGGAGTGGATCAGTGGAAGTTCATATCAAACAAGATGTTGGCGCGTGTATCTTATGCCTATATCATGGCCCAAGAGCCAAACGCGGCGTGTCTTCTTACAAAATCCAAAAACAGGTTCAGGGCGTTGATGGATTGAATGTAGGATTTTATTTACTCAATATAATTTAGGATCAAATAGGTATATTGAAATATAAATATTATTATGATATTAAAATACCGAAGCAAGTATAAATTCTAATTATTTTTTTCTTATATTAGTTTCATTTTCAAATTAAGCTTTATTCAAAATATCGATAGTTTATAGTATGTGGTCACGATGATTCTTCGCCCATCACTAATTAGCTCGGTATGCCCATAAAGTATGACATTGACAGCTACTACATTCAATAATAGAAAATTCAAGACTTCATGTGCGGGATTTCACTGACAGCTGTCATAGGACCCAAGCTACATTTTACAAAGTATAATGCATCTGAGATTGAGTCTGGGCTATAATATCTGTCTGATGCTGAATAGCTTTATCTTTTAGTCGCCTTGTACGACACCGCATGGGAAGAGATGGGGTGGCAAATTATACTCTGCCGAAAGCCACGAAGCTATAACTGTAAAAAGTTTTTATAATTGGTTGACACTAATTATTTTATTATTATAAATTCAGACAATGTAAATGTTTAACTCTAGATCTGATATTGTTAAATGTGACTTACTTTATGTGTGTTAATTATAGACAGTTGACGACATAATCTCAGCAGGAACAGAATCTGAAAAACAATGGGAGCGTTTACTGGCCACTACTGCACAAAATACACTTTGAGCAAGAAGAACCTATCATGAACTAAGAAATATGCAGACACTGCAACGAGGACGTCGAAACAATGAAGCACATAGTGAGCGAGTGCCACGCCTTGGGAAGATATCGAATGGATCTACTTGAGAAGGGTTACCCCAAACCAGAAGATTACAGGCACATTCAATTGAAAGGAATAGTCACCATGATAGAGAGAACTATCCCTCTGCTAACTTAGGGGCCAGGGTAGGATTAACACAGAGGATTCAATAGGGTTGACGTGACCGCGACAGCTCCAGAGCATGCACCCCAACAAGATAAGATAAGATAAGAAGTTGACAACATTGTAAATTTCCTAAATCAAATCTGACTAAATTACGTTCCATACGGTATGCAAGTACTCGGTACTCGTATTATTTATAAATATGTTGACATTGTACATGTTTGTCTCAAAACCGGCTGTGACTTACACATTCTACCAACCAGATAAATTAACCACTATATTTGAACTGTATGGAAATCTGACATACCACATTATGACTCGTAGAAATCTTATAAACAACCAGTTATTTTTCAACTTTACCGTCATAGACCTACAGTTGAAAATTAAATGAAATAGAGTTCATTACAACGTGTCATTTGCGATTAGTCATTTAATTTGAGACTTTAGATTGAGAATTAGTAAAATCGGGGTTCTGGTATAATGTATCCTTATGATGAATGATGTAAATATTTTTTTTTATTTTGTGGTTTTCTCATAACTCCTAACTCGTTTGTTTGTAAAACTTTTACGCGTCAGTTAACAATGTCGTAGCTGAAGTAAATAATGCACAAGTTGCTGTGAAAAAAATGCTCGCGTGGCCTACTGTTCAGAGGACTACTATTCAGGAAAGAGGTGTTTGGAAATGTCAGCTGTATTTATGAAATCCGATGACAATCTTGAAAAATGTTCAAAAATCCTGAGATATAATGGCAGTTGTTTCACATAAAATATCGAAGTTCAGCCGCATCACAGTTAGACTACAAAGCTAACCCTAACTAGTATTAATAATATATTTCGTGCACTAGCATGTCGCTTTTGTACCAGTCTTCTTAACTGGTTTTTGATATGGAACCTTGACTGATAACATTAACATTTATATTTCGAGCATCGCCTGCAGCATCTATTATAACAGTCAGTTTAACATAGTGGACCGAAATGAATGTTTCTTTATCTTTAATTTTCTTTATCACAGTGTGTTGTGTAGCCACAGATGCTAAAATGCGTGTTCGTGTATCGCGTGTCAAAGTGACTCCTAAAACAACGTATGCACCTATACCTACTTACAACAATGGTGATTGCAACTGTGCACTTTTTGACAGTCATTTCGGAGACGGATTTTTGGATTGGCTACCAGATGCTTTGGTTCAGCTGGAAATGAATACCAACGAGGCCAATAATAGCGATGAATCGGAGGAACTGGGACCTGGTTCATCGATTAATGCCTCAGACTGTCCATCAGGTAAAACTAAATCTGATAGCGGAATATGTGCAATGGAGGATTAATAGGTTGTTACTTTTTATTTTACCACAATAAACAATACAATACTTCTGTATTTTTTTATTAATCACTAGCTGTTGCCAGCGGCTTCGCCCCAGTGTACTTCTAATCCCGCTCTCACTGCTTGGACTTCTGATCCCGTTCCCGCTGCTCCATAAAAACCTTCCGTAGAGTTCAAGGAACAAATATAAAAAAGAATTACTCGAATTGGTGTAGCCGTTTTTGAGTTATGCGCTTACCAACATATTTCGCGATTCATTTTTATATATATAGATTATATGAAAATGCACGACATATTAATCATTATGTGAATATAATAACCACAGTAGCCTAGTGGTAAGGTTAATGGACTACTGAGACGAGGTCTCGGGTTCGATCCCAGGTTTACCATGGCACACACCAATGACTGCGATGCTTTTCGAAGTTATGTGTGTATTTATCGCAAGTGTATAAGTGCCCGGCTAATGGCTCGACACCTATTACATTGGGACCTAAATATAAACTGGCAAAATGTAGGTGCTAGCACCTCTGCCTACCCCTTCGGAGATATAGGCGTGATATTATAAAAAAATGCACCGACTAGCTGGTAAGGTTGGTTTACTACACCTTGTACGTGCATGTACAGGACCCTACCAATACCGTACGTACGTATGTCATGTTCAGGTTTGGCTGAACTTCGGTATTTTCCTTGAAACGAATGTCATCTGACCTCTACAACCTATTGACGATATCGGAGTATTTCCTACAGATGACTAGTTGTTGAACTTTTCAGATGACTGCCATAGATGTTCGTAAAACAACCGGGTCCGACAGCTTAACGTGCAATCATCATTCTCTGAACCTTTTCCAAACTTAGTTGGGGTCGGCTTTCCAGTCTAACTGTGATGCGGCTGAACTTCAATATTTTGCGTGAAGCGACTGCCATGTGACCTCCACAACCAATGGTCCAATGACCAATGGCGATATCGAAGTTCAAAGTTAGACTGGTTGGACTTTTAAAGGCTCCAACTACCCGTAACGACTGCCAAAGGTGTTTGTATGGCAATGGGATCGCGACGGCTTAATGTGCTCTCCGAGGCACGACCAGACCAGTGCAAGCAGCCATCTACATGCATACAACATTTTGCACTGAGTGGGGATCGAATCCGCGCCACGTGCGTACCAGTCGCGTGCAATACCACCACGCCACGGAAGCTGTCATGGAAGTAGAAAGATGCAATATTCATGCCATATCATCCTGTATAAATCCGTCTGGCCAACGTGGAAACAATAGGCCAAAACCTCCTGACATTGAGAGAGGCCTATGTCCAGCAGTGGGCCGGAATATGACAGTGAATAAACACATAACCCTTAAATTAAGCTGTGATTGTATGCGACATTTGGTCATATGTCTAGTTCTACTAAGCACATAGCGATCTAAATATGGTAAAATTTTAAGTTTGACCAAGACCTACCCAATGAAAAGTTCTGTTCTGTAGTTTTATGTTCATCGCGGACAAACAGACAAAAACCTATTACATTGGGACCTAAACATAAACTGGCGAAATGTGGGTGCTAGTACCTCTGCCTACCCCTTTGGGGAGATAGGCGTGAGTTTATGTTATGTTATGTTAGATATAGATGCAAAAATTGAATACAAATAACACGGATGTTGACCAAAGTGTCCCTGACCTTGTCATTGCTTAGAAAGCAAGGCTTTAACATTATAGTCACAATGTTGAAGCTGTTTTATTATAATAATACGTTGATGATAATGAATCATGTTGTCAGATTTGCACACACCAATGCTAATAGATTTTTATACACTCTTATACTGCAATGTGGAAGTTAAAACGTGGTAAACGGAAAAATTAATGACACTTTAATTAAATTAGCTATAACTAAGCCTTACTTATATTATATAACATAGGTAGGTAGTATGGGTAATGGACTGCTGAGACGAGGTCTTGGGTTCTATCCTAGGTTGTACCATGGCACACATCAATGACTTTTCGATGCTTTTCGAAGTGTGCATTTATAGCAGGTTTATAAGTGCCCGGTTTATGGCAATAGGCTCGCCACCTATTATGTTTAGGTCCCAATAGCATCTCTGGCACCCACTAGCGCCTCTGCCTACCCCTTCGGGGATATAGGCGTGAGTTTACGTTAAGCATAGCTTAACTAGCTTGTATTACGCTTGTATTATTCTAGAATGCTGATACACATACTTAGATACACTTTTTTGTAAATACATACATATTATATATATAAAAACACTGTAGGTACTGAAATGGGAATCGAACCCGCGCCTCCTGTGTAGCAGTCGCGTTCACTACCGCTACGCCAAGGCCCTTCTTGAGAATATTATGTATATTTCTGCTCCATAATCATTTCGTAAGTAGTATGGCGGAAGGTCAATAATGTCAACATTACCTGACCTTCCTACTAACTGTTTATGAGGGCTTAATCAGAGGTCATTGGTTCTTGAAACGAAAAGTGCTTGTAGAGGTGTTGTCACACCAAAAATATGTAGTTATTAAATAATGAACCGGAACTTCAATTTCCGTTTAATGCAAATATAAAAAAAATATCTTCGTGTTCTACAAATAATAACTAAATATTATATAATTATAATAAAATAATATATAACGCACACCTAAACTATTTAAACTATGCTCACTTTGACTCATTATTCGAAGCTGACCACAAGAATAAAACCTACTATGAATGTATAAAAAAGTGCTGCCACCTTTGACTTCATAGGTGAACTAAAGTGTCACTCATGTAGAGTAACCTGTGATGTTACAAAGTGCTTATAACAAATTACGATAGATGGCGTAACCAGTCTTAACGAACATAAAGTGTTGTGTCAACAACACAAAAAATGGTCTAGTGCGAATCTGCCTTGTGCGCTGATATTGCCGTACAAATTAAAACTGGACTGAGAGATAAACTTACACTGGGGACATGTTTTGGAACCTCAACGACATTACTACCTTAGTTGTGGAGATTTCCCTTCGAAAAAGAAAAAGAAAAAGATATCAACAAAATTAGATATAAAATCCTTGTAGTCACCGAGAAAGTATACTCACCTCATCACCACATCTCATCCAAAATCTCATAGATGTAAGAGGCGACAAACGGAAAACGTAGAGCCGAAAAGAAAACCCAAACTGTAACTACCTACCATACTGTCTGCTCAGAGTGAAAACAGTAGGTCATAGCCTCCCAACATTCGGAGAAGTCTAATTCAGCAGTGGACTGCGATAGCTTGATTGAGATATCAACAATCAAAATATCCAAAGCAAACTACATTCGAAGTTTAAGAAAAGGCATGGGGAACTGAAGTCCCTTTGGGGAACAAAAACTTCAAGACCACAACTATCCGATCATGGTTTTTTTACTTAATAAAGTATCTTTATCATCATGAGAGTCGTAGTAAGCCTTCCCGTAGTAGCGGCGCTGCCGACTGCCGTGAAACATATTACTACACCACGATGGCAACTTAAAACCAATTCTGTTACTCTGATAGGAGTGGAAATGTTGTAGACTCGACAGAAGGAGATTATCATCATTTTAGGATTAGGATTCAACATTCTGCAAATTCAACTTTTTGCAAATTCAACATTTTAGTACTTAATTCAACTTTCTGTACCTGGAGGGTTGATTGCATGCAACAAACTTTAATAGGTAATGTTCCTCTAAGTACCTTATACTGGAATGAGTTGCTTATTTGTATGAAAATATGTAAGTGTACTGAATTTTTATACAAAGGAAGATAAATTTAAAAAGAAAGGATTATTACCTCCGAGAATTTAACTTTTTGGCTGAGTTTACTTAGGTACCTTTTCTTTTAATTTTGGTTATAGATAGATACAACTTTAAAAGGAGGAACTGACGTTGGACCTTCCTACCTCGAGAAGAGGCCGGTGAAAAATTGAAAGGTAATTTTTATAACTGTAAGCGTTATACAAAGTGTTAGGGAAACGCACCCGAAGCCGAAGACACATTGTAGTTCTCCGCGTACACTACGTATTGGCCAAATTTTTTATCATCGATTAGCATTATATCTTCTCCATCGAATCAGTAAGGCTAAATGAAATAAAAAATCCAAACATCAATACAAAAGAAAACCATAATGCGAGTATGTCTTTTTATTAAATTATTGTTTCAATTAACTTTAGTAACACGATGGTTACAAGTGAAATAGGCTAGTTAAACGGTATAAAAAATTATATACCAAATCATATTTTTTATGCCAATATATACCTACTGTACCAGGAGTACTACGAGGGACCTTCGGCTTCCGATGTGTTTCGGGAAGTTGTGAAATGAAAGTAAGAGAATGAATATAATGAAATGAAAGTAGCTAACTCGTAAATAATACGATGAAAATAATGAAATGAAAGCAAGGGAATGAAAGTAGGTAAGTAATTGAAATGTAAATATTACAATGAAAATCATGGAATAAAAGTAAAATGTGAAGGAGCCCTATGAGGGTTATAGCACACAAAGGATTTCCAAAAAGAAGGCATTGTGGAGAATAGACTCGGACTCTGGTTTCAGGGACTAGCATTAGGTACAACATTTTGTACACACACACACACACACACACACACACACACACACACACACACACACACACACACACACACACACACACACACACACACACACACACACACACACACACACACACACACACACACACACACACACACACACACACACACACACACACACACACACACACACACACACACACACACACACACACACACACACATACAACATACAAAAAAACATCCTATATTAACTGAGTCCGAGGTTTACAATGTAACAACGTCTTTCTTTGATGTTGATGAACATAGACGTGATTTGAAATGGTTGAACCCAGCATATGAAACATGCAGAATGACGGATCATAGCAGTCACGTAAGTAATCTTACACAGATTGATGCATCGTCTGCGTCGCGATTATGTCAGGAATGCCTTGTGATCTGTGTGTCCTCGATACTGTGGCTATGAGTCAGGAGAAAATATTAGGACATTGAGATTTATACACACACATCATGTCAGCATAAATATTTGCTAGATTCGTGTGTACCTCTACCACATACCTTCATAGTAAAACAAATGTTCCGAATCATCATCATTCCGCAGCAGTCCACGGCAGACATAGGCCCCACCCATGACACACCACATAGCCCGGTCTTCGGCTGTCCTCCTACACTCCCCGCCAGCCACTAAGAATAAAAGCTTAATAAAAATAAATACCCTAAATAAGAGGACAGTGAAAAATAAAATATACTTGTGCCGAGCTAATTTTATATTTTGTCAGCAAAATATGTTCATAAACAAAATTGTGTCTCAAAATCAGACGTCATTAATATGTTAAATATGACGCCAAAGATATTGACTAATAAAGAGTGAATAAAAAAGTCTGTAGGTAATCATTAAAGCCTTTTGATGAACTATTTATTGATGGCACTTGGTGGACCTTATAACTTATAACTTGGTGGTGTTATATATTATTGGTAACACACTAGTACTTCTCCACGATAGTTTGAGAATGCCGCAACTGGTTAGGTAGGTACAATAATAAATATCATGGAGAAGTACAAGTGTGTTATCAATAATGTATCTTCTGATGAACATCTCATAAATTAATTCTCTAAGAGAGAATATTTCTTTGTATTTGACTAAGTTGGAAACCCTACAGCTCCAAGTTGGAAATCCATTCATTATTTCTGTAAGCGAATTTGAAACTTGTGATCTATAGGTAGGGCAGGGTTTCGTTTACGGTTATAACCATATAAGATATAGATTTATAAGCTGCTTACGTTCTAAGGTACCCTGTAATTAAATGCCTAAGCTCATTGCTTGGGAACTTATCTTTATTAAATTCTGGAAAAAATGTAAACCAATTAATGCATTGACCTAGCCCAAAAACATTAGATACAGTCAGCTCCAAAAGTTGCTTTACATGTTCATATTTACAAAACTTCTTTACATTCTAACTAGCATAAGTTGGTGGCGTAACAAGATATTAAAATTAATTTAACATTTTTAACGCCCATAAAACAATGATGTGACTCTTTCACTTGTCACTAAACATCTTATATACCTACCGTAAATCGCTGATAGTCATTCATTTCAAAATTAGATTAGATCATAGATAGAATAGATCAAAATTAGATTCAAAATTAGAAAAAGATACCTTCCATAAGTAATTCAATGTAGCTTTTCCACAAGAGTCTAAGGTTTTAATAACACTAGTGAACTATAATTTATCCACAAAATATGTTATAAACTTATTTCTGGAATGAAAGATTTTAAATATTAAGTACCTACTAGCCTATGCCCCGCGTGGCTGTCGGATGTCGCGACCTAAGCGCCATCTGTGCATCTTAAATTCTATATTACCAATCATAACTCTGGTTCTACTTTAACCAATTGCAATCAAACAAACGTAAGATTTTAAGTTGTACCAAACCCCTTCAATCAATAAACACCGCATGAAATTCGCTCAGTAGTTTTTGCGTCCATCGCGGACAAACATAAACTTATTACAATTATATAATAGATAAAAGATAGATAGATAGGTACTCTTATTGATTTAAATTCAATAACATGACCAAACAAAGAAAAGATACTAATACTGAATTTACTGAAGTAAACAAGAAGTTTACACGGGTATTTGCTTAATTACACAAATAGTCTGTGAAGATGGTGAAGATGCAGTACATTCTCACATCAACGCACAGGGTCATAGATGTAACGCCAGGCGGAGCTACAATTTCAGCAAGACAAATATTTACTTGCCCTACAGATATTTGTTCCAGGATATGTCTCGGTGTGATTTACGCTTTGATAGGCACAGGTATTGCAACGTGAGTTGTGTACGTGAAACGGTACGGAACATAGTTGTTTCTGTAGCCTTAGCACGAAATACTATCGAATTCGTAATGTAAAGGTATCGATAGAACGGAGCATTGCGATTGGTGGGCTACACACGCACACAGGTTCACAAGAGGCAGACTGCCAATCACAATGCTCCGTTCTCTCGAAACCTTTACATTACGAATTCGATAGGAGTTCATGCTAGTGCTACTGAGATGAGAAACGTCCATTACCGCAAGACATGTCAGTTTAATCATGATACATACACAACATAAGATAAGGTTGGTTGGACTGCAATACAGATTATATTAATTTCAGGTGGTCTGCCTATAGTTTATTGCTTCATATCTACATATACCCACCTAGTAAATAATTGATGTGCTTTGTAAAATATATTTGTTACTTTTAAACAATTATTCATGCCTGTATTAGGTCGTTACATATGAAATTTCCTTTTTGTTTGAAGAAATTGGAGGATACCAAAATTTTCAGTAGGTAGGTACTAACATTTTTGCTTTTTTTTAGGAATGACAAATACAATTTTTATGATTTTTTTATTGTATGAATAAGACAACATTAAACATTTTTGATAAGTTACAGCTGTAAAAAAGGTTACGAAATTTATCATCAAAATGGATAGCATTTAGGAAGTACTGTTTTTGAAGATCGAATTTAATATATCTAGCGACCAATAACAATAAAATCTAATACAGAGCTGTAAAATCTTGATACACTTTCAAACAAAATATAAATAATGGAAATAGCTATTAAATTACAGGAATAACGAACTAATGAAGCTGTAAGAAAACTTCGGCAATTTCATATCTAAAGACCTATTAAATACCAGTATTATTGTCGTCTAACACTGCATCTAGTAAATTTCATTATTTTTGGAACAAAACATCCACAAAAAGTCATCAGTAATGTCAATTTCTACAATAATACCATACAATGCTGATATTCAACTTCCAATATTCGTATACGTAGTATAAGTAGGTGGTACCTTCTCGTAGTATAGTGTATGGGAGAGTATCGAATGCCCAAAACGTGCCTGAATAGGTCAGTTGGCCAAAACATTGACCCTATAAGGGTATACGTTCACTATTTTCAATCTAAATGGAAATCTGTAATTGAATCGCATTCGAAGTGATAATCTACAAGAAAAATCAGTGAGACGAATTCGTTTTATTATAAACATAAACTGTATTTCAAACAATGTTAAAACGTTATTTCCAAGCTGAATTTCTAGAGATAGAATATATTAGATACAATTCTTGAGTTTGGCGACGTAGAACAAATGAGACATGATGTGTGATTATGTAAATACAAGAGGACAACTAGGTCGGCGCCGACCTCGGAATAACATTATCCCAATATATTGATGATGTTATAATAAATCCCTTATGAGAATGCTAATGCCTAGACAATTAAAAAGCCAGGATGTTCCGGCGGTATTACAGGAATATGCCCGACTTAGTTCTCGATAATGGTCGTGTGTCATTGCACCCGGATCGATCTATCTTCATTGTCAAGACTATTGTAACAATGCTGTTAATTTAGTTATGACAGCAAGCTTAAGATGCTCCACAATGCTTATCGATATGATCAATATAAAAAAATGTTGAAAGTCGAAAAATATCTCGTGAAGTAATCCTTGAGGCTCTCAAAGAGATGTGTTGTCCAGTGTTTTTTGTTTAGTAGCCACTAGAATAGTGCCTAAAGGAGTGTGTGTGTTGTTATTTCCAGCTGGGACACCACGGCTCTATAGCCACCTCGTCAAATTCTCTATTTGTTTCCCCTAGGGTCCTTAATGAAACTTAAGATTTGGTCTAACTTCAGATCACTCAGGTACTTTTCACTAGGAGTAGGAGTTCTCTCGCTCGCCACCTTGCTCACGGCGATGGTACGATGCGCGAGCGCTTGGTCTGCCGCCTAGACCTTCTGTGAGCAAATTTACAAATATTTTTGATAGCAAATGAAATATTAGGTACACGATTCTTTAATAATACTTAAGCGTCAGACATACTTAGGCCCATCCTATGGAAAGTGGCTATCGTGGAAAGGGGGAGAGGAGGAGAGAAGGTCTGTGCTGTTAATGCAGAAGACCAAGAAGGGTTTCTCGGCCTTTCTACTGACAAAAAAAACCCTCTTCAGTGAGCTCTGGCTATCCTACTCACCGCCGGAAACAACACCAGGGGGTCTAGATAAGTGGATATCGTTTTGTAAAATGTAATAGAATAAATTGATCAATGTATGGGATTGACATTAATTCATGCCTGTCCTAAATGTCATGAACGTCAAAATACGTGTCAATCCCATACATTGAACATTAGGTATACCTATTGTGTTCCATTCTACAAAACGACTACTAACCATAGACCAAGTCTTTCAACTCTACCAACGAACTTCCACATGTCAAGGCCCAAAGGCTATTTTAGTATTCTATAAGGCAGAGGTTCTACCTAGGTCAAAATATTATTTGAAACTCAGTATACTGTAGGTAGGTAGATACGAGAGAGGAAGGAAGTATTTTGTCTTATGAGATCACCTCCGATACTAAATACCTACTAAAATTATCAATACTTACCAGTTTCTTCTAATGCATAATATATAATAATAAATAATAAACTTCTAACTAATGCAGATAAAATAAAAATGTGAAACTTTTAATATTATATTCAAAATAATAAATGTTACCTTTTAAAATAGCCTAAGGACGACCGACAGCGCAACAAGTCATTCAATATCCTCCTTACATTTTCCAATAAAAATAAGAGAGTATTCACCATCCTAGTTAATATTTCTTCTATTATTTTACTTTACTATGATTATTCACTTGTGTTCTTTGTAGTCCAAAACGAATTTGAAGTATTGTGAATTTCAAGAATAGTTTACCTACAATAGTTTAGACGCGACACCCGGTGAACATGTTCAAGCAAGCTCGGCATGTGCAAGTGCACACAGTTGGCATCCACTCAAGTTTCTATTGTGTAAGTTGCTAGTGCATCTTGCAAGTTGCATGCACACACAATGGAAACTCGCCTTTATTTTGAGACGACGGAACAGGCAGCGACTTTGAAGCGGATTATCGGGAATCTCATACGCCGACAGTAGGTACATAGACTCCATGTACAATATGTACGTACAACTACATAGGGAACAGTACTACATCAGTTATATAGGACGTGTACGTCAGCTCGTTTCCCGGTAGTACATAAGCCTGAGTATTGATTTTTGCATTTTACATAGATGACTATGTATTTACATTCGTATGAACTGTCCGTAAAACGATGAGCGCTTCATTTTTCAGTTGCATATAGCTGCGTCACGGCAATATTTCATTGTTTTTGTTTGGATAGAATCCGGTTGCATTAACCCTCGCAGGTTTTATATTGTCGATAATGAACTATTATTTTTTTTGTAGGTATGCAACAACAACAAAAGTAGTTCATTATAAAGAAGCCTTATTGTTTAATTGTACCTATTTCTAAGCCCTTGTTTACCAACAGGTGGGTTGAGATAGTTATTACAGAACAATTACCTACTATTCCGAACTAACATGAATATCATACTAGATAGGTTAAAGAACATTGATTATGGGTGTTAGACGTATCCATTGTTTTGTTTACGTGGGAGGCGATCTGGAGCTTAATTACACAACGTCGGCACCTTGAGACGGGGCATGTAGCAGTGGCTCAGGTGAGCGCGGCAGATGCGCCGCAGCTGCCAGCCGGGCTGGTCCAGTCGCCCCGCGCGCGCACTCCACCCCCGCATCCCGCGCAATCGCGGCTAACAGTTTTATTTCCCCGAATAAACTTTATCAAACAAAGCGTGCGTGCCCCGCGCCCTGCATCTGCTCGCCCAGCTGTTCTCGCTGCAGCTGGCGTTGCTATCCTACTCTAACGCGCTCGTGAGCCCGGAGGCGAACAAAGACAGTACTCGCCGGTGTAAACGCGGGGCCCTTCAATTCCCAGTGTAGAGCCCATTCGCAGTTTGCATCCCGATGCCGGCGGGTAAACCGATAATGACATCGAAACGTAAGCGTGACGACAACGGCGAACGCCGCGGAAAACGTCAACGTATCCGCAAGCGATCGCGTAGCGAACCTTTGTTGAACGATTCGGAAAATGCTGAGAAAAGGCAGGCGCTGAAACGTCTGTTCGGACGTATTTGTTCTCTGGAGATGGACAACAACAAGCCTCGTACTTCGGACGATGAAGAAGATAGTGACTATCGTCCCTACACCGACGAGAATGATGATCCTTTGTTGGACTCCGTGCCAGTGGATATGGACCCCGAACAACTAGGATTCCTGGTGTGCGCTCAGGAGACTCTGCGCTTCTTGTATAGCCGTGGTATTCCTGTGATGCACCCGGTGTTCGCTCGCCTGCGCTCGCGCCTTCTGCAAGGGATCGACGAGATGGGGACCGCCTGAGGGTTACTGGGGCCAGAGCCCACCAACACAAGAAAATAAATGTCTCCGCACCTGCTCTTCGTTTCGGATCACCTTCACCCAGTGTTAGTTTTGAACCCGTGAATCCGTAACGTTTCCTATTCGGTGTTGTTTCAACCTTTTTGTAAAGGCTCTGGTACCATTTGATTATGTGAAGACTGGACTTTTTAAGCAACAAGTGACCCGTCAGGGAGTCTAGTCATAATTTCTAGTCAAAAGTTTATTATCTTTGTTAAGCAAATTTCTCTATTGATGTATTAACGATGAAATAAAATCGTCCAATTAAAAAATGTGTTGACTTTTATTGACATCTTTGTTTTATCTAATGACAGATAAGTAATTGTTGTGTTATCGTTAGGTATGTCTCTAGTAAAAACTATCTTCTCATTAATTGATTTCGATAAGTAGATATTACTTAAATATTTTTACTTTATATTTAAGTACTCTTTTATTTTATATAATATCTATACTAATATTATAAAGCTGAAGAGTTTGTTTGTTTGTTTGTTTGAACGCGCTAATCTCAGGGACTACTAATTGGAATTGGAAAATTCTTTTAGTGTTGGATAGTCCATTTCTTGAGGAAGGCTATAGGCTATATAACATCACGCTACGACCAACAGGTGCTTAGCAGCGAGGGTGAAACCGCGGGGTAACTTATTAGATAGATTCATTAAATTGTAAACAAAGAAGAATCTTGTTTCCAGTCAGTTTCTATAAAATTGTTTTGCAAATCAAAAGCTTTTAGTCTATAAAGTAGTTGTTTGTACATTCAATTTATGAGATACAGTGTAATCCTCTGGGATAGCGCCCGAGTCCCGCTTTGCGAACATTCTACTGTTATTATCATTGCAATTTATTAATACAAGAGGGAGTTTCTAGTATAAGGGAAACATCTTGATAATTCACATTTAAAATCCTTTTTATATTGGTTTACAATATTCTGCTGTATAAATATAAAGAAGAATATTGAAAGTATGTACTGGTATACCATCTGACCAATTAACTAGCTGACTTGCACATGGTTCGTATTAGAACCCTTTCGATAGCTAGACCTTTAGAATTGATTTCTTTGATGTTTGTTTGATCTGATACATTATATTAGCAAGATGTGGGCAATTTAGACTACTGGCGCTTCCTGTGTTATAATTTTAAAATTTGTTGAAAGAATTATTATACTACTCAAGGAGTAAACAAACTCACAATATACTGGTACCTTCCGTATAATATATCGTTACCGGTCGCGTTATCAAACAAAGCAATTATACAGTTTCCGACGAAACATACTGCTAAAATAAGTGCAACGATACTCGGATATCTGTGATAGATACTTTTTAGGTCTCATAGCTTTTGTTAAGTATATATTTAATATCGAAGTTCAGTCGCATCTCAGTTAGACTGGAAAGCCGACCCCAACTGAGTTGGGAAAAGGTTCAGAGAATGATGATGAGCTGTTGTTAAGTAGTCCTAAAGATAACATGGTAATAAATGGGTATCTTTAGAAGGATACACCCCGAAGTTAAGAAATTGAAGGACTGAATTGAAATGTAGCTTTCAATTATAGTGGTAAGGTACCTACTCTTATAGAGTGGCCCGAATTCATTGCTCTGAAATTTAAGAAGAAAGAAAAGAAATTTAAGTAGCTGAAACCGCTTAAGTGAAAACTAACCATCCTCTCGTCTTACTACTAAGAGTACTGAAAGTTAGTAGAATAGACTATCATTTGATAGGTTTTAGTTTCAAGTAAATGTGTATAAACTGAGTATGATTAATCACATCTAGGACACACACACACACACACACACACACACACAGAGAGAGAGAGAGAGAGAGAGAGAGAGAGAGAGAGAGAGAGAGAGAGAGAGAGAGAGAGAGAGAGAGAGAGAGAGATATTTTGTTCGGACAATAATGCGTAAAGATACAAGTAGCAAGTAGTAATAAGAGGAGATAGACAGTGTGAAAGAAGATGTAACTCAGAAGGGTGTGAATGTTGAGATGACAGCAACAAGAAATAGAAGTAAAACTACACCTATATAAATAGGATGCGGGCAGGAAGAAGATGGTGACTGTTAACGCAATGAATTCCTATTTATCTACATAATATAGTGGCAATATACAACTAAAAAAGGAATATTGAGACAACTTGGGCATAACGAATACCTTCTGGACAAATAAGGAATCAAGTATTCATATATGTCAAATGTAATTGGGCAGAACATGGCAGGACATGCAGCGATATTATTGGTGACGTCTTCAATTAAGGGTAGGCAAAAGCACGTGAACTTAAGGACCTTTCATGAAAACAAGCACAGTAAATGGCAAGCACAGAAGTGGAAATATAGACCCCATTAACGTCATTTACTCTATATCACCTTAAAATTTGGTTTTGTATCTTATATGGGCGCACCTTCCTTCTAACCCTTTAACCCCAAGAGGAAAGCCTGCTACCAGAAAGTTATCAGTCATTCAGCAGGTATACCTAGCTTGCAGATCTGGTTGGCTTGGTTCCCAAAATCTTAGTGGGCGAGGAAGAAATGCGTGTAATGTGTATGAATTAATAAGACGCGCGGGCGCGAATTTGCTTCGATTATGCCTTTACTAAGGCGTTTTGTTTTGTGCGCAAAATCTCCACGTATCCCACCCACAGGAGTCAGTGAGAATGGTTGTGTCGGAATCAAATCGGTTAAAACGCACGTTGTTTTCGAGTCTTCAGTTGCCGAAGGTGAGTTTGTAAGTAACGTACCTATCCCTTACAGCCCGGCCGACGTGTCCTGTTTAATTCACAGCCAAGGGAATATAGATAACGCGTTAACAGAATCGCGGCCAGAGTTTCGGCATCGATTGATCATAGACTATCAATTAATTAAATCGAGACAAAGGGCAGTTACGAAGCCTATAATTATACATACACCACTCAAACAGTGGTGAGATGCATCTATCTATCTTCTTTACTATTATATAATTGTAAAAAGTTTATGTTCGTGTGCGATGGACGCAAAACTACTGAACGGATTTCGATGCGGTTTTTTTGTTTGAAGGGGTTTGGTCCAACTTAATCTAACGTTTGTTTGATTGCAATCGGATGAGTAGAACCAGAATAATGATTAGTAATATAGAATTTAAATTGCGCAGATGGCGCTTAGGTCGCGATAACCCGCAGGCATAGGCTAATTTCAAATATGAACGCGCAAACTAGAGTGAGTTATTTCATTTTGTTACCTATCTGTACCATAATAGCCACAAAAAGTTGGAGGTCAGATGGTAGTCTTTCGCGATAACAAACGTACAGCCTGTCTGATTATACAGTATATAGAAGTCATTATTATTGAGGGTCATACAGCTATGTGACGTGGCAGAAGTAGACGTGACAGAGGCGTAGGTTCGATTCTGTCAGTACAATTATTTGTATGCATGAAAATAGCTATTTGCATTGGTCTGAAGAGCGCGTTAAGCTATCGATCGCGGTTGCCAAACGAACATCTACGACAGCCGCTAAAAAGTCCGACTAGTCTAACTATAGAACTTCGACTGCTCAAGCATATATATATCACAGGTATTAGCTTAACAAAGCTCAGGTTACCGGCCTCCTTCTTTTCATAAATAAAAAAAAGTTAAAGTAGAATATAATTTTACCTGTGTTATTTTATGTTATCTGTGTTAAACAACTTTTTAAAGATGAACTCTACAAGTTACGGATGCACTATGAATTAACGCAAGGACGTTATAAATTTGAGGGCTCATATAATGAATCTTCTTGCAGCAGCTGAGCAGCGTGAATGCCGGCCATATTATATATTTTCCTCTAGTGTATTCGTACCTTATTCAAATTCCCTCAGTTACCTAGGTACTAATTAAGGCACATCATTTCTTTACACTGTGTAGGTATATTTATGTATGAATATTCAAGTATGAGTTTAAGTAGGTATATAAATGATAAAATATTTTACATTATATAAATAATATGTAAATAGGTTTTTTGATAAATATATACATATTACACCTAAATCATATTACTTTACTTAAACTTATACATTATATAAATTTGTTATACATAATAAATGTTAACTTATAATTGCATTACTATGTAAACTTTTTCAAATCGATTTAAAATTAGAATAACTATTTCAATTTCCAAACGGGTCTTGAAACCAGTCCTTTATAGGAAGTTAGTATATTAATGCCTCAAAATTTCATTGAATTAATTGGGCGAAGTAGTCTATAAACAATGTTTAAGTCTCCATCCGTCTTAAGTCTTTATCCGTCCTCAACCAGACGTCCTGATTGCATCAAAAACTTACGATTTAGAGCCCGTTCCGCACCCTTACAGCTGTATTAACTGCTTTATGTTCATTTTTAAGTTTTACAGAAGCGACTGCCGTCGTACCTTCAAATAAGCTTACACTAGAGTATCGTCTGGCAATCAGTAGATGTACCAACCTACAAGGATGGTTGACTTGGACCACAAAGACGTAACCTAACCTTTATTACACACTATCTTCATCTCACATCAATATCTCGAAAATAGAACATCGTTTTAGTATGAATTTTCTTCAAATAAATAAGAGCAAGAAGATGTACTTAAATATTATATCGTTTCATACTTAAATTAATACCTCTGAGGGTATTATAACAGATTTTACAGCCGATATTGATACCAGTAATTCGCCTACCAAATAGCTATCTGATCCCTGTAATTACAACAGAAATGGAAACAGTTTATAAATGGAAGATTTGGTGAGCAGATATTTGCTTTGCCTAAATCCAACAAAAGCTAATTGACACGATAAACAATATTTGAGATAGATGTAACTATATCCGAACATGTCATTTCAATTTCAGCGAAATGAACGTAAAATTAGATGTTGGCTTTCAAACTCTAAAAGCTTTATATAAATATAGTAGCCAATATCAATCTACGTACACAAATATGAGTAATTATTTAGTAGTGACTCCATTACAGTGAATTAACACATTCCATTTACAGATCTGGCTGTCGCTGTAACATCTCTGGAATAATAAACAAACAAGAAGTAGGTTACACCTGATAGGTAACACTTAACTGAATTATAATCTCGTATGGTTACACTTAATAGAGTTATACTCTCGTATGGTTACACTTAATAGAGTTTTATTTTAGTTATATCCAAGATACACTTAATGGAGTAGAAATTCCAGAATGAAGACGTTATTAGACTTATATTCAATTACATAAGTGTAACCAGTGAGAGTTACGAAATATTTTAGTTTAATATGTAGGCTTTTCCTGTCTGGCTGTCTGGTAGACCCAAGAAGAGGTGGCTTAATATCGTAGAGGGCATACGTAAGTGGAGGAGGAAAAGCCGAAAGGTGGAGTCTGACCTCCGAGTTTACCCCGACCTCGCCTGCAATCAGGAAGATAGGTCTCCATGTTGACGATGTTGATGATTATGTAGGCTTTCCCAAGTGTGACTATCGTCTAATAAGAGAATAATTCTTTGCTCATCAGTTAAGCCTTTAAGATATTAGTAAAAACCTTACACAGACACCTTTAGGTGTATAAGTGGGTCTGAAACGGGTCTCATCTATATCAGATCCGTTTCAGACCTAGTATTAGTTTATATACTTTACACTATTCCTTCACACACAATTTGGTGTTGGTATCACATCTTCAACGCTACCACTGGTAGTTCTATCAGTTGTACTGCGAATAACAAACCTATTATAGCCTAGGTTTGTCAGTAATGCTGCATCTAATCAATCTCAGAATCAGTGAAGACGATTGCTTTGATGGAGATTGTAATTACAAAGACGTTAACTACATCTCCAATGTGTACGTATCTCTATATCGTGTCTATATCGATTAACCACACGTTATCGCATCGATGCATTGTTGCTTGTATACGTCTGCTACCGGATGGTCTTTAGTGAACCTGCTACGGCATTGTACTGCCTTCTGCCTCCCTACCCATTCCAACAATCGCACTGCCACTGTTTCTTTGTAGGTAGTAATCTCGATATTACGCAGGTAGTACGATAATATTATATAGTAAACGCTTCACTTTTATTTTAAATTTATAAATACGTCTATAATAATATATATTTACACGAGTTAATGGCCGTGACTCCGAACGCGTGGGAGTAAGATACCGTTTTCACAACCCTTGGGAATCTATTTCCTATATAAAATGTAGCCTATATATGTTATTCCAAATTATTATCTTTCCCTGAAACAATTTTTTTTCTTCTAAGGACAAATAAAACCTTAACTACAGAATTAGAAAAAAATATTACATCCTTACCATAAAATGGAATTTGGAGAATTATCAATTTGAAATAGGTACATATTAATGATTTTTCTTTATGCCAACCCGTAATCGAACTCTATAGCTGTAATTCAACGCAAAAAAGACGATTGACTTTTTTAAAATTTTTCACGTCTAATTACAATTCTACCAGTTCCCACTGATTTATAAGAATGAATATAATTGAAAATAAAACACACTATACATTATCTACAGTCATATATATTCAAATCACTGAGTTGAGAGAGCAATTACTAATAAATATTCATATTGTGAATTCGAAAGTTAGCAAAAAAAACAGTAAATTACCGATTTTGTCACTATCCCACGATTTGAACTACTACACAACCGGGTACGTTAATGCTGGCTTGACTAAATTGGAAACAGTATTACCTATAAAATTTTTTTTAAGTGGTGACACTGGTAAATCATTTATAAAACTTCTTATTTCCAAGCAACATAAGTGAAAAGCTGGGAATTAGCCCCGGGGCTGGTATTCGGTCCCACCGCCCTACTTTAGAGATATTAGCGTCAACTCCAACGTAAGTACATAGTTTCAGGGATGGATACTAAGTTACCTACCAACTCGAGATTAAGCCTTGTCTTTGCTATAGCATATTATAATTTAGGACACTGCTTGCTGGCTAAAGTACTTTTGAGGAGGACTGTATGACTGTATTTGTATAATGTTTTTTTTTTCATATCATAACCAGGTATCATACCACGTACTTGGTGTAAATGATAGGAGAAGTGAGGCCGTAATCCCGGTAGGTGTATTAAGCATTCACATTTCGCCAACTATGGTTTTCAGTCCCACTTAATAGGGGGCTAAACTATTGCCGTCAATCGGGCATCGGCAAATGCTCGTCATCGGCAAATAAATTTGAAAAAAAAAAAAATTTTGACCCGATTACTTCCTATGCGCTCGCCGAAAATATTAAGTACTTAATAAACGCCTTCGATTTCTATTTCGATAACATACATTCCGGTATGTAACATTTTATGTTTGTTTAACCTCAAGTGTTCCTTTTACTTCCGAAAAACCGCTTTTATAAGTTTTTGATCTCCTATTATCCCCAGCTGTCTCGGCCCCGAGCTGACCTTGAATTTTCCCTCAAAGTTGACCATTTATTTGTTATATCGATACCTAAGAAATAAAGTAAAGAGATCGTCATTTGCGATTTATATTTTATAGCTTTAATAGGACGCCTCGCCGATCAGCCAATTACGGTAAAATACTCTGATAGTTACCGAGAATGTTTTACTCTTTTCTTGATTCTAAGAATTCTTAACGCAGTCTGTTAAAGTAGTAAAATATGACTGATATTTGACGGGAAAACACTCCATAAGAAGGGTTCTAATACATGTATCTTGATAAATGGTGCATAGTCGGACTGGTTCAACATTACAAGAGGCATAGGTACGTACTAGATCAGGCTATCTACTATTATAATATTAGAAAAAATATAAATATTGTGTGAGATTCGTATAAGCGACACGAAATTGAAGTTCAAGTTGGTAAGTCGTACTTCGGTGGAGTAGAACAGAGTCACCTCAGTTTTTCCAGCGTTCCCGTGGTATTAGTAGAAGGTGACTAAGAGATTGAGCTGTTATCCATCCGAGTGATAGAGAATATACAGCCCACGACAGTATTCACTTGACGGATACAGGACCTTCATTCTTTGCGTCTTTATTATTAGGCCGATATTTCTTCACTACGATGCGCAAGCGGCGCGCGTTTTCAGTGCGCAGCGGTGCGGTGAAGGCTAGCTCTAACACGGTCCTAGCCATGATTGAAAGCCACATTGACTGTTCTCAAATCGGGCAGTGTTGTAACACACACCTCCACTATTTATTTTTCTGTCATCGGCATGTTGTGCTGTTGTAGTGAGGGAGCATAATTATAATTATTTAAGTGTAATTTTGTCTGAAATAAATCAATTTTATTTTTATTTAATTTATATAACAAATATTTCACCTGCCCCTCTAGACATGTGCCTATTCGTTGGCCGTTGTATTATAGAATGTAATAGAAAAGAATGTTCAATGTATGGATTTGACACTCGTTCACACCTATCATACGCGTGTCAATCCCATATATTAAACACTATTCTTTTCCATTCTACAAATGCCGAACTGCGAATGGCCGGTTATCTAAGAACGTTGTTAACAATGAGTCGAAAGGTCGAAGATGACGAGGTCACGCCAGACTGAAAGCAACCGAAGCATGGGGGTCGAAGAAACGCCACCACTCGTCCTAATGGATTGTAGTAGTGTGGCGCATCAACGGGCACAACTGCTCCAATCACCGGCAACGCTTCCGGAAGCCTTTAGGAGTTTCTACAACTCCTTGCTTTCTGGGAGGGTTGTAGTAAGCGGGAAGACGAAGCACCACACGCACAATTAGCCCAATCAAGTGGCTAAGTGCGGAAAATTCCAGTCAAAACAAACAAACAAACATTCCCGAAATAAAGTTATTTAGAGAAGGAATCTCAGAGGATAAAATAAAACTAGAATATATTTTTACTTTCATTTATTATATTCGGTGCCTAGCTCTCAGCGTAGCCTTTTAGGCCCCTTTAGTTAGTGTTATCTGTAGTATAGGTTATTATAAGTCATGCTCACAATGTAGACAGTCTTTCAATTTAACAAACATTGATTTAAAAAGTGCAGCTTTTATTAAAATGTACCTAAATTAAGTCAGAGTATTATTCAATATCATTATTCTAATTGAAATTTGGACACAATTTTTTTGTGCGGAAATGAATTAATTAATTATTTAATCTTTTCTCGAACGGCTGTGAAACGAAGTAATTCATTTGAAACGATTTTAAAATTCAAAATTGAGCGTATTAAACTTGAACAAATATCACGCAACTAGATCCTCATTAGTCAACATCATTATCTTAAAATGGTTTCCAGTTGCATATGAGGCTCTGAGGCTTTCAACTCGAAACCAGTTATCCGCTTACTCTTTCCTGTCCTTTAAATTTGGCTTTATGGAAGCGTCTGCCTTCAGCTTAACATCAGGCGAGGTGAAGTCAAATTGACGTGCCATAGATAAAAAAAAAAAAGTCTACCGTCTTGATCTCCAAACCCCTGTTCTTTTTTATTCTCGTGCGGAAATCTCCACGGGTACCCCCTCGACGAAGCCAGCGCGAGTCGTTATATCGGACTCGTACTGACCAAAACTGCACTGACATTTTGGGCCATCAGTATTTCGGGGTAAGGTAGGTAACCTCTGACATTATCCCTCATGTTCCGGCTGATCTAGGGCCATCGAAGGCCTTCTCAGATGGTCTCCCATCCCCAAAGACGGCCCATATATACTAGATAACACTATGTAATTTGCATCTATACTTAAATGTAAAAACATATTTAAAAGAACTAAAACTAAGTAAGTATTTGGCATATCAGATATCTTAATTGCACTTACATTGTCAAACTAAATTAATAAAGTTAAATAAATTTGATAATCATCTTGTTTGGATATATTGACTAATAATATTAGTGATTAGAATCAATACAATATTATTTACCTTTGGATAACTTTACACAACTGCTTCTGTCCCAATGATGCTCGTGAAGTATGTAAACTTTACGAGCTAGACTCTACTGTCAAACTTTACACGCAAGCTCTATAGTTCTAAGGATTTCTGTACCTTTAGAACGAAAAACTATCAAATTCGTAATGTAAAGTATAATATAATTCGTAGTGTAAGCAGCCTTCCTTACGAATTTTTTAGCTTTTCGTGCTAAGGACACTGAAATCGGAACAAACGTGCAAACGAACGAAGCTCCGAATGAGGAGAAATATGTATACAGTGGACTCCAAAAGTTCCTGTACAATTTGAAACTAAAACTGTATGAAATGATGTCATTACACAACTACTAGCTACTCTACTACTACTACTCTTAGAAGCTACTGGATAATAAATCTACTTATTGCATGAGTTTCTTTATTTTATCATGAAGAAACAAGATATCGATCTGGTTTATTTAATTAACGCTACCTATGTTTATTTTGGTTAAAAATATACTTAGGCTAAATTATTATAGATCTTAATGTGTCCAGGAAGTTTTTAAGGCCACTGTACTACATTAGTTTATATATTTTAAAAAAATATATCCAGTTACATGGTCTCAAAACGAATTAAGTGAAGAGTTTCCTTAGACGTTATTGTAGGTTTAAAGTTCATCTAATTAAATAAAGACAGGTATTTTCTTCTACTTCATGGGGATCATAAGAATTTCTTATACAAATAAATAATTGTTTCCTTAAAATACAATAGAAAAATACTATCAAAATATAATACTGTTTGATTATTAAATCTTGGTCCTTAATGGTATTGATTCAATCTATTTCTCTATTCATAGGTGAACTATATCTTAGATCACTGCCTCTATAAGCGTATTCACGGAGTATTCTAATTTGTTCATCAGTAATAGATACATTGAGGTGGTTTCCTCTACACAGAAACATATTCAGTAGTATTTTGTGATATTCCTTTGCCGACATCTTCGGCGCTTTGAGGACCTTCCCTTTGGCTACGTAGCTCTCCAGGTCCGGTATCATCCTGAAATTAAGAACGATGGCTGTTAAACAATGCACGGATATACATGGTACAGGTAATCTATGTCTATATGTCTACGTATGATGATAGTCTGGTGTTTAAGGCGCCGGATTTGTGAGCGAAGTCCGGCTATTATACTATGGACACAAGCTTTATTTTTAATCTACATGGCAAATATACATGACAATACATATATTTTAGCGGGCGCAGGCTTTAGACCTCCTTGCCTCTACCAGCATTCTGCGTACATATTTGCAAATGGGTTGAATTGTCAGTAGGTATATTAACCATTATTTTACTATTAATGTAAGGACGAAAAACAATGACTCAGGCCTTTTATTAATTTAATTTGTGTTTTATTAATTGAAATATTTTATTTAATTTAATCTTAATTTTATTTGTTTTAATTAGTTTAACTTCAAGTGTACAACATATTATATTATAATCATAAATGGATTGAAATAAAAGATTTGAATTTGAATTTTAAATAAGATGATCGGCAACAACAGATATTAGATTGGTTTAGGTCAGGAATATGTAATGCTTATTTATAAAAGATTGTGAAGATATTTGTTGATGAAAATTGTTACACAGCATAAATACTTTTATTACGTTAACCTCCAATCCCAATGGAGAATGGAGCCGCGGGCAGGTATCATCTAGAGTTTGTAAACAAGTCTATAATTTGAAGTTTGAATATAAAATTTAAAGTTTAATCGTTCCTATTAAATTGACAAAGACGCGGATTTGGTTAGGGTAATCTCTTTTGCCGACTATTGTTTTTATCACACACGGTTGAACTTCAAACCACCCTTAATTTATAAAGGTAAGTCCAAAAATAAATGTTTTGATAGGGTATGTTTGAGTAAGTGTTCTGTGGAGGTAGGCTTGTTTCGACGCCTTAAGCGCACCGATTTCAATAGTATTCATTCAAATCTAACCAAAATAATGCCCTAACCTAGCTATCCATCAATGACGTGCGTACACTTTTCCATTGGGATATGCGGTCACACTAAACTCATATGGATTAAAGTTTATTTGATATGGGTAGGATGTGCGGTATTTTCCTGACTCTATGGAATACACGCCAATGCTGTCTATCATCTACCTAAGTACGGTTAGTACTTATCCCAATTTGGCACAACACGTCATTTTCCTCCCTAAATTCCTGACAGATGTCATTTCCCTAGTCACTCTGTTTCACACACCCTACATTCCCTAACTGTTTGGATATTTTTTATGTTTTATGGGCTTTGGACCGCTATGTGTATATGGTAATTTTACTTACTACAAGCATACAAACTATACCTATTTATAATTCTCATGTAAATATACAGCAACATATTGTGCGTTAAAATCTGCCGCCTAGGTATAGAGATAGCACTTCATTCATGCCAGGATTCTGATTAATTGGATTAAGACGACAGACACAATTACAGGCTTTAGCCGTAGACTAACAGGCGTACGGTATCGAGGTCCAAATTACATTACATCGTCTTGATTTAAACGTGTCACTGTCGATTTAATAGGTTGAATATTAACCCGAAAGTTATAAAAGTCGGTCTTTGGTGAAGTCCAGCGCGTCTTTACTTATGGTAGGAGGTACACAAGACTTTAGAGGCCGTTTTGGAAAGTTTATAATATTAGATTTTCCTTAGAAGAACTTAGCTTGATCTTTTGATCCACCACTAAAGTTAAGAACTCTTCAACACTTCAGTTATGACTAACGGACTCAAAATGTACCATTGTTGTCACATGTGGAAATGGGACCTCCAACTTTCCAAGCAGCATGTGTTACTAAGAAAGTTCTTAACCCAGCTTAGGCATTTCTACATTTTTTATTACTTTATCATTATTAACGTTGAACAGGCAGCCAGAGAATAAACATCTTGTAGAAATATTCGGAAGATGTGGTCCCAACCATCCACCCCGGTAAGACGGTACATCTACTGATTTACGGGCATAGCTCTAATGCAAGCTTTCCTCTCGGTTTAGAAGGACAAGGGCAGTTAGACAGTTCCTCTTGTTAAAAAACGAAGGGTGAAGCGAGGTCTCGGAGGTGGCCATTGGGATGAAAATTAGCTATTTAGGTTTGGATCGGCAAAATTGTGGTCCTCTCCTAGCCGGGACTTGAGATATTAATAATCGGAAAAAGTGAATGCTTCGACGGGATTGCATCATAACCCATGTGCATCCCGTGACCAGCCCCACACCCCTATACAGTAGTTAGTATTCTAATTGCTCTAAAATTTCAAAACCTGGGAATAGCTTCCAATTCTGTGAATCTCGAAACCGAGATCAGTATTTCGCCCGGGCAAAATTTCCTTTAATTAAATGAACTCTGAAAAGCGCTCAAAGTTTTGCCCGTTCGCCTAGTTTTGTGTAACAGATAATTTTTCGTTCATAACAGCGCGCATACAACCCGTTAATAAGGGAACTTTGATATTTCATGTTCGTACTTTCGTAACATGTGGTTCGTTTTGAATTTCAACTTTAAAAAAACATAACTAAAGTTGCAATTCGTGAAATAGTAAATTTTAGCTGAAATTAGCTCGGAAAATGGGGATATGAGATATAAAGGTGAACTTGTAACTAAAATTTCAATGACTATTGATGTCCAAACTCAGGTCAGTTCTCTATGTGTGTGAATATATTTTGAAATTGCACAACACAATAAGCAATACTGTTACTTAAAATATTAAATTAGAAAATAAAATGTCAATGTTAATATCGAAGTAGCTTATATTATCGTATATACTATATTGACAATGCTATTACTACTTAGAAAATTATGCATTGCAAAATAATATATTGCCTGTATAAACTGAAACTATAACTATTTATTTATAGTTCCCAAAAACGTTCTAAATTTCTAATGAAACGTGAGTGAAAAAGTAGTTCAGATCCCTATTCAGCTAACGTAAGCTCAAGTAAGTCAAGTAAGTAAAGTCAAAGTGTGTAAGTATTCTAATCTATTAATGAGCCTATTAGTATCTATTATTTTGACGACGACGACTTTCGATTCCCGCTCGGTGCCAATATTTATGTGCACGAATATGAATATTTGCATTCAACTGGGTAGTTATGTATAATATGTACCAATGTATTTACAAGAAAAAGTATTTAAGTATCCGCATTCTTGAACCCATAACTCTAGCTAGTTAAACTATGCTTACTATGGGTCTAAGTGGCGTTGTGTAGATTGTCCTAGAATATCTATTATATTTTATTTATTATGAAAGTTAGTACTCATAATACTTTAACGGCAGCACGAATCTCACTTAAAATTTTAACAAGAGTATAGAATATAATCTAAATTAGGCTATTTCATCCTGGGAATAAATAGACATTTTATTCAGGATTTGGAAACGCGATCAGATGAAGCCGTGTGCAATATATAGCTGCATAGTGTTACACAATAACATTCACTGAAATCCTTTTTCAGTTTAATTATTCGTAACACAATACACAGTTTTACTCGTAAAGGAATTATCTCGTAATTCAAAATAATAAAGAAATGAAACCACACATACCACACATAGACTTATAATAACGTATTATAACGCGTTATACTTCTGTGCTACCACATTGAAAAATAATTGGACACTATACAGCAAATAAAATTTGCCTAAAATATCTTTAAGAAAGATATACCGACGTCAGCTGTCGCTACCATACGAATTCGGCGAACATTCAACCACATGTTATGAATGACTCACTTGTTAAAGGACTCCAAGAAGAAAAAACAAGCACCTTACACCCGGCGCCCCTCGGCGATATCTTATGCAAACCTTACGATTACACCTTTGAAATTACGAAAAAAATACACACACACACTACACGGAGCTTTCAATCGCGCACGAACTGTCGACAAAATGCCGGGGAAAGACCGTCGGAGTCATTCAAGAGTACTTTTTTTTTCAATCGTTGGACATTGCCAGTTTATGAAATATATACCTTAACTGGACGTGATAGAGGTTATTTGAGCTTGTTAGCATATAATAGGGGTGCATCTGCTACCCGGCTGGCCCTATTTTTGTGATTTACCCCGACATGTGGCGAGCCAGTACGATGCGATCTATACTGTTATAAAGCGAATTACAATTTTAAAAATCAATAACAAAGTTACGAGTTTCACAATACGTTTAGCAGTTTTAGAAGTACTTTGTGTGTTTCGTAAATTGTAATTACTTATACTTTTTTATATCTTCTTCTTTCTTTAGAGTTTACGAACGCGTGTCAAATTTGACGATTTAATAAATTTACGTTACGAGATGTAGGTAACTATAACTATATGCCTCTTTTTTAAATAATGATATAATTGTAGCCGAGATGTTGACTATTACCGCTAATCCCTTCTATTCAATTTGGCTTCATAACGCTTCCGAAACGTCGAATAAAGTCATCATAATTAATCGCGATAAGTCTCACCACCACCTAAGCGTAATGAAATAAGGATCCTGTTTCAACCTCTTGAGAACCCTAAAAAATCTTAATCATCGTCATCTCCGCTAACTCTCTCTCTTCCTTCTCCTCCATCGATTGTCGACTTTTATGGGACCTTTACCCACCAATCAGCGGGTATAATAAAACTGTTTGTAGGTGAAAATGACTTGGCTCGAAAGGCATTAGCCCTATACAGCCTATCACGATGATGATAACTGTGAGAATATAATGTGAATGGATAAGGGATGATTTGTAGTGAGTAGGGTAGTCAGAGCTTACTGGAGAGCCTTTTAACAGTGGGAAGACCCGAGAAACTTTCCTTTGTCTTCTCCACTGACAGTGCAGAAACGCTATGAACTTTCTAGTTTGTATATCAATCAATTTAAATTAGTAAATCTTTCATATTGAGTAAACAATCATAAATCTCAATCGTCTGTTGACAACCATTAATGGATCGATGGATTTGTAAAATATGTCGCTATACTCTGTCTAATTTAGGATGATAATTTTGACAGTTTACGTCTATGAAGTAACGTATTTTTATAAACAAATTAAGACCTCTAGAGTTATCGTAATTCATAGACAAGTACCGCCCACTTGTCGTAGAGAAGCGCCTTGCAAAAATACAGTATACTTGACTGTAGACAAACGAATCGAATAAATTGAACATAATCTATTAATTTTTGAAAATAATTTTATGTTTAAGTACTTATCTACTACAATTTTGGTAATATAATTAGCGAGGTATAATATAAAACATAAATATCATACTATACATGGCAGTAACTATAGCAATCATCAATCTATCTTTGCAGTACAGTGCAGTAAGGTAATGCCACACCGCTCTAATGAAGTGTTACCTTAAGTAAACAAATAATTATAAAATTAAATTACCATAAGTACATAAAATAATAAGAAATACTTCTTTTACTTTTTATGTAACATCGATACCATATTCTACGGGAACGATAATCGAATATCGAATAGATTCATTTACGATTGTACTGTATGGGGTACCCTACTTAGACCTGTCAAAATTATCATCCTATATTTGACAAAGTATAGTGATACGGCGCTTAGATTACACGTAGCGAATACTAATATTCTCATAGGTTTTGGTGCAAGCTGATTAACACTTTAAGGCTTTGATCTTAAAGTAACAAGTAATTTGCGTATTGTCAGTTTCGTATATTTTTAGTTAAAATTCACTTATATATGTATAACACTCGGTTAAAATATGCTTATGACGTCAATGATATTAAAATTTCATCGTTATCTTGATAGCGAATTGAACTTGTGTTCCAGGTTTTTACTTTGGATCCCAAAGCCTCGTCCGTAGTTTAACAACAACAACAACTACCAAGTAAATGGTAGACAAGCACGCGGCCCACCTGATAGGAAATGTTTACCGTGGCCTATGGATGTTTGCAACACCAGCGACGCCATGCTAGCAATTAGGGACAAACGCGTTTGTCCCCGTCAATTTGACATGAGCGGTGGAGAGAGATATTTGTCCCGCGCTCGTGTTAGGCCTGCAGGGGCGTAAATAGAAACTTCCTTGTAAAAAGTTGAAGAGGTGGCGAAGAGATACGGGTTCAGCCCCCTTGCTTCTTTGCCCTAACAGCACAAAAAATCTCTAGTGGGTTCTGGCTACCCTACTTAACGCCGGAAACATAACATAAGGTTATTACTATCTGCAGTATTCTGTAGGGCGGAGTTGCTTCCCCAGTAGAACTGCTCAAATGGGATAGGAGTTACTGTCGCGTTCTACCTGCGTCAAAAACTCCTTACATTCCTCCAAAACCAACCACTTAGCAATTATTAAGCCGCCGTCACATTATGTATATTTTTAATGAAGTCACGTTGTTGCTATGTCAATTTTAACTGATCGCTAGTGTTTAGTTTGCACGTAGAGCGTCACATTTGTCCCATGGTTATTGGTTAGCATGCAAAACATACTTTCGCCTCTCCTCGTCGCGGGCTGTGCGAGCCCTGAGTCTTCTCCGGATCCACTCCGCCGCCTCCATCTTGAGCATTTCTTGCTCGCAACTGTTTCACTCAGGGAAAAAATATTCCTATTACGTCTGTAGGTACCTCTTCGACTCTATCTGGGACACTTACGTTAAGTTAAAATCTAATTCACTAGTATGACATTATCTTAATATCAATAATGATAATATACATCTAGACATGACAAATAAGTAGTAACAATGTCCAACATGTTTGCCTAAAAAGTTACACTACACGACAAATATTTTGTACCCAATACCAATGTCACAAAGGTAATGCTTGAAACTTTGTGTAAATGTTAATGAAATAACTGTGATAAGTGAACAATAATTTGATAAAAACTATGAGGCATTGTACTCAGTAGCCAATTACTGGCTCCCACCTTTAATTTGTTTCACGGCAGCGCCGCTACTCACGTCCAGTGTCCAAGCATAGGTTTTACTCTTCGGGAAGGCTTACTACGTCCCCTTCATGTGGACCTGTAGTGCGAGTGCGGAAGTTCTCCACAGTACATGGCTCACCTGCTGGAGTGTGCTGCATGTATCATGAGCGCCTCTAAAAACGCAATCCAAGTGGCAGTGCAATTGAAATTACAAAATTTCGGAGTGGAAATGCGACTCGTCAAAATAAGAAGACCTCAAAACCTTAGTAACGGAAGTTACTAATATCCCCTCTGGGGCTAGAGGGACTAGATGGGATATTAGTAACTTAATAGCTAGTGCTAGAAGTGGGTTCACGTCGGTTGCACACAGGATTCGAATCAGGGACCTCTCGGACGCAAGGCCAACTAAGTAGTCGGCCGGATAGTCGGTCGGATGCTTAGTTGTTAAGCAACTACAAAGCATACTACGCTTCCAACGTTACTCATGTTCAAGGAGGAAGGAAATGATTCAGCTTATGCGACTTTTATGGGAGTGGCTGCCGCTATCTGCTACAATCATTTTCTGTATATCAATCAAGTCTCGTCATCATTAGTCCAGTCAGTCAAGGATTCAAACGATACTGTAATTTTTCTCTGCGCGAATGTTTTCGTAAACAAGTCGAATGAAGCTATTTTCGCTATTGATAAATGCCTCGATGCCGAGTGAGTTTTTCATGCCAGTTTTCACAAACAAACATGCAATTCACTGTAGCGTTGAATTTCAGTGATTTGAACGTAATTACACAGAATACCAATCATATGACCATTATGGGATGAGTGCTGAGATCGGCGGAATTTTAACGACCTGGCCCGACCAAATTTTGGTACAGTGTCATATAGATAGGCGCTCTTTATTACCTACTGGACTAGGTTACGGACAACAGACGATCTATAACAATATCTACATTTGTAGGTTAGAAAACATACATACATATGCTCACACCCGTAATCTCCGAAGGGGTAAGCAGAGGTCATTAAACACCCACATTTCGCAAGCATAATGCCGCCAACAATGGGCACTTTGCAAATAAAATGGGTATGCCGAAAATTTTTGTTTTTAGGACTTTACAAACAACTAACGGACACAAAGTACACCCAGAGACAGAGCAACTATTTGTGGATCACACAAACTTTTGTCATGTATGGGGATCAAACCCATAACATCGTGCACAGCCGGCACATACTTAGGCTGAGTGATTTTGAAGCATTACAGCTTATATTGCTCTTGGTCGATTTAAGGCTTCAACTACCTATAACCTAACTACCTTAGGTGATCGTATGACAACCAGGACTAACGGTTTAACGTGCTCCCCGAAGCAAATAGCCATATTTGTGCTTACAAATATTTGCATTGAGCAGAGATCAAACCCGCGCCTCCATCGTGGCGGTCGCGTTCCTTGCCGCTATGCCACAGATACTATCAGTCAATATATCACCTCGCTAGCTACCAGTAAGGATAAGTAATACAGGAAATGCAAAATATGGTCCATTTGTATTCTAGACAAAAAAAGACATCGAGGTTGGATCAAGGTCCACGCCACAGAGGCTGTCCTGATTTGCAGGTTTAGTGAGACACCACATTACAGTACAATTGTGAATACAGTAAGATTCTGCCATCTCAGATTAAATCCTAGCGTTAGATGTAGATAATGGTACGTATTCATTTCATTCATTTCATTTGAATCAAAAATTCAAATGAATCCGTCTAAAATACAGACACGTGGTCAGCAAAGCCACGAAGAGATTTACGCCCCTATAGAAATGTTACTAACAATTGATTGTCATGGCTACGTGGGACTTGGCCACCCTTTCGTCTTTCCCTATTATAACTGAGCACACGCATGTCCAAAGTAATGCGTTGATTATTCATATTTTTTATTATTTACGATTATACAATGCATGGTCATTCAATAAGTTGCTATAGGGTAAGTCCGGGGGAGTTGGCCATAGTTTTTTCAGATAGAGATTACAATAAAACTACAATTGTTATTAGACAATAATCAACTTTTATTTAAACTCTGGTCATTAAACATACATTTTAAAACAAAAAATATCAAGTTCTACACTAATCAGTCCCATAATTTCCTTTTTTAAAAAAAATCACGATTGGCCATCTCTCCCTGAGTGTCCGGTATAGTTGGCCATAGCAACAAAGGAGAGATGGCTAGTTTACTAACATGCCGTTAATTTTCATTCTTTATATTTCTTCAGCCTTAGCTCATTCTTCTTTTTTTGCCCACATTTGGAACACATATCATCAAACTCAGTACAGTTCTCGTGTACCCACAACTGACATAAAATGCATTGCAGCCAGTCCTCAGTGAGTTGGGTTTCATAATAATTTTCGCCACAACCGACACAGTTATCCCTTTCACTGTATTCATCTTGGTCATCAAACGAATCACACAGCATTGGCTCATCCACATCCTCATCGCTACTTTCTGATAAATTTGTCAATAATTTTCTTTTTTTTTGATGCGCGTTTTAGTGGCTTTTTCTCAACTCTATTTTCTTTTTTAACACTTCTTGCGGCAATTTTCTGTTCTTTAGTTTTTAAGCACTTCCTTACTCTTTCTAATGTCAATATGCTCATCTGATGTTAACAATATGCCAACCTGTTTAGCACGCCTACGTGCCTCAACCACCTTTTGGAGTACAGGCGATATTTGTTTTAAGAGGCGTGTTGGAGTCAAATCTGGTAACTTGTTTCGTGGCGGAGATTTTTCCCTTAGCATCGATAGTTCTAATGATGTAGAAGCAATATTTGATATCGTCTCAGACCTTGGGTTAAAAATTATTCGCTCTTGAGAACAACCTTTGTTTAGCACTTGCTAGTGGAATCTCTTGTACTAATATCAAACATAAATAAATTATGTAATGTTTTGATAATTGTGAAAAGAATAAAAAAAAAATTACAAAACTAATTTCTTAGATCAAGGTGAGATGGCCATAAGGCCATCTAGCCCAGATATTATATGGCCATCTCTACTAATTGTCCGGGACAGATGGCCTCACAATAATTTAAAAAATATATAAACAATTCAGAGGCCAATTTGAGGTTAGGTTAAAGTTTAGTTCATAAACTGTCTTCAAAAATTCTAAAAAACACGAATATCTTGCAAAATTTTATCACTAAACTCTGGAACGTAAACTCTTTAAAAACTTTAGGTACTGTACTAAACAATATACGTAATTTTTACTCACTTTTTGTTTTATTTTCGCCGGCGTTCGTGCGTAGCGTCATTCCCTCACATTGCACGAAGCGAACTGACGCAAACTTTTAGTGCCCTCTAGTTATTAAAATTATGATTTTTTTGCGGTGGCCATCTCTCCCATACGGCCATCTACCCCGGACTTACCCTAGTACACCATAGAGTGCTAAACAATATGACTTTTTATTAAGGTTGTTTTTTTATGATATGTCGATTTGACTTCACCCCGCCTGGTGGTAAGCTCAAGGCGGCGAAGTCTCAGGATTTATGTATTCTATGGCTTCTATGGCATACCGTGAGTTGGGACTTTAAAAAAATTGTGTTTGTCTGTCAGTTTGTTCCGGGTAGTGTCTGTCAATTTTGTAGTAAGCCTCAAGATAGGATTACATGACAAAGTATCTTGGTTTACGTAATTGATGTGGAGGATACAGCTATTAAAATCCCTACCTATGATTGTAGTCCAGAACGATAAATCAGTCAATAACTAGATAACATATTGTTTCGAAAACAATATGTTACATCCGTATTTTGAAATACATTGACATCATGATCGCTTTTAATATTAATTCCAGGTAAAATTTCAAAATGTTTTTTTACAAACAGTGTTACAAACAGTGTCCATCTTTTGATTGTAATTGTGATCGGTTTTCAGATTTAATTCGACTATGATAGACAATCGAAACAAAATCGAAACTTAATAAATTAGCAAGGTCGGCCTTCAGAAGATGTCTGAACTGTAACTTGATACTGCGAATACCCGATCAATAAGTTACTTATCCACTTTGCGCCGTTTCTTCATTTTCTCTTCGAAGTTAGTGAAGCTCACGTAATTACTTGATCCTAAACTTTATAGGTTTCTCAGATTCCATTTAGCGCTTGCTTCACTGTGATTTGCTCTTACGTTTAAAACTAAATTTACCAAGTTTGAGTCTGTGGTTTTCAACGTCGATTTGTGTTGGGTTAGCTTATAAAGACATTAAGAAATGTTCCTTGTTTTGTAGACTTCATGGTTAGGTGAGTAGGGTAGCCCTTTGCAGAAATTTTGTGCTGGCAGTGGAAAGATAATTTTTTTTTATTATTTATATTGTTGATTGATGACACTTGGTGGAACTTACTGTTATACATTATTGATAACACACTTGTACTTCTCCACTATATTTTTTATTGTACCTAAGGTTTCGCCTTAGCATGCAATAGCATGCATGTAGCATGTCAATGTAAACCTTTGAGAACGCGAAATCGGTTAAGTACAATAATAATCGTGAAGAAATACAAGTGTGTAATCAATCAATAAATGTATAACATCTTTTCTCACCAACCCCTCTTCACGAAACGCATCAGGAGATTTCTATTTATTTAACAAGATAATTAACAAATATACACTTTGATATTTTTTCTTAGTGAAAATAGTATAAAAAACATACTTTGGGCAAATATAGTACATAACATATATGATAGGTACCTACTGTTTTATTATCATACTATTATCCCCTTGTCTCAGGTACACTCCTATTTGTACCTGGTCAAGTGAAGGCCAAATACAAGGTCTCACATTATCCTAACTGTCCCCTTTTCAGATACCCCCAGACATACCAAACTTGTAGATACTCTCAAAAAAAGTACATACTGCAGAAGTTATAACAGTTATCTTTGGTTTTTAGTATCTGTAAGTATTATATACACTAGTACCTAATCTTAACAATCACTTAGAGCAATAAAAACCCAAATTAGCTGATGCCTGAGCAAACATTTTTTATAATAGCTAAGCTACGAGTATTAGAATACTAATTGCCTCCATTTGTCGTAAAATTTACATGCCGTGGGGCATGAAAAGGTGCGTCCAAATTTGTGACGCGAACAGCGGACCGGACAGTGTGGCATCAAGATATGATGTTGAGTATGGACGTAACAACTTGTGGCATAAGGGCACACAGTTGTGCTGACGCGGCCACCAGTCCTTCGAAGATTTCATTTAAGTTCAGCTATCAGCTGCAGTTCTAGCATGGTCACGGTAAAAAGTTAAGTAAATGTAGACGCGGCATAAGGCATGGTGATCTCCGTGGCGTAGCGGTAGTGATCGCGACTGCTACGCAGTGCGAGTTTGATTCCCGCTCAGTGCATATATATAATGTGCATGAATATGAATATTTGCATTGTTCTGAGTGTTTCTATGTAGGTATACTTAATATGTACGTACGTATTTACAAAAAAAATGTATCAAAATCACAAAGAATATAGCTACGCTTATCTCCTCAGTATTCTCGGGACAATTGACTCATTTCATAAAATTATTAATATAAACTGTCATAATTGTCATAAAACAACGAAGACTGAGTAAATTACGTTATCTTAGTCATAATAAACATTGACATACTCGGCATACTGTAATCAACTAACTATTATAAATCTTAGGATCTTTGCAGACGGTTCATAATTGCGAGAATTTCGAAAAATTATGTACATATCTATAACCTAACAAATGTTCTTTATTACCATGTAAAATACTAGTATTTTTAACAATTCGCATACACTCAGTTTAAGGCATTGCGACCTTGAAGTAAGGACGATATTTGCGTGAGGTGTTTTGATAAGGTGGCGTAGTTGGTGACTGTACACGACAATCAATGGTCGCACAGTGCGGCTAAAGGCAAACGTTTACAAACTGAGACAGGCGATAGTCGCATGCGCACACCGGCACGCCGTTTTGATAATAAACGCAAAATATAGTGGTTTATAGAAACAAGTGAATGATATTGTGCATGGATGTATGACAGATACAGGATTGCTATAAATTATATTCTTGCGATAGTGGAGTGATTTGGATACCATAAATGTAAGTAAATGTACCTACCTACAAATTTTTGTTTTTATTAATAAATTTGATGGTGTATTCAAATTGAAACAGCTGTAGTAACAACTCGTTTGTGTTTCATATCAAAAATATGGAACATGAGGAAAACTATTATTATCGTTTTGTTTTTCTTTTTAAATATGCTAAGTAAGTAGATAGTACATGTTAGGTTTTCTAAATAGAAGAAACTTACTCTAATAGTAGCCACGTATAACTGTAAATTTCACTAACACGTATTTGCACCAGTCCAAGCAGTGCAAGTCTGGTGCAAATACTATACTATAAGTATCTTCCAACATACGGCACAATACTTGTGCAAGACTAAATTTGCAAAAGCATATTGTAAGTTTATGGCTATTGTGGCTACCATAAGACCTATAAAATATCAAGTTAGTTACTACCTACCTACCGACTGCAATTAATCAATTATGCCTATTTATTGCAGTTCATTTTTAAAATAGGCTAGGCCTCTCCCAATGTGTGCCATTGCTCCCGTTCCCCAACCTTTTCAATCCAGTCTTTTCCAGTCACCTTTTTAAATTGAAATCTATTTTGATATTCCATATTTCGTTAGTATCATAGTTATTACTTCAGCTTAATTTTTCGCTGTTTTATCTCATGAAATATGTAAACGATCGAATTGTAAACACGAAGGTAACAAAGGTATGACGTAGCAACAAAAACAATTGCAATACTCGAACGTTTCTGAACACCGTCAATCACGATGTCATTACACGTGTACTTACCAACAATACTCATGGTGGAGACAATGGTCTTTCATTTTCTTCTTGAATCTTTTTAATTACTTCACATTATTGAATCTATTCTTAATGTTTACACATTGAGAAGCAAGTGTAATGTATACAGTACAGGGTTAATGTTTGTAGGATATGTTAGCTTCTTCCATCAAGATTGGCAGGAGGGCAGATTGAGATGACATTTTTTTATTTATACGATTATAAAGATTAATGGTTCTATTTTTAAAATGCCTAGCAGTAGTTTTAAATGGCTGAGAACCTCAGCCATTTAAAATCAAATCTGTTGAGTCCCTAGTAAACAAAACCCAATTACCCTGTTACGGAGCCAGTAAGCTAATTTTAAAACTTGAGAACTTTCTACCCTCTCAGGGGTAAAATTTTGGAAAATACCGGTTATGTCCCCAGGGGACGTTCCGTCGCCTCCCTCTCGAATATTACTCGCAGATGGAGGCGGCAGCAACCCAAGCGCTCGCGTATGATGAGCAAGGCGGCGGGCGAGCGTAAGAGCTCCAACACCTTGGGCCACCACAGAACCCGCCTCGGCGACTCCCACGTCAGACATCTGGTCAGTTCTGGCTATAAACCACATTAAATAGTATATAACTTTGGATCCAAAAAATATATTCTGAGACAACACAGCGCTATCTAGACTCAATGTCAGCATAGCTTAAAATTATAAAAAATGTCATTTAGTAAATATTTAGTTTGAAACTCTCTTTGAAGAACGATAAAAGTACCCTTTGTTATACGGACTTGTGCATTGTTTATTGTACAATTATGACATTGTTATTGATTTATGTTCAATAAATTTGATATTTAATTTATAGACACCTAGGTATATTATCTACATGTGAAGTTTGCGGTTTGAACTCCCTTTGTCTATTCCATAGTTTAATTTATCTTGGCTATTATGGGAGCGAATGTATGAAAGAATTCAAATTATCCTCCATGGCAAGACGTGATAACGCGTGAACATACAAAAGTATCTAACTAAGGTTGAGATAAACGTATCAGCAGAATTATCTTCACTTATAAAGAACAATGTTCGTTTGTCGGTTTGTCCTCTACGTGATCCTCATAATTGAAATTAATTGATTCAACTTATTGCAATGAGACTTCTACATTCTTCATGAATATGTATAGGTAGATTAGCTGGTCTAGGCGTTTGTGTACCTATGTACAATGTATGTGTATGTATTTATTCAAAAATACCTAAATGTATGTTTAGTCGTATTTAAGATCGCAATACGAGTATTTTTAATAAACCTGAAAAATATTATTTTATAGTTCGATGACCTCGTCGTCTATTACACATTAATTTCCGTTGAATAACAAAATTAATAACTCATTTACTGTACTCAATTATCGTTCAATTTTGTTACACGAACAATGGTTGGTTTGGTCAAAGGAAATTATCCAGTTTTGTTGAATAGCCCATTTAAATTTGCGATAAAATTCATCAATATTACTTCATACATTTTGAGGTGAAATAATTAATACTGTTCTTGGAAATACAACACAAACAATGTGGGCGGTGGGTGGAGAGCGGAGGTCAGATGTATATTGATGAAATAAAAACAATTAGATTAGTTTAGAAACCTCGCAATCAAAAGTAAAAGTTAAACAACAAACAAACAAACAAGCTTCATTTCAAGTTACTCTTTTAATTTGCTTCAGGTTTATATACATCTTGTATTACGCGTAGGTACTATGAAAACTACACCACATTGTTCTATCACGTTCCTGTCCATCCTAAGGTTGCCTGGAACACTTGTACACTTGTATTAAATTACACTTGTGCGGCCAAGTCTGCGTTCACCTTTTATCTTTCTCTCATACCAATTGATATAAAATTCAGAGATGAATCGGGCATCGGAGGTCGGAGGTCTCAAAATAACCTCCATTCTCCTTGAACGCAGGCCTGCCTCTGCTAGGCAGGGCTACCGTGGATCCCACACCCGAATAGGGCCATCTCAAAATAGATAATCGCGGGTTGGCCAGGGTAAGTATCTTACTATACTACCACCGGTAACCGAAAACCCGAATGTGCCAAGCGTTCTAGTTGATTTGCGTCCGACATAATCTCACCGACTCCGGTGAGGGCGGTATACGTGTAGCTTTTGCGTACGAATAAAATTATAAAGCAAACAATAAAATTGCAAAATTTAATATCCATTACGTGCAGGTGCATTACGTGTGTTACCAGAGCACAATGCTCGTCCACTGAATAATCAATAGCAATGCAGGTGACACCCATTCAATAATGTCCAATAATGCTAACGGGCATTAATTCATAATTTCTTTTACAGGTTAGTGAAGCGGACCAATGTGGACTTATTCAAGTGTGAACGTTACAGGGCATCGCATAAGCCGCACAGATAGAATAAAAATCTACCTGTCAGAATGCGTCGTGTGTTTCTGCATAGTGTTTTTTATTCTCTGTGTGGGTTTACTCCTATATCTGTTTTTCCATTTGTATAGTACTGTGACTACCGCTGGAAAACTTGCTGGGACACTGGCTGAAAGTTAAACCTAGAAGTGTAGGTATTATGCCAGTGCGGACTAAAGTGCGTTGTGAGTTTTAAGATGCCATATAATTTTAAGAATAAAAAAATCTGTAAACAAACTAGATATAGATAAGATTTTAAGACTAGTTCACGTAAATATTGTGACCTTAATTATGCTAACAAACATAATATTGGATGTATAGCTAGACAACAAGACATACTTTTTGAAGTAGAAAACATAACAGCTGTAGTGAAATTTAGATAAAATATTCTAAGAAAGTATTACAAACACGTCCAGTCAAGATAATAAAACTGCAAGATAATTAGGTATTCCATGGCGACAGCGGTATCGCTATGCCGCCGCAGACTAATGTTTCTAATGTTGCAAAATGTGATACCTGTCTAAGTCTAGTTGAGATTAAGGAGTTAGGATTATGAAGGGGTCATTTTAGATTCTGTTCGCATTACTGTTGTCGTTTGGTTAACAGAATTAGAAACTAATATCTTCAATGTATGTGCATAACTCTGTGGTGTCTAAGATGATTATTTAAAAAAAAAACGATATTATTTTATCGGAGTTAACATGATCAGGTTTACTTTCACCTATATGACCACCTACTTATACTTACCATGATCACATTAATTCCTGTTAAAATAATTTCCACAGCATTTGGAACATGAAAATAAAAGAAATAGCTAATCTCGATTGTTTAACTAATAAAACTATTTATTATCAATGATTTGAATACATTACGGAATACATATATTCCCTAATGTATATATTAATAGATTATATATATTCCCTAATGTATCTAAATCATTATCAAACAATATCTTATAATTATTGACGTGACAACGTCTTATAAATTGGCTTGCCGGGTGACACTTCAAGAAACTGCGTTACGCTCCGCTCACGTTATGCGCTCACAATGAGAGCGAGTGAGAGGCACGCGTCCCTTCCACTCGGGCATGGTTAGCCCGCCTAAGAGCGAGAGAGACAGACATAAAAAGTGAAAGGCACGCGTCCCTTCCACTCGACGAATGAATATTCACATTAAAATTATTTTACCACTCAAAGTCGTTGTCACGTAAAACTTTCGCCCGTATACCGACTTTACAGGCAACCAATTTTTTTTTATGCCCGCTGTCTTCCGTCGACTTGTCTCTCACTGATGGACAGAGAAAGTACTATTTTTTTTAAATGTCACTGTCTGCCTTTAAAGGACAGTGATCATTCAGCCAGCAAGCAATTTAACATAGTTACGTACGATATAAAATAAAGTACCCTGCCACTTCTGAAATATTTACTACTTATGTAACAAAAACATCTTCTGACGTCTTCTATTTAGTTGCTTCCAGACAGGGGCTTAAAATGTTAAGAGTGTAAATGTAAACGAGTGTAAATAAAGTGTAAAATGTCAGTATTGTTATAACATTCTTGACAAGTTGTAAGATGTTCAAGCCTGTTTGTTTTGTGATAAAATCTGATACCACCTGATTCACAAAAATACAGTCTCAACCATATCGTATCGCTAGTAGTTATGCGATATAGTAAAAAATAGAAGGAGTAAAAGTTCAATAAAAAAACATGTATATATAATGTATATGACTGTACTTTTCATGGTCTCCTTATTTGGGGCGCCACGTAATATGTATACGATGTCAAAATAATTATCACTTTATTTAATTGTAATTGAAGATATACTGAAATGTTCAAACAATTACAATTCTAAACATACTGCTTTATTAGTGTTAGTAATGACAGAAGACAACTTAATTTTGCTTCTATGAAAAACAAATTTAAACAGTGTTCATTCATTCATTTCCCTGTGCCTATTTCCAACTCAGTTGGAGTCAGCTTTCTAGTCTAACTAAGGTGAACTTCGATATTTTTCCGTGAAGCGACTGCCATCGGACCTCCACCAAACCAAACAAACCAAATTGGCGATATCGAGATTTTAACAGTGTTATTATCAGAATATTTGAATAGTATTGTGTTATGTTAATAATTGAAATAAATAAATAATCAAATAAATTTGTAACCAATCCCAAAGTCACTTAAACTGTTATTTGTAAATATGGATTAAATATCATTTTGTTACATCAGTTTATTTAATTTAAATTTAGTATATTTCGAAGAAGACTATATGGTATTGTACTTATCTAAGGAAGGAGGAAGTTTGAAAGTAGGTTTGATATCAAAAAAGTTAAACAGAAGAAAATGAGGTCGAACGGGTACTTTTATGAGAGGGTCGAACGGGTACGTAGCCAATTTGAATACATATGATTTGGATCAATCGAAGCGAGGTGTTATATTTCAACGATTCCAGCAATTATTTCGAAGCAGGATAATCGAAATAAGACGCAAACAGCATATAAAGTACTGTTTTCCTGTTCAATTAAGAAAACAGGTCAGCCATTTAATGATTTCAAGGACAGTCGCGCACAATAGGTATTTATATTGTGGGCTACCTTCCCACAAATCACATTTAATATTATATTTTATCTTATTTAAATTATTTACTTATATTAACACAAAATATTTACAACCTATATAATATTTATTTACATATATCTAAAATATTATTTACACCTATACTAAAACCTATATAATATATTTACACATAAATAATTATATACACACAGTTTACATTTCATCCGTGAACACAATATTAACGTGCCGTGTGGTCGGAGTTCATTGGAACTGCGCGCGAGCAAGGAATTCTTTTGTTCACGGAGCCCGGCTCGCTCGGTGACGTGCGACAGGTACTTGCGTCGGCCGACCGGCGGCGATCACTCCCGAGTACCCGCGCCACCAGTCGATCTATCTACTCGACGCGTAGTGCATGCCGCTCTTGACTGCTAATAGCTTTACGATTGCTCCAATAGTAATTCTCATAAACTGTATATTTATATTGTTCTTCCTTCCGTGCTATTCCTTCTGTGTGCCTATCTTCAAACTTTGGATATACCTTCTGTGTTGTACTATTTTAGACAATATACGTAGTGAAGTTAAGTGATTGTTTACATTACTACTCCAATCACCTACCATACCTACACTGGTGACCCCTGAGGAACACAATACCAGATTGAAGATCCATCCAGAAAACGTACGTAGAAGGTTCGAGAAATGACTAACGATACTAGCCAGAAGAGCGACGTCACTGCCACAGAACAGGGCGGACCCGCAGAGCGCGTTTCCACTGCACCATCGTCCGACGTATTTAAAGTTGGAGTGCGCGTCCCACCTTTTTGGCCGGAGGAACCGGAAATTTGGTTCTCGCAAATTGAAGGTCAGTTCGCATTAGCTGGCATAACTAGTGACGTCACAAAATTTCATTACGTCATCAGTCAACTTGATCGTCAATTTTCCAAAGAAGTGAAGGATATAATCACGAATCCACCGGCCAACGACAAGTATGTTAAGCTCAAAAGCGAACTTATTAGTCGACTCAGCGACACCAAGGAACGGCAGATCCAGCAACTTCTTCACCATGAGGAACTTGGTGATCGCAAACCTTCCCAGTTCCTGCGACACCTTCAGGGACTTGCAGCCAAGCGCATCACGGATGACGTCCTGCGCATGATGTGGACCGACAGGTTACCCCGGAGCATCCAGACTGTACTCGCGGGGCACCCTACAGCATCACTGGACATCCTCGCAGACCTCGCGGATAGGGTCCACGACATCGGCCCACGGTGTGTATGCTCATCAGAGGTCGCTTCCACCAGCAACAGCGCATGTGGTCAATCAGGCTCCCACAACGACGCCTTGGCGAGGGAAATCGCAGAGTTGAGGAAGCAGGTGCAGGCCTTGCGGACCAAAGACCATGGCAGAGGCAGATCACGCTCCCGGAACCGTAACCGCTACGGCAAGCAATCCAGATCCAACACCAGGTCCCAATCCAATTACCGGAAGTACCCGACTTGCTGGTACCACTCTAAGCATGGCGCGAACGCCAACAGGTGCGTGCAGCCATGTGACTACGGAAAGTCGGGAAACGCCGCGGGCAGTCGGTAATGGCGACAACTGATAGCCCTATTTCTACTGGTCGCCTGTTTGTCACCGACAGAAGGTCGAAGACGCAGTTCTTGGTCGACACCGGTAGCGACCTCTGTGTCTTCCCCAAGTCATTGCTGCACGAGCGTCGAGCACCGACGGATTACAAACTCACAGCAGCCAACGGGACGACCATCGACACCTTCGGTTACGTGCATTTTATACTGGACTTCGGACTTCGACGCGACTATCCATGGCGTTTTGTAGTTGCTAATGTAACAAAGGCTATTATAGGCGTTGACTTTTTGTCGTTTTATAATTTAGTAGTAGATTGTAGAAACCAGAAACTAGTGGATAACACTACTAGCTTAGCTTCTTCTGCTATTAATGCTTCATGTGACGACATCTTTTCTGTAAAGGTCTTGACCAGCGTGTCTTTCTATGATCGCTTATTAGCACAGGAATTTCCTGAAATAACACGACCAGCCGGCACGCAACGCTTAATACCACACAATACACAACACCACATTCGCACCACTCCAGGCCCCCCAGTATCCTGCGCTCCGAGACGACTTGCTCCAGATAAGCTGAAGGTGGCAAGAAAAGAATTTGAAGGTATGTTGGCCAATGGTACGGCCCGACCATCTGATAGCCCTTGGTCTTCGCCGCTACACTTGGCGCCGAAAAAAGATAACGGTTGGCGTCCATGTGGCGACTATCGTCAACTTAATGCCCGTACCATACCGGATAAATACCCCATTCGGCATCTGCACGATTTTGCGCATAGCATATCTGGTTGTAAGATCTTTAGCACAATTGATCTTGTAAAGGCTTACAACCAGATACCTGTGTGTCCGGAGGACATACCAAAAACGGCCATCACGACCCCGTTCGGGATGTTCGAATTTCCCTTCATGAATTTCGGACTTCGGAACGCGGGTCAATCATTTCAAAGGTTTGTTGACGAGGTAACACGTGGTTTGGACTTCGTTTATTGCTACCTCGACGATTTTTTAATCTTCTCCACAGACGAGGATCAGCACAAGAAACACCTGCGTGAAGTATTCAGCAGACTGCGGGACTACGGCATGGTGATAAACGTGTCTAAGTGCGTCTTCGGTGCTCCCCAGGTAACTTTTCTAGGTTACTTGATCTCGGAGAGCGGTACCAAGCCCCTAGACACCAAGGTCGAAGCCATACGTGACTTTCCACCCCCAAAAGACGTTAGGCAGCTGAGGAGATTTTTAGGGATGGCCAATTTTTACAGGCGATTCTTGCCGCGTGCCGCCCTAATCCAAGCGCCTCTAAATTCACTTTTAGGTGGAGCAGTCAAAGGTTCTACACCCATCAGCCTTACCGGTGATGCTCTGAGGGCTTTCCAAGAAACCAAGGAAAGCCTATCCAATGCAGCCCTGCTTGCTCATCCAGACTCTCGAGCGAAGCTGGCCTTGGTTACAGACGCATCTGATGTTGCATTGGGTGCCGTCCTGCAGCAACAGCTACCAGACAAGGTATGGCAGCCTTTAGCCTTCTTTTCCAGGAAGCTAAGCCCGTCCCAAACTAAATATTCCCCGTATGATCGTGAATTACTCGCGATCTACGAGGCAATAAAATACTTCCGGCATATGTTAGAGGCGAGACACTTCATTGTCTATACTGACCATAAGCCAATCAGTTTTGCTTTTCATGAAAGAAAACATAACTGCTCGCCTAGGCAGTATAGACACTTGGATTATATTTCCCAGTTCACAACCGATATAAGGCATATATCTGGCAAGGATAACGTTGTGGCCGACACCTTATCTCGGATTGAAGAACTGGAAATGCCTCTTGATCTCGCCGACCTAGCCAAATCCCAGAAGTCCGACCCTGAACTCGCCGAACACTTAGCCTCGTCTTCACTACGCTTGGTAAAGATGACATACCCGGGAAGTCGTGAGCCTTTGTACTGCGACGTCAGTACGCCGACACCCCGACCATTTGTCACCAAGCCGTATCGCAGTACTATTTTCAACAGTCTCCATTCCCTAAGCCATCCTGGAGCCAACGCGACCGCTAAACTAGTAGCACAGCGTTTTGTGTGGCCCAGTGTAAGGAAGGACTGTCGAGACTGGGCACGAGCTTGTATACCGTGTCAACGAGCAAAGGTAAATCGTCACGTGTCCGCACCTTTAGGCACCTACGATGTACCCCGTGCTCGCTTCCAACAGGTACATATAGACCTTATTGGTCCCTTACCTATGTCCCAAGGTTACCGCTATTGTCTGACAGCCATTGATCGCTTCACGCGTTGGCCGGAGGTCATGCCAATAGCGGATATTACAGCGGAGACAGTGGCCAAAGCTCTACTCGCCGGCTGGATATCCAGGTTTGGATGTCCAACAGATATCGTGACAGATCGTGGGCGACAATTTGAATCCACACTGTTTCAATACCTCGCTAAAGCCATCGGGTTTCGACATAAGCGGACAACGGCGTATCATCCAGCATGCAATGGAATCGTTGAACGATTTCACAGGCAGCTCAAAGCCGCCATTACTTGCCACGCCGACAGCAATTGGTCGGAAATATTGCCTCAAGTTCTTCTTGGCATAAGAAGCGCTTTCAAGGAGGACCTACAAGCGTCCTCTGCCGAATTATTATACGGCGAACCGTTGCGACTTCCAGGTGATTTTTTTGATCCCAGCGTACCCGGTACTACGGATATTACCGACTTCACCGCTAGGTTACGCTCATTTGCCTTGAAGTTGCAACCAACTCCAGCTTCACGCCATAATAAACAGAAGATCTTCGTGTTTAGGGAATTAGCGACGGCAGAACACGTTTTCCTTCGTGAAGACGCTTCACGTCCTCCCCTGACACCGGCATACTCAGGTCCACACAAAGTGCTAGAGAGGAGCGAGAAAGTTTTTAAACTCCTTTTAAAAGGTAAACCAGTCTCAGTCACTATTGACCGTTTAAAACCAGCGCATTACTTGTCGGACAACCTGGAATCTTTCAGCGACCAAAATACCGTCGAACCTGTCAAACCACCAGACATAGAACGTCATCAACAAAATAAAAAAGTAAGTTTTGACCCTAACTCACATCCTTCAAACGTACCTAAAACTACTCGTTCAGGGAGACAAGTACGTTTCCCGGATTACTATCGCCCCTAACCAGGTCTCTGGGGGGGAGTGATGTGGGCTACCTTCCCACAAATCACATTTAATATTATATTTTATCTTATTTAAATTATTTACTTATATTAACACAAAATATTTACAACCTATATAATATTTATTTACATATATCTAAAATATTATTTACACCTATACTAAAACCTATATAATATATTTACACATAAATAATTATATACACACAGTTTACATTTCATCCGTGAACACAATATTAACGTGCCGTGTGGTCGGAGTTCATTGGAACTGCGCGCGAGCAAGGAATTCTTTTGTTCACGGAGCCCGGCTCGCTCGGTGACGTGCGACAGGTACTTGCGTCGGCCGACCGGCGGCGATCACTCCCGAGTACCCGCGCCACCAGTCGATCTATCTACTCGACGCGTAGTGCATGCCGCTCTTGACTGCTAATAGCTTTACGATTGCTCCAATAGTAATTCTCATAAACTGTATATTTATATTGTTCTTCCTTCCGTGCTATTCCTTCTGTGTGCCTATCTTCAAACTTTGGATATACCTTCTGTGTTGTACTATTTTAGACAATATACGTAGTGAAGTTAAGTGATTGTTTACATTACTACTCCAATCACCTACCATACCTACAATATATAAAGACAGGTTGTTGATTGATTAAGTGTTTAGAGGACCTACCCTAGAAGGAACACCCTTGAGGTCCCAAGTTAGCCGGCAAAACAATAGAGAAAGCTGTGGTATATGCCTTCTTCCTCAGTAGTGGAGGTAAGACTAACGTCGCTCTCTGAAAAGTTAACATGTGAATCAACAGCAATAAGGTACAAACAAACTTCATCCTTATAGCGATATCCCGGCCGTATCCTATAAGGATAATGATGATCTTTTCCGGCAATAATACAAAAAGGTAATCAGAAAATAATATAAATATGGTGGTTTGTAGGAAATTCGAGCGCACTGGCGTGGTTAGTGTTGTCTTCTGCACATGTGGGATGTCTCTCGGGAATTGCAAGCGTCCATAGGCCTGCTTGTCTGTCACCGTAACCCGGAAGGGGTAAGCAGAGGCGCATCAAACACCCACATTTGGACAACCATGATTTTCGGTCCCGCGTAATATGGGGAGAGTTTATTGCCACCAATCGGGCACTTTGTAAAAAAATGGTTATGCTGAAAATGAATTCCTAACCGAAAATGTTGCTGCTAAATAAATTTAGACAAAAAAACGTTGATCCGATTCTTTGCTATGCGGTGTAAATCACAAGGAAATTAATTACGTGCTTAGCCGCACAAGCACTACCACTTAACGTCTTGGAGAGTATCAGATATTTTTTAACTAATGTTTCACATAATTCAAACAGTACATTACCGCTATTGTGATGTTTATATAGTTTTTATGACAAAAGTAAAGATAAAGAATATTTCATAATATAATTTAGATAACTTTAATGATAAACAAATACCAATGCACTGTAGTTTATAACAATACCTCATGCTAGTTACTTTGTCAAGGCTGAAAGTAATGTTAATATTCAGGGTTGTTCCGTATTCTTCAACATAAAACGCATACCATATCGAAATCAACTTAGGAATAGTTAATTTTTCTTTGTTGCCTACTTTTTTGGTATATGCTACCCATTTACTATTAAAGAGCCCCACATGGGGGCCTGCTGTCACCTCTTTGCCGGGGCGCCTGCATGCCAGATGGACTTTATGCAAAGGCAGGCGCTGAGGATCGTTGACAATCCCTCTACTCTCAGGTGGTATGGACCTCCCAACTTCTTACTGTGTATGTTCTATCGCCTGTATAATGATTTGTGTTTAGAATTTTTTTTTGCCATGACGCCCACACCTATTTTCTATCATCACACCGCTCGCCAAAGACAGGAGTTCATCTTCCCACATTATATTTATCTCGCATACGCTCTCGCGCACGCTCAAGCTGTGGAAAGAACTCCTCTTTTACCAAGCGACTACAATATGGGGTTCTTCAAGAATCTGCTCATACATGCCTTGGATATGCTTGAAAACTCAAAAATACAATACTATACAATTACCTTTTAACACTTCATTTTTGGACATTCGTTTAAAATTATATTAAACCTCTGGTGTCTCCCTTTTATCTCGGCTAGGAAGTTGATAAATAAATTACATGTCCCAATATCTGTCTTCATAGTAATCCTTGCTGTCGAACTCATCACGATAACGCGTTTCAGTTCCTTGGTCTTTTATTATTCAAAGAATACTAAAACACTGGGCAATTGTGTTCTTAACATTTTATTATTTATGCAATATAGTTTTTTTAGTAATAAGAGTACTGATATTGTACTAAGCTAATTGACTCGTGTGAGAAGTGGCTTCACTTCGGTAGTGTAATGACCAGAATTCGAACCCGAGGCGTGTTGATCGTAAGGCCGATTCCTTAACCAGCGCACGGTTGATGTCGCTTTAGTAAAGATACAATTTTAAATACCTATGTACTGGGAAAATTTTATGATTTAAGATTGACATGATCGAGTACAGTATGAGAACGTGGACAATGGTAGTGGCGGTGCGCGTAGTAATCGAGTGAGAAAGAGGTTAAATTGGCCACAATAATAACTAGTTCAGCGTGATCATGGCGCTTGCAACAACGCAGAAATATTGGTTGCTCCATGAAATCAACAAACATGGTAAATATCCCGAAATATTTAGCAGTGAATAATTAACTATATTATTAGAACAAAATCGAATGCAGTTTTAAGGTAGCTTTTTGGTAGGAAGTTTCCTCATCACGATGTTTTGCAAGGTCGTAAAGCTGCACTTAAGACTACAATTGCCCCTATCGAAACCTTTTATGGATTTTTTAAACGAACGTTTCGAACAGGAAACGGAAGTTGCAAAAAACATCACGGTTGGTTGGTGGAAAAAATAAAATGAATATGACGTATGACATGACAGTGCTATTGAAATGTTCATCCTTATTCTGATTATCATCATACTTTCCCAGTTGCGTCAAGTTCGATTTCTGATTGGTGTGTCTACTTATCCAGGAGCGACTGCTATTGCTGTCTGACAATTATATATTTTTTATACCAACACAACAGGTACAATGCACCTACATCTACTGTCGAATTGACGGCGTCTCCACTCCTAAATTTTGTATTCCCAGTGTGCTGCCATCTGGTTATGTAATGACCAGGATTCGAACCTATGATTTCTAGATCGTAAGACTGATTCCTTGACTACTAAGCTACCGACACTTCTATAATACTATGTACTTACTGATTGAGAGTTTTAAAACTTTATGTGGAAATATGAATGGAAAGTGGCCTATGGACGTTTACAACATCAGAGGCCCCACACTCGTGCTGTATGAACCTCCCAATGACCATACAAGATGGTCATTGGGATACATATGTATAGTAATTCCTTGAGAAAACCATTGTGTGTCTATATTGTTGTTGCTTGAAAAAACCACAGCAGTGAGTTCATTCCACCAACCGAGCGTATGATGAAGATAATGACGATGAAGTTTCGTTCATACCGCACAGAGCGCACCGTTTCCGGTCGCAATGTGTGAGGACAAACCGATGGCGGAAACGGTTCGACGATAGGACGATGCTGTAAGATTCGCATCGTATTGTTGCACTAAAAACAAACCAAAATACAGGTGGCCGCTTCAACCACTTTCCATCAGGTGGGTCGTTTGTTTGTCTGCCACCTAAGTTAACGTAAAAAAGTTACTATTTATTTCCTTACAAAACTGTTACGAACAATAATAAATGACATAGCCTGACTAAAGGTTCAGAATTACAAAGCAAAATTCACACCACGTTTTAAATTAAATAACCATTTTTCTCTTCACAGCACTTTCCTGTACTTTATAAAGTTAAACTCGCAACGGTTCCAACGTTGTGAGTTAGAACCAAGGAGGAATAGACAGGGCCTGATTTTATTTATCATTTGAAATATCTATGAAACCAAATGCCATTTCGACTTGTTTTAACTTGGGAACAGTTAAATATTTATTACTTGCCAACTTTGTTCTTATTTGCTGTCCATTTACTATTAAAAAACGAACTAAAGCCTTCGAAAGCCTTTTTAAGGAGCACAGATCATGGTCATAAACTTATTGAATAAGAAAATAAAATAAATGAATTATCTTAAATACAACAATTAGGTAAGGCTAATGACTGATAAATCTAATGTAATATAAAAAAAAATGTTGTATGTGTTCCTTATTGGTTTACCTGTATTTAGAGATTCTCGTAGCTATAGCAGTTAATCGGCTACTATGAAATGTTATCAATGCAAACCTCACCGCTTGCCAATGTAAACGAGGCCTTAGTTCACAATTTATGATTGAATTGAATCGGTCCATCGAAGTAATGAGTTTTGAAGCTCTTTGAGGTGGTAGCTACTAACAATGTGTTGTAAATAGAGCATCCATTTCTACCTCTTTACTCACTATTTTTACTAACATACATGGTTAAATTGGTAATGTTACGAACGGCCTCTGTGGCGTGGCGGTATTGAACGCGGCTACTACGCAGGAGGCACGGGTTCGATCCCCGCTCAGTGCAATAATTGTATGCATATGAATATGGCTATTTGCACTGGTCTGGTCGTGCCTCAGAGAGCCCGGACGAACATCTACGGGAGTCGTTACGGGTAGTTGAAGCCCTCAAAAGTCCGACTAGTCTAACTACAGAACTTCAATATCGCCAATTTAGTTGTGGAGGCCCGATGGCAGTCGCTTCACGGAAACTATCAATTCAGCCGCATCTACTTTACTCCTGTTTGAAGTTGATCAGTTTGAAGTTCGATTGATTTACAAATTGAAAAAAAAAGTGTTTCTTGAAAGTATTGCCTGGAAGATATTAGGTACTTCCAGCGATAAGGTCGCTCATTGACGTAGGTACAATGGTTTACGTGTTCTTCTTTACGGTGATTTCTTTTTTAGTGTAAATGTAAAATAAAGATCTATCAGTCTATCTCTTCATTCAATAATCATTGCCATATTTCAAATCATAATACTAGGACCGAACGATATTGAACTTGTGGCCTTCAATCAGTCCACGTGATCAATGTTTTGACAATATCGATATCCATACATTTTACAATATAGTGTTTATAAGTTTCGGGACTTCACGCGATATATTTTCGAACACTTACATAACACATCAACAGCACCCGTGGTGCGTTGCAGCACCCGGGTGCGTTGCAGCACCCGAAACGTCGACAAAAGTAAGTGTTCGAAAATATATCGCGTTAAGTCCCGAAACTTATAAACACTGTGAGTAAACGCCGCGATAGTATAAAAGTTACATTTTACAATATGCCTATTATATAATTTCAGACGAGCAATATGTTCACTTCCAAACAATAACTCAGCTTAACAGTCTAATCGAGCCAAGTAATAGACGCCATCAAGACCTCACTGTTATGCTGTGACATCCGCTGACTGGTGGACGAGACTTAGACGTATCTTTTCCTCGTGGACTACGATAGTTTGGGAGGCGATCGTCCCTGTAAACTCCCTCTTACATTACGCAATTCAAACGAAACTCGAGTTGACAACTGTAATTGCTGCGTCTCACTTTGCAACGCTCAAAAAATGTTGGGATTAAGAAGGATTGTTGGAATTAGAGTTGACGAAACTGCAGTTTTTTTTCTAGTTGCCGGTCCATTGATCGATTTAGATCTGAAATTTGCAGAGTCGAGAAAACCGAATCTGGCCTCGGGGACCGAGCTACAAAGTGCGAACTTTGAATATCATCGGAATTAGCACTAAGTTGAAAAAAAAGACTATTAAAACGCTTTCAATATAGTAGATGTTGGTACCGTTAGAACTCACGTTCCTCGATTCGGTTTCATGTACAACCTGTAGCACTAGCATGAACTCCTATCGAATACGTAATGTAAAGGTTTCAAGAGAACGGAGCTTGTTGTGATTGGCAGTCTGCCTCTTGTGAACCTGTGTGCGTGTGTAGCCGCAATGCTCCGTTCTGTCGATACCTTTACATTACGAATTCGATAGTATTTCGTGCTAAGGCTACTGACCTACTTCTTAAAACAAATCCTTGAACATTGAATCATTTATTTCATTACTAAAATTGAGTTCATTTCTTCAGTTAAGCCATTCATTGGTCACTCAGCACGTATCCAAAAATAAACTCAAACACCGTGAAGTCTCATTACCGGTACAACTCAGCCACAATCACGTGCGCTGGCTGTGATATACATTTTACTTTTTTTGTTTTACCCTACAACGCACAACCTTATTCGCTGATCCTGAAGGAGTCATAGAAAAAGAAACTTTCGTGCCTAGTAATAGGATAGATATTAGGTTGTAGATGCTAAATAGAACTGCGAAACGTACTATATTAAATAGCAGTTATAGCCATCAGCGATTTGGCAATTGTATTCAAAGTTTGCATTTGGCATTCTGAGATTCGGGGCTTAATTTGGTATGTTGGTTTTTCCGGGAAAACCTGCGTCTGACATCACAATGACAGAAAACCCTACGCCAGAACCTCATCTATTATTTAACAAGTGAACTGTCTTGCAAGTGCGTTAGAGCCCTTAAGGTGTTAGTAGGTGCAGTACTATACGATCTGTACACACATCAACGCCCATTACAGAAAAAGAATCTAAGTATGTTTATTCGCATTCTAGAACCTATAACACAAGCTAATTAAGCTATGCTTACCATCCCCCCATCCACCCCAAAGATTTTACGTAGTAAATGAAAAGATGGTCTTTCTCTAATAAGAGTACCTAATAATTTTCTCAGTGAGTTAGCCCCAAGGAGAAAACAGTTTGATGATTTTTGTTTTATGACACCTGGTTGTTTTAGGTATCTATTCTAATAATATTTGCTCTAACAGTGTTGATAAGAAAATGAACTAGGTACTGCAAACAATTTGTAGTTAATTTTACCGTATCATTATCACATGACACCCACCGCTTACGTCACTCGTAGAATCGTACTGTCGTAGGTACAGTTAACGATGGAAGTATTTTAATAAATAATAATTTAATTATCAATTTTATTTACTTAAGTACTTAAGTACGCCGACTTGGGGCCGCTTTACGACTTCATGCCGGTGGCCGTGGAGACTCTGGGGAGTTTGAACAAGGAGGCCAAAGTCTTTATGAAGGAGCTAGGACAAGTACTCAATAAGACAACAGGGGACTATTCGGGGGCTCGCTCCTGATGCAAAAGCTGGTCATCAGCAATCCAGCGCGGAAACGCGGTGAGTGTGATGGGCAATTGTCCACCGGGAGCGATCACGGACGGGCTGCTCAATTTGTTTTGACATAATATATATAATGTATATGTATTTTTAACGTATTGATATTCTGCAATAATCTATTTTATTTATTTATATTTGAACTCACAAACTTTTAATAAAAAAAAATAAAAAAGCACTGACTCTCGCTTCGGCTCGTTTCTGACGCGAAGGATGGTCTTTGCTATTCAACGAGGCAACGCGGCCAGCATCATGGGCACCGTTACGATACGGGGTGGGTTATTAAACTTGACTTAATCACGGATGTATTCAGTATTCTGTAAATCAACTAAACTTAATTACATTAATAAGTAGATCAATAATATAGTAGCTTCTAAGACAATTAGTTGCGTATTGCGTAGTGACATCACTTCATGCAATTTATTATCATTGGTCAGACACGGTAGTACTTACAATCGATTATTGAAATATAAAATATATTTAATTAATTATATTGTACCTACAGTAATCATCATCATCATCCTTGCTTTAGTCCCGGTCGCATCCGAAGCTTTTACCTCGGAGTCCGGGTTCCGCTTTCCGGCTTTTTCTCTTCCACTTTGCACGGTCTTGCGTATCCATGGTGATGAGCCCATTGGCACACATGTCATCCTCCACGTCGTCAAGCCAACATATCTTGGGTCGGCCCCTCCTAAAGCTGCCCGGTGGAGGCGAAACGGCCAGTTGTAATTACACACACAATTGTACCTACAGTAAAGTTACACGTAAATAGTATGGGTCACAAGATTATGGAAGGAAAACGCTAACAGGCACAGGGCCGTACTCCGATCTAACCAGTTATATCTAGGACAAGCAATAAAAAGCGAAAACTACACAAATATGTGGCGCAGGTAGACCAGTACTGTTTTGTGTACAGATCTGATACAGTAAAACGGGGTGAATAGGGATCCAGGTGTGAATAGGGATTATCATTTTTTTATACTATCACGCCTATATCCAGAGGTGCCAGCACCCACATTTCGCACGTGTATATTTAGATCCCAATGTAACAGGTGGCGAGCCTATTGCCATCAACTGGGCACTTATAAACCTGCGATAAATACTATACATTGGTGTGTGCCATGGTAAACCTGGGATCGAACCCGAAACCTCTAGGCTACCGCATATATATATATATATAATAGGGATAAAATCTGACCGAATTGTAGTTTACCAAATTCTGTAGTTATTTTCTTGCAAGCGAAACTTTGGACTAGTTCATCATAATAACAGATCATCAGATATCCGATAATAGGCTCATTTGAAATCTAGTAAAATAAGTTATTTAAAATATTCCATTGACCATTTTATCCCTATTCACCCCTGGATCCCTATTCACCCCACTTCAATGTAGTCATTATATCCTTATTCACCCCTGGATCCCTATTCACCCCGTTTTACTGTACTGATCAATAATGTTTATAGCCAACAGCTTTCTGGTTCCCTTTCAACCTAGCCGGAAAATTACCTTGAACTAGAAAATGGAAATATGAAACGCGATCAATACATATGGCGGCCGTGGGCGGCGTGCGCGCTGCCATCGTTATAACTGCCTGCACATGTCTCCCTAAGTGACAGCCCGACATGGGACACATAATCTACATTGTTATGCTCGTTACAATGTGTTAATATATACCTTCAACGTGTCTCTCCTACGTGGTATGCAAAAATGTATGTAGATAGAGAAGGTAAGTAGGTACACCAATCAAATATTTCCTGTGAAAATTGTTGTATGATCTGTCTGCCTTGAATATCCCCTACAGACAATACCATTTCTAAAAGCTTCTTTTCACATAAGTACACATGTATTCACGTGTGTTAACACCCAGAAAGGTAGGCTCAGTGTATTAACACCCACATTTAGCTCGATCACAAGTACTAGAAGTCGACCCTGTTGATGTCAACCGGGCACTTGGGTGGGTTATATGTTTACCGATCGATGAACTAACATAATCTAAATCATCTGTTAGCTGGTACACGGTGTCTATATGTAAAAACAACAACTTGATGTACATTTGATAGGCTACGTACAACCTTAAAATTTAGACCCTATCGCAAAAACACTCGTAATTACTATGACCTCCGCACAAGATACATTTTACTTAGATAAGGTTCAAAATTTTGACAACCACTTTTTTGGTACGTGCAGCCTACAGCCATATAGGTAGTTGATCGAGCGAGCGAACCGAGCGAAAGTCTCCCTTTCGACAAAGTGACTGATTATGCTTCTGTTATTATTAACATAAGGACAAAAGCATAAAAGCATAATCGGCGGGTGTTGAGTATGTCAGTTCCGCTCTAGAGGGCGCATTTTTTCACCAATTTTCACCAAACTTAACATACGTATTCTTTGATATAAAATCTTTTCTGACAAAACCTTTAAGATACGAAAATGCGAGGAAAGGTTACTGTCGCGCTATTTATAAACGAATATTGATTTTATTAGCTGAAATATCAAGGACATAAGTCCTCCAAGTTATTGTTGAAAAAAAGTGTTCGGGAGATTTACTGCTCACAGAAGCACAGATTACCTAATAGTTGGAACGCACTGAACTACTAGTAATAATTATACATAGGTATAGATTGACCTACATACATTCTGCTACAGGTTTTACTTAACGAACTTTATAACCATTAATCCATACATATACAGGTCAACCAATTTCGGGTAGTAGGTTCAAAATGTGTGTACATATCCAATGACGTAGCTATATGCACTTAGTAACAATGCATGTCTTGTCAGCGATTCGTCAAAATACTTACATAGACTTCTTCCAACATGCGCTAGTGCTCTCAAACATCCTGCTTTCGCATCCAGCCTGTACCAGCCACGTTTTTCAGGTCGACAGTCCAACTATCTAAGGAGCGCCCTACCTTCTTGCAGTCTCCGCTCCAGAACTCGTTTGCAACAGTGGCTACTAAATAGTATTTAGCAATTTTACCATTGTTAATAAAAAAAATATCTGAAACAGTTTGCCTCATCTCATCAAACAATCCCTAAAATTTCTAATAGAGAAAGTTCGAAAACAGAGAACGACAACGGAAACGTAGTAAAGTTCCTGCTATGACGTCATCAACAGTTTGCCTTGCGCCTGAAAGTTCGACAGAATATTCCAGAATGCTACCTGTATTCAGAGTGAAATGTTTTGCAACTGTAACAGGAAATGAGAATACGATAAGTCGCGCTCATGTTGATAAAATGGTATACAAATGGTAGGAAAATATTGTTTTTGATTTGATTTTCAAAGCTCTTTTAGCTAGGATTATAAATAGGTTTCATATTATGAAAAATAAACCATGTTTTAGTAGATTAAGAACTAACCATGTATAACTCTCCCCATAAACCATGTAGAACCCACCAGATATTTTAAAGAATCCAGTATCACAAAAATACTTGCTATCAAATTCAACCATTTGCCATTTGTAATAATTTGTATCACCGTCAATTGTCATACAACTTATGTGGCAGACAAGCACACGGCCCTCCTGGTGGAAAGTGGTTACCATAAATTATCAAAAACGTTTCACGGGTCGTTTGAGTAACCCGTCACCTTCTTCTTAGTTTTGTGTAATGACACGTCTGTCAGTTTCAAGAATGTTCAGAAATTAAAAGGTTATTTTATATACCTACGCTACCACAAAAGAAATTCCATAACGCGTTTTAAGTTTTGTTTATGTATTTAAGTTTAGAGTTTGTTCAAGTTCATTTCTAATAACGGTAGCTTAGTGGTTAAGGACTTGGCTTAACGATCGAGAGATCCCGGGTTCGAATCCTGGCTATTACAGTATCGACGTGAACCCACTTCTAACACAAGTCAATGAGCATAGCTGGAGGGGTTATTTAATATTCCTTATACCTATTAGTAATTTCGGTTGTTAATATTCTTTAAAAAAAAGAAATTGTTTCAATGTATTGTAAATAAAGGATTCACTTCCGTACAATTGTTTCAAAGAAGAATGTTTAATCAAAAGAAAAAGGTATACGAAAGAAATACTACAGCTTCAGTGGAATGATGTGGGAACAGAGATAAATTCCTCTCAAGAGAAACGTAGGAGTGAATTACAAAGTCGTTTCTTGCAGTACTTAAGTATTATGAACATTTTGTTTCATTAGTGTTCTGCTTAAGTGAAATACGTTCTGCTGAACACAAGTTTGCTAGAATAAGACTATTAAGAATGTTATTATTTTGATCTGGAATAAAATGATGGGATGGGATTGCATGATGACTGGTGAAGGGGCATCCCTGTCAACCCCCGACCCTATCGATCTCGTGAAGGATAATATACAATTAAATATTCCAATGAATCAAGAACATCCTTGGTACCTACCCGACTGCAGCAAAACCAAAGGAAGGTTATGATTTTAACAGGCTATGTATGTATCTATGTTGGTTCATCTGTTCCCATAGCTCCTCAATTACTTATTAGAACTGGATAAATGAATTTAGTAAGTTTCATTAGAAGCGTCTTGATCATCCGTTGTATATAGGCTACATTATGCACCACTTCTTTTTTATCGTGCGCAAAATCCCCTCAGATACCAGCTTCGCCAAAACCGGTGGAGGTGATTATGTCGGACTCGAACCGACTAAAACGCACGCCATCCATGGGTTTTTGAATGCCTTAGGTGAGATTTAACAAGACATATCTCTCGCACATAATGCACCACTGAATGTAATGTTGAGCACTCTAGAAGTACTGTGTTAAAAAGTAAATTTAAGATAAAAATGCCGAGTTGTTAAAAAAAGAAATCAGAAATCTAAGAAAAACAAGCGTAATTAACACATTCAAACATGTATACATTATTAGCTCTTGCATACTGAAATCTATTAAAATAATGTAACCAGTCGATGGTTTATTTGCAAGCGCCTACAAAAATGCTCGCTAATTCACACAGCTCGCCGTTTTTGCTATTTAATTGTGTGAGGCGTTATCCCATCGCTTCACTTTAATTTTATAATAAACTAGCTGACCCGCGCAACTTCGTCTGCGTACCCCGTTTTTGCAACATTTTTCATTACTACTGAGATTTCATACTGCGCACCTGTTGGTCGTAGCATGATGTTAGTTACATATAAACCTTCCTCTTTAATCATTTTATCTATTAAAACAAACCGCATTAAAATCCGTTGCGTAGTTTTAAAGATTTAAGCATACAAGGGGACATAGGGACAGAGAACGCTTAGCAAACGGGGGCTATTAATTACCTAATTTTAATTCGGGATTCCAAAACACATGCAGATATGACCATTCGATCGTCGTATCGAGATAAGTAGGTATAATAAGGAAGCGTAACTAATTACGTAATTCATCATAATCATCATCATCGTTGCGTCGTCCCGGTCACATCCGAAGCAGTCACCTCGGAGTCACGGGTCACAAAACGTTTTCCAGCGTTCCGAAGTGATTGCCATCTGGCCTCCACAACCTATACCTATAGGTATTGGCGATTAATTATAAGTAATTATAAGCGATATCAAAATACTGCGATTTACGTTACTAATTACGTACTTAATTAACATTGTAATAAAATGTTTATTACCAATAAACTTCTTGCTATTTACAAGATTTGTTAAGGTACCTAACTCACCTGTAAACGCGAAGGCTGATCTGTAACTAACGTATGTAACTACTGAATTCATTCCAGTGAGCGATTTTCCAAGTCAATTAGCTTCCGCTCTCTCTAACTAATTACACCTTATTTTAAAATATTATATAAGCCGCGGTAGCCTAGTGGTGTGGGTGGGTGAGACGATGTCTCGGGTTCGATCCCATGGCACACACTTTACGATGCTTTTCGAAGTTATGTGTGTATTTCTCGCAAGCTTATAAGTGCCCGGTTAATGGCAATAGGCTCGCCACCTATTACATTGGGACCTAAACATAAACTGGCGAAATGTGGGCGCTAACACCTCTGCCTATCCCTTCGGGGATAAAGGCGTGAGTTTATGTATGTATGTAAGTATGTATAAATACGTCCATTTTCTTCTAGATCTTCCTCTCTCCGCTACGGTAAATACGAACGCACTTGTTTAGATTACGAATGGTTACAACTCAAGTAGCTCTGGCTCAATAGCTCAGTGGCCAGAGCGTTGCCCCTGTAATGGACTGGTCGGGAGTTCAAGTCCACTCCTAATATACACTTTTTCTAACCTAAATCGTTTGGAATAGGAATTCCATTATTTTATAATTAAATACTTTATCTTCCATAATTCAGATGTCCATTTGACCACTAACTTATATTTTTTAAGTTTTGTAAGTGCCGTTCAGTGATCTGTACTTACAGCATAAATTATTTTCGAATTTAGAAATTTTTAAGGTAAGTTTGAAAGAATATTACTTTTAACAGGTGATGTTGAGAGCCCTGTGCTACTCTATGAGAAGTTGACCACTAACCACGGTCGCTCACAATATAGCTGAAAACCCCAAACCAAATTATACTTTGAGTTGACTCCGGACTCCGAGTTTTTTTTTTTTTTTTTTTTTTTTTTTTTTTTTTTTTTTTTATTCAGTTTAGGCACATAAAGAGCACTTATGAATGTCAAAGTTTTACAATAATTATGTACCTACATTTGTCAAAAATATTATAATTCATAATAAATTAGGATACTTAGTAAATAAATCATTAGAAAATGATTCTTTCGCTGGTTCGGTAGTTAAATCTCCTGAGAAGAGAACAGCAAGAAACTCAGGTAGATTATCGTAATTCTTTTTAATATTTAGTTGTTTATTTATAATAACTGGGTGCAAGAGCAAGAGATCATTATGACCACGCATTTTTATCATCAAGATATTCGTCTACTTTATAATAGCTTTTTTTAATTAAAAATCTTTTCAATTCTATTTTAAACTTATCAAGTGGCAGGTCAGCCAAATCCTGAGGAATTTTATTATATATTTTTATACATTTGCCCACAAACGAATTACTGACTTTATGAAGCCTTAGTTTCGGTATCACCAGTTTATTTTTATTTCGCGTATTCAAGTTGTGAAAGTCTGATTTTTTTTGGAAGAGGTCTAGGTTCTTCCTTACATATAAGGCGTTGTCGTAAATATATTGTGAGGCAACTGTTAAAATATTAATTTCTTTAAACAGTTCTTTCAGCGAGTCACGGGGTCCGAGGCAATAGATTGCTCGTATAGCTCGTTTCTGTAATATAAATATAGTTGCAATATCGGCAGCTGAGCCCCACAGCAGCAGACCATATGACATAACGCTATGAAAGTAACTGAAATAAACTAATCGTGCCGTTTTCTCGTCAGTTAGTGACCTTATCTTTCTAACCGCATAGGCAGCTGAGCTAAGTCTTCCTGCTAAGGCTGTGATATGAGAACCCCATTGTAGTTTATTATCTAGTGTGATGCCAAGAAAAACTGTGGTATTGACTATTTCCACAGTTTCATTATTCATTATAATGTTTGAGTCTATATGTCTTACATTTGGCATCGTAAATTTTACACATTTTGTTTTTTTGGCATTAAGTCGCAGGTTATTACTCGTGAACCAATGCAATATTACAAAAAGGGTATTATTCACATCGTCAAGTATTACTTTTCGTCTGTCAGTTTTAAAAATTAATGAAGTGTCATCAGCAAATAATACTATTTCACAAAGATTTTCAATGAAGTATGGAAGGTTGTTTACATATATCAGGAACAAAAGGGGTCCTAATATCGAGCCTTGGGGTACTCCCATGACTAGCGGGGCGCCAGAAGAATCGGTGCCATTAACGTTTACTTTTTGTACTCTGCCAGTGAGGTAAGACCTAAGTAAGCTAAGTGAGCTATTCGAGACACCATAATAATCTAACTTTAATAACAAGGTCTCATGATCAACACAATCGAAAGCCTTTGATAAGTCACAAAAAATACCAATGGCATCCTGCTTCTCCTCCCATGCATCAAATATATGTTTAACTAGTGCGACTCCTGCATCTGTTGTATTTTTGCCTTTAGTAAAACCAAACTGTTTTTTATGAAGTAAATCATTGGCTGCAAAATGTGAAAGCAGTTGATTAAATATTATTTTTTCAAAAAATTTACTTAGTGCTGGTAATATAGAGATGGGACGAAAATTGGATGGGTCACTTTTGTCCCCTGCTTTGAATAACGGAATGATTTTACTGTACTTCATAAGATTTGGAAATTGTTTTTCATCTATACATTTATTGAATATGAATGCAAGGTAGGGCGCAATAGTGGGCATTATTGAATTTATTATATTGGTTGAAATGCCCCAGAGATCTTCAGTCTTTTTTATATTTAATTGTTTAAATGTTTTAAGTATTGTTTCAGTGTCTATATACTGAAAATTAAAGATTACATTACATTTAGGAACACAAGATTTAAGAAGGGAATCGGCTACGTTTTGCGACGAATTTAATTCACTCGTAGTAGTAATTGTAATATTTGTGAAGAAAGATTCAAAAGCATGGGCCACTGCAGAATCAGTGGTAATGTATTGATCATCTATTTTTAAGTCGAAGGATCGATCACGTGACCTTGTTTTACAGGTTTCTTTGTTAATGACATTCCATGTTGCCTTAATTTTATTATCAGATTTTTCTATTGTAGCCCGTATATGATTAGATTTGGCGATTAAACATACTTTCTTGAATAATTTCGAGTATATTTTAATATTTTCAATTACCTGTGGCTCACTAGTAGATGCCTTTATATCGTATAATTCATATAATTTCTTCCTACTTTTGTATATTCCAGGTGTAGCCCAATCACTATCGTTATTATTCATCTCTAGAAGAGGTATTTTATCTTTAATGTTTCCTTTAAAATGTTTTAATCGATATGTCGTGATTGGTCTACATACAATATTTGTTGTTAATGGAATATGTTGGTGCTCAAATCTAGCTAGCTGACCTGTATGATCTGATTTAATGAAATTTATTATAGATTTCTCGTTTACATCACCGTCAGAAAAAATGTTATCTAAGCAGGTAGCTGATGTGGCTGTTTTGCGAGTTGGTTCTCTAAAGAGATTTTGTAAGTTAAAAGATTTAAAGAGATTAAGGAACCTTAACGCGTTCTGGGAGTTTTCCAAGATATTAATGTTAAAATCGCCACATACAACTACCATCTTTTTACACTTACATACCTTTTTTAAGGTTTCTTCCATAATAGATTCAAACTGGTGGTAATCGCCAGAAGGAGATCTGTAGACGCTAATAATAATAAATTGCTCAAGCTCTGCACATGCTAACTCAATATTTCGCTCACTTGAGAGTGCTACTATGTCTTTTCTTTCTTTGGATTTTATTTTTTCATTAATTAAAATGAGTGACCCACCTCTAATAGCAGAATCTCTAGTAAACGAACTAACAACTCTGTAATTATCAATACTAATTATCATTTCGTGTATTTTTAGCCAGTGTTCAGTTACACAAAGTACATGAATATTTCTTTCATTTAAAAATAATTCCAGTTGTAACTCTTTGCCTGAAAAGCCTTCAATATTCTGGTGAACAATATTCATGAACACAGACTTCCCCTTAGTTTTTGAATCTAATTTGCAAGAGATTTCCTCTATTGTCCTAGAATTAAATTTAAATTGTTGTCATTATTAATTGGAACATATTCCAAGGTTTCAAGACACTTATTGTCATATTTCTGCCCAATAAAAGCAGTAGTAGTTGAAGGACTTACGACCGAGACTAACGCAAAGTCGATAATGTACATTGAAGATCAAAGCGAATCTTTAAATCGAAGTATTCTTCAATTGTATAGTTACACAAAACGTACAGAGGCGACAATATTTAGCTTTTTTTGCTATCTAGTCGAGCGTTCACCCGGACGTTAAAGACGTCAGAAAAAATGTTATCTAAGCAGGTAGCTGATGTGGCTGTTTTGCGAGTTGGTTCTCTAAAGAGATTTTGTAAGTTAAAAGATTTAAAGAGATTAAGGAACCTTAACGCGTTCTGGGAGTTTTCCAAGATATTAATGTTAAAATCGCTACATACAACTACCATCTTTTTACACTTACATACCTCTTTTAAGGTTTCTTCCATAATAGATTCAAACTGGTGGTAATCGCCAGAAGGAGATCTGTAGACGCTAATAATAATAAATTGCTCAAGCTCTGCACATGCTAACTCAATATTTCGCTCACTTGAGAGTGCTACTATGTCTTTTCTTTCTTTGGATTTTATTTTTTCATTAATTAAAATGAGTGACCCACCTCTAATAGCAGAATCTCTAGTAAACGAACTAACAACTCTGTAATTATCAATACTAATTATCATTTCGTGTTTTTTTAGCCAGTGTTCAGTTACACAAAGTACATGAATATTTCTTTCATTTAAAAATAATTCCAGTTGTAACTCTTTGCCTGAAAAGCCTTCAATATTCTGGTGAACAATATTCATGAACACAGACTTCCCCTTAGTTTTTGAATCTAATTTGCAAGAGATTTCCTCTATTGTCCTAGAATTAAATTTAAATTGTTGTCATTATTAATTGGAACATATTCCAAGGTTTCAAGACACTTATTGTCATATTTCTGCCCAATAAAAGCAGTAGTAGTTGAAGGACTTACGACCGAGACTAACGCAAAGTCTATAATGTACATTGAAGATCAAAGCGAATCTTTAAATCGAAGTATTCTTCAATTGTATAGTTACACAAAACGTACAGAGGCGACAATATTTAGCTTTTTTTGCTATCTAGTCGAGCGTTCACCCGGACGTTAAAGAGTGACACGCCTGAAATAGTAACCCGTCTACGACAGCGGGACAAAAGCTGTTGCAAACATTGGCGGCAATTCTGTCATACGTAAATAGACTAGTTTTGGAAAACCAATAAATTTAGTTTAAAATTCGAATTGTAATTTGTGGATTAAAAACTAGTACTTAAACTTCGGCATAAATCATTGCTATCAAGCATATTGCATCCTCCAGTCGGATCCAGCCGCCTTTATCTGGTCGTCGGCCCATCTGGCTAGCGGCCGATGCACCTTCCGTCTGCCTTTTCATCCACTCAAGGACTAGTTTGCTTCTCCTCTTCAGGTCAAGGTCCTTCAGCAGATGTAGCCAGCCCTACCACTTCAGCTTTGTTATTATTATATGGAAACCCTCATTCTTCATCGGTAAGCAATGAAAAATGAAGGTATCCATAAAATTTTAACCACTCAATTTAAGCTATCTCTTATAGCTGTAGAGATGTTCGATATAAATTAGCAATACAATTTGGTACCATTTACCACACCAGCTAACATCATCATCATAGACTTAGTCTCGACTGCATCTGTATACGTATTCTGTATTCTTTAGATCTGACTAAAAGGGGCTTTTGTGGGGGCGACTACAGAGTCACACAATCACAGAATCCCGAGATAAAATTGATAAAAATTTATTGAAAGTTTCCGTTATAGTATGTCAACTTAAAGTTCATTCTTTATTTAAACAGATATATTTTTTATGAATTCTAAAGTCAGTTGATGATTTAAATTAGTTTCGATAGCTACATCAGGATTGACACCGATGTGATATAAATATCTTCCGGACGCACTTACCAAGTGAATATACTTTCAGGGCTCATTAGTTGAACTAATTGAATTACTCAACAGATGTCCAAGTATGTACTAGACAAATCTGGTACAAATTTTAAGACCGAAGTACTCATTTAAAATATATAGTAAATAGGTTAGGATTTTAGGTTATTACTCTCAACTTTTGATTGAAAGTCAACCCCAACTGAGTTGAGATAAGGCTCAAAGGTTTGTTGTATATAGGTAACTAACTGATAGTTGTCTACGATGATTTTTTAAAATTCAATATTTCACTTTAAATTTAAAATTTCCTTCTAATCCCTCCAGCTGAACTGAATGGTTTGTGTCAAGGGAGGGTTTTAGTCGGTAATATTATCAGGGTTTTACTTTAGGTAGGTGCTTGGGGTCGACTTTACCTACTTTACAATCCCGCTCAGTGCAAATATTCATATGCACGAATATGTCTATTTGCATTGGTATGGGTGTTTCTATTTATTAATGTGTATGCATTTACAAAAAAAAATATCTAAGTAGGTATGTATATCCGCATTCTATAACCCGTAACACACGCTAGTGTTAGGTATGTAGCGGGACAAGTGAAACGTCTGATAGCTATAAGTTGTATACCTAAGTGTAGTTCACACACGTATGTATGTAACAGCTAGTTAAGCTATACTTATCCTGGGTCTATATATCATGATCCTCCAACATTTATTATTTTAACACAATGAGGCAATAACACATAAATAATAGGAAGAATGATGACAGTACAAATGGATACTTCAGTACTATCTTACATAAACGTCTACATAACCTAGGAAAACTTTAGATTCAGGACAAACATCGTCGTATGCACGTCGCGATCCTTACACTACCAACTAAGCAACTTCATATCGAGTAGCTATGGAAGCAAACTAACCAACTCGAATGACAATTCAACAAGAAACTACTTATTTCAGAGTTTCCAACTAGCCAATTTCGTTGTACTACCGAATTCAGAACAAGCTTTGGATGCACAATTGTATCTATTTCGAATGGGAAATAGTTACTTTATACTGTAACTATTTGAGAGAATTCAATTCACGACAGACCACTGCTACCTACATGGTTTTGTACTTTATATTGACAATAAATTCTTACAAACCACAAACCATTTACTATTTAGCTTTGAACTAGGTAGACACGTAGAAGGCCGAATTCATTGATATTGAAGTTTGAATTGCATGAATGGTCAAGAAGTCAAGACCATCGCCCACAATCGGCAATAACTGAATACTTTTAACTATATTGGTAAATTCGAAACGCGAATTATTTTTAAATAAAATGCAATGATTTCATAACCATAATCATTTATTTCACGCTTATATTCCGTCCGCAAAATCCCCACGGATACCAATAACCTCGGAGCAGATGAGAGTGATTATGTCTGACTCGAACTGACCAAAACTAGTAACTATTTATTAATCTGTGCCTAAACACCGTCTTCGGGTCATCGGTTACTGGAAGTGTGATAGTTAGCAACATATCCCTCGCACCCAGGACGACCCAGGGCAACCAATTATAATACTAACTATTCAATCGCTACAAGATGGTGCATCATCATCATGTAGACTCGTTATCTTGATTGCATCGGAGATCAAGAACCAAGCGGTTCGGTGAAACTTTCCTCTGCCGCACCAATAACTCTTGGATTTCCTTACCAGTTCACGTGTTTCCATCTTCCTACAGTCCCAGGTCCTGTAAGCGGGGTGTGAAAAAGCATGTGATGAGACTGTAAGCTGAGCGCTACCATTGTAACACTGCACAAGTTTGTAATGGTGAGTCACTATTACAAACACGTACACCTGGTAACCCTCTTTCCTCAGATTTTGCCTTCCGCTTACGACAAAAAGAGGTATAGTCAAATTGACGTGCCCTAAATGAAAAATAAAAATCTAGGCAACTCCCAAGATTCTGAATGCTCAATACGTGGCTCCGTAACTCTATGGTCAGAGATTCCTCTGTAAGAGACTGGTAGAATGTTCAAGTTCGAATCACCGTCCGTAGGCGTTCACTTTTTTAGACCAAAAGCGATTAAAAATAATAAAATAAGTATGTTCGGGGACTCCCCACCAAAGATTGCTCCAATATTGGATTGAATGGATTTATTTATCAGACACTGTATCGTTGACTAATTTCGTTAATAAATCTAAATGTAAAGAACCTAGCCTTATTGCCCAAATTGTATCAAAATAAATAAGAAATGAACTCTTTATACATATTATAAGTAGTTTAGATAAGTTTCATTCAGAATAACCATTTCGACTTGATAAGAAATAAGTAGGTATTATAAAGTTAGCTTACTCTAAAGTTCACTTACATTAATATATATCCGAGAGCCGTGGCGTGGAAGTCCATCTATGTAAGAGTTCTGGGCCCCGATGACTACATAAAATTACATTACATTTTAGACTTTGCTGCTATGGTGTGAAAGTTTAAAATTAAATGGCCTCGTGTAAAGTGAATGAAACGATGTAATGACCTCTTTTTCATTTAATTTTACCTTTTCATCTATGGTGATAAAGCCGAATTGTCTGGCAATATTTAACAATTAGTAGAATCGGAGTGCAGATTCCTAGCCCGAGACCCATGAGAAAAGGCATGATATGTGTTTGTATAGTCTGTTAATCCAGATTACAGGTCTTATGGAGGATAAAGACTGAAATCATAATACTTTTTCAGCGGGACCAGTATCAGTCATTCTCGCTCTCTATCGATTCATATTCTTTCTTTCTCTTTCGTTACCACGTCTGTCCCCCAAATGAAAATTTCCTTCCAAATTTCAAAAAGCCTTCTGTTCCAAATTTAACCTAGATCCACAATCAGCCGTTCGAACTTGAGCAACAAAAATCTTGACACAGACAACAAGATTCATGAAAGCAATTAATTTCTGTTTCAAGGACACCATAGGGCTCCAGTGACACGTGACTCATGCCAACGTGAGAATCCGGCTGCTCCATTAAAGTAGAATCACGCGGGAATACTGGGATGCCACGTGATGTCGGGCAATAATACTATACGACATATTATACAACGCTCTTTAAGTCCAAAGTATATGCCCTAGCTAACTTTGCAGTTATAGCTTAACTGCCCTGTAAAATATAATATATAATTATTATTTCCTAAATATATACATATCTACATTTTATACGCAGAAAATAGAGTAATGCAAATAGATACAGTCTTGTAAGTCCAGCCGGGGCGTGAGGGATATGCCAGACGCTAACTCGCCCTCGGCAACTGGTCGCCCAAAATGACCGTGCGGTTTTGGTCGGTTCGAGTCCAACATCCTTCGCTGATTTCGGCGGGGGGTAAACGTGGGGATATCCGCACGGTGAAAAAATGTTATGTAAGTCCATAAGGTGTCGTAGAAGGCGACTAATGGGGCTGTTTAACATCAGACAGATATATATATAATATGCCTAGATTTCAGCCTCAGTTGCCGGTTCGAGTCAACAATAGTGTCCGGAACACGGCAATAGGCTCACCCCCTATTTATGTGTATCTATGTACCTATGTGTAATGACGGAGGTATCTCCCGTCCGAATTGACCAGTCCCACCAGAGAAATACCTCCGCCCTACAGAATACCGCGACTAATAATAACCTTGTATTGTGTTTTCGGCAGTGAGTAGGGTAGCCAGAGCTCACTGGAAAGGTTTTATGTGTTGTCAGTGGGAAGACCGAGAAACCTTTCTTTGTCTTCTGCACTGACAGCACAGAGACTTCCTTTACCTTCGTCCCTCCCCCTTTCCCTTCCCCGTCTTCTCTCATTGATTGGCAGCACGAATATGACGTCTCTTTTTTTTATCGTGCGCAAAATCCCCACGGATACCACCTCCGCCAATGTTGGTGGAGGTGATTATGTCGGACTCGCACCGACCAAAACGCACGCAGACTTGTCCGTCTTTGATTGCCGGAGGTGAGATTATACAAGACATATCTCTCACACCCTGGCAGAAATATGACATCTCTGGTGTTGCAAACGTCCATAGACAGTAACCACTTTACATCAGGGGGGCCGCGTGCGTCTGGTATAAAAAGGAAAAAATTGTGCAAATTTTTCACAGAGTGGGTATTTTCGCTACCCAAGTCAGGAACAATGTAGCCAAGTGAACTTTCAGGACACGTTCTGTTTCCCATTTCTGATTCGTAGAAAAAGTTAGCAAAAAAATGTGCAGATATCAAAATTTCATTAAGGATTTCTTTTTTTTTGTACCAATTAAGATCTGAAGATCATTAACAATGATCACTATGATTATGTGACTCCCATTAGATTGTCTACAAGAAAACAAGTCATATAATGTGTCTTTATTGAAACACAAAATTCATCGAAGATAAAAAAAAATCTACCTATAGATTTAGTCGTGCTTAGGATTAAGTCTGATTGAACTAATGTCGATATTAATGAATGACATTTAAATTTTACAGCTATTGGCCATAAAATTAAAAATTATATTGAGGTAGTGAAAAAACCATAAAAACTGTGAAAAAATGTGAAGCTGAACGAACGAATGACTGTTTTTTAATTCGTACCTAGTACCTACTTCGAAAGATTCGTGAGCCTCAATAGATTTTTTTGCGCTGGAATATTATGACATCAGCCCAGCGTAGCCGAGCCGAAGCGAGCGTTGAAGGATTTACACCAACAAGACCAATTTATAATATTACATAGGTACTAGCCCTTGACTGTTGTCTCATCTGCATGAACTGCTGAAATTTTCTTCAATCTTTCTTCAATTATGATTCAAAAAATATTCCGAAGTGTACGCGAATATCATTATCGCGAATATTGAAATGAAACGGTGACCTTTGCGACCACGACTGCTAAAAATTAAAGGTTGGGCTAAAAGTAAATAATACCAAATATACTTACTGAAGTAGAATCCATAAAAAAGTTTAATTTCAATTCTCTTGAAGAAAAATTTCGTAACCCGCCTCGCACCATCGTCGTCCCACTTTTTGCGTCACACTTACAAGGTATAGGCAGATCGAAATCATTAGTTACTACGAGATTAATTAAGCTCAAAGTATAATGATTGAGATCACTACATCAAAAGTAAAGACAATTAAGATTGATAATAAGAATTTCAGACTTTCAAATGAATGATAGCGATCGCTGTGCTGTGCAGCCGTGGTTAATTTTAAATTAGTGTAATATAAAAACGATGAAGTAGTGTCCTTGTTTGCAAAGCAATAAAGTCTACCGAGAAAGAAAAAGCACAGTAGAAAATAAAGAAGAAATATATATACTCATTTGCGAATACACAAACCGAAGTGAAATCCAAATGAAAAGAAATCCAAGAAGCCTAAAAATGTTGCGAGAGTTACAACAGTATACGAGAACAGAAAACGAAATGTAAGGCAATTCCATTACGTAACCGGCCATTCAAACGCCAATGAAACACGAGCAGACGTTAAAGAATCAAGTGAATACCAAACATTTGCTACGGTTTCGTCCTGACGTATTCATGATAAATCTACTGGCGAATCTACTAACTTTATCCATAACCTAGGGGCCTACTATCATTTCTTAAAGTAATATTATTTCGATCTTACTTTTAACTTCGATTATAAGATCCCAGTCTGAGTCACATACAGTAGACCGTCGCACAGTGCGTTGAATGTATAGGAAAGTAGGTCAAAAATCATATATCTATTTATATGTGGTAAAAATAAATATTTATTGTTGAAAAAGTATCTATTAGCATAATCTAACAAAAAAACTAATTTAATGATTTGGTGTTAGTCTGAATCTGAAGATTCTTGATCAATAGGTAAGTCGATATCCAAGTTGTAGGAAGTGGATGCTGCATCTCTTAAGATGACATATTTCAGAACCTCTGGATCATTTATGGCCGGTTTTTTTTTAATAATTTTCCTTTATAATAATAATAATGCTTCAACAAGGTCAGAGTTTTTAATTAAACTGCCACTGTTTAAAAAAAAAAAAAAAAATGTAGCAAACAAACGCAGATAAATGAATGTAAATATGAAACTACATTTCATATAGAACGTATTAAAAACAAAATAACACAAACGTTTTTTTGACGTTTTCGTTTAAAACCTTCATCAAACTTGTATCATGTAGGAACATATTGAAAATCAATTTAAGCCTTATTTATATTACTATTTGAAAGCACATACCTTGACCTGTAATCTCCATAATCAGTTATCAAATAATGAAGAAATTTCCGTAAGATATGCGTTTCGTGTAAATAACAATTATTAAATGACAATGAAGTGTTTTTTTTTCACAATTCATATTACTTACTGAGGGTAATTAAAAACTAAGTAAATATGTAAAGCCACAGATTATTAACAGCTTGAAATTTTGTTACATATAATAACATTTTAAAAAATAAACAACGTTGCGTGGAAATAGATAATCATGTTTTTTATTTTTGTCTTCATCTCAATGCACTGTGCGTCGTGATCAACTAATTAAACAATTTAGGTACATATATCTATCACAGATTATATAGCAAGATATACTTTTTGATTATATAAAACTAGTATCCCGAACGAACCACTACTGTGCGACAGTCGCTAACGACGCGGTCCAGTTCAAACTATAAAAATCAGAAGGTATAAAATAATATAACTGGAGATGGTAGTAGCCCCCAGCACTCTTCCTAGCTGGAATAGTATTTTAGTGGCCAACACCTCCGATCGTCGGAATGAAAAAGATGAAAACCTCAGTTTCGATTCAATAAACCGCAGTAAAATGGGCAATAGTCACGTGCATTCTATTGTATATTAGCATTTGCCCTTGATTATAAAAAGTCACTGACAATGCGTTTTAATAAGCAAGACCTACTAATAAATGAGTATTGAGCAAACAGGTCACGGGATGGAAAATCTCATCCTAGAGATTATGCCTCAGACACTTTTTTATGTTGTATCTTCCTAGTTTTTAAATATGCCATCTTGTTTTTGTCGAATAATATTTTGTAAAATAAGAACATAGAAATAAAGTCCAGTAATGCGCTATTATTGCATTCAAAAATTTCCATTTCAATACTCTTTTGTATATCCAAGACTGGGACGTATAAATTAAAATTATTGGGTACTTTGCGTCACCGGCCGACGCACAGTGGTCTGAAAATCGAGCTCCCCTTTCATAGAAAGTCAATGTGGAATATTCATAAAACCAAAATATGGGACGTGTCAGGTATACATTACTTTAATGCATATTGTAGTATGAATGATTTTAGTTACTCCGCGCCAGAGAAAAAAAATATTTAGTTTTTTTTTGTATGGGAGAAATTACATAAAGTACATTTTCTCGCGACTGAGTGAAACTGAAGGGCTGGTACTCATACGAGCTGTTACCGTTCTTAAGGCGATTAGGTTGACATACCACTCGTATACCTTTAGGTGCCGCTTCACACGTAGGATTTTTTTGAAATTTCGAATTTACGGTATTGAATTTCTAAGTATGTGATGCATTTAAATTAAGTTGGTGAGGAATTTGAAATAATATATTTATATTATGTCGCAAATATGCGCCTAATGTTATAATAATTGTTATAATAAATTAAATTACTTTAACTCAGAAAAAAAGTTAACTTTAGAAATTCGTTTTTTTACGAATACTAATTAGAGCACTGCAACTAATACTTGCCTTAAATTTACAAATAACTTTTTACAATAATAACCTCATTAGCTAAGTGGGTGTTTATGATTTTTATTTAATAGTTAGCTCAGATTTATTACGTGTTAATTTATTCCCACCCTTAATGAGGGTAGTCATACATAAATATAATATTTGGCATGAATTCTGTCAGTAAAGTTTAGCACTGGTGCGCGTAAACTTTATTTTTTCTGTTATTTCCAATTTTCTATAGCGATGGAAGGTTTTGGTACCAATCTTGATGTTTTCATGTTTGTGGCTAACAACACTTCTTTCTCAAATCCCAATGTGTTGTTTGAAGTGTTTGTGAATAGTGTTCATTTGTCAGAAAATGAAAAGAGATACTTGAAACAATTCTGCCAAACTTATGTGTGTGCATTGAGAAGGAAATGGATCTCATGTAATCGCACGCGACATACTTTCATTAAAAAGTACGAAGCATGGCTCCAAGAAGACATCAAATGGCCTGAAGTCATCAAGGAAAAGATGAGTTCCACAGTAACAATAGATCAGTCACCATGTTCCAGTTCCGAATTTCCCGTAAACGAAGGTGCACCAACATACGCACAACCACAAACTTGTAGTGTTGGAACCTCAACATCTCTTGGAAACCAAGGTCTTTGGTTACTGAGGAACTCATCTTTTCCTTGATGACTTCAGGCCATTTGATGTCTTCTTGGAGCCATGCTTCGTACTTTTTAATGAAAGTATGTCGCGTGCGATTACATGAGATCCATTTCCTTCTCAATGCACACACATAAGTTTGGCAGAATTGTTTCAAGTATCTCTTTTCATTTTCTGACAAATGAACACTATTCACAAACACTTCAAACAACACATTGGGATTTGAGAAAGAAGTGTTGTTAGCCACAAACATGAAAACATCAAGATTGGTACCAAAACCTTCCATCGCTATAGAAAATTGGAAATAACAGAAAAAATAAAGTTTACGCGCACCAGTGCTAAACTTTACTGACAGAATTCATGCCAAATATTATATTTATGTATGACTACCCTCATTAAGGGTGGGAATAAATTAACACGTAATAAATCTGAGCTAACTATTAAATAAAAATCATAAACACCCACTTAGCTAATGAGGTTATTATTGTAAAAAGTTATTTGTAAATTTAAGGCAAGTATTAGTTGCAGTGCTCTAATTAGTATTCGTAAAAAAACGAATTTCTAAAGTTAACTTTTTTTCTAAGTTAAAGTAATTTAATTTATTATAACAATTATTATAACATTAGGCGCATATTTGCGACATAATATAAATATATTATTTCAAATTCCTCACCAACTTAATTTAAATGCATCACATACTTAGAAATTCAATACCGGAAATTCGAAATTTCAAAAAATTCCTACGTGTGAAGCGGCACCTAAAGGTATACGAGTGGTATGTCAACCTAATCGCCTTAAGAACGGTAACAGCTCGTATGAGTACCAGCCCTTCAGTTTCACTCAGTCGCGAGAAAATGTACTTTATGTAATTTCTCCCATACAAAAAAAAACTAAATATTTTTTTTCTCTGGCGCGGAGTAACTAAAATCATTCATACTACAATATGCATTAAAGTAATGTATACCTGACACGTCCCATATTTTGGTTTCATGAATATTCCACATTGACTTTCTATGAAAGGGGAGCTCGATTTTCAGACCACTGTGCGACGGTCTTTTATTCAGCGAAATCAACAGTGTATGTGGCACTTAACAGGTAGACTCCTTTACTTAACTACGGCCGAAGGACATAAAATTTCACGAAATGTTTACACTCATCTTTGACACCCAGATACTAACTACCTTTTGTAATAATTATGAATGAATACACATTCCTGGATAACAATTTACTTTTTATGTTTTTTTTTTGTAACAGTGAATTTTACTTTTGTCAAGCCGATGGTTTCTCAGTATTTTTATGATGTTAGATAAACATTAAAGCACCTCTAACTGTCCCTACATTTTTTATGGAGACGTGACTATTGTGGCGAAAGGAATAAAATTTTGCCGTTTAAATCGTCATTAAGAATTCTTATAACGAATTAGTTATTGTACATTTATACTAAGAATTACATAACTTATCGCGTATAACGAACGACCCAATACAATCTTCAAAATTAGGTATGGTTGATTATTTGACATCTTCTTTATCTGAGAAATTATTCTAATTTCAATTCTGGTTTATAATGATTGCATCGTCAATTATCATTTTATTGATTAATTATATTTCAATCATATGAATGCCATACTAACATAGGTATAGATCTAGGTGGCGTTGTGTAGATTGTCTTAGAATATTTATTATTTATTTACTTACCCATAATTTGAATCAAAGTTGCTCGAAATAAAGAAATTATTAATATTATTATTTTATGTTAAACAATAATTTATCATTAACATTTATCTCAAAATGGTTCATGATGTCGTTTGTCTGTTAATTGTTTGATGTTTTTGTTGTTTCAAGCATACCAATTGTAATTTAATAACGCAATATTATCATTATGATAAAATATTTTTAATCACATGAAATAAGAATACCTATTTAAAATATAATATAGAATCTTACGATAATGTCGTAAGACTCAACTGATTATTATATTTTGCTATAGTAACTACCTACCTAATTTGTCTGCCAAATATTCACATTATCAGTTAAAACATACAAAATAAAAATTCCTCTCTCCCAGCTTCTGAAGCATTGATACGTAAAATGTTATCACATTATCATTACAATCATTATCAATGAATTGCGCGTGCGCATGTATCCGTTCATAAAGAATACACGACTTCTTGCAGTCGCGCTGTAATCGCCGTGCGAGTCGCTCACTTCGCAGGCTAGTCTCGCAATATTGTCGTTCGAATAAAACGTGTTACGAGTGTCACGACCGCGTGGTTTAACTATGGTGAGTGATCTGTGTTTAACATTTGCGTGCAATTACATTTAAATAGACATGAATTTCTGTTACTTCTATAAATTAAAATCGTAAAATTCGATGTGTCCGGAAATTTAACGACTAAACTTGTAAAAATATTAGACGGAAATGTTTACTATGAGTATAAAATGAGAATCCTTATTGGCAATGGATATTTTGTGTTATATAAATACGTAAAGTAAAAATATACTAAGGCTTTATTTCACATTTCACGTTTTACTCACTAAAATGCATATCAATCAATCAATAAACCTCTTGTAGTCCACTGATGGACAGAGGGGGCTCTGTCTCCCAATATTGGCTTTAGACTGTTTCCACGCTGGTCAGATGGTTTGCTATAGGGATTTATTTCTAGAATCTCTTCTCTTGATATCGTCTGCGTATTTTTCCATTTATCGCCTCTTACAACCTTCGGATGAAATGGGGTGGTAATTTATTCTCCTTCATCACACAGATAAAATGCATAATGTGATCGATATCTTGCGTGTTCCTAATTGTGCCCGAAGCTCGAAGTCCCTCGGAGTCTGGGATCCGTTTACCCTATTGCTTCTTTTCATTTAGCTTGGGTGAAGTCCATTCAATAAAACGTGCTAACGCAGCTAAAATTCAATGATTGATCTATTAAGGAAATCAAGCATTAACTCCTACTTTGGCCTAAAATAAAAATACTTACTTGAATTAGTACTGAATTTCTGAAAATATCACATACTAGCTGTTGCCTCTGGCCCAATTGCGTAGACTTCTGGTCCCGTTCAAGTTGCTGACCTTCCTCGATAGCGAGATGATATATAACTTATGACACTCACAAATAATGTGACTTTCTATTGGTAAAAGAATTTTCGAAATCGGTTCTGTAGTTTCAGAGATTACCCCCTACATCCTCACGAAGTCTTAAACGTCACCACGTCATAATAATAGTAATAATGTAGTACTTTACAAAATATATTTACGTAATTCTTAAGATGTATGTCAATAAAATTGATGCCTCACACACGCAATATCAATGATTTACAAACGCACGCGAAAATAATTAAAGTTACATGCGTCATTTACAATTACATTTTGATTAGAAACAAACAACATTGAATTTAAATTCAAATTGGCAAGAATATGATAATGAACATGAAATCTCAAGGCTTCTTCGTAAGTGATAATTTTTATGTAGGCCGTTTTATCTCCAAGAGTCTAAATAGCAACCTTATCATGCATTGTAATTTTGCAATATATTTTTGATTAATTTCAGACGACTTACTTAATTAAATAAACTACATATTTTGTTGATAATTGTACATCCTTATACTTAAACTATGATGTGAACGGTCTCAACATATACATCCTTTGCAATCACGTCTGTTTTGAACTAAACTATTAACAATAGATATTATTTTTAAAACGTCTTAAAAGTACGTGGATTGTTTGGAAGTAGCTATTCATTTTTCTATTACTATTTTAGTGTTAGGTTTAACATTTGCCCACCTTCTAAGTATATACACAATGTTTCAATTGTTATCAAAGTAGGTATTTGTTTGATATTTTTTTTACTGACTCATATCTATAAAATAAGGTTTCACTCGTAGACGTAAAATCTGTATTCCTCAAACTAGCAAATTTTTTGTTTGTCTACATTAATTATTGGATACCAGGTATCCAATAAATAGCTATATAAACGTTTTCTAAACGTGTGATTTGTTTGCTAACTTACAAATTCTCCAATGAACCAATCACCATTACACATTTTCAAGAAATATGTTTATCTATTCAGAATCAAATTACATTGATATTGAGAGAAAAATACCTAAATATCATTTTTATCCGGCTTCAAATCCGTAGAAAAAGAAACTTCCCGCTTTATTTATTTCTCATACATCCTTAATTCTTTCACATTAAAACAATATTCTAAGTTTCATTACTATTCTAAGGTACGGAACTGAAATATAACCGTGAAAATAACCGATAAATGTATTATATATTCATTACTAAGGAAACGTAAGAATCAATCAATCATTTTGACCGAATTTGAATATTATATATCAACCCTGGATCTACCTGTAGGCCTAGCATGGCGCGAAGACAAAAGTCCCCGGGGAGTGGAGAAAAATTTGTCTTTCCCTGCTTCTCTCTCCCTTTAGCTAGCATGGCGTCGAGGAGAGACTAGTTTGTCACCGGGGAGAACGTTTGTCCACTCAATGCTACCAATATACGAAAAAGTATTATTCGACCAAATTGATAAAACCTAGCAACGTGCATATTTTGTAAGTGCAACATTGACTTTTTAAATTGTCGGTGTTATTTTAATTTCATATAATGTAGATATAGCTAAGTTAGTAAGTAGGTATTATTACTTTGTAATGGGATGTATTGTGTTACGTAATGTGTCGTAATAATATAGGATTATATGTTTGGATTTTTTATACAACTTAGGTGGCAGACGAGCACACGGCCCACCTGTTGGAAAATGGTTACTATAGCCTATCGATGTTTGTAATGCCTAGGGTGTCACACTCGTACTCCTGACCGCTGTAGGGGGGGGGGTCCCACTATGACCGGTTGTAGAGTCCATATATAAATATATACATACACATATATATATATATATATATATATATATATATATATATATATATATATATATACATATCTATATATATATATATATACATACATATACATACATACATATACATACATACAAATATTAATACTTTATTACTGGATTTTAAATATTGAAGGTCAAAATTATTTGAGAAAAATATTTAAATCCCCCCTTCCCCATATATATACATATATATATTATTAAAATTTTAATTCATTCATTAATTAATCAAATTCGATGTATTTATTTTTCGGTTACGATTTTTGTCCCCACCTCAATAGTTCGGAGACTAATATCTCTCTATAATCTGTCAAAAAGAGACATATCTTGTCCACTTTACGGCCGCCGTGCTAAGCAAGTGGAGAAAAAGTCCCTTGTCTACGTCACAGCGAGGGACATAAGTTATCTCCTTCGACGCCATGCTAGCAATTAGGGACAAACGCGTTTGTCCTCGTCAATTTGACATAAGCGGTGGAGAGAGATATTTGTCCCGCGCCCGTGTTAGGCCAGCTGAACAAATCCAGTATGTCGGTATCCTTAAATGAATTGGTTGGATTGGTTAACGAAACCTAATTTACCTTTGTATTTGCTAGACGTTTCGGCCAGGTTGCACTAGCCGTTGAGCTCGTTGAGCTAGCTAGACCGACAAGTCTAATCATATATCAAGCAACGCGAACGTTTAAGAGCGAGTAAACGGATCATACTTTCTAATTTACCACGAAATAAGTATGTCAATAATTACAACGATTACCCACACGCTATTTTCCACGGAGGCCAATATATATTCAGTTATTTGTGTTATTTTACTTATCTGTCCAATATTATTTACCTATCAGCAAAACTGTAAAACATAGTAACACACCAAGTAAGTCGAACAAAACATCTGATTTAAACACTTACGAGTATGTACTTATGTTTACTAACCATATAACTTTGTTTGTTTGTCTGAAATGAAAACAGGTAAACGTATTCAGGGACGCTTATTATCAAGTCAGATAATTATCTTTATATTACGTTTGCATAGCACAATGTATGTGTCAAGAGATTTCCAGGTGCTGTCTTCATAGCTATGTAATATGCGAATGCTACTATATCAAAAGATATATTATAGTTACAGTAATTCTGAATAACTGAACAACTATATTTCAGAGTGCCTTATTTTATGATAAAACCTATACCTAAATATAATTGAAAAGCTAAGCAAAATTGGTGTATATACGTAGGTACTATTAGAATGTACAAAGTAATAACTGAATTATTTCACTTCCTAAAATAACCGAAATAACTTCACAATTTTCTATTTTATTATTATATACAATACTTGCGGTCCGTTTCTGATTCACCTGAAGATATATGGTATTTGACCCCTCTAGGGATGAAATTCGTAAGAAAATAAATGTTAGGTACCAACCACTATTGAGGAGATCCACCAAAATCTTCTTCCAAGCCAATTTTACCTGTATCTAGTCATTGTGAAATGAGACTAAAGGTAAAACCCAAAATTAACAAAAACGGAATTTATAATGACTCAATCAGACGTCTGTCGCAAATCGTCATGGCCAAAAATAAAAGTTAATGCATGAAAAAATGGTCTACTGAGCAAATTAACTGCTTCCATAAATAGGTGCTATCAAATCTCAATTAAACGAGATAAATTTACCTCGACAGCCATGCCACCTCAGCGGCCTGTCGTTGTTCTGAAACTGTCAAATGATACGTAACACCTACGTACCGTAATTCACACGTAATTCACCGTATTTCACAAATCGACGTTCAAATTATATTCCAATTTATTTTTTACTTTTTAACTAAATTTCGTTACAAACAGAGTAAAATAGGCGATGAATGGTTGTGGGGAAATTTATTTCCGTATAAAACCGGAACCCGGGCTGCTAGTTTCGGAGATAATTATGGAATCGGTAACTCGAGGAGAAGAAGAAAGAAACCTCTTTGTTTCCGTACGGAAACCCCCTCGCCGAAGTCTACGGGGGTGGTTATATCGGACTCGAACCGACCAAATCCACACGGCCTTCTCGGGCCATCAGTTGCCGAGGCAGAGAAGCGTACTAGCCTATAACTTTTTCACAAGTATAAGAAATACGTCGATCATAATATCTTTCAAAAAGTTTAACAGTAATAAAGGTAGCAATACTGTATATTATGTAATTCTGAGAATGTCAGATGTAGGCAGCTATTAGTTTCTTCATATGTAGGTACGGATAGAGGGAGTGGTACTGAAATACGACTAGACTGAGTGGTTACATTAAGCCAGGCTTTGCGCTTCACCTGCCGTTCGTGAAATTCAGCAGTTCTGACGTTTGTTTCGTACGTAGGTATTTCATTTTGAAATAAGTGGAAATAATATTTATTCATTTCAGCAAATTGGTAGGTGTATTTGATTTTTCATTCTATATATTTTATGCTTTTGAAGACTGAAATAATAACATGTTATGATATAATGTAGGTACCTAAGGGTTCTCGTTAAAAGAAGTGAGTTAATCTATGTCAGTACAACTATGAAAAAGTTTCATAGTCTATGTCCTTTGGCGTGGGGTATCCGTGGGGATATCCGCACGAAGGGAAAAAAATGACATTAAATTTTGACTTTATTCATACAGGCTTAAAGTCTAAAACTAAATGAATAAGAGTTCATTACTTTCTTCCATTCACGCTACAATCGGCCATTTGATTTTAAACCATAAAGGCGTATCAGTAACGTCTAAAATTAAATGGCATTTTTGCAGTGTTGTTTGTTATTGTTTAATCGGGATCCTGATCGGCCATCAGTCTTATGGGTGAACTTCTGGGGCACTGGGCTCATACGCCCAAAATACATATCCAATTATTATTTTAAAACATTTATATTATATTACTGTTCGATAATAATGTAATAAAAATATTTTTATTTATCTTAAGGTCATCCGGACGAGATTGCATTTACCCACAAAATAATACCGATAAAGCCGCATTGTACACTGTTTGTGCTATGTCACACTGTAGAAAAAAATAAACTAAAATAGATATTTATTTACAAAAAATATATAAATCTAAGATTTAGGTATTTTTATTCGCATTCTAAAGCGCATATGAGAAACAATGCGAGTGATATCTAGCGCTGTGTAGTTTTCCCAAGGTATTAATTTATTTATTCATTTATACAAGATGACTTTAATAATTGTGATTGCTTTTATTTGATGACGATGTCTCCGTTGCTTCGTCTTGTAAAAAACCGTAACCACCATGTTGGTTCACGTTGATACTGCTTTACTAATCTGATGAGATAGTGAGAAGAGTTTCGACGACCTCTGAGGCGTGTCGATGGTGAACGCGACTGCTACACAGAAACCTGCACCAGGTTCGATTCCCGCACAATGCGAATTGCATGAATATGAATATTTGGATTGGTCTGGGTGTTTCTGTATAAAATATTTATGTATTTACAAAAATATGTAACATGTTTATAAGTATTTTATCCGTATTCTAGAACCGATAACACTAGCTGCTAATTAAGTTATGTTTACCATGGGTCTAAGGGTAGTTGTATTGTCCTAGATATTATTATTAATAATTCAAATCACTGACATTTTAACGGATTCCACCGCGATTGAATTGTTTATAAACTAATCATGGTCCTTAAATCAGGAGTTCCTCTCTGACCGTGGCTCTTGCAACAGTGACAAAATAATTTTATGTTTTTATTATTATTTACAAATATTCCGACCATTCGAGATGCTTTTCAGGACCCTGTACACGGCCAGTAAAAAAATACCACATAAATCCCCATAGAATCCGTCCAGTTTTATTTCAAAATTCAAAACATTTACTAAATTAAAAGAAAAGTAATAGACCTCCAAGAAATTCAACGAAATTGAACACAAGTACGGCTTCAATATGTTTTCTAAAAATCTCTTCAGTTTACTCGCATATCTCGAAAATATATTCGAAGTAATACAATATGAGAAAACTTCTGACGAAAATCTTTCTGTAAGGATTTAGTGAAAGATGCTTCGGTATTCTCGGAAAATTCTGCGGACACCCAATGGCGACGATAAAATGTTTCGTAACTTAAAAAGTATGTAATTATCTAAATTACATTTTGCTGTTACAGGTAAATATATAAGAAAAACTCACACTCGTATAATATAATATATTATATTATATTATACGAGTGTGAATTCTTCTTATAATTTTTACGAGTGTTTTAAGATCAAATTATGAGCAGTATTTTATCTTTCTTATGAAAAGTTAGTTAATATAATTTTCGTAAAATTACAGTGTATGTTTGCATTTATTTTTTAAACGTCAAATCCATTGGCTGATTGCGCGTACGTTAACAGATTATGTGGAAGATATCGTTGGCCACAGAAGTGCTTATATCATAATATAATATTTTTAAGTTATTTTGATATCTTGTGCGTAAAAAAGGTCAATGTAGTTTTATTTTTAACGTTTAAATTTTGACATTACAGTAGTTTAAATATTTTATATTACAATAATCGGATATTATCACGACCGTGGTAGCCTAGTGTTATGGGGAATGGACTGCTGGGACAATCTCTCGGATTCGACCCCAGGTTTTACCATGGCACACACCAATGACTTTTCGATGCTTTTCGAAGTTATGTGTGTTGTCACAGGTTTAAAAGTGCCCAGTTGATGGCAATAGGCTCGCCACCTATAACATTGGGACCTAAACATAAACTGGCGCAATGTGGGTGCTAGCACCTCTGCCTATCCGGGGATAAAGGGATTAAAGTACATGAAATGAGAGTTATCAAAAGATTACACCAATGTTATATAATGTAATAAAAGTAATTTACAACGGATTTTATGGCGATTTGCTATGTACTATTTTATTATTTACACTGATACCAACGTCATAGAATAAATAATAGTAGGTACTACGCTTCGTTTGCGTTTTAAAAGCCATGGTCTAAGGGAGACTAAGGTGATGGTCGCCTTACGTCGTCTTATGCTTTTTAATCCTATTAATATAGGTACAGTAGAACTCAAAAGTGCAGTAGCAATCCTACGCAACTATAGCGTCAACATTCTAACGCTACTTGTGACCTTTTTCTTTTAAGACAAGCCAGCGTCGCCTCGTATTGCATAGCAACATTACACACACATATAAGCGCGCCGGCCGCACGCTAAACCATTTTGAGCCTTGATGTGCTAATGCACTTATGAGCTCTGACTGTACAGGGCGTCCCACGGCAATACCACGTGGAGGCAATGTAGCTTAATTATTATTGTAGATTTGTAATGCTGTATGACTGTATGTATAAAGTCGTATGAATCCCCACAGCCCCATCCCTAGTCGCCTTCTACGACACGCACAGTGTGAAATGGGGTGACTCTACTCTTCACCACCAGAAACCAATACGGCAATAGGCAACTGTCTAAGCACTGCAACCCTGATTGCACCCACATAATCGAGTAGAAAACATAATAATACTTATGCGCTGTCAACAACAATTTTTTCTACCGAATCTTAAAACTAAACAACTTTATCTTAGTCTGCCTGTACGAACTCTATGTTTGAATTATTAATATCTGTAAAAGCCCTGATCTACGGTTATCCCGTGTAACAAAAATAATTGATATTGTAAATAAAAATATCTAATATAATTATTATTAATATCTGTAAAAGCCCTGATCTACGGTTATCCCGTGTAACAAAAATAATTGATATTGTAAATAAAAATATCTAATATAATTCTCTTGTCACAGTTTTCGTTGCCATACTCCTCCGAAACGGCTTGACCGATTCTCATGAAATTTTGTGAGCATATTGAGTAGGTATGAGAATCGGTCAACATCTATTTTTCATACCCCTAAGTGCTCGGAATGGAGCAGCGGGAACGGGATCAGAAGTTCACGCGGGCGGAGCCGCGGGCAACAGCTATTATAATATATATACAATACATTATGTCAAAGAATGCTATAAGAAATGAAATATCATGTTCACCCAATAACATCGTATTTTCCTTCCTGCTTTTACACATATTTTTCTGTATGGAAACTACTGGGTTTTATTACCTCACTGCGAACACAATTAAACCATCACTTCACATAAACTAGTGCTGGCTACTGGGTACGCCTGTACAAAAGGGGCGGAATGTGTATACTTACACTCCTTTGAAGCTGATGGGTAAATAAGTCGTACAACACTGGTCTGCACCACATACTGGATGACTTCTTCTTTGGAGAGTTAATTCCAACTATCACCTTAGGAGTCCAATTTTTCAGTCTAACTGCAGGTTTCGCTGAAGTTCGTTATTTACCTTGAAAGGACTGCCATATGACCTCTATATCCCGTCGGTTAGCCAAAAGAAAAATATTACGCTTTTTTAAGTCATATCTCTACTCATTACAATTTGGCCCCAGAAATCCCCGTCCGTGTGTTGCCCCCCCCCCCTTCCCCCCCCCTCCCCCCCACGAGATCCAGTAGTCGATCAGGACGTGAGGATGGATTTCAGGAGGCTGAACCGTGAAACTTTATTGCACTGATGTCAATATCTCTACACTAAAATTAGTCACGGTCACTAACATTTTAAATTCGATAGCGCGTTAATGAGTATTGATTGTATCTCTATTTACGCTAATAACTTTATGGTATAGATACTGTGTTCAAAATAGTAATTAAGTTTTTATAACTCCTAGTCTATTGACTCGTAACACACTCACTCTGACTGACAGACAACGATATAACAAATTACTAAGCATGAATATATAAAGTTTAACGACCTATGGCGTAGCGGTATTACTAATTCCAGTTCAATGCAAATAAATGTATTATAGTATATTTGTATTATATTATAGCATTATAGTATAATGATGTTTCTTTATACCTATGAATGACCGAGCGAGCAAAGTGAGCGGGAGTCTCCGTTTCGACAAGGTGTCCGATTTTGCTTTTGTCCCGTAACTGTCTGTGTGCCAGTTTTGGTCTAGAGGGCGCATTTTTCAACCGATTTTCACTAAACTTGGCACACGTGTTCTTAGATTTAAAACTTCTCTTGCCTTTTGTCAGTTTTATTTATAGAATTATGAGGGCGGAGGGTGCGAATTTGCTGTTGCGTTTATTTATAAACGGGTCCAAATTATTTTTGGCTGAAACAGTAAGAATAATGTCTTGTTACAGGTATGCTAAGTTTATTCGAGCAATTGATTATCAAATACGACCTATACCTACTTTATCTATTCTCCCAGACAAAAGCAAAATTATCCAGTTTCTCAGAAAGGAGACGCTCCCAACGAAAAGTGTGCCAAAGAGCTCTCACGGGAATCTATAGTTCACAGAATTACTAGTATAAGTATCGCAAAAAGTAGTAATATTTACCCTCATTTAGAACCCATATTAAAAGTTTGAGAAGCTATGTTTATTTTGCGTCTGAATTTTTCAGAGTATTATAAAAGAAATTCCAACCATGGGGAAAACTAAGAAATCATCTCTAAAAGAAAAAAGATAGGAGAGAAAAGTATGTGTGACGAGTTTGAAGCCACTTTGTAATTACTAATGGCTTGGTGCCAATGGGAAATACATTGCGCATCAAGGTGGTGGTTAAATGAATATACATTACATTTATTTAACAGAATACATTCGTTTCCATGGAATCGGTTAATGAAGCAGCATTTCTGTGAATTATTGGAGACATGGAGGAATGTTTAAATTTTTCGACAATTGTTGTATGTACAGTAGAACTCAAAAGTGCAGTAGCAATCCTACGCAACTATAGCGTCAACATTCTAACGCTACTTGTGACCTTTTTCTTTTAAGACAAGCCAGCGTCGCCTCGTATTGCATAGTAACATTACACACACATATAAGCGCGCCGGCCGCACGCTAAACCATTTTGAGCCTTGATGTGCTAATGCACTTATGAGCTCTGACTGTACATAGTTAGTACAACAGTAGAATAAAGTTAGTCTGAAAATGTATAGTGACGCTAAAGGCTGAAGGAAACAAGGAGGACGATGAAACGATAAAACACATGCTGTGCCAGTGTCACGCCTTAGAAAGACATCGAATGAATCTACTCGCGAAAGGCTACCCCAAACCAGAGGATTACAGGCACCTACAATTAAGAGGAATAGTCACCTTGATAGAGCAGACTATCCCTTCTCAAAGTTAGGGGCCAGGGCGGCGTCGACAAAAAGGATCCCCAATAGCATAAGATAAGATAAAGTTAGTCTGAGATTTACAGAAGTTCACTAATCAATGCTAATCGGTGAATGCGAAAGTAAAGTAATAAAAACTAATGTAAATGTGTTTTTAGCAACCGAAATTGCTCATATAATATAAACAGTACAGAAACTCTCTTAACCTTCACTCAATCAATATCAATAAAGCCAAAATACGATAAACCAATTTACAATTTAATATTAATTACCAATTTAGGAAACTTGACTCCAAAATTCAAACTTTGGATAGAACTGGAGATGATGATGATTCTTGTATATTCATGGATATTATTAAAGTACAGTCAACGAAAAACGTAGTTAAAAAATCTAGTTAACTATACTTTGTAAAATGTAGCTTGGGTCCTATGGCAGCTGTGAGTGAAATCCCGCACATGAAGTCTTGAATTTTCTATTAATGAATGTAGTAGCTGTCAATGTCATACTTTATGGGCATATCGAGCTAATTAGTGATGGGCGATGAATCATCGTGACCACATACTATAAACTATCCATATTTTGAATAAAGCTTAATTTAAAATTGAAATTAATATAAGAAAAAAATAATTAGAATTTAATCTTATTGCTTAGGTATTTTAATATCATAATAATATTTATATTTCAATATACTTGATCCTAAATAATATTGAGTAAATAATATCCTACATTCAATCCATCAACGCCCTGAACCTGTTTTTGGATTTTGTAAGAAGACACGCCGCGTTTGGCTCTTGGGCCATGATATAGGCATAAGATACACGCGCCAACATCTTGTTTGATATGAACTTCCACTGATCCACTTCACTCATTCTCATCAGTACGAGTGACGACGCCTTGTATGCTACGTATATTCAGTTCTCATTACAATTAAATGCATACATACAATTAAATTAAACCTAATTATATGTAACATGCATCGATAATAGCTGATAGTATCGATATTTTCATCGAATTTCGGACATCCTTATGAACCTCATTTTGACATCTGTCATAGGACCCAAGCTATATTTTACAAAGTATAATTGATAGTTAACAATAACTGTTAAACTGATCATAAAATGATAAATGAAACAAGAAATATTTAGTTACTAAATGTTAATTAGTAATAGTTACTAAATATTTCGTGTTTCGTATACGAGTACATTAATTACCATCATATGCATTTCAAAATAACCAGAATTTATAGATATTTTTGTATTAACCGAGTTTTGTCGTTGACTGTACCAATGATAATTTCATCATAATAAATCGTAATTTCTTACAAATATTCTAATTAACCACTATATTTAAGTCAAAATGCCTGTATTGAGATTGAATTCACGCTGGGAGTATACGTAATGGCTAGGTGCAAACCTACAACTTCACAATCACAAGTCTAAAGCTTTAACCACTAGATTGCAGCAAATATACAAAATACATACCTAGTATTCTTAAAATCGCAGGTTACAAACTTATTACAACTCAGAATATATCAACATAGGTACGCAATAAGCAACGGGAGGAACCTCCCACCTCCCACTTCACTTCTCCACAATTTCGTCTCCTAGTTACCACAGCCGTTGCCTAGCAACCGGATAAAGGATGTCAAAGCCACTCCTCAGTAATGTCTCGGACATAAGTGAGACTATTTACACTACCAACTCTGAGTAATCAGATTTCTTGCTATAGAAAATTGTTGATCATATTTATTTTCTCGTGAAGATTTATTTTTGTTGTATTGTTTTGAAATGTTTTTCCTTTAAGAGCAGTATAATGAGAGCTCATTAAATGTTGAGTGGTGAACTTGATATTGGAAATTATTTCGAACCTTTGTGATAAAATCTGTAACAACATATTAGATAAGTACATTTACTAAAATTTTGAAGTATTAATTTGCTCACTTTCTCATTTTTTTTACAATTTTTAATGTATTTGAAAAAAACATATTGACCTGATAATTTTGAATTACAAAAAAATATAGACAAACTCATACATGAAGGACCGAATATATATGATCCAGTCTTCATGGACTTATATTACAGATCAAGAAACAAAACTGTAGAATTAATTTAATTATTTATTAAATCGTATACCTACGATTTCTCATATATCTATTACATTTACAATATCCCACTATAGATCAGTTAAGTATTTATGGTATATAAATATACTTAAACGTAACTATCCCAAATATATATCAATTAAAATGTTTTATTCAATAGCTTTTGTTGTCGAGTGTACCTTTATCGACCTTACTTTTTGGTCGTACTTAAATATAGCTCATTTACGTCATCAGGATGTATCTACTACACTTTTCCTAGTATTTATTAAAATGAAATTTTTTGAAACATGATGAAATTCTTTCCAGAACGTTCGAGAAGTATATTTCCTTTGTCATTTCCCAACTAGTTGTAACTGTACTCTGCTATTTCACTAATTTCATTGTTTTCGTCCTAATCAGTTCCTATTAGGAGTATGAGGAAAGGAAATAAGGAAAAAGGCAGGAAGAGAGCAGAGAAGGAAGTCATAAAGGCATATAGGAAATTACATTAAATATAGAGAGTGTGTGTGGCACTAAAAATAATAATTATGTACGGCAACGCAATTTTTTGCCGTGACGTTTTTTTATTAAATTTTCGTTTCATTTAGCTTATCTGATACGATTGAGAGTAAATAATGCGGATTTTTTTTTAATTTTTTTAATGCCAATATGTTGTGTACCAGGAGTGTTTCCTTTACACCATGTACAACTTAAATTGCTGGTGCCGTCGTAAATCTCACTGGTACTGGCGTGACGGTAGTGAATGCGAGGGCTAAGCTGGAGGCTCGAGTTCCATCCCCGCTCCGTGCATTATTTCGGGTGTAGAGGTAAAGATTCAGTCCCTACATCCGAAGGGGGTCATCTCGAAAGATAGATCTGACGGTGTGCGAGGGATATGTTGGCTACTATCTTAACTGCAGCAACTATAAATCCAAAGACGGCGTGCGTTTTAGTTGGTTCAAGTGACACAATAATAATAAGCGCACAATAAAAAAGTCTTCAAAAGGAAGAAAATACGTGCGCTGGTAAAAAAATCTATGCGTTTATGGTAGGTACGGCTAAGAAATAAAGCGCTGAACATCTGGAAAAAACGTAGTCTCTTTCAATAAAAGAGATGTAGTAAGTCAAATCAAAAGGAAAAAAAATAAACCCCGGAGTCCAAGGTTAAAACCTCGAATACTATACATATATTATACTACCTATACAATGAAAATCTAATTGCATTGTAAATATTATTACTGTGTAATCAAAAATCAATTAATAAATACAATCATGTTGATTAGGTAGTTACCTAATAAAAGTATATTGTAATAAAACTGTGACTAAATTTATACACTACTTAACTCACACAATTCATGCATTTAACCAAGCAACGTTCCAAATCAGCTTAGAAATAATGTAAAAATAATAATGACAAATACTTCGCGCAAAAACAATGTTTCACAAAATATTCTACTCTATAGAACATGTAGTCAAAATAATTAAGGTTTGTACACCACTCGTCATATTTTTTATAGGTTTAGTACTTTTTGAAAACTTTTTCTTCTTTCCTTTACTAACACTTTTTACCTACTTACTTTTTTTTACTTTCTTAACATACTGTGAACACTAGCTTAGCGAAACTACTTAACATTTAAATGAAGTGGGCAAATGTATTTGGATATCAGGTTTAAAAAGTGTATTCGAAAGTTTTATATTAATATTATATAATTTGCTTTCTGTTTTGTCTACACTTGTCTACATCTAATCTACACTAGATTATAAAGAGGAAAAAGGTAAGTAAATATTGTGCGTGTACGTTTGTAAAGTATAATCTCAACAACAATTGTTTCACCACTGGGAAGCTACCTTTGCCCTGAACAACATAGGCTATAACAGATTAGGGAACCATATTAAAACTTGAGTAATACGTTACTTAAGTTTTGACAAGGATCCTTAATCTTTACCCAAGGTGTAAAAAGTAACTTAAACGTCTTTCGCTGCATGTGCTGTGGAAACTGTTGATGATTGAACAAAAATATTCGAGTCGTGTGGACAAGCGGGCAGAAAATCGTGTAGACCACTAAAAATTACAACAATGCGCGATAACAGACATCTAGTAGAAAAAAAAATACCTACACGCTCTGGGACAATCAGTTGTAAGTCCAATTTTAACTGCACGTGATTCTTTATTCTAAGTGCATTATAATGATCACCATGAAGTTCTGGAATACTCTGCCAGCACACATGTTTCCTTCATCCTACAGTCTTTCAAGCGGCGCATGCAAAAACTACTCTCGAGGCCGTCAGAGCGGGGACCCCCGTTGCAGGAACGGCACCTGTAACGGCGGCCACCATGTTCTGGACTGCGCCACTGCTTACCATCAGGCGTGGTGCAGTCAATCTGAAGACTTATGCAAAAAAATGCTCTGGAAAATATACGTGGTGCAAGACGGCTACCACCAAGAAGATTACCTATTGGAACCGGCGTGAAACGTGCTCTCCGAGTCACAGTGGGGTCGGTTGTTATCATTATGTTAAATATGGACAACTATCCTATGACTGACCAAGCTAGTATTATTTAAATGAGTTTCTTTGTGGCCAAACTGCAAAAACACTTGTAAAAAATAAGATTGTTTTGGCAGTTGAGAAGTTTTTGCTTAAGTAAGAACCACATTCACAAAATACGCTCATTAACAAACAGTCAGGGTATCGTTTAGCGTAGCAATGTATTAACTAGCAAAAACCCACCTCTACACGTGCCGACTAACAAAAACGTGTCTATAGAAAATAGTTAGTCACTGAATATAAATGGCAGAGTTAATGATGTTGTAGCTCAGTATATTTTCATGTAATCTTACTATCAACATAGGTAGTAAGATTAGGTACATGAAAATATAGCATTCTATTAAAAATATTTTTCTCTAATATTATTTTTGGATTTACCATAATAATTATTGGTCCGCCAAAACAATAAAGAGTGAGGCCAATGTTAGTTAATATAATGTTAAGTCAGGGCCAAGATTCTACTAATTGTCAAACATTGTCAAGGAACTGAGATAACAAAAAAATACATTTAATTTTACACTCTCCTTTTACTCACTTAAAGTTTAAAATTAAATGGCACTGTGTAGGATGAATAAAACGATGTAATTAACTCTTTTTCATTTTGAACTTTAGTTCAACAAGAATTAAGCCGAAAATGCCATGGCAGTTTTTGCGACCTCAGTCGTGTGACTGTGGTTAAGAATTAGCAGAATCGAGGTCCTGCGGTATCGTAAATGCTTTCTTTGATTTCATTTATCCCTTTTCGTTACACTACAAATTGTGTTTTACATATGCAGTTTTGAGTATAGTACCGAGTGCTACGATGGCGGAGAAGCTCAAACCCACCAATCATAGATCCACATACACAAATCAATTCACACACGCCAAGGGCACAGTTTCTCTCGCGACTTAAGGTATGATTTCATAGCCCACGACATTTATGATAACTGCAGCACATGCAGCAGACGCAGTCGTTGTCGTATGTCGGTATGGAATCATACCTTTACGGTCAAGATATACGCCGCTACTTAGGCTACATCCCACCAAATCAATGTCGTCTTCCATTAACTTCTTAAAGTTTAAAATTTTTTTTTTCAAAAGCAAACCATTGAACCCTTCAATTTAGTCCACACATTAGATCCATCATTAGCCTCGTATAAGAACCGGCCATACGTTCGTTCGTTCCTAGATCGATGCATCTTGTCGAGCTCACCGAGTGACCCAGTTACAGTACTCCACTTGTCACCCCGCATTTCCTAAGACCGGTCTAATGCAGGTTGGAAGTTGAAATTGATTTTAAATTGGAACGACACAACACATATTTTGTATCCCGGTCCGTAATAGGTTGTAAGTATCTATTGTTAAAATGTTATGTAAACGGTTTACTAGACAACGACGGTAAATTTAATTACCGTACTTCTTTTTTGTACTCGTAGTTCACCCAAAAATGCCTCGTCAGGTCTCAGTAGAAGGGGTAGATACAAGAAGTGCTGGCCTGGCATCTTGGAGAGTGACATACGAGCAAATACGATCGTGCCTAGTGGAAAAGTAAAAGCTGGAAAGCGGACGCGGACCTGGAAGTCTTGGATGCGGGATTGACGCAATAATAATGATAATGATTTCACTCAAGAATTGTTCCACGGGTACTTAGAACAAACTATTATATCCATCATTCATCTGAAAAGTGTTCCAGAGGTATCTATAACAAACTGTGGTACCAATCATTTATTTGAAAGATGTTCCTCGGGTACCTAAAACAAACCATGGTACCCATCATTCATCTGAAAAGTGTTCCACGGGTAGGTACCTAAAAAAAACTATGATACCAAACATTCATCCTAAAAAGTTTCCAGCGCAGCGGTTTCCAAACGCTGAAATGGTATTTTTGGGGGACTTTAATGCCCACCATGAAATCTGGTTGGGCTCCTCCAAAACAGACCATGTGGGAAGAGCCGCCCACGCGTTTGCTCTGGCTCACGGCCTGACCCAACTGGTACACGAGGTCACTAGGATACCAAGGGGGCCGGGCCTAGCACCCTCCTTGCTAGACCTTCAGCTGACGAGCCACCCAGACCAGTACAACGTCTCGGTGCGAGCCGCTTTGGGCAACTCCGACCATTGTCTGGTCTGTTCCAAGGTGCCTATCATAGCGCCCTCACGACCAGTGCAGGGAAAACGGCGTCTCTGGCACTACTCGTCGGCTGACTGGGATGGACTGCGTGACTATTTTGCGTCCATCCCGTGGGTTGAGCGCTGCTTTGAAGGTAAGGACCCATCGGATAGTGCAACTGCTGTCGTCGGTGAGATCAGTCTGGGTATGGAGTACTATATCCCATACACTGATGTCACCGGTGCCCGCGGAGTGCGCCCTTGGTTTGGGCGCGAATGCGCAGGGGCTGTTCAGCATAAACAGTCTGCGTATCGCGCTTGGGTAAGGGCGCGCGCTACGCACGATTCCAACATCGGGTACTTTAAGGCAGCGTACAACAAAGCCACTAGGGTCTGCAAGAGGGCTTTTGTCAGAGCAGATGCTCAGCGCATAGCACGGGTTGGTCAAGAACTAGTAGCGCATCCCACGGGCAGCCGTGGCTACTGGCGACTGGCCAAAGCCGTGCAAGCTAACTTCTGCCAGCCTTCGCTGCCCCCCCCTGCGTAACCCTGATGGATCCCTGGCACATGAGCCGCAAGAGAAAGCAAATTTGCTGGTTAATCTCTTTGCGGCCAACTCCCGAATCGACGACTGTGGTATGCAGCCACCGACTCTACCCAATAGTGACCACGCAATGCCTGATATTCGTATCAGGCAACGCGATGTCCGAGCAGTACTGCAGTCACTCGATGTCCGGAAAGCCAGTGGTCCGGATGGTATACCGGCGGTGGTTCTTCAAAAATGTGCAGCGGAGTTGTCTCCAATACTCACGCGGCTGTACCGACTTTCTTACATTTCGGGTACAGTGCCGACGGCGTGGAAAGAGGCGAATGTACAGCCGATTCCCAAGAAGGGAGATCGCTCAGACCCAGTCAACTATCGGCCCATAGCCGTCACCTCAGTGCTGTGCAAGGTCTTCGAGCACCTTATCAACACACAGCTCATGCGCCACCTAGAGGATCACTCCCTAATTAATGACCGACAATATGGTTTCAGGCCGAAACGGTCAACGGGTGATCTTCTGGCGTATGTTACACATCTTTGGGGTGAGGCTATGGACAAGCATGGTGAGTCACTGGCTATTAGCCTAGACATCGCCAAAGCGTTCGATAGAGTCTGGCACAAATCGCTTCTTTCCAAACTACCAGCCTTCGGTCTGCCTCTTAGACTGTGCAATTGGGTTGCTAGCTTCCTGCAGGGGCGCCGTATTCGCGTTCTCTGTGATGGACGAGCATCGGAGTTCCTGCAGGTAAATGCTGGTGTGCCGCAGGGGTCCGTCTTATCACCCACTCTCTTTCTTCTGCATATCAATGACATGCTGACCACCGGCGGCATCCACTGCTATGCAGACGATAGCACTGTACACGGGAGCTACCACGGACATTCTGCGGCCAAGCAGTCCGATATAGCGGAAAAGAGGCGACTTCTTGTCACTGGGCTTGACCGGACCCTCAATCACGTTTCCCAATGGGGATCTGAGAACCTGGTCGAGTTCAATGCCAAGAAGACGCAGGCATGCGCGTTTTCAGCAAAGACATCTCCTTTCCTTCCTCCTCCCACTCTTCAGAGCACACCACTGCCATTACAGGATAACCTCAATATACTCGGTATGGACGTGCGCTGCAAACTGAACAACAAGAACTATATCGAGAGCATCATCAAAACAGCTTCGCGTAAACTCGGAGTCCTGAACAGAGTGAGACGTCTTTTCACGCCGGAGCAGCGGTGTCTTCTTTATAAGACACAAATTCGCTCCTGCGTGGAATACTGCTCGCATCTCTGGGATGGCTCCGCAAAGTACTTATTAGATGCTCTCGACAGGTTGCAGCGACGTGCGGTCCGCATTATTGGGAGTCCTGAGGTCACAGAGTCCCTCGAGCCTTTGCAGATGCGTAGAGATGTTGCGTCCTTGGCAGTATTTTACCGTCTCTACCATGGTGAATGTTCTGATGAGCTCTTCCAACTAATCCCACCCTCCCCTTTCCTACACAGGACAACGCGTGCAGGGCTTAGGTGTCACTCGCATACGGTACAGAACATTCCATCAAGAACCAAGCGGTTCGGTGAGTCTTTTCTCTGCCGTACCATTAAGTCCTGGAACTCCTTGCCGGCGCACGTGTTTCCTTCTTCCTACAGTCCCGGGTCCTTTAAGCGGGGCGTGAAAAAGCATCTGATGAGGCCGTCAAGCTGAGCGCCACCATTGTAGCACTGAACGTGTTTGCAATGGTGACCCTCTTTCATGGGACTTTGCCTTCAGCTTAACATCAGGCGAGGTGAAGTCAAATTGACGTGCCATAGATAAAAAAAAAAAAAAAAAAAAAAAAAGTGTTTCACTGGTACCTAGAACCAAATGTGAAGCCACTGTGTCACTGATTTACTTTTTGAGTTCTCCACATATATCTATGTTCTTGTTTTCAATCTGAATTCTCACTTGGATTATGATACTCCCACTTGGGTTATGGAACTTATGTTTGCGATTTGCCTACATATATACCTACTTCCCTTAACATCATCATTCAGACCATTTGCAGTCTCCAAGACACACCGTCAGAAGTACACAAATTGCAAAATGCTTTGGAGTGTCAATCGCTGAGGAAACTATTGTTCTCATCTGTCAATCTACAAAGATTCGATCAAATTGTTCCTGACACTGCTTCATTACACCTATTGCTTGATTTGTGGCATCTAATTTGTCAAGTTGCCAAGTTATTGTCTGAATAGCGCGACACCTGCAAATGAGTTACATACAAAACATCGTTACGCTTATTTGAACGACATTTCACACCAAATTAAAGATCGTACAATAACATTACATGAAAAATCATTAATATGTATACACAACAAAATGTTGTTGGACAATGTGATATTAAGGACTCGTTAAAACTAACCGAATAACTCTTATGTACACAAAAAATTCAATACTTACAGACAAACTTGTAACAAGAACACATAATTGATTTGACCCACAGAACACCGCGTGACAGTGTTGTGGTTCTGATGATGGGTAGATTCACAAAAGCTCGATTTTTATCACAGTACCACCACCTGAACTAAGCACCGTGGACACAATCAATAATTTGAAAAATTAAGTCCAATGTGAAAAGAGAAACCGAGCATAATATCAAAAAATATTTGCTCGAATCGATTGCCAATATGCCCAGGAATAGTGAAGTTCATTCAATAATAATGAGCATAACAAGGAATAATTGATGTTCAGCTTCAATTATAAATCTACCTCTCGTATCATTTTATTGTACCTACCTATATTATGTTAGAAAAAAACCTAGCGAGCGAATATTAAAAACGAATAACCTGATATTGCTATGAATTCTCGGTGTACTGTTCAAAACACTTCTTTTCTGCGAATTGGAAGAGTGTTATTCGATACCAGACGGTTCATTGTATCCTCGTAAATGAATTGTTAAATCAATTTTAACTCAAGAGTTCCTTTACCGTAATTGCAAAGTAAAATACTATGCATCATAGATATACTTATTATATAACATAAACTCACGCCTATATCCCCGAAGGAGTAGGCAGAGGTGCTAGCACCCACGTTTCGCCAGTTTATGTTTAGGTCCCAATGTAATAAGTGGCGAGTCTATTGCCATTAACCGGGCACTTATAAACCTGCGATAAATACACACATAACTTCGAAAGCATCGAAAAGTCATTGGTGTGTGCCATGGTAAAACCTGGGATCGAACCCGAGACCTCGTCTCAGCAGTCCATTACCCATACCACTAGGCTACCGCGGTTAATTTATATACCTATGCATAAACATAAATAAACTCCCACCTTTAATTTGTAGGCAACGCAATATGCTAGGTAGAATTGTAAAAAGGAGAACATTACGTTCACCGACTGGTTTTACCCCTTAGTGGGTCAATGGGGAAATTTCCTTGGTCCCATATAACCACGATGTGGGTACAGTTAGTGCGTTTTAAGTACTTTGTCTTAATGATCATTTGATGATACCCTGTTTCTACCCGACTGCTGAAGAAAGGAGGGTAATATTTTTCGAGGCTATAGATAGATAAATCTTTATTGAACACCAAAAAACGTAAGATTGCAGTAAAGAGTACACGTATATAATTGTATGTACAAGGGCTAGGTATTTTTAATTACTTATTTTATGTATGTGTAGAAAGAGAAGATAAAACAGTAGGTGTCTGATACCATATAAGACTAGCCACAAAGAAAAGGTATTAACAATCTCAACAAGTGTAAGAATAAATAATAGCTACTCAACAGACTACTTTCAGGATTGAGTCATTCAGTTATTTTTTGGGGAATCATCTATAGCTGTACTAAGGTAGGTAGGTACTATGCTAATTTATGCCCGATTTGAAATGGACGGAAGGGAAATCCCTTGATGCAGAGATTACGGTAGAAGATTCTATGTAGGTAATTTTTTTTTTCAAGTATAGAAAAAGTTATGTAACAATTTTCAGTTAGGTTCCCGTCATTTTGAAATTATGCTTTATTCCTATTATTTATACAAACACGAGGTTAATTATCGACCTTAATAAGAATGGTTCTTAGAAAAAACATTGTCTATATTGCACACCAGCTAGAACTTAATTATAAAATCTTCGATTGTTATTTTACTGGTACTTATTATAATAATTATTATGTCTGTGTTTACAGTTAAGTATTATTCCTGCGCAAATTTGCTGACGTATAACATTTTAATTATCTTACTAGCTCCACGCTTCCACGGTTTAGTTTACCCTTTAACATTTGGTACAATATGACATGTTTCACGATTCACGAAAAGGTATTAAAACTATAAAACATGTTTATTTATCTCTTGATATAATATAAAGATAGACACAAATATAATAACATTTCTATACGTAGATATAATAGTTGTGCTATTATTTAAAGCACCCATTGTGAATTATAACCGTGCATTTTACAAAATTATTGTGTTCGACGTCAAAACATTACGAGATTATTGTAAAATGTTTGCAGATAATTTGTGTGCGAGAACAGTTGAAAATAGTTTTTAAATTGCTAAATGTAATATAATGGGTTCACTGTTTACACGTGACAATATTGCATTGTTGGAAATATTTTTTTTATTTGCCTTGGCACAATTCTACAATTTATACACATAAATGAGCTGAGTTTGATATGGAGTTGACTGGAACCAATCGAATCATATCGAATAATCGAATCATATTATGTAATCGACTCACTTAGTTTATAATTACTACCACTATACCACTACCATACCACTAGGCTACCGCGGCGCAAAATATAACAATTCTAAATTTCAAAATATTTATCTCGTTGTATTAGCAACTGTTATCAGATTATCAGTAGATTACATTGATATGTGTAAACTAATCATGTCTTATCTTAGTTAAAATATATACCGAATATAAAGGAGACAGGTGACCTCAAGTGCGTACACGTAATTCGAATAGTGATTTACATGTATATGAAAGCAATATTTTGTCAGATTAATTTTATCTAGATATACATTTTTATTAGTATTGTAGTTATAAAAACATTTTCAACTACCGTGACTGTGGAGCTGATAATGCCTTCCTTAATATTTTTTTTTTATTTATAAACTCACGCCTGTATACCCGAAGGGGTAGGCAGAGGTGCTAGCACCCACATTTCGCCATGTTTAGGTCCTAATGTAATATTTTTATACCATAGATATTATTTATATTCAGTTTTATTTCCTCTCTAACTAAAATGTATTCAGTACTAAGTATAATGGTAGCATATCATAGAAGTCTGTAAGACACGGTTACCATTTTATTTGCCAAACCAATAATCTTGGTATTGTATAAGATATATTAAGGCAAAGCCACACACCAAAACAACATTAAATTTATTGTACATCCAGCAATTTGCCAAGAAAGAAATAGAGGTTTTGATCCTTTAGCGTGTGACTTTCCTAAATGGTGGCTGTACATGCTGTAAATATTCACAATACACCGACCACATTTTTACTTAATTTCTATTTGAGAGAATATCAGACAGGAATTACGGATCGCGTGATTCGGGTGATTTTAAAATCATCCTGTTTTTTTTTCTGTCGAATCGATGGCATTTTGGAGTGGCCATGGTGTTGTAGTCATAATATCAATATCCTGTGAAATATATCATTGTCGGTAGTCAGTTAAAAATTACGGAATACTTAATGGATTTCTAGTTATAAAAGAAACCTTCCTGTGCGGTATCTAGTGGACTATCCACCGGCTTGGATACTTCACTACTTTTGTCTCTCCCTGATATGTAAAGACAGCCATAAAAATTTACTCGAAACCGGTGATTTTGCATGAAAGATTAAATAACAGTAGAGGAAGCTCGCGAAGCGTTAGGATATGGTTAGGATAGAATCAGATAACAATTAACCATCATTCTTTGACACAAAACTGTTTAATATTTTAGTTAAGTGCTGAAACATTATAAACCTAAAACTATTTACAAAAAAACTTTTCCAAATCATAATCCAAAGTCGTCACGAATCCACGACCCATAAATGGCATCTTAACAATAGACGAGTGCTGAGCAAAACTAATTTGCTATCGCACGGTTAATCGAAAATATTCTTTTTGAATATTATTTTATTACTCGTTATAAATTCAGCAGACGTTACAGGAGGATAAAATCACTGATCAATATTTTGATAGGTTGAATTTAAAACTTTTGTGCGCATTTTTAGGCTCGTCCTAGGCATATAAATATATCAATGACGTCATACCGCAACTGGCGAACATGTATGGATATGAATGGAAGAGGAGAAAAGTATAATGATGTCAGGAACGTACCAAGTGAAGAGAGAAGAATTGTCAAAAAAAGCAAGCAAGCCCACGGCAACATTCTATAATCCCATTGTTCTCGAAAGGCAAGACATTCTAACTGTACAGTTTTGTTTTTTAATACTTTAAACATGAAAAAATAAAATCCTTCTTGGGCTTTAAACAAGGTGACATTTTACTGACGAGAATACCAGTGGAATAGCCTATAGCATGGGATTGACATAAATCTGTAATATGACTACGAAAATTTAAAGAACGGTGAATCTTTGTGACTCAAAATTTTATTATTAAAATCAACGCAATGTCAAATAATCTATTGAAGTAAATTAAAAACGGTTTGCTTTGACATGATTCCATCTATATAATATCACTTTGTCTAGTGGCTCTGATCACGTTTATTTATAGAAAAAATCGGTAATTGAATTAGGAACTACAAGTTGTGTCTGTGCTATGAATCCACGTCGTTTAGCTAACATCACTCAAGCCGCAGTAGTTCATCTTCCATTGGATAGATAATGATTTTCGAGGACTTCTTACGTTAACCAATGTAAATTGAAATTTGAAAGCTGAAATTCAGTGAAAGCGCCATCTATCCTATAGCTCTATTAAATTGTTTGAGTGTTGCGTCGATAGATGTCACTTAGCGATTTAAATTCAAGCTATCGTTAGTCGCACAGAATTGTTACTTGAATCAAGAAATACAGTATCACGGTAACATACATACATATACTCATATTTTTGTATTGTTCCACGAAAATACAGTTGGAACAAATTTAACGTATCACATCTCACCTCACACTGTAATGTCGATTTGCCTTAAAATATCGTCATTGAGTTATTCTTTATTTGTTTAAACAAACAAGGAATGGGATTAGATAGTTAGTTAGTTTGATGTAATTTTTTTAGAGAATAATAGACCAAAATTACTAATATAGATATCCATTTACCCCTCCAACTGAGCTTAATGGCATGTGTTAGGAGTGGGTTCACATCACAGACTTCTTAACCACTAAGCTACCGAGGCTCTTTACTATGAATTTAATTACAAAATGACTGGATGTGCATACAATTACATGCGGTTTCTCTGGGTTCCTCCCATGTATATGTTGATTATCAAGACTTTTGGTAAAATCTCTGGCAACCAATTGGGATGAAACATTCATTAAGTATGATATTTTAAATCTTAACTAGACCTTTCTAACGCAAATAACAGCATCGAAACCTTTTCAGTTGTTTTTGCATCTATAACAAACAAACATACAAGAAAGCAGAATGAAAAGTACCGTAAAACGGGGTGAATAGTGATCCAGGGGTGGATAGAAATAAAATGGTCAATGGAATATTTTAAATAATTTCTTCAACAAAATTTTATTTAAGCTCATTACCAGATATTTCATGATTCTCTTATTACAATGAACTAGTCCAAATTTTATTTCTATTCACCCTTCGATCTCTATTCACCCTGTTTTACCCGGTAGGTACCTATTATCAAAAGGTGTTGTACTATGAAAAAAATAAAAATTATACCTTCAAAGCTATCCTAAATTTGAATTATATGTAGGTATGAAAAGATTTAGAATGTAAGGTATTATAAGTAGAGGCTGAACTATTTTAAAAATATTTTTATCCTCTCCACTCTCAATTATACCTTGTAATAACTTTTGCTGAAATTGACGTGTTCATAACTCAAGTTACTGGCATGGCTAAAGAGGTGCAAAGCGCCATCTGTAGGTACCTTTTTTACTCTTTTTCATTGTTGTACATTTACCAAAAACTGCACGGAAACTACCGCAGAACTTGAAGGTCGGATCCCATCTTCGAAAAACTTCAATACTTACATTTTATATATATCTAATATTTTTTTAAATCAATAATTTTCAATACGTTTCTTTTACCGGATGCTTGATGGTAAATATTTTCTACATATTTAGAATTTTAGACTATAGTAACAACCAAAAAAAAATATTTCTGAAAGGTTTTTGAAGGCCAGCGAATATGACATTTGGAGTTAATAATAATTTTGGAACTACAAAATATAAGTTATTTCAAAACAATAAGTAAGAAACCCATTCTCAGCCGTACCAATGCGGTAAATTCTATGGTAAACATAACTTAACTAGCTAGGCTAGTTTAGGTTAAGTTAAGTTTGTTATGTTATGGGTTCTAGAATGTGGATAAACTTACGTATTTTTTTTTTTGTAAATTAATGTACATTGTCTATCTACCTATTACAATGATTAGAACAAAACAAAATAAATTATGTGGCAAATATAGGTGGTAAATACTTTGTTTCTGTGAATAATGTTTCTGTACAGTTGGAGGAATCTGCAGGTACACTAAATATAGCTTACAAATATGACTGGGTAATTTTTCCGTTTTACATACATACACCGTTCAAATAATATTCACGCTCTAGTGTGTTAGTAAAGTTAAATGTTATTTAAGGAAACTATCATTTTATTTTATATAAAACATCAACTCGTATTATGACGTAATTTGTTTTTTTCTTTGTATTTGTGAATTTTATTTATGAAATTATCATTTCATTCAGCTTTAACACAATGGATACTAAATATTACTATTTAACGGTACCTACTTACAAAAAAAAATACCCTAAATCACAATTCTTTACCAATATATGTATAGTGTACTCAGAGTAGTACCAGGTACTTTCGGTTTCGAGAACATCCTGTACATTATGATGACATTATATAACTTTCAATGTAGTCATTTCGGTAAATATTATATCAAGGAAATAACAAATCAAAATTTACGAAGGTCGTACGTATTTTATGTAAAACAAACTATTTATAACAACATTCACAAGCAAATTATTCAATTATTCGTTGTTATCTCTTCCTCGAAATCATAGGTCTAATGACCACGAAATTATCGGCGGGTGTATATTGTGTAAAAATGTGAACTGAAAGAACTCAAAGATTTCTGCATAAAAAGTCATAATTTGCGGGGTTGAAATAAAAATATGAACCCCATAGTATTGTGCCTATATAATATCCCATCCAATCTCCTGATGAACCCTAACAAAATCACGGCCTAACTAATGCTGGTCTACCAAGGATTTATTCTCGATGATCAATCAGCCTGTAAGAATTAACTAACGGTAACGCGAACACATACATACACACATAAAGTCATGCCCTCTTTTCCAGTGGCAGAATCCACTTATTCCACTTTACACATGCAGAACACACGCGTGCGTATAACTACTAGCAACTATTGAAAGTAGAGGCACTGTTATTCGGCCGGGTGATCAGCTCTTCTGTGTGAGCCATTTCACCCATATCATGATGGGGACGTAGTAAGCCTTCACGAAGAGCGAAACCTATGGTCGGGCCCTCTCCGTGAATAACGGCGCTGCCGTGAAATAAATTACTACACCACGATGGCAACTCAAAAATCGTCGATTCGACAGAAGAAACCACACCATGCCATCGGAAGGGTGTCATCAGGCGACAGATAGAAAAATATGCAGTCGATATTACAGCGAGAGGAGGAATTTCTCCTAACATAGGGAAAGATCTATATCCAGCACTACTAGTCTCGGACATCATCAATGACAATATGATCGCGAAGTAACGAATATAAAAATACGTTACTTCATAGACGTAAACTGTCAAAATTATCATCCTAAATTAGACAGAGTATAGCGTAAATACTCGTAGACTCGCCACCTACTAAAGAACCGGAAACAATAGTTAACTAAATTATGGGCGGTAATTCACCTCTACCTACCCATTCTGAGATTAACAGGCATGTATATTGATGTTAAACAAGTAGGTGCGATTAAATTGAAAGCGGTCTTATCGTTATCAGCGTTATCGTTATCATTATTACCAATACATTATGACAATTTATTTTACTACCTTAATCTATATCCCAATATGATTTTTAATGATAGGTAGTTTAAAAATGTAGCCTATTTTAATTTACTACCAAGATAAAGTACGCATTGTTGATCTATACGTACTACATATATACGGGTAATGGCTGACTGCAGATCCACTCTGACATGCTGACAACCTGTACCCTTAGCACGAAATACTATCGAATTAGTAACGTAAAGGTATCGATAGAATGGAGCATTGCGATTGGCGGGCTACACGTGCACACATGTTTACAAGATATAGACTACCAATAGCAATGCTGCGTTCTCTCGATACCTTTACATTACGAACTCGATAGTTGTTTCGTGCTAATGGCACTGATCTAACTTCGATGTCGTCAAGGCTTGTGTAAAATGTGTAAGTCAAAAAAGTCAGTACAATAACGAATTAGACTGAGTGTTAAATAATAATAATAATAATATATGTCTTTATTGTACACCAAGGATGAAATTATATAGCACATAGAGATGTTTGCACGTGGTAAATACAATTGCTACTTATCGCTCTGCGGCCATCTCTTACAGGCAACCTTAAATCCAACTGGGAAATAGCTCGAAGGATGGGGAAGAATTAAGTACTGCTTTAAGTCTATATAAAAATACCCTGCCTTTAAAGAGATCGCTTTCAGTGAGAATTGTACAATGGCTCCAATAGTTCCTGTACAATTTGAAACTAAAATTTACGAAGCAACTACACAACTACTAGTCTTAGAAGCTACTGGATAATTGATCTACTTAATAATGTAAATTAAGGCTACTACTTGCATGAATTTATTTATTTTCTTATAAAGAAACAAGACATCAATCTAGTTTAATTTACTAACGCTACCGTTTTTGTTGAAATTAGATTTAGGCTGTGAATGATTATAGACCTTAAGATGTCCAGGAACTCTTAGAATCCACAGTATATTAGAACAACTTTAACCCCCACTAAATACTTTGATGTAAATTTCTTGATGTACAATAAAGAGTTATCTAGGTATATATCTAAAAAACCGCATTGACCACATATAGTTATCACTTTTATAATGGAAAAAAGACTGATAGACACCTATCACTTATCTTATTGAACAAATAAACGAATATTAATGTTGTGTCATTATTTGTGTGACTATCAATCAATTATACTCGATAATTAATCGAGATGTATCGATGCCTGCGGTGGTGCGGCGACATTTTCAATTAAAATATTTTTAATGCAAACAAGTTCTGTGTACAGCGTTCACACTTCAGTTAATGATTTATTTCGTTTGCGTACTTTTACGAGCTTTATAGACTTTTAGCTGCAGAGTTTATTTGTTTAATTATACATAGATACCGGGCTGCGAGGGATATATTGACATGAGATCGACAACTGTTTGACTCCTCACCCAAATGTCTTTATTTCCTTTTCAGAGGAACGTTCATAAATTAGCATGTATGCCTAGCAGACTGGGCTGTTTTGGGCTCCAAAGATCTGCTTAAGTGTCCATAACAAAATTTTCTCAACATTATTCTCTGAACCTCAGTTGGGGTCGGCTTTTCAGTCTAACTGTGATGCGGCTGAACTTCGATATTTTACGTGAAGCGACTGCCATCTGACCTCCACAACTAATGGTCCAATGACCAATGGCGAAATCGAAGTTCCAAGTTAGAGTGGTTGGACTTTTGAGGGCTCCAACTACCCGTAACGACTGCCATAGATGTTTGTATGGCAAAATTTTAATCAAAATTTTCTCAACATCTAAATTTAAAACTAATTAGTCTTAATCTCTACACAAAGTTCACAAACTAAGATTATAATCACAGATTTAAGTGCCACTCATTTCTTTGCTAATAGAATCGTATGACGCAAAACTTCAGACCGTAAATGGTGCGCCAGGAATAGACGAGCGATGTTCATTACACCAAGAGAATAGATATAATTACGTCGAAATAGACGAGCTTTTAAGGTACTCACTCACTGAGAGCATTCGCCTGTAATACGTTACAGGTTACAGAATTAATCATTCACTGCTGGTGTGATCGTGGAAGAAACGAGGACACTAATGCGATGACGATGGAATCAGTTCACAAATTCGCTTAGCAAGCTATGGAGCGAGTTATGCTTGAAGTTGCTTTGAAGTATGAAATTTCCAATGAGGTCATCCGACAAAAAACTAAAGTCACCGACATAGCTAGCAGAATAAGTAAGCTAAAGTGGCAGTGCGTTGATCACATCTGGCAAAAGACCGATGGCCGTTCGAGCTAACGTGTCCTAGAGTAGAAACAGCGAAAAGGTAAACGGTGGGACATCACCCAGTCAGGTGGACTGGATGCAGAAGGCTAAGGATATAGAGCAATAGTTTATATTGGAGGAGACCTATGTCCCTGGCTGATTGATTGAGTAAGATGTATTGATCATGACAATGCGTTACAATCGAACGTTACATAAATGAGGATCGTTAGGGTGGCAGTATTGTATTGTAACGCTCATGCTCAATATCGAATTTAAATTGTTACATTACAGGTAAATGCTCGCAGTGAAAGAGCACCTTTATACATCTTAGTCCATACTCATTAAATGCGGCACGTTCGTCTGAGTTAAACCACAAACACAACTGAAACAATATTATGACTCTGTGTAATTTGTTATCATTGTTTTGTATATTACTGTAGGACAATCCTTAATCCATGATAGAGCACGGTTTTCAGATAATCGGTTTGAATATTTGCGCAAATGTTTTTAAAACATTTCTAATTGCTTTGGTTAAAAATAACCAATTTTAAAGGAAATTTGTATAAAAGAGACCGATGCGATTAAAGACTATAGTCACAAAGTACATAAATAATAGTCTAGTAGATACTGAACTTAAAAGCGCCTGTCTTCTTTCCCTCCAATTCTGAAATGAAATCTGGTATATGAGGCTCGTCAGTGATTCATCAATATATTGTGTAAGCAGGTCTAATTGTCTTAAATCTAGAAGATTTTGAAAGGGCTCCATAAACCCTCTAAATATACTTTGTATTCGTACTTCACGGATCCAAAATATATTTAGTGTTTAGAGAGCTTCCACAGTAGTCATTAAAATCCCAGGAATAAAAACCTTCTCCTGACAAAAACAAACCCAACAAAGGAATACAAAAATTAAGTAGTGAAATCAGTCCAGCTGATCACGTGTGAAACCGTGACCAGTAGAAATAGGGGTGATTCAGTTTTATTGTATAGATTACCTTTTAATCCTATATTATAAGTCTCGTAATATCATCGACACTGGATATATTATAGTGATATAAATATTTGTTCAGTCTAAACAAGTAAGTACTGAATAGGTAACCTTGAAGTTTTATTCTGTCCGATACTTTCGAAAGTCAATTAGTTTTTTACTGAACACAAAAGTTCCCCGAAACTCAGGTAGAGAGCATGATGGCATCCTTCACAATTAACTATGGGCTGGAGGCTTGAGTATCGATTATTCGACAGTTCATTGAACGCAGATCCACGAACTTTTTGTGGAACATATTTGATGGTCTCCGCACCTCGCATCGTTTCATAATGAACGGTTATTTTTGTGAGCTTTTATTCATACATTCACTGTGAGTTTTTTACATGTATTTATACTTATTGAATCATGTATTAGACATTACATTGACAGTTCAAACACTAACAACATAAAGACACAAAATCTCGTATTTAATCTCTTATTCAGTGTCATGAAATTCTCTAAAAAATTCTATTTCAATAAAGACGAAATCAAATAATTTTGTTGTACTGTGTAGGTATAGCATTCATCATAAATACCTTATTTTTTCCATGCTCGAAAAATATTGTCGAAAGATATCAAAAGAATTCTACAAAACAATGGCGGATTTCAGATCAAAGTTACACAAATGTAAATTGAATTTACGTTCGGGTTTATTGGGGTCTAATTGAATTTACTTAACAACACTCTATAAACTTTTATCCCTTTTATAAAAAAGCATCACGATAGTGATTCCATTTCTGAATATTTTAGCCGACTGCCGAAGAAAGGAGGACACTCTTTTTACGGGAAATTTGTGCACTGTTTACATTACTTCTTATGAGATGCCATTCTCTATAGGCCCCCAATCTATAACTAGACCTCGCAAGATTAATTGGTTGCCAATTAGTAATGGATAGTCTAAGGTCTGTAATCTAGAACTATACTCAATCCTGGATCTCGAGTTATAACTATTATAGATCTGAGACACTTACGGTGCGATGGGTCCACCAATTCAAGGTCGCTCAGCGTGCTATGGGAAGAGCTATGCTCGGTATATCTCTGAGGGATCGAATCCGCAACGAAGAAATTTGGCAGAGAACTAAAATTATCGACATAGCTCAACGAATTAGCAAGCTGAAGTGGCAGTGGGCTGGCCATATCTGCCGTCGGACCGATAACCGTTGGGGTAAACGGGTCCTTGAGTGGAGACCGCGAACCGGCAAACGTAGTGTGGGGCGCCCTGTGACTAGATGGAGCGACGATATCCGCAGAGTGGCTGGTGCGGAGTGGAGGAGGACAGCCGAAGACCGGGCTAAGTGGCGTGTCATGGGAGAGGCCTATGTCCAGCAGTCGACTGCCGCGGGCTGATAATGGAGATCTGAGAACAGCTTGTATTCTGACAGTTCTAATGTCATTCCGAGAGTGTTTTACGGGTGTAAAACAGATACCTTGAGTCGTAATACTTTCTCCAAAATATGCCGATAGTCTAACCGATTACGATAAATCATTAAGGTCCTTGTATTTAGATTGTGTTAACTTAGAAGCGTTGGCTACAATCAGAGACTTGGTTTATCTTACTGCGATAGTTAATTACAGGAAGCAGATCATTGCAGTCTTCATAGACTACAGGATATTGCAAAATTGGCGCTGGTTATACACTTCTAGCAACTACAGTTCGTTTATTAATATTGTCACAAGTCGGTCAATAAAAAACTAGAGTTATATCTATGGCGGGTACCTGTGAACATTGTTTTGTCCATAAAGTTGTCCTTAGTAAAATAAAGTGTGCGAGTGACATTTATAAAACCTAGGCGTGAGAAAATGACAAAGAATCAAAAAATATGGGCGGTGCCGCTGCCTGGTCCAAAATTATTATTAAAAAAAAATAACTACACCTCTGCCCAAAAATGAGGCTCACATTACTTATTGATTTAAATTTGCACTTAGTTAGTTACAGAATATACACAACAAATAAATAAAATATCATTTGCTACATGTCCTGCATTATTTATTTACTATATTCATCAGTATCATACTTTTGTGCAAAATAAACTATCGAAATATGAACGCATCATTTCAACAAGAATAATTAATATTCCGGTTGAATGTTTTAATTAGTGGCCGAGAATTTTATTTATACCGGCGATGATGCTGCTACCAGAGTACATATAGATAGATACGCATATCCGCTTGTATTGATTTTTCGCTTAAAACAGACTACTCTCGTTTGTTGCACTGATTGGATGAAAATGGAAAGATAATTTTCATTCGGTCTAATTAGTTGGTACATCAGTGTGTAATTAAAATAGGCGCATGAAATTTTAGTGTAAAGCTTTGACATAAACATCTGGCCATGTTATTGAACGACTCTTGTAAAGACTATAACATATGTACGGTCTACAAAAGATATAACTTACAACTTTATGTCAAAAGGTATATTACACTTATATCAAGGGAGGTATGATGCACTTCATTGTCCTCATCCGTCAAGCTTTTTTCTCCAACCAAGTCGGTTCTGATATTGTCATGTTATATTGACTGCACCTCGCTGAGTGTAGTCCAAAACATGTATTTTCACGCCGTGCCTCTAGGACCCAAGATTGTAGTAGGAATTGCTGGACTTAATGGTATTCAGTCTAAAATGAAAAGAATGGCTGAATTTCGGCATATATATTTGAACGATTGTTATGGCTACGATATCACGATAACGAAATTCTATAGTGAAACTATCTGTGCAATTCTATGAGCATACAGCATCGAGTACTGTGACAGTCTTGATAGAGATGTCAATGGTCGGATTGGTGACGTCACTGGAGATCAACTAATGACAGTCATCTTTATTAAGGTTGTCGCAGCCCTGTGCTCGATGATATATGCTTATAGAATTAGTAAAAATTATAAATTGTACAACAGGCTTAACGTGCTCTGAGATAAACAGAGGTGTCCTAATTTCTTAAAAATGGTACCCATCCTAAGACTAACGCGGCTACCATTACTTAACTTATTTATTTATTTATTAATAGACACACCAACAGTATATGTACATATAAATGGTTGACATCGTAGAATACAAAGTATAAGTTCTGATATGGACACCAATTCGAGGCATGTACAGTTCACACCATAGGGTAGCGTACGATTAAGTGCTTTACGTGTAAGTGGAGAATAAGTGGAAGAGTGAGTGGAACTTAGCAATAAGTTAACCTACAGTTTGAGAAGAGACCCTCTACGACTCACCGTAGGTAATGCACTTTAGGTGCATCCTTTTACCTGACATGTTGCTGCTTTTCACTTGATAAGACTGAATTTCAAAAGTCAACAAATCATTAAACCTGTTCCACAAAAAAAAAATTAAAAATCCTTTATGACGGGAATCTCCTTTTTCTGCCACTTAATGAAATCGATCGGTTGTAACAATAGGTACCTATCATCACTGCAAGAGAAGGGAAACTTGAAATTAAGCCCTGTACCAAACTGTCTGGCCCACATGGAAACGGTAGGCCTAAGGCCCACAATATTTGTCTATGTCCAGCAGTGGACTGTGATAAATTAATTGAATGAAGTGCGGTAAAAAAATACTAGTAAAAAAAATTCTTGGCAGCAATCGTGTACGTAAATCTGAATACGACTGAATTGCATGACTGTCATAATGTATTACGTGATCATGATGATGATGATGATGATGAAAAAAAAGTAGGACAGAATTTATTATTATGAAAGATGTTCCCATATTTTTTATATTAATAACCACTTACCTACCTCATTACAAACGCTTTGCCTGACAATTTCAATCAATCGCACAATTGTTACCAAGAATCTCATGACATCAATGAATTTTCATATTTATTTATTATAACCGACTTTCATTGAGGTTCTCAATTCGATTAGTATTTTTTTCCTATATGTACACCGATTACTCGGTGATCTATGGTTCGATTTACCTGATTCTTTTTAGTTCGATGCAAAATAGTAGCCATTTAGTCCCATAAAAATTTTAATATATTATTATAGTTTGGACCAGTACTTTTATTTTTTAAATGAAATATTCCGGACCATGAAGCGGAACCACCACAGGTTCTGACACATGCAGGTTGGTCTCTCCTTATTGGCTGTTAGGCGAACATATTTCGTAAAAGTCAATATACCAAAAAAAAAAAGAAAACTTCTAATTTCAAAATGCAAAATTTATACTCAACAGGGGAATCACTGTCATGATAACACAGGTACTCAAAATACTTTTTTTTTTCTCTTACAGAACCTCTTGCTTGCATTCGTGCTGACTGCAGCGGTGCTCACGTCCGGCAGCGTAGTCAAACCTCCAGGAGAGAACTTTGAACTGCTCATTCTACATAACAATGACATGCACGCGAGGTTCGAGCAAACGTCACAGCTCAGCGGTGCGTGTACCACGGCCGACAGAGAGGCTGGGAAGTGCTACGGGGGATTCCCAAGAGTTGCTCATGTGTAAGTTGCTAGTTATTTCCCCAAAAATATCCCTCATTGGATAATTGGTGCCTAGGTTTAATCTATATACATAAAAATGAATCGCGAAATATGTTGGTAAGCGCATAACTCGAAGCGCATAATTCGAGTAATTATTTTTTTTAATTGTTCCTTGAATTCTACGTAAGGTTTTTATGGAGCAGCGGGAACGGAATCAGAAGTCCACGTGAGCGGAGCCGCTGGCAACAACTTGTTTGAAATACAATATTAATGCAATCTATGTAGATGCTTTTCTTTTTTTTAATATTCAACGACGTACTCCACGTCACTATGTAGACCCAAGGTAGGCATAGTTTAACTAAGTTCTTTTATAGGTTGTTATACAGATAAAGGTATCTACTTATTTATATATTATGTAACTCATCATCATTATAATATAAACTAATTATGTAATTAAACTAAAAATAAAATGATAATTAAAACAACACTTAAATTAAAAAGCGTCGTGGAATCCTCCGCATCGCATGACTCTTGTGGTAATGTTCCCAGAAGACTGGCAGCATTGCGTGTACGTTGTACAGCAATGCTTATAAATTCTCTGTCCTAAGAAGAAGTCAGCCTTCTGGTCACGAGAAGCGTAGTTTACCTACTTTAGATTGTTTTACATAAGTACTTAGAAACAGCCGATTAATGAAAACGCATGCAAACCTTATACAAAGTTTGCACTGAGCGGGCATCGAAGCCTTCGAAACACAGGTCTTTGGATTTACTTATTTCTATAGCCCAATAAATATCGAAATACCTAGAAAATCTAAAGTTGAATCTATATAACACCACCTATATCTACGCCAACTTTCTATGAACCCTAATATTATACTTTGGCATTAGTTAAACACAATTTGAACTATAGTTGCGGTACGCTATGATTTGAATGAATTATGATTTGAAGTTTTGACACGACTGGTTTTGCTCGTTTTCTCTTTTTTGATGCGCTATATATTAGACAGCGTACTGTTACACGAATAACTAAAGAAATATATGGCAATACTGGCACAAACGAAAATAAACTTCACACACCACCAAAAGAGAAAAGGAGCAAAACCAGTCGTGTAAAATGGCCATAATCATAGCATGTCGAAACTTGATCTATTTGTTTCACAGAAATTCCAGAGATAGTCAAATGATATCTGACGTGATAAATATCAACAAAAAACGTTTACAGTGATTAACAATATAATGTTTACTTATTTTATAGATAGGTACATAAAAGTATATTTGTACAGTGGGTATTCGACAACGCCGTTATCGTATAATGTAAATTAATAATAGGAACGTGGTAATATTATTGTTACATATAATATTACTTATCTCTTATAGCAATGTTTACCAGAAAACCTAGCAAACTTCTAATTATACCAGACAAGCAATTAAAAAAAACATTCCTGTATATTCTGAATTTCGAATTTGAAACGTGATGTCATAATGAATTTTCACATCTACTTAGACAATTATTAAAGACTGGACCTACCGGGACTTGAGTACACCTATGCAATACGTAAGAACCAACAACTATGAGTATTAGCACCGATTCTTGAGACCCCAAATAATCACATAAAATATCTCTTGTCACCAAAACAGAAGACGACAACAAAAAGTGGCACTTTTTTGCTGTCCAGTAGTGATGATTTGGCACTAAAATATTACCGCCATCATTGTAATAATACTGTACGTGTTTGTAATGGTGACCCTTTTTCCTGAAACTTTGCTTTGAGCTTACCATCAGGCGAGGTGAAGTCAAATTGACGTGTCATAAATAAAATAAAAAAGCCAACCAACATTACAGCCAACAAACATTAGGTAGGGGATAAACACACGGAAAACTTAATGGCGTGTCTAACGTGGCTCTGGCAAAATGTCTTCAAAAGAAGCCACCTTAATAAGAAGTTTAAGTTGAATGGTATTTTTAGGTCCCTACGTATACCTACATAAAAATCATTAAGAATAGCAGTTGAAATTCTGACAATATGTCTACCGGTATTATCTAAACAGATATAAAGAATAATCATGTTTATAAAACATACTTAAATAAGTGTTATAATATTACTGCTCAAACTGAAGCTATAAAAGTATTCTTTATTTTGCAGATAACGATTATAGCAAAAATAATAAAATTAAATGCGAGATTGATGATTGCATTGTACCGTGGGAGCTATAAATCGTCTAACAAGACACGAATAGGTAATAAAGTCTAAAAAGTAACGTCATGAACATTAAAACAACACGTTCAATTCGTTGAAACCAAAAAAACAAATTAATTATTTTAAATATACATTATTATAAGTATTCTGAAATTTCAGATATATTTAATGACACATTTTAATATAATTTTGATACATCAACTTATCACTTCACGGTGATAGACAATTCTAAAAACAATGCAAAATAGGCAAACACCTACCACTAACTAAACTAACCTTGGATGCAACCGGGATTCTACGCTTAAACGGTGACAATACGTACACACACAAAAGATAACCAGTAATAATTAATGATTTCAGAGTAAAAGAAGCGAGAAGAGCAGCCCAAACTGGTGAAGGTCCTCCAGTATTGTACCTCAACGCCGGAGACACGTATACAGGCACAGCTTGGTTCACCATCTATAAATGGAAAATAGCCGCGGAGTTCATCAACGCACTCCAACCCGATGCTGTTGTGAGTTTACAAAAAACCTCTTTATTGAAAACTTTTTTTTGTTACTTTACGTTTTTGTCCGTCTATTCGTGTTGTGATGTTTCACTAGCCCGCTTAAATTATCTTCATTTGTACGTTTTTGAATCAACAAAATTGATAAAGGTGGTTCGTGGAGGTGATTGGCGTGTATTCTGTACTTTGAAATTAGTTTAGTGGTGCAGTAGAAGTGTATTAATTTGTAATGTAAATTGAAAGGCTCTCCGTGTAGATTTTTATAAGATCACACAACAAAAACATTTTTTTATGTTTTATACGTGTTTAGGCGTCAGTATTCTGGGTGAGAACAAGGGCCTATACTCATACACTTTATATCGCTTCATTGAACCCATTGAGCAGCAAGATCATCCACACTCCATAATAAAGTCACCAGCTGAATAACGCAGGTCTGTCGAAGTTGCCATTATCATGGCAATACCTCGTGATCGTTAATCAGAGGGACTACTATGAATTCTTAAAAAGTCAAGAATTTGAACGGTTGTTGAATACGAAATATGACAGCAGTTCAATATTTGACTAGTTTAAGATTTCATGGTAGACTTGCTGGCATGTGTTCCTAGGAGGCAATTAAGTCATTAAAAAAATCTAAAATTAGGCTTTTCTAATACAGCGTAAAAATTTATAACGAATTCAAATATTCAGTCACCTTGAACGTTTCCTTAAACACAAATAAATGTTCCTTTATCTTTAAGTACCGTGGCAATCTTTAATTATATTATACGTATTTTATCTAAATGTGATATCATAGTATTACATTCTGTAAACGTCCTAGCAAATAATAAATATGCAAACATATAGGCACAATACGAACAAATAAGCGAATAGGAATACGAAATAGGAAAATATAATCATGATTGGTTTCTCGGACTAAATAAAAGGCATTGTAAAAAGTTTTCATGACGTTGGAGCTCTCCAAAAGAAAAAGGATTTCAAGAGAAAAGTAGAAACTGAATATAACAACATAGTCACAATCAACAATGTTCAAGAGCGTAAGTATCTTCAACTAAAATATAATTTTGTAAAGATTTACTTTACTAACACTACTAATGTAACAATATTGAATTGCACCCAAAATCACTAATAAATTACGTGTATTCTAACCCAATCTAGCCTTAAATCTAGTGTATGTTTGATCGAAATTAATCATAATCATAATATATTGTTTTGTGAATCTAAAGGAGGTTTATAAAACGTATGTTAGTAGTTGTAAACCTCTTAAAGCAGTCTATGGATTGACTAACAAATTTGACAGCATATTTAATTTTTATTAGAGAGTGTTTGTACTTACTTTATATCCCGGAGTAGATTTATGGACTCAATTTATTTCTTTTTTTCAACACAAAAGAAAAAAATCTTATCTAACTGATAATGTTTGAAATACGAATCTTAAATGTCAATCAATAGATTAAACATCGATTACAAACGTCATAATATTGTAACTCCGAAGATAATGTACAGATGTAGAATGGTATTAATTTCAGCTTATGACTATTACGTGTATCTATCCTGGTGTTGGTACTGATGGTGGTGATGGGAATAACATAAATAAGCTTTGCTTCCTTGTCAACTATCTTTGTTGTGTGTTAACGGAACTCGAAAATTAAAAGCTTTCCACACGAGTCATCACGTAATTATAATTTTCCAATATGAGCAAGAGAATAGGCAATCTCTTTATATTCCTATGTTTGAAATATAAAGAGATTAATTGCATTTTCCAACAAAATAATTTTAAAGACAGTACCGAAACTTGCTTTAATAACTATATTTGATAAGTCTTTAGTAAGGGAATTTTAATTTTTAAAACTTACGATATATTAATAATAGGAAGTCTTTTTAATCTATATGATCTGAGCTTTACACCTACTATCACCTAAAACCATTTTACTTAGATTTGATATTTAATTAATTTATCTTTTCTTTTCAGTCTCTTGGTAATAACGAGGTCAAGCAAAATGGAAAGAAGATCACGTCATTAATAGATAACATTAACACTCCCATTGTAGCCACTAACGTGATAATAAAATCGACAGAAAACACTGCGAATTTGCAAAAGTCAATCATTTTCAACATTAACGATGTTAAAGTCGGAGTAGTGGGTTACTTAACACCTGAAAGTGACATGCTAGATAGCATAGGAAACGTAGAGTACATTGATGAAATCTTAGCCCTTACGGAAGAAGTAGCAAAACTGCAAGCTCTAAATGTCAATATCATAATTGCCTTAGGACATTCCACTTTCATCAAAGATAAAGAAATAGCCAAAGAAGTGCCCGGTCTCGACATGGTTATAGCTGGTAATAAGAATACATTCTATTGGAATGGTAGCACAGTTCCTACTACACAAGACGCTTTATTTGTAGTACAGGAATCTGGAAGAACTGTACCAATAATATTTTCAACAGCATACGATAAATATCTCGGCAGTGTTAAAGTTACTTTTGATACTAACGGGGAAATTATCGATTATATAAATAATCGAATTCTTCTCGATTCGTCTATTTCTCTAGATTTGCCATCTCTTGATGTCATCAAAAAATATGAAACTGAATTCGCTTCAAGATCTCAGGATGTGCTTGGAAATACCGCTGTTTTACTCGATGCTGAATCATGTTTACTAGAAGAATGTAATTTTGGCAATTTAGTCACTGATGCAATTAATTACTTTTACTCTATAAATTATAACGGAGATTCATGGACAGACGCTCCTATCACTATAATTCATAGTGGGGCTTTTGGAAAATCAATTGCGCCAGCTGATCGCCCGGCTGCTGTTACACAGGGCGATATATTAACAGCTCTGCCTTTAGAAAGTAACTTGGTAACTGTCACCATGAAAGGGGAAGTCCTGAAGGAAGTTTTAGAACACTCTGTCTCTGATTACAACCGACAGACACCCAGCGGACGATATTTGCAATTTTCTGGTATCCGCGCTGAATTTGATTATGACGAGGCTCCTGGGTCAAAATTGATAAGCGCAGTAGTCAGGTGTTCGAATTGTGCCATACCAGATTATTCTATCATAGATGATGCTGCGGACTACAAAGTTCTGATGCCATTAGCATTGTCAAACGGTGAATATGGATACCAAATGCTTGTTGGACTGCCAAGGATGAACCTTTGGATGGATGAAGTTACTTGTGCATCTGAATATATCAAGATGAAGAGTCCTGTGTACCCAGAAGTCGCTGGACGTATTGTTGGAAGAGGATCTGGTACAACCATAGCCATAAACTCTTCTTTGCTTCTTTTTACTATTGTATCAGTTTTCTTTAATATGAACAATTAATTTTAGTGATTATGATAACAGATAATAAATAATAACTTTATTTTTTATAGATGTGAATTTCATTATTTTCATGAAGGACCGAATATAAATATTATGATGATTATTTCATAAGGTGTAATCGTCATTGTTAAATTGCATATTTTTGCCATAATTGGTAAGCTACTTACTTACGAGTTCCTCTTTGAGTCCTAGATTCTGGTCGACTTTTATACCTGCCTCGAATTCATTCAACGCTAGTCTGTGACATAGCGCTAGATACAAAGAAATGCTATCTACTTTACCTTGTACGAACCAAATACCTAAACTATAGTAGTGCTGTATACTGTCACATAATGTTTCCATTTTTAGATGTATATTATCATACGTTAAATGGGACAGGTAGCATTGAGCTTAATATTCTTTATCTATGTTATACGTTATATCGAAGCACTTTGGCTTAAATGTCAAAAAATTCTATCGAAATTCTTAAACATCAAAGAACAGCCTAAGAAAATTAATAAATCGGTTGCCAGCTTCTTGTTCAGTCATCATTCATTATATGTAGTAAATTGCATTTGCAATTTATGTAGCTGTACTTTATGTACAATAAAAGCGCTCCCTAAATGTAAAAAAATAACGTGTAGTTTAGATGTCCAAAATCAAGATAACATTGGTAGTGTCGTTCCTAGAGGAAGAATCAGCTCAATCCAATTTAATCCCTGTTAGATGTGCATTTACTGCTAAGTCAACTTCTTAGATACTGTTTCAACTTTTACCGTCTTCTAAGCAATTGGTTCCTTGGTGTGAAGTTCTTTAGTGAGTTTGGATATCATAGTGAGCTAAAAGATAACAAAATTGGAGCACAGTGAGTTTGCCACTGCGGGACACGGGCTAATTATGCCTCGCAAATAGTACTTAGTCTTGTTATTCAGCCCAATGGGGCTGAAGGACATGAAAATCATGTTGTCATTATTTTGACAATGAAAATTATTATATTTAGACCAAGATAAGTCTTGATGATTCCAGCAATCAATAATCAAACATAATGTTGCATTTTGCGCGGTTCGTAGGGAACTACCCTCTACAGACTCTCAAAAGGGTAGGACGAAGTCCCAGGTTTGATATTCACTAATACTTACGAAAAAATAAGTATATAAAGGTATTAGTGGGCATAATATAAAAGCTATAATGTTATTTATAATATGTATAAAAAAGCGAAATTAGTAAAGGTTATTTCAGCCTACTCGTACTTTTACCAGAACATATCGTAACTTATGTGTTTCCACTTTCAGCGGCTCTTGTTATACTTTAAAGTGTAGTCCTATATATGACGCAAGATTTTTGCATCAGAGCTTACCCGTCTGAGCATTTAATAAGGTTGTAATAGTCAATAAGAATATACTCATATGAAACGATCAAGTCTTCTTAAAAACAGTAAGAAAACAACAGGACTGTAAGTACTTTACAAAGCATGATCACCCCCCATTTTATAATTATTACAGATCAAAAATTTGCATAGTCTCTGATATATAGGAATAAATTAAATAGTATGCATATAAGTCTTGGAAGGTTTGTAATCATGGGAGGTGTGAATCTGAGGATGAGTGGTTTCTTTCTTAATTATAATGATAGCAGATATTCACCTTGTAGGCCGTTTATATAAGTATATTGTATATTTTGGCTGAGTACCACGAACTTTAATCTTTATTAATGCAATTATAAACTGAGGACGATCATACATTGTTGTAAATTCCTGTCCATATTTTTTGTTTCAGTCCCTTGGTAACCACGAGTTCGATAACGGCGTTTCTGGACTAACACCATTTATAAAGAACTTGAAATGTCCCGTCTTAGCCGCTAATCTAGATCTATCCAAAGTGCCCGAGTTAAAAGCAGAACATAACTTAGTAAACTCAGTTGTATTTGACATAAATGGCACCAAAATCGGTGTGGTTGGATACCTAACACCGGAAACCAAAACGGCCACTATAAAAAATGACGTTGAGTATTTTGACGAAGTATCTGCAATTACCGATGAAATAGAAAAATTAAAAGATCAAGGTGTTAAAATATTCATTGGTCTTGGACATTCTGGTTTCTCTAAAGATTTAGAAATCGCAAAGAAAGTAAAAGATGTCGATTTGGTGATAGGAGGGCATACGAATACGTTTTTGTTTAATGGTACTAGTCCTGACGTTGAGGAATCTCAAGGTTCGTATCCACTAATGGTTGAACAAAAGCGTGGCAGATTAGTTCCTGTGCTACATGCGTACGCACATACAAAATATATGGGCAAGATACATATAGTATTCGATTCTAATGGTGAAGTTGTACGCACTGATGGAAACCCTATTCTCTTAGATCATTCAATTCCCCAAGATACCGATGTACTGAAAATTGTGAATGAATATCGGGAAAATGTACTGAAAGTAACTGAGCGTGTCATTGGCACCACTTCCGTGAATTTAGATGGACAATCGTGCCGTTTAAGAGAATGCAATATGGGTAATATAATAACTGATGGAATAATCCAAAAATATGCGGCAAAATATAAAGGGACAGGTTGGACCGATTCTCCCATTGCTGTAATGAATAGTGGAGCTATACGAATTGCAGTAGCAGTTATGAGCACAAATTTACCAGCTAACATAACACAAGGAGATCTCATGACAATAATGCCTTTCGATGGAAACATAATGAGAGTGACATTAAATGGTAGTAATGTAAAGAAGATGTTGGAAAATTCTGTATCGAATTACAATATTTTAAATGCCCCAGGAGCTTTTCTTCAAATGTCAGGAATAAAGGTAGAATACGACCTAGAAAAACCACCAGGAAAAAGAGTCAAAAAAGTAGTGTTACGATGTAGTGAATGCTTGAAACCTGAATATTTAGATGTAAATGATGCAAAAATGTACACAATACTGGTTCCACTATTTTTAGCAAGTGGAGGTGACGGCTACACTGTTTTTGACGAAACCAATTTAACTGCAGTAGGTTTTAATGCAATAGAGTCCACGGCAGAATACATTTTTCAACACAGTCCTATAAGTTCCGCAGTAGATGGACGGATTACACTCAACAATGTAAATAAGACAAAAGTCAATTGAGAGAGTTAAATGAGAAAATACTTTTTGAAGTTAAAGTGTTATGAAATACAGGATTCACACTGATGATCAAAATAATTACAGAAAAATATGAGCATTCAGAACAGTTTCATAATTTAGATTTTAGTTGTGTTATAAAGAATACGAGATAATACTACTCATTGTTATCAGTAATGTACTTACCTTCTTACGTAATGTACTATTGATATCGTGATAAACAAACTCGGTAGGAGTTTGTTTATGTTCGAGACTGAAATATTTTTACGTCCTTATTTACTTCTTAGCCTAACTGGACTAATAGTATTAGTAATATACCCACTCACTATCATAATTATAACACATGAATTTGTCTCTTCAAAGTATTGAATATAACAGTGAGCAAAAAGTAAATAGAGTAAAAAAAGTAATAAAGCAGGGCCGCTTTATTACTTTTTTTACCAAAAACAATGTTTAATCGCTTTTTCACAATATAATGGGACTCTAAATGAGATAAATCCAGATATACTATATCTATAATGTTATATATTATGCTGTAAGCTGATACAGTGTTGAATACTCTTGGTTGTGGTATATATGGTGCTCTCTATCTAGTATTATTTTAATATATAGATCCTAGTTTTTAAGTATATATACACTTTCCTTAATAAACTTTATATAATGCAATTAGTATTTCACTTATCTATTCGCTCCTACCTAAATATATGCACAAAATAAAACAGGTTTTGCGTTTTGTTTGTGTACTATCTGACATTTCTACCTCTAAAACAATCTTGCGAACATAATAAACCTAGAAACATCGAATGGAAACATTTAAATAAAAACAATGTACCTAACTCTATCTTGAGGACAATTATTATAAATAGCATAACAAGTAAACCAAGAGTTATATAGAAACGTCCATTTTCAAAAATGAAATATCAGATTGCATGTGAAATCCATGGGACCAAGATTACCCCGAACGTAGTGCCTATTCACTAACTACTACAAATAAATTATGTATTTTATATGTACTTCACTACTAATAGGTGCTGAACCGAACTACTTACCTAATTAAGTTTGAATATCAAATTAAGTACCTATTTACAAACACATAAAATTCACAGAAATTATTAAGTAAGTAAGAGGGCAATTTGGTTTTGATTGTGGAATGTGCATGAAATATACTCGTCGCTTACAATGAAACATAGTCTTCTATAAGTAATTGTATGGTTACACCTATAATCGTCTAACACTACTTAAGACGACTTGGCACTACCATAATTTATTTATCTAAATAACGTAGTCGGCATTAGCATGCATACATTATGTACTAACATTCACGTTATGTATTGTTATGGTGTAGGTACTAATACTTTTGTTGAATGTCATTAAATATAATTTTAAAATTACTCATATATAATATGATACTTCAAGTACTTACATAGTAACTCTTTGCATGATTGTAAATGCTTTTAACAATAAAATATTATAAATTACATATAAATTCATTTTTGTTGCAGTCCTTGGGAAATCACGAACTTGACAACGGCGTATCTGGACTTACCCCGTTTATAGAGGCTCTAACATGCCCAGTTTTAGCTGCAAACCTGAACCTCGCATTAGTACCAGAGTTACTGGTCGAACGTAACCTGATGGATTCTGTGGTATTCGACATTAATGGCACACGAGTTGGTGTTATAGGATACCTCACACCAGATACTCAATTCCTAGCCATAAAAAATGATGTTAAATACATTGAAGAAGTGAAGGCAGTTAAGAAAGAAGCAGCTAAACTTAAAAAGCAAGGAGTCAACATACTCATAGCTCTTGGCCATTCTGGCTTTACCAAAGATTTAGAAATAGCTAAAGAAGTGGATGACATCGATTTAGTTATAGGTGGGCATACTAATACATTTTTATGGAATGGTACTAGTCCCGATGTAGAAAAACCTGAAGGACCTTATCCAACTATAGTCAAACAAAAATCTGGTAGATTAGTGCCTGCGGTACAAGCCTATGCATACACTAAATATCTTGGAAAACTGCATCTTGTCTTTGATTCAGAAGGTGAAATCGTTAACGCAAATGGAAACCCTATTCTTTTAGACAATACAGTACCCCAAGATCTAGATGTGTTAGAAATAGTGAATCGTTACCGTTTAGATATGAGAAATATAACAGAAAGCATTTCTGGGAGCACACCAGTCATATTGGATGGCACATCTTGTCGTTTGAGAGAATGTAATATGGGGAACTTGATAACTGATGCGATGGTAGAAAAATATGCTAAAGATTACAAAGGAAAGGGTTGGACTGACGCTCCAATTGCTGTTATTCAAGGTGGTGGCATAAGAGCGTCAATAGCTCCTATTGTTTTACCTGCAAATATCACAAAAGGAGATCTCTTACGAGTAATGCCCTTTGATGGTAACCTAGTGAAACTAAGTATTAGCGGCCGTGATGTTTTGACGATGTTAGAACATGCTGTAGCATTATACAACCCTAAACGTCCCCCAGGGCCATTTCTGCAAATGTCAGGAATGAAAGTTGAATATGATTTCAGAAAATCCCCAGGTTTCAGAGTTCTTAAAGTTTTCATGCGTTGTGGTGAATGTCTTAATCCTAAATTTTCGATTTTAAATGTAACAGCAATGTATAACATTTTAATGCCAGCATTTTTGTCTATGGGAGGTGATGGTTATGTCATATTCGAGGGTATGCCCTCAAAGGCACTGCCTTACGACGAACTAGAATCTACAATAGAATACATAGGAGTCCGTAGTACTGTATACCCCTCTGTTGAAGAACGAATCGTTCTCACCCATTTTGAACAGTTGCAAGTTAACGCTGGATTTTATCCAAAATTGTGTCTTCCTGTATTCATAATATTTATTTGCTCTTTGTTATTATAAATTCTATTTTATTTAGCTTAGTAAACAATATCGTTAACAAAATTCAAGCCTAAGTTTTCTCGAATATCATAAAACAGTATTCATCACTATGCGCAGTTTTACTAGTAATAAAACATAGCCAAAAAATTACTCAAACTCGTATTATAGCCATATTATAGCCAAACATTTATTGCCCTAGACATTACATTCATTACAATAATGTATATTGTATGTTTATTGTAGACCTTTATAATTTTTATAACGGTACCTAGTTAAGTATACTTATCATAACTGTTGGTGCAAAATAATAACTATCTGCATAAGTACCCACATACCTTTGGTTCGATTATTTTTTAATATTCTGCCGTTTATATAAACTGTACCACCTAATTAGTAGTAAGGCAAAATAGTGTTGTCCTAAAATTATGGACCTTAATTTGACCGTCTTATAGACGAACAAAGCAGAGAAACACAGGCTGTTCAACTCTGTTGTGTGTTGAAAGAGGTTATTAAGTATATAGCTTAGTATTTTTCGAAAATTATTGTAGGTAGTATAAAATACTACGTAGTCATGAATGATTTATTATTGTTAACAATTTGCCAACAGAAACTAATTAGCACGTAGGTATCTCACTTTATATTAAGCATGTAAATAAAAAGGGCAAACATAATTTGTATTTTATCTATTATGTGACTAGGTATAATTTAATTTATCCCAAAGTTAATCACAAATAATCATGTTCCTAAGTTAATGATATTTAATAAATATCATTATTTATTTTTAGTATATTTAGTATATTTAGTATATTTAGTATATTATTTAGTATTGATACGTGCGTTTTTATTCCGTGTTATATTAGGTATAGTACAATACATTATATATTTGAGCGGAGAATCATGTTATTTAAGATAATTATGTACAACTACATCTTCTTTAGTAACAAGGTTGTGAATGATACTAGTTTTAATATTTTTTATTAATTATGAATTATTTACCATTATTTGAGATCATGTTTAAAGTATATTGAATAAGATAGACATATGTGATTTTACTTCTTGTCTGACTTATTCCTAAGTTATTAATTAAATTGTTATGCTCAGTTATGTTTTATTTGAACTTGAACTTCTTCCTTAAATTCCTATTTACACTTTCTTTTTTCCTACTAGTTTTTGAACTAATATTTTAACAATCAAACCTTATCTTACATCTGTACTCACTTTTTTTAACGGTAGTGGGCCTACTTTTCTCAGCGCAAATGGTTTGACCTTGTTTTTATCGTGCGAATAACCCTTAACATGGAAACGTTATGTCGGACTTAAACCGACTGAAACGCTCGCCGTCTTTGATTCTAGTTAAAAAGTGAAGGGGTAACTCTCATTTAACATGGAGTTTAAGTACTAGTGTATTATATTCTATCCTTCGTGAGTGTATTGCATGTCGAATAATCTGTGAAATTACCGAAAACAAAATAATTTATTCTTGACCTCCAAGCGTCCATAGTCCACGTAACTCTTCCTTTACCATAAAATAGGATGTATACTGGTTTGTTACTCTAGCGATCTGAAAAAAATACTTTCCATTCACTAACACAAGTAACTACGCCCTTGCAAGTGACTAAACAGCTTCATTTGGGTCTCTACCAGAAAAGGGTATGCCAAGATGACCATTTATATTTAATATATAATTTTGCCGATCAGAGATCACATTTGAGGTTTTATTTTTCAGTGTCTCGGCAACCATGAATTTGATGAAGCTGTGGATGGCGTCGTGCCCTTCATTAGAAATATCAGTTCGCCAGTGTTAGCAGCCAACCTCCTTTTGGATAAAGTACCGTCACTACAGAACGAGAAAAACCTATACAAATCCATAATATTAAAGAAAAATAATGTTAAAATAGGTATCATTGGATATTTAACCCCAGAAACCAAATACCTAGCTCCAGTGAATGACGTTGAATATGAAGATGAGGTTGTAGCTATAAGAAGAGAAGTTAAAAAATTGAAAAAGGAAAACGTAAACATTCTAATAGCCTTAGGTCATTCAGGTTTTGTTAAAGATACGATTATTGCCAGAGAAGTGGAAGATTTAGATTTAGTCATAGGTGGGCACTCAAATACCTTCCTTTGGAATAGCAACAATACTTCAGAAAAACCTGAAATACCTGAAGGTCCGTATCCTAAAGAAATTCAGCAACCAAATGGCAGAATAGTGAGAGTTGTTCAAGCTTATGCTTATACTAAATACATGGGCAAATTGCATTTAATTTTCGACTCTGAAGGAGAAATCATAGAGTGTGATGGTAATCCTATATTACTGGATCAACAAATACCAAGAGATCCAGAACTGTTGCAAACAATAAATAAATACCGTGACGACATCGATCGGATAAACAATGAAGTTGTTGGACAATCTTCTGTCTACTTAGATGGATTATGCCGACTTAGGGAATGTAACATGGGTGATTTGATCACAGATGCTATAATGAACTACACTAGAGAAAATTTCCACAATCAATACCAAGATGTAACTATAGCATTGATACAAGGAGGACGTATACGTACGTCAATAGTCCATTCTGGAATGCCTTTTGTAATGACAAGAGGCGACTGGATTAACGTATTACCATTTTCTGATACATTATGTATAGTCACAATGACTGGTACCATACTAAAACAAAGCTTGGAACATTCCGTATCAACTTGGAGAACCGTCGATAGTACAGGTCAATTTCAACAATTGTCAGGTATGGAAGTAGCCTATGACTTATCACGACCTGTTGGGTCAAGAGTTGTTAATGCCAAAGCTGTTTGTACAAATTGTAATAATGATACAAAACTAGATGTAAAAGAGAGTTATGAATACAAAATGTTGATGCCTTCATTCATAGCAGATGGTGGAGATGGTTATGCCATGTTTAAAGATCTTCCTAGAGAAACACTTGCTTTTAATGAATTGGACTCTGTATTGCACTATGTCAAAAAATACAGTCCCATAGAGCCACTGCTCGATGGTCGCATCAAAATATTAAATGAAGACAAAGTTAATGATAGTGAAAGTTTCAAACCATCGAGAGGTATCGTCATACAGACCAATCTTAAGATTTTATTCAGTGTAATACTTTTACCTTGGTGCAAGTTCCTATTTATTTAGAGGTTTATTAAGTCATTAAGAAATCTTAATTAGATATTAAGATTTGAACCAATAGATGTAAATATCATGACAGTATTTGTAAACCACGGGATAGCAATATTTGTAATTGTCGTACATATACCATTATATTAAGTAAGAGTAGATTATCGAAATTTATTTATTGAAACTAGAAGTAGTAGATAGTAAATTTTACAACGTATCTTGTCCCGGTGTTGCAACAACAAACAGTGTTAGAGATAATGAATTTCTCATTCAGTTATAATCTTTTCTTTCTTTTTTGATCTTAATTTTTTATTTGTACTCGCTAAGTATTTTTAGACAGCAAATTGATATGGTTTATAAGTTACTTATAATAGAATTGTAAAAAAGCATTTATAAGATCTGAATAAGATAGAAGAATTATTGTGAGGTGTGATTTTGTCAAAAATTCTTTAGTAATTTTTCCTAGTTGTCACTCAGTTTTATAGTATTAATACTATTCAATTATAGATAAACATTATTAAACACATTAAGGTGCGTCCAGATTTGTGACATAAACAGCGGACCGGACAGCGTGACATAAAAACATGACGTTGAAAGTGGACGTAACAACTTGTGGCATATGGACACACAAACTAGAGTTGTGCTGACATGGCCAGTCGATCGTTGGTTTCATTTAAACTCAGCTATCATGCAGCTAAATACGCAACAGACACGCACTTCTGGCACGGTCACGGCAAAATGTTACGTAAATATAGACGCAGTATAACGTATTGTTATAGAATAAGATTGGGCGAACCCCTGATATTAAAATTGAACACTGAAAAGCATTTAAACAGTATAAGTTACACGAAGGTTTATCATGACGGGCGTACCATACACTTCATTCCTCTTTCTCAGCCGAAAAAACTAAAGTTTAGCACGTCATGATAGATTCACTGACTTTTTGTACTTAACTTTTTTTAAATATGTTGTATTATCATTTATATAAATATCGTAAAAACATTTTGTACTTACTTAAAAGTTACTTTCAAGTATTACAAGGATACATAATATACGTAAACTATATCGTTATTGTGTACTTCAGATTTTTCAAATGTATTTTATATCGCGATATGTAACTTGAAACACAGGGGAGATTCGTTATACCTCTCAAAGTTACATAATATCTTACTGAATACTCTGAAAGATTATACCATAAATACATTAATTCCCAGTGTACAGAGTTATTGCCTTTTCTTGAGATTTGATCCAAAACCCTAGTGAGAGAGACTGAAATGTTCTAAACTAGCTACTAGAATGAGTAAATAGAACTGAAAATTTAGGAGAATCTAGTTAAAGATGATTCTGATATTTCTTATTAGTTTAACCGAACCGCACAATATATCCGTAATTTATGCAAAATGAGTGATTAATTTATTTGAAATTTGATTATATTTTTAGAAGTTCATTTCATCATTTATACCTTCATGTATGTCATTCATTATCACATACATTTACATACTTTTTGATGAAAGTCAAGTTGGCGGGTGTATCATTGCGAATCATGTTGTAGGTACCTCTTACCAAAAAAATTTACCTAAAATGTACTAAATTGTACCTAGGTCTAAAAAATTTGTACCCAATTCAGAACGAAATTATTTCGAAATTAAAATTCACCCGCCATATTGACATCAATATGGTCGGTGTCAATTATTTAGAAAAACTAGCTAACCCGTTTATCCTACATTTTTATTCTTGCGAAACTTTGGTCATTGCATGATGTTATATAAGTACAATAAATCGCCCTCTTGTATCACTGTATCTATAAAACACCGCATCGAAATCCGTTGCGTAGTTTTAAAGGGACAGACAGACGAACACACAACGAGAAGCGACTTTGTTTTATAATTTATATGATGTTGATGAGTGCTTTATGGTTTCATCTATACTAATATTATAAAGCTGAAGAGTTTGTTTGTTTGTTTGTTTGAACGCGCTAATCTCAGGGATTACTGGTTGGAATTGGAAAATTCTTTTAGTGTTGGATAGTCCATTTCTTGAGGAAGGCTATAGGCTATATAACATCACGCCACGACCAACAGGTGCTGAGCAGCGAGGGTGAAACCGCGGGGAACAGCTAGTCAATTATAAAAACTTGTGTATAGAGGGCATTACTACTGGTCTTCGCAATTTAAAATTACAAACACCGTACAAATAGTTTAGTGAACTTGTTATTTGATAACTCATAGTTATAGTATGTAAAATCGTTTAACATGAATGCGCTCAAATGCAAAAAATAGTTATGTACCAACAGTATCCGGTTTTTGAATAGGCACGTTGAGAAGAAAATTAGAGTAGTTTAAACCATAGTTATAGTTCAATATTCTACAAACGCAAACAATTTTAAGTGCTCTAAAAAGTTCCAAATTGTCAGTCTGATGTGCGGTGATGCGAATGCGCCCTACACACCCGTTGTTACTGACGTGCCCATCAAAAGCCGGGTATCAATTTTACGAGGACAGGCTTTTTTAAAGACCTGCCTTTTAGTTAATATGTGGATATTGAAATGGTTTTTTAATGTGTTCATTCTTCGACCAGTGTTATTATATTATGTACCTAAATACCTACATCACTGGTTTCCTTAAAATGCAGGTTATTTAAATAATTTATAAAAGTTTTACCATGTTTTCTAGTTTTAATCCTTATTCAGTATTTTCATTTCCTGTCTGCTTCATCTGTCTTTTGATAGTTATGTACATTGTAATAGTTAAAATTATTGTATGATTAGATATTGTTTTTTATTTATTTTTTGTTTTAAATAAGTTTTATTACTTTTCGTCGAGTATCAAATGACATCGATACCTACTCAAAAGAAACTACCAACTAATCTGAATAAATAAGCCAGTAATATACCTGTTTTTTGTTGTACCCCTCAGGCTTCACCTGAATTCGGTTGAACAGGTAAGTGCAGAATGTGATCCTTTTAGAGAGACACGCGAGGAAGCACGACGAACCACCAAATTGAACCTGCCAAACTGAGCTACGGCAACTTAACTGCGTCCTTGTCTTTAAGAGGATAGAGATCAATTTGGAATATATTACCTGATACGTTTTCTAAGGCATGGGAAAAAGGCTAATTTAATGCATACTCGCTCTCTCTCCCTATCTTCTGTCTCTCTTTTCTCCCTCTCTTTGCTAACCATAGTCTGCTCCAGGACATATAGAGTGTTTATTTACTCCAGCTACCCAACTAGTGGTTGAAGATAGAACACCTCTCTCGGACTATACAGGACAACAAAGCAAGGCATACCCTTGAGTTTGTATCAGCCTCAAGAAGAGCCTTCCTTGGCGCCTCTCCCTTACTTCTTTTATCTCTTTAGGTAATGGATGCCATGCCCACAAAAAACAAAATGTGAACCAATCCATACAAACTGTTTTCGCACATAAAATGTACGCAGGTGCCAGTCAATGTAACTATGGACTAACAAAAATCGTTATCACACAGCACATAAGCCCAGTACCTATATAGATACATACGTGTACGAATACATTGGACAATAATGCCCGCGCCAATCAATAAAACTGCAATGGAGCGCCGCGCCGTACAAAATTTGTCCGAACAAAGTAATCACGGTTATTGAATACTGCTCTATAAAACTCTATAGGTACATGTATGTACCTATCTAGTGCCTACGGTATTGCACGCAGGCAGTTTTAGAGAAGAGAATTTACATGTGCGCGGAATTCACTCTTTGAGTTTCCAATATCTACGAGTACATGCACCTGTTTACACATTCATCTTTATCCTTACAACGAGTCCTCAGTTGTGTATAAAGTTTGTACTACGGGACCCAAAATCCACTTTTCGTTTTTGTTTGGTATATCTTCTTTTCTGGAAGCAACTGCCGTCTGATCTAAGAAAGGAAAGACTGCATTAGAGTCTGGTTCGTTGTTTAGTAGATGCACCTACTTACACATAATTAGCAGGTACAAACCTTACCTATTTTCTCATACATAATTCTCCAAAACCTCTCCTTGCCTGCGTTCGAGATTAGAATGAATCCAATTACTTATCACATTACATTGTTTGTTACAGTCTCTCGGGAATCACGAGTTCGACAATGGAGTCATCGGGCTAGTACCCTTCATTAAAAGCCTATCATTTCCAGTTTTAACCTCTAATCTTGTATTGAATAAAGCGCCAGAGCTAGCCAAGCTGACTAATCTTATGAAATCAGTTGTACTTGAAGTCGCTGGAAAGAAAATTGGTGTAGTGGGCTACTTAACACCTGAAACAAAGGCAATAGCTGTGCCAAATGATGTCGAATATATTGATGAAATCGAAGCCATAAGAAAAGAAGTAAACAGGTTAACAGATGAAGGTATAAAAATTATTTTTGCTCTAGGACATTCTGGTTACCATAAGGATTTGGAAATAGCCAAAAAAGTGGAAGGTGTTGATTTAGTTATTGGTGGGCATTCACATACTTTTCTGTGGAATGGAACTAAACCGGATTCAGAAAATCCACAAGGCCCTTATCCTACGTACGCTGTACAAACCTCCGGTAAAAGTGTTCCGGTTGTTCAAGCATATGCTTTCACCAAATATCTTGGAAAACTTCACCTATTATTTGATTCTGATGGTGAACTAATCAGTCTTGATGGAACTCCTATTTTGTTAGATAACACAATACCACAAGATCCAGATGTCTTAGAAATGACCAATAAATATAAACAAGATTTACTTAATATAACTGAAGAAGTTATAGGATATACATCCGTTGTTTTAGATAGTACAAATTGTGTATTTAAGGAATGTAATCTTGGTAACTTAATCACTGATGCTATGGTATACCGATACGCCACAAACTACACAGGCGAACATTGGACAGATGCGCCGATTGCTATTATTCAATCAGGCGGTATAAGAGCATCACTGGCACATGCTAGAAAACCTGTTAATATAACTAAAGGTGAATTACTCACAATACTACCTTTCGGTGGAACGCTAGTCACTGTAGCAATGAACGGCTCGGTCCTTACAGAAATGATTGAATACTCTATTAATAACTTTAATACTGTAGATATGGCTGGACCATTTTTACAGTTTTCAGGTCTAAAAGTTACATATAATATCGATAAGCCCAAGGGGTCTAGGTTGGTGAAAGTGGAAGCCAGATGTTGGACATGTGACGTTCCGAGTTATTCCAAGGTTATTGACAAAGAAATTTATAAAGTTCTAATGCCTAGTTTTGTAGCTATGGGAGGCGACGGATTTAAGATGTTCAAAGGTTTACCGATGGACACCTTAGATTATAATGAGTTTGTAAGTACTCAGTACTATATTACGACGCATAGTCCAATTTATCCTGAAATTGAAGGAAGAATTACACTTCTTTCAAATGATACTTATCAAATAAATACTAATAATTCCGCATCTGCAAAATGGTCGTCGTCATTACCTGTTTTAATAGTTTTATTTAATTTGTTGTACTTGGTTTACAACTTTTTTTACTAACTTATACAAACTTAATTTAAGTTTCTAAGATACCTCATTAAAATATTTTGTAGATATATACTTAGGTATTCTCTTATTTTACCCTTACTTATCCCTGAAAAATTACCTTTAGCTCACCATCATAGACTGGGAACGTAGTAAGCCTTCCCGAAGAGCGAAATGTATGCTCGTCATCTCCGTGAGTAGCGTCGATGCTGTGAAACAAATTACTACAACACGATGGCAACTCTAAAATGCCGTCGATTCGACAGAAGATAGACTGGGGTAGATAGTTAGAAACTTATGCGTTTGAAATGCGATGGACTTGAACTTGCGATCATGGCACTTGTTTCATTTTAGTTGGAGTACCAGAACTCTAAATACGAGATAACATCGAAGTAGGCATTACATGGCGAAAATCCATTATTAGAAAAGTATATTTTGAGTTAGGGTTACACATATCTGACATATCATTCACCCACGGTTTAGTAATCCCAATGATAGCAGTAGTAAAATATTACTAACTAGCTGACACGCGCAACTCCGTCTGCGTCACCACGTTTTTGCAAAATTTTTCACTTCTGCTCCGCACTAGTTGGTTGTAGCATGTTTTATACATGTAAACCTTCCTCTTCAATCACTCTATCTATTAAAAAAACCGCACGTTACGTAGTTTTGAAGATTCAAACATTAAAGGGACATAAGGATATGTGGACGGAGAACGGGACTGTGTTTTATACTATGTGTCATAGAAAGGAATGCCACACCTCAGTAAAACCACATCTTAGCCGAGATGAAAATGCATATGTGCAGTATTCCGCAAGTGTGAAGCACATCTATGCTGTCGTTGGGATTTTTAAACCATGAGTGGTGGGTACCAAATAATATTTTTTTCTAAAAAACACGAGCTTTGGGTCAGACTAGGATTGGCGCTTATATGAAGACGGATTGAGGAGGGATTCCTGTCTCGCTGATATCAAATAAACACAATATTTTATAATTTTTATCACACACATTTATTAGATGAAAGTAACACACATTTTATGAGTTGCAGTTCCTACAACATACTCGTTAACTAATATTACTGACTAACAACATAATTTTAACAGGTAATATATTCCTGGGGCATCACAATGAAGATCTTGGATCCTCTAATTAACCTTAAATTATAATATCTTTCATCTCAAAATGATTCACCACATCGTTTCGCTCCATAATGTTACATAATTTTGGCGGTATGGTTACAGATTTCGCTAAATAAATTAATTTTTGTGATTAAGTACAGTTGGCAAAGGATATGAGTATACACTTTTCCACACAACTTTATGTGAACGTCCCGCTCGGCTCGAGCTTAGCAGTCTATCGGAGTCACCCTATAAGGAAATCAGTACGGAATCGTTGATAATTTTAAAGGAGAGATAAATTTGAAAGGAGAAATCCATAATCAAATAGAGTAGGTAATTAATGTTTCCAATTGAAATATACTCGTACTTATAAAACTAAAGTGTTTTAAGGTTAAACTTAAACCTATGAGCACAGCACATACTATAAAAAATGTATAACAATGTGTTAGCATAATTTAGCCTCGTGATGCGTCCCACTTTCCAGTCGATATTTACTTTCAAATTAACCCAAAAATAACTAGAAAAACAGCTGCAAAGATTATAACCCTGTCTACTTTTAACGTGTCTTTATATTTGCTATCGGAGCGAACTTATTTATCTATTCATTCCTAAAGTGATGAGTGACTAATGAACAGTGACTGTTAATGACTGTTAAACAGTAATTACAGATAACTCTTTCCCTAGGAAATCGTTATGTATTCAGAGTACTACCAAAATAATATATTTATTGACCAGACTCAAAACTAGCTCCAATGGTTGACCATCTAATATATAATGACTTCCTAAGGGCGGCAAATCTGTATACCTTATACCCATTAGTGGCCAAGGTGCGAAATTAGGCATCAAGCTACCAGTGGCGAAGGATCCCTATAATACGATTCCTGTCGGCTTGTTGTATGTTGAATGTTTCTTTTAATACCGTCTTCTTTCCTTTTGATAATGTTCACCCTTAGCTACTGCAGCCTACAGAACTAGTTTTGTGTGTTTACATAAAATATATAAAACTATTTCTTGCGGTCCTGGCATTCATGTGCCGCTTCCGTTTGTATAGTATATGGGACTTAAAACGGTCACAAAATATTCCGTATTTCCATAACCCTACCCTAATTTTACAATATTAATCGAGTGAACAGATCTAAACGACTAGTTTGTAACATACAAATCTTAAGTTCTAATAGAGACCTAACTTCGATATATATTTGGTGTATGTATGCGTTTAATATGCTTAAACTTAGGTAGTCGCTATAAAATGCTTAATATAAAATACAAAATACATAGTTTCTTATGGCAAATATAAAAGTATATTATAATACACACATCTGATACATACATACGAGTATATAATTATGATTGTAGATTGACATGGTCATTTGAATATTCACTGTTAAATATTTCGGGATATTTACCGTGTACTTACCACTACACCGAACACCGTGATCATGGCGCTTGCAACAGTGCCGAAATATCGGTAGGTATGCTCCATAAAATCAACAAAAATGGTGAATATCTCGAAATATTTAACAGTGAATACATACATTTAGTTACCATACTCAAAATACGCTTGGGTCAAACAGACAATACATATTATATCATCGGAAATACATATACATATTGTCAGCCGATTCACATATAAAGTAAATGTACATAGTTATAATAGGTTATTCATATTAAAAACGTTGATTATACAGCGGATTATAAACTTTATTTATTAATAGGATATACCCAAGAAATGAGTTTAGCCCTCTCAATTAACGTCCTATTTAGATAATATCCCATAGATTAATGTGGCATCTTATAGACTAACACATCACTTATCGTATACTCCCTACTCACACGACCTATTCTGAGTTGAGGATGAATATGGCCTATTATGTTCCTATTTAACGATTGTAATATGATTTCAATTTGGTATTCGATATACTAAAAATTGTGTTATATACTTAACTATGTGTAAAGTTGGCACGTAAGAGATTTATTTATATTTGCATATATATAAATAATAGTAGGAGATTAAGTCATGCATCATCATAGTCATGCCCGATTTTTAAGGATCACCCAGTCACCTAGTTCGCCTTTTGGTGGTGGGCAGGACAGTTTATCATCCCTCGGGTGTAAGGGCACCGCATCCCTAGAAGGGACGGCTTCTATGTCTCTATTGGTGGTAATATTTGTAATGGATAGTGGATATGAGTAGCCTCTATGTATGCTATTATTAAAAAGAGTTGAGTTGAGTTTCTGAGGTTATAGGGAGTAATATCTATTAATATTGTTGATGGATGGCACTTGGTGGGACTTATTTTTATACATTTTGATAATACACTTGTACTTCCCCACGATATCTCTAGATCTACTGAAGCGATTTTGAAAATTCTTGCACCAATAGAAAGTCAGATTATCTGTGAGTGTTATAGGCTACAGATCATCACGCTATAAGGGACGACGCGTCAACGGAATCAGAAGTCCACGTGAGCAGAGTCACGGCCAACAGCTAGTTAAATAAATCGTATATTACCAGGCAAGTTACACCAGTATAGTTATCGGCTCATATGATGAAATGAGTCGCGAGAGAAACAAGCTCTTCACGCAATCAAATTGTTTTAATACAAGATGCACCTGTCCTGTCCTCAAGGAGGATCCCAAAACTCATACTGCACATATAGAACACATGTTGTGATGAGACCGAAATCATCATATATGCCGACAACTATGTAAGGGCAATGTTATAAGCTGTGAATGCCGAAGAAGTTCTTACTTATATATTTTTCTAGTGGATCCACGGCTATTGTTTACAAGGCTAGGATCCACGGCTATTGTTTATAAGGCTAGGTACTAACAGTCATGTTTGATGCTTTCTCTTTCTCATTCTTTTAATATCTTTGCCTACGTATTCCTTTCAATAAAGTTTGAAAAGGACCACGTTGCCTAATGAATACTAAACTTTAAACATTATATATAAACTCACTAGCAATCTCAGGTCTCTCTTACATTCTAAATCAAGATTTATCGATCATTCTGAGTATTTACCGGCAAACAGATTCAAATAAATGAAAACGTTCGCACGGTCAAAATAAGGCTCAATCTTAAAAACCACTATAGACCGACCGTAACCGGCTGTACCGCGCTTTGAGAGTAAGCACTTTCTACGCAGCCAGTCTAGAGTACATTGTCAAGTAGTTTGCCGGCTGTTATACATCCTCATCCCTTTCAAAACGTTTACTCTCATTCCTTCCTTAAATTAATAACATGAATATAATTAAACATCAACATGCAAGTATTATAAGCTAGACAACGACAACTTAAAAAATATTCTGTACTGTTTTGGTTGAAGTGTCCTAACAATGTGATTAATTGGCATGCACTAAATCTTCTTTAATTATAATAGTAATTGCCTTATTATTATCTATTAATAGAAGCATTTATGTTGAATTTATTAATAGTCTGTCCTATTTTCGCATGTTTAAAAAGTCAGGATAAATATACACTGAAATATATCTATTTAAGGTGGATGAACACAGATAATGGGTATAGTTTAAAATTACTGAGGTCCGATTGAGCAAAATTATGTTTTTATAACGCGTGATTTCAAATCAATAATTCACAAAAATTTGGTAAGTATGCCTTCATGATCTGCCAAAATAAAACGTACCAACATTTTTTAAGATAATTCGTTAACATACAAGTTTTGATATCACGTTTCAAAAACGCAATTAAGTTTACTAAATCGGGCCCGATGTTGGCTGTGTATATGTTATGGACCAAGTTATAAATTGGGCATTATACATAATGCCCTGTCATTTTCAGAAAAGCGCAATATGAGAGTGCAATTTGATGGTAAATATTAAAATTATCAAATTGACCAGATATTATGCATATTGTCCATCACCTTTTCGGGAGAACATACGACTCCATTTGATTTCTTGTCTTGGAGTTTTGTTTTTGGGTGGTTATAAATAAATCATATACCCTCCGCGCACGGCGACTAATATAACTTTATGTAATTGCCCAATTTTCAAGTAGTAAATAAAATTAACAACGAAGTTTTGCAGAATAGGATAGTAATTAATCACTTAGTCCGATAGAGCTATACATTTTCGTGTATTATTAATAATGCCCGCATAATCCCTTGGTCTATAACATATACATGCCTTTCTCACACAGATTTTTAAGAGCTGATGATGGATTTAAGCTTATTACAACATTGAAGGCGAGATCATATGCCGTTAATATATCTGTACTGATTTGTAAATAATAACTATATTCTAAGGAACCTTACATTCGTATATAGCAGTCGATTTCTTTTAACACATTATACGTATTTGGAATTTTGACCCTCGGGTTCAATATTTGGAGTCTTATTCTTACACTTATAGTACATTCTAGGACATTGGTGCTACACAGCACTATCTAGACCCAAAATCTGCACAGCTCACAATTATAGGTTCTAGAATGCCGCATCGCACAATACCATTCGCAAAAGAACACTTATTAATATAATGTACTCAGTATCCGATTTTTATTTACTTGACAACATATATACTCAAATATTAGTTTTAAATAATATGGTAAGTAAAGCAGATTTTGTTTTTTTACTACTGATATAGGTAAAAAAAATACTGGCACAAAATAACACTATTAAAATTATAAAAATATAAAAACTATCAAAATTAAAAACAAGTTAACATTACATTATCACAAACCATTGTTTTCAACAAGAAATAATCACACGAATTTACCTGCTGACTTTATCCACTTTAGTTATTGGATTACAAAAAATAGCACCAAAATTGTGACCCTCTTCTGGTACAAACTAAGTTTGTATTACAGTGGGGTCACTAATGACTTAACAATGGTTGGTATATATAATACGAAAATTAATTAACTTCATAAATAATCGCGCATAGCTTGATTTCATATTAAGAATAATTGTACAAAATGGTTAAAATTGCAATCGCCAATATATAGTAGTCTTAATTAGAATTCTACGTGCATATCGGTAGTAGGTAAGTGCTTTGGCTAATCCTATAATAATATTGCCATAATGGGAAATATTGTACCAGAATATACTCAACGTCACCTAGACCCCACATGGGTCTAGGATGCTATAGGATTCTAGAATGCGAATAAACATATTTAGATATTTTTTTTAAATACATATATATCATAGATTGAAGCACCCAGACCAATGCAAATGTTTAAATGCACACAAATATTTGCACTGAACAGGAATCGACCTGTGTAGTAGTCGCGTAGTGAATGCGACTGTCACGCCACAGAGTTATTTAAAGTTAAAAAAACTAACATATGAACATTGGATCCATAGTTCTGGTAGTATAATAAAGCAAAAGTAAAATAAAATTGTAAATAAAATCAGTTGAGAACAATGGTTTCGTGTTAATTTGTTTCATGAAGCTTGAGAACTAAAATCTACTTATAAAAATAGTTATAAAAATCCTAATGCAAACAAAACAATAAAAAAATCAACAATAGCAAATATCACACCACATGGGAGCTAAGCAATCACCATATGAAATCATATTTCATAACAGGATCGCTTTTGATTCACAGATTTTCATAACATTTCTATTACTAGGTAATAGCTGTTTTCTTACAATATAAATGACTACAAACATGTCTAAAGCACACATCAATATTGAATGGATGGCAAAAAAATATATGACACATCAAAATGACTGTAGTGTCAGTGCCCACAGCTCCAATTACATCCTGCACAAAATCCAACACACTTAACCTATCATTGAATATATTAATGCAAATTTAAAAAAGGAACTTAAATTGCTGGTACCCCAACATGCGTGCACGGAGGAAAAGCCGTCCACTTCAACATTCTATTTTGATCATATGGTACAACACCATGGAAGATAGCCAGACATTGTTTTAAAGATTCCTGGCATTCGGCTAGTTCCTTGCAAGGTGCGAAACCGTCTAAAGCCTCCACGAGCTCGCACAATGGCTCGTAACATTTGAAAGCAGTTTCCAGGTCTGCGGTCATAAGATTGCTGATAGATATAGGATTTAAGCACTCCTCTTTCTTTTTTAGGATAGCCGCTGGAATACCTACGCCTGGCGCTAATTTGGCGTGCATGGCCCAATCGTCAACGCAAGCTTCACATGTACAGGTGAATTTATATTGGAACTTAAGGTTTGACTGACGCTCCTGACGATCTTGAACAGCATGGTGATATCTGTAAACGATTTTGACAAAATTTTTATTTTAAAATGTAATATTTAAAAAGTAAAAAAGTTTCACAGTACAGCAGGACTCCGATTATGCCATTGAATTTCCGACTTTATAAACATGGCGTTAAAGTAAAAAATTAAATAAAGTGTTCACTACATCATATCCTTCACTCTACATTATTCCATTTTATTTTAAACTTTAAAGGTATAGCAGTAAAGACTAACATTCCTAGTGTTCAAATTTTACAGTAGTGGGTGTTTGGGGGAGATTAGCTTCTGAATAAGGACCAATGAGGAATTAATAATAAAAACACAAATAATAATAAAAATAGGTAGAGACCATAAATGAATCAACAAAAAATCTCTTACCCATAGTTATCAAAAACTTGCATCCCTTTCTTGATGGGTCTAACGGCAATTAGAGACATCCGAGCTGTACCCAACTTGGTGTATCGCACAACATTTGGGGCACACGAATGGTTCAACAAACTCAGAAATCCATAGGCACCACTAGCAATTTGATATTCTTCAACAAATTTGCCTTCGGAATCTGCCATGATAGTACTAATGCTATGCATATTTGTTGGACTTGTCATAATATGAAGCAACAGTGTTCCACTAACATATCTGAGAACATTCCCCTTTATCATTTCATCAGAACAGCTTAGAAAATTCAGTATAGACAAGAGGTGTGTTAAAAATGCGGCACATAGACTCTTTCTGAATATATCAGATAGAGTTCTCTTTTCAATATTTGAAGACAATGTATGAATGGTATTATAATTCTTAGAATCATAAATCCAGGAATCGCCCACTTTAACACATCCCCATTCCTCAGTATCAATAGTTGAAACAGCTTGCTCTACCAGTTTGAACAATGACAGCCAACTTTCTTCATCAATTCTCGATCTTAATAAAGCTCTCAAAGCTAACATATCCATCTTTGAGAACCCCATTTTTAATAAAGTTGACAATAAGCCACATTCTATCACATGATATTTCTTCCTAGCAGTCTCACGGCATTCCGCAGAGCAGTACAGTGTATATGTGCATGATGTACACGGATAGAGATTCATATTTCTGCGCAGACAATAAGCGCAACAAAATAAGTACTCGGGTTGGAGAAGTACTGTTAAGTATGGATATTCCTGAGCTAGTACTTCCCCAACTGCAATATCCTCATTTGCAATCACATGTCTACCCAATTCCTCGGTATAAACCACCTTCAGCTTTGAGCTTGCACACACATATTTTTTATCTCTCTCACTCTTCAATTTTAATATCTCCTCTATTTTTATCTCATTTTCTGCCTGTACTTTATTGACAGCCTCTTGTGCTGCTACCCTAGTTAAACACTGTGCTTTCCTTTCCAGAAGCTTTTGTCTAATCTTTTCTGGAAATTTCTTACCAAGTACAAATTTTATATCTTCTAAGCATTCAATATATTTCTCCATTCCAAAAAATACAGCTGATCTATTAGATACAGCGAGAATGAAATTTTCTGATGTGGTAACAGCATATAATAAAGAGAGATTATAAGATTGCCATGCTTCATAATATTGTCTTTGTTTGAAATATTCGTTGCCTTGGCAACGGTAAAACACTGATACATTGTCATCCTTAGAATTAACTAGCAACTGTGGAAGTAATTTCAGTTCCTTCAGAATATTATATACAAATAGCACTCTTTCATGATTAGTTGCTACAGTCATCAGATGTGAGGAAGTTTGTTTAATTTTTCCTTTGGAGGTTAATTTCTCAAGAGTTTGATTGTAAAAATCATCTATAGTATTCTGTGAGAATACCTTGGTGCAAGATTCACACGGCTGGATATTTGACATAATTATTGATTACTTCAGTTTCTGAGTGGAATCAGTGTTTATAACAACGATGTCACACTTCGCAACACCCTTTATAGTCGTCAATTTAGGCTGTGAGATGGTTTTCGTGATTGAGCAAAGGCTTAAAGCTCAAAGTATAACAGTAGAAAAATCTGAAAGAGGTTAGTTTTATTTAATCAGAATTCTATAAATAATGCAACGCTTTTTTAAGGTGTGTTTTTGCATATTACAGTACTCACCGATGTGGTGACAGTATTACTCCATCCCAAACTCCTGGATGAACTGTTCCTGCCACAGCCGGTAGCTACACACACAGTTATAAAACAATTACTACGAGATATATCTTCTACTTCGATAATGAAACTTGATGACTACTCCATGAACAAATTATGGGATCTTATGACAATGATCTTCAAGTGGCAACTATCTGCAGCGACGAATCAAAATATTTTTGATATCAGCCGCAGACATTTAAGAGGTGTTGCCATGTTGATGCATCAGTTTTTCCCCAAATGTATAATTGACCAAGCAATGAGAAGATTTGAACAGTTATCGAATACACTTACAGAAGACGATTACAAATGTCTGAACAACACATTAATTCTATGGTTTTCAGAATACCATACTAAAATATCGGTGCTTCTGAGATTAGGTTTGCAAAAGAAAGATGGCACTTTTAGCTTGCCGTCCACAATTAGCACAAATGTTCTTAATAACCTGGGTGAAAATATTTATAAATATGACAATAAAAAGAATCCGATTGAAGAGTATGAAAATAGATGTGCAGATACAAACGAAATAAACTGTCTTCTGGCAACAATAGAAAATGTTCACTCTAAAAGTAAAATTGAATTGAAATTGCCAATTGAACTTGGCGATAAAAATTCTAAGAAAAAGGTCCTGGAAATAGCAAGGGATACCCAATATGAAACGATTGATACTAGTATTAAAATTAAAAATACTGACCTCACTTATACTGCTGATATACCAAAATCTCCTCAAGAAGATCTTCTAGAAATGTTAGGAGAAGCAACGGATTCACTTTAGCTTACGAGAACATATGGGTAGGTATTGACTGCACACAATATTTGGACCGAGGGTATTCATGAATTTGTTGTAGGTAGGTACTTTGCATTTGTTGCACCTGTATCAAAATTAATCAATGATTAGGTATATAGCTATTGGCTAAATATTAGTATCTACCCGAAGTATCTACTTATTACCCCAGCTCATAAGAAATCTCAATCGTAGGTATTATGATCTTCGAGATTTGAATACGTAACGATAGCTATTCCTATGGCCTTAAGTACTACCACCACTTACAAGTAATGTTATTTCAATCTTAGTATGATTTGGACTCTTAGTGGGATTAGTGTGATTTAGAGTAACTTGAAACATCGATATCGCCATTGGTCATTGGACCATTGGTTGTGAAGGTCAGATAGCAGTCGCTTCTCATATCGAAGGTCAGCCGCTGACTTGGTCAACTGAGTTGGGAAAAGGTGACTTTGACTTTTAAGAGAATGATGAGTGTGTTTTGAACTCGGACCGATGTTGTACGCAGATATTTGTGTAGGTACTTTATCTTGTAAGACAAGACCATAAATTCGTGCATATTATATAAGTACATAACTAGTATAGTAAGAGATACTGATGGACCTGAAATATATTTTAATAGAAGTCAGTGTCAGTCAGTCAACCATAAAATAATAGTATCCTGTGTATCTGATCCGAATCTCACTATGGAAGTAGTGAGATTGAAATAATATTACTTAGGTGGTGTTGGGGCCTCTGATCACCATAGAAGACACTTGTAACTTTTTTTTTTTTTTTTTTTTTTTTTTTATACCACTTAGGTGGCAGACAAGCACACGGCCCACCTGATGGAAAGCGGTCACCGTGGCCTATGGACGTTTGCAACACCAGAGGCGTCACACACGCGCTGCCTACCCTACCCACTTTAAAGTACCTACGCTATTCTGAAATAAGAAAGTAGACTAATATCTACGACAATAATATCTTACCGTAGGTACATTTATTTTTATTTTTTTATTTCCTGTGTTTAATTAATATGTTCAAAATTAGTTGTAATTATGAACGGCTCTGTCGAGGGCTGCTCAATAGCCTGCTTTCGATCTAATAAGCAAAGTTGAAAACACAGAATCTTCTGATTACAGCAAGAAGTAGAACGGGGATGAGCGATGAATAAAATAATATTTCTGGTAGGCTTTCGATCGAGTATTCCTTACGTACGATTTTGCCAACAGGAAGAATTCAAGTCGAAATATCTTCGAAAGTTATGATACTCCTAGGAACGTTTTGATGTAACTTTAACGGTTGTAATACCTGCCCTCATTGATCCATCTCAAATATGCATTCTGTATTTCAAGCCATTATAAAATTAACTATAAAAATTAATTTAAGTTCTATTTTTATATTCACCCTGTACCCATTACAGTTACATAATTACTTATGTAGGTAGATGTTTTAACTTAAGAGGTAAATGGGTAAATGTTAAGAAATAAATGACTTACTAAAGCGATACGACTTATTTCTTTTTCCATATGTAGAAGACGAGTTAGATGACATAATAATGTAGTATATTACTTAGAGACTCCTGTCCCTATCGCCGTCAGCTTTCCACACTTGATTAAGTCCCGTTATCCTCGTCGTGCCACTAACTTGTTCCACCAGTGGCACGATAAGGAATTGTCATTCCTCGTCGTACCACTGAATGAAGATACATGCCACGATGGTAGCTCTACTTAATTTCCCTTTAGATATTACTCAATAAATAATGGTTGTCTTTAACACAATTTTCCTGTAACCGTACTTTGTACTCTTCGATATAATAACATCACAAATACCAGGATGGAAACCTACTACAATTTTTGGTTTAATACCACTTAACCACACTTTTGTGTTTGAGTGCTGTGCTGAGTGGCAATGGAGACAGTACAAGCCTGAGGGCAGCAGCCGCCTGTCGCAAGAGTAGGAGCAGGCTGGCAAGCCAAGATGCGCGCCCCCTCTTGCCCAGGTATATGGGGAGAGCGTGTTTCCCACACCTGAGAAGTCCATCTCAATACTGTAAGTGACCCAGGGTCAGTCGGAGTGCAAGGGGAAAGCCTTATTGGGTATGGATAGCCTCATACCCCGAAACCGAGGCTCGTGACGGTGGCGTGCTATTTAAGTCGATTCGATCCGACATAATCAACTACGCTGGCCGTTGGGGGCGGTACCCGTGGGAGTTTCCACATTGAAAAGGAAAAAGGGCACTCTCGCCTTAAAAAACACATTTTCGTTCTCATTACTTCATTTCGGTACACATTTTCCCTATTTCAGATGTTGTACGCTATATAATGGCAACACTAACCAAAACGTGTCGGTATAGGTACAGATGAAAAACTGGGGCAACTATACCAAGATATATTTATGATGATGGTGATATAGCTATATAAAGGTATGTAATTAAAAATAGGGCAATCAATAAGGAGCTGGAGATACTTAGGGAGCTTCTTAGCACAAAATAATGAGATACAGAAGACTAACTTTGGTCGATCTGAAATTCTTGATTCTTGTTTATGTTCCCCGACTGTAGTTTTATTGTACTACCTACTAGGGCGTTCGTACCCGGTGTCACTCGGGGCTCAAATGTTCCCGTAGGTATTTGAAATAAATATTCTTCAAAAATATAAGTATTATACCCGTAGGTATTTGGGTACATACTTGAGCAACAGAAATTAGCGATAGATATACCTATATTATTAGAGTTAGAGCATGGCTAGTCGCCTAGGTAAGTTATAAACTGTTCAAATGAAAAATTTTAACATAAGCATTCACTTTTTTTAGTAGATTTTGAGACATTTACGAAACGTAAGTATCTAAAAAGTAACAAAAGTAGGTGAAGCACAGCTATTGAATGTAACAAGCCACACGTGTAACTCAGGTCCTTGTCAATTCAGGTCATACAAAACGTACAATTACGGCTACACTCATATCGTCAAAGAGTAAGCATACTTACGCCAACCGGGGTGAGAACCTAATTGTAAAGTAGGTTGTATGAAACCAATTCAGGCACAAGAATTGTAGAGCAATAGAAAACATATTATGTAAGATAAGATTAAAACTGTAATTTTTTATACTATTTGCAATATAATAACATTATTGATAGCAATAGATAGGCTAAGAAACTATGTAACTATAAATGTACAATGATTTTTTGAATAAATATTATTATTATTATTTTTTGTGTAGTTTTTTACTCTCAGCTCATTGAGCTGGTATTAACCACATTTACGGGTCGGAACCAAGTAAATGCGGTGTTTGGGAGTGTGATTGAGGGTGTGGGATTTCTGTGTCGTCTATTTGCAAGAACTTTCTCACAATTCTGCATGTATTTAGTATGGCGGCTTTCTGGATAAGTATGTAAGTGTTGTCTTTCAGGTCTATTAGTTTAATACTATGGTGCAGATGTTTAGGGATGACTCCGGTGGTGGACACTACTATTGGTACTACATATACTTTGTCTTGTTTCCAGATTCTCATGACTTCGTCTTTCTGGTCAGAATATTTATTTATTTTTTCAGTGATGGTCTTTTGTAAGTTATGGGTGTTCGGGACTGCAATGTCTATCATCATATTTGTCACGTTACATAAAATGAAGTCTGAACTGAACAGGATACCTATAAATATTCATACAGGAATACTTTTTTTTCGAGCGCGAAATTCCCTCTATAATACCTATCTCACTAGAGTGGGTGAGAGAGGTTATTTCGGACTCGAACCGACTAAAATGCACGCCGTCTTTGGGTCTTTAGCCGCCGGAGGTGAGATAGTAGCGCACATATTCCTCGCACTCAGTCAGACCCGGGGCCCTCTCTTTCGAGATAACCGCCTTCGGTACAGGACTACTGGTCACTGTGATGAATCAGATTATGAATTGGTATACAATTGGTGTACTTCTAAGCTTGGAGTCCACCCAGTCTCCATTATTGGTTTTTCCGGTAGCGACTACCTACTTACCTCCAAGAAGAAACCTCGTCCGTAAATCAGCAGTTATATTATAGCTACCGGGAAGGCGGCTGGCTTGGACTTTGAAGATAGCCATTCTTTTAATATCCTTATATTTGACAAATATGTTATAAATAAAATTTTGATACGATACCCAGTACAATGACAGAGAAAATCCGTTAAAAAGACAACTGGCTGGATTTTTTTGCGGCAGAAGCTGAAGGTACAGTCTCAGGGAAGGGGTGTTACAATGGCGGCGCTCAGCTTGACGGCCTCATCAGATGTTTTTCACGCCCTGCTTAAAGGACGATATGTAAAATATTATCATGGACGGAGGTAGTATCTTCCATCCCAATTTAGCAGTCCGACTGGGCAAGTGCCTACAGAATACGGCGGCTAATAAAAACCTGTTGTTTTGTGTTGCCAGTGGGAAGATTGCACTGATTGCAGGAGACAAATTTATGGACAGCTTTCTTAACTTACCCCCCTCCCCCTGCGGCCGTGTGCTTGTCTGCCACATAAGTGGTAAATCAAGGTTTAAATTAAAAAGTAAGAGTTTAATTTAAAAAAATATTTTATTTCACACATCACATTATAAACCCCCATACCAAGTACAGGCTTACAAACATGTTTTTAACTAAGTTCTAAAACAATGACTTATTTCATGTCGTGAACATGTTTTCATTTAAATACGTCACTAATGAATTGAAAATACAACTTAAAAAAACTAGTTCCTTTGAGATCCTATTTACAAGTGTATTTACATTTCTATGCCTTATTAGAAAGTTAAATAATAAATTATGAGCATATAACACTTTATTGCCAGTGCGAATAAGTGATGATAAAACCTCGTAGGCAACATTTAACGCGCAACACGTGACGCTCAACAATCTCGGCAACGTTGCGCATCACGCGTGATGTTGTACGGTTTATTTGTTCAATGATTGACCATGATGTTGCGTGGGCAGCCAACAATGTACCACGTTGTTGCGCGTCTGTGTTGAACATTGTTATGCAACATGGCGCGCACTAATATTGCCTAGCAGTTGCTAAGTTTCACTCAAAGACTTCTACGTATACTACTAGACGAGCTGTTGAGTATAATAATAATTAAGATAGTTCGGGAGTGCACCGGCAAGGGTTTAATTTATGTCGATACAGGCACAAGTAGTTCCTTGCACACTCAAGGTCATATGTTGTACCGATTCCACGCAGTCCGGTCCGTCAACAGCTCGCCACTAGCTTTGCACAATGTGCGAATAAATGGGATACAATCATATCTAGCGGCATAATGTTTAGTTCCGTACAGAGCGGGTCTAGTCGCTATATAGAGGTCTTAGTGTCAAGATGTGTGAATAGAATGGATTTTCTGTCACTGAAACTATGGAAAATCGGCAACAAAACATATATTATGTTTTGCAATCATCGTCATCCTTACGTAAGTCCGGGTCGTATTCGAGGTTATTTGGAATGATAATAAAAAAAAGAAATATAAAAATATGACTGAAACTATACAAAAATGCATGTTATAATATATTATAGAAACCTGTAGGGTAGACTGGGTACGATAGTAACAAAGGACGGTTATAACAACGTCAGTATCTCCCGAACCGGCGGCATAGGACGTAGGGGTGCAAGGGGGGAAAGAAGCAGGCAACACGAATGAACATGATTCACAATGTTGCGTCAGCCGCGGCGCGCTGTGCTTGTCCACAGGAGACCTTATTACTTTTTGACGACCTAAAGTAGGTATTTTTGCCTGCAGTTTCTGTCAATTTTTATGTTTATAGTTCAATATTTTGATTTTAGCGTTTTATCATATTGATTTGCGTTTTATTACAAAGAAGAGAAAGTGTTTTGTTTTTATTTTAAACTATGCATTGCTTTATTATGTGTCGTATTCTGCCAAAATGGTCGATGGGGACGGTTGTAGCAAACCAAATGGGTACAGTTGTAACAAAATGTGTATATCCGATTGCCTCGTATGTCTGTCACTATATTCAGAAAGCAGGTCCAGGGAACAATGGATGGTGTTGTCAGATCTGGGCACACGAGGAATGCACTGCAGGTGGTCTGCCCTACATTTGCCATAACTGCGAAACTAAGTAAATTTTTCTTTATGGCAATTTTTCTATATTATATAAATACGATTACTAAGAATATAATTATAAACTGTTTCAAATCATTGATCTCACAAGATTGAATACTAGATTGATTAGTTTTATAAAAAAATGTAGTATTAGTTTCCTAGTAGATTTGTTTTGTTTTATTTTGATAATTTTCATACTTAATTATAATGCAGCTGGAAGTACTAATTCAATTTAAGAAGGCGGTGTCTTTAGCCTCAACGACATAAAACTATTGATTGTTATAATAAAGCCCATTAAATTATTTAAACGGTTCGTGTTATAATTGACCCCATTCCCTGTTACAACCGCCCTTGCCATGTGGTCGGTTGTAACAATTTCTCACTTTGTATATAAACTAACCTCGTAGCAAAATTATTGCACCAGAAGCCATAATGCATGTCCTGATTGAAGGACAGATATATTTTCTTTCAAAATAATGAAACATTAATAAATTCCGTCAAATATTCCAATGTTATGTACATTTGAATGAAAATTGTTTCAACCGTACCCAGTCTACCCTACCTATTAATTAATCAACGTATACTTCAACCATGTTATTTAAAATTTTAAAATATTATATCTACGAGCATTTAATTAAACATTTTTCAAAATTAAAAATGAAAAACATTCATCAATAAATATGTAGGAATTCATTCATGGAACAAAATGCACGTTGAAATAATCTGAACCTACCCACAAAATATTAAGAATACAATATGTCATCAAATATTTTCAACTTAACGCATTGAATGATAGAATAAAGGTTAGCAAAGTTTAAAAAAAAAACTATCAATAATTAATAGAATTAATACACGAAACAAAATGCACATTGAAATAATCTGAACCTACCCTCAACATGTTCACAATGTGTCGTCAAATATTGAATTTAATGTGTTTCAAAAATATCAAATGTGATTTTATGTATATTAAGCATTGAATTAGTTCCTGTATCACAAAAATGATCTAATACTTAAACGGATATTAAAACAAAACCATTATATTTTTTCATTAACTATACACCAATATACAAGGTGAAATTTTTGGAATGAACGATGGCTCGATTACCGATCGTGGCAAGCGAGTATCTTTGAACGCAGATTTGTTTCTTTGCTTACAATTTGTTATTCTGGCTACTTTTCCTCCCGGTAGGGTTAAAAAAATTGCACCCTGTATATCCCATGTTGATACCGGTGCAATTACTCACAGTAATAGTTATGTAATAATTAACAAGTTCATTACTGATACAGTCGACCTCTTGTTCCTTACTAAAATATCATGATATACAAAGAGACTGATGGCAAGTAGGTTACTAGCCAGAACTGTCTTAGGATGGGCGACTCTGACCATTCATGTGAATGTACGTTAAGCCTGTTTAACAATTATACGTACATCACATACATATTTCACGTCTGCAAATCAATAGTTCAGTCGTCCATTTTAAGTACATATACACATATTAATCAACATCGAGAAAGTTTTCTTCCTGAATATTCATATCTCGCAATAATTTAATGAAATAAAACATGTAGATATATTAATTTTCAAATGGAAAAATACAATTGAAAATATGTAGGTACACCTAATAAATAACCGTGTTCACGCCGTATAACTTTGAACCATAAACTTGAGGTAGTTAGTGTGTGGAAAAGCATGAATAAGCAAGACATATTTATACAACAATTACACTCCTTTTTATCAATAATGAGGCAAAGTAGACGTCCCGAAGGGAAATCTCGAAATCTCGAAACCGGAGAATGTCATGGGTTAACCGGATTGCGAGGGATATGTTTATACCCCGACATTTGAAGCCCCAAAACGCATTATATGCAACGTATTTGATGGGATTATTGCATTAAAAAAAATGTTGTAGAAACGTTCACGTTCATCATCATCATCCTTAGGTTAATACTGTCACTCGGAGTCCGAGATTCTCGTTGCCCAGTCAGCGTCGCGGCTGAACTATTTTCCTTTCAGCGACTGCCATCTGACCACCACCCTTTGCTGATATTAAAGTATTGTAGTTAAACCAGTTACTGTAAATATTCGTATCGAAATAGTAACGTGAGTCTAGCTTACTTAATATGTTATAGTCCAATTGTTTAGGTAAATAAATGTTAACAACCTTGGACAATCCTTTTATTATTTTGTTTAAAAATTCAGTATTTTTTTTTATACCACTTAGGTGGCAGACAAGCATACGGCCCACCTGATGGGAAGCGGTCACCGTGGCATATGGACGTTTGCAACACCAGAGGCGTCACACACGTGCCGCCTACCCTGTAGAAACCTTCTAATGCCCTTCTTGAAGAACCCCATATTTTAGTCGCTTGGGAAAACCACGGCAGGGAGATCATTGCTTGAGCGTGCGCGGGATGAAACTCCTTTCATACTAGTTAGTTAGTTAGCTTAGTTTATTTGTTTAACGTGTGTTTTTATAAAAAGTTGCCACAAGATTGTTCACCTTTATTTAATTACCTAAACAAATGGAGTATAGACTTCAGAAATAGGGACTAACGTGTGAGTGTCCGCTATTAAATAGTAATTTATACCTAATTTCAATCAACTGTTTAGTAAGAAAACGATTTTAACATCAATGCCTTAGGTATATTTTGACATAATTATTATTTGTTAATTCAAATAGTCAAGCGTTCAATTATTTTGTTAATGACTAGCGCTTCTTCATTTAAGATTTCTATACTTGGGGCCTAGCCAAAATGCATTCGTTGCGAATCTACATTCGTCATCGCTTTGAAAATGTATAGGAGTGACATTTTGTTGTCGAATGTCATGTGATCCGATTCCGACAACAAATGTCACTCCGTGGATTCTTCGTGGAATGTGGATTCGGAACGAATGTATTTTGGCTAGGCACCCTTGTCCGCGCTGACAAAGTATGAAATACAATGACAAGTTTTGTACGAAGAATACGCACATTTTTGTTACAATTTGTTAAAGCTAATACATACAAAACTTATGAACTATCTGCAACCTTCAATAAAAAAAAACTTAACCATTAATACTTACCTTTAAGCACGATTCACACAAACCGTGGGTGTGGGTCTAGCGTGGGTCGGTTTGCCTTTATTTACTATATTATTGTAATAATTATATTGCTGATAAAATATTGTTTATATTGACGTTTTGTAAGTGCCGTTTACTGGTCTATGCAGAATAAATGATTTTTGATTTTGATTTCTGATTTTGCTCGTTACGGGTGACATTTTGAAAAGTTTGGTTGCTTTCAATTTGTTAAATTTTTGTTTGTTGTTTGTGTGCATAGTATTTTGTTTATGGTGCTAAGTATTTAATGGAGTAAGATAGGAATGTGCATACGTTCACGCAATTACACCCAGATAAACTCATACAAGTTTAATGGGTGTAGTATAGTTATGTAATATTGTTTTTGTTGTGGTTTATTTCATATTTTTAAATTGTGTGCAGTGTAATGTGCGTTGTTTCTTCTTTTTCTTTTCCTTTTGTAATAATAATAATAAAAATTAATAAAACGGCGATTGATGGCACACCAACCCACGCCCAATCCGCACCCACGTAAAACATAAATCGCGCTTTATAAAAACAGTCTCACAAGGCTTCTTAAGACTTTCGTAGATCTTAACAGTAAATTCTCAATACGTCTTTATAGTCTTAGCTTCCATTAAAAAATTGTACGCTCATTTGTTATTTGACTACAACAATGATCATATATGTTAGACTAGCTGATGCTCGCGGTATCGCCCGTGTGAAATTCTGAGCGCGTTCCCCTGGAGAATCTTTACCCGGAATGAAAAGCCTATGTTTTACTCCAGGCCCTTCTATCCCAGTACTAAATTTCAGTTGAATCAAGTATTGAGTAACAAACATCCAAATATACAAACAACTTCATAACCTTTCACATTTACAGTTATATAACAAATGAGGGTACAAAATTTCTTAATGGGATCTCCAACTATTAGTTGTATTACAAAAGTATTGTTTGACAATAATCAGTCTATGTTTAACCACTCACCGATGCGGTGAATCAAGTACCATACACTATAGAAACATGCTATTTCTCGAACCGTTGGCCGAGAAGCTCTGGTCGGGTAACATGCTCGTGTCCCCGTATACGGGGGCGGCTGGCCCGCCGGACGCGTAGGGGCTTCGTGACCAAGTGCGAGATCGGTTCATTAGAGGCGGGGAATCAGGTGGTAAAACTGTATGGACGGGCTCCGTTGGCATGCGAATCGCTGCCTTGCGGGTTTGTCTTGATTGAACTGGAAATATATAAAGTTTATTAGGAACTATAGGTCAAAGGTTTTAGCTAATAACAAATACATCAACGGTATTTAGCCCGGAACTCATAGATAATGCGTAATATTTTGTTCGGCCTAACAATCAGGGCGTATTAATGAGCTAATTTTGTGCAGATAAATTGCAGAATCATATAATTTGCACGACGTGCTCATGCCATGTCAATTCAAAGAAACTTCATGGTGGCTAAATACTACTTATTATGATAACGTTTTGTTTACTGTAATGAATATATTTATTTGTTTCATTTGTTGGATTTTACATTTGCCACAAATACAAATACACAAATATTGACTGACGACAACGGTCCGAGTCGGCACTATGAAAGTAAAATTGAAAGATTGAAATAACACTACTTTTAAGAGATGGTGGGAGTCCTTGGGAGGATACTGACAATTCCGGGCCTCCCGGGGTGCGAGGGATACTGGCGGGGTGGGGGGGATACTGACTGTAGAGGTAGGCGGCGAGCACGGCGGCGGCGGTGGCGAGGCTGGACAGGTAGGGCCGCAGCAGCGCCAGCAGCGCGCCCAGCAGCGTGCCGCACTAAGGACCACAGACGGCGTGTGACCGGCGGGGTGGGGGGGATACTGACTGTAGAGGTAGGCGGCGAGCACGGCGGCGGCGGTGGCGAGGCTGGACAGGTAGGGCCGCAGCAGCGCCAGCAGCGCGCCCAGCAGCGTGCCGCACTAAGGACCACAGACGGCGTGTGACCGGCGGGGTGGGGGGGATACTGACTGTAGAGGTAGGCGGCGAGCACGGCGGCGGCGGTGGCGAGGCTGGACAGGTAGGGCCGCAGCAGCGCCAGCAGCGCGCCCAGCAGCGTGCCGCACTAAGGACCACAGACGGCGTGTGACCGGCGGGGTGGGGGGGATACTGACTGTAGAGGTAGGCGGCGAGCACGGCGGCGGCGGTGGCGAGGCTGGACAGGTAGGGCCGCAGCAGCGCCAGCAGCGCGCCCAGCAGCGTGCCGCACTAAGGACCACAGACGGCGTGTGACCGGCGGGGTGGGGGGGATACTGACTGTAGAGGTAGGCGGCGAGCACGGCGGCGGCGGTGGCGAGGCTGGACAGGTAGGGCCGCAGCAGCGCCAGCAGCGCGCCCAGCAGCGTGCCGCACTAAGGACCACAGACGGCGTGTGACCGGCGGGGTGGGGGGGATACTGACTGTAGAGGTAGGCGGCGAGCACGGCGGCGGCGGTGGCGAGGCTGGACAGGTAGGGCCGCAGCAGCGCCAGCAGCGCGCCCAGCAGCGTGCCGCACTAAGGACCACAGACGGCGTGTGACCGGCGGGGTGGGGGGGATACTGACTGTAGAGGTAGGCGGCGAGCACGGCGGCGGCGGTGGCGAGGCTGGACAGGTAGGGCCGCAGCAGCGCCAGCAGCGCGCCCAGCAGCGTGCCGCACTAAGGACCACAGACGGCGTGTGACCGGCGGGGTGGGGGGGATACTGACTGTAGAGGTAGGCGGCGAGCACGGCGGCGGCGGTGGCGAGGCTGGACAGGTAGGGCCGCAGCAGCGCCAGCAGCGCGCCCAGCAGCGTGCCGCACTAAGGACCACAGACGGCGTGTGACCGGCGGGGTGGGGGGGATACTGACTGTAGAGGTAGGCGGCGAGCACGGCGGCGGCGGTGGCGAGGCTGGACAGGTAGGGCCGCAGCAGCGCCAGCAGCGCGCCCAGCAGCGTGCCGCACTAAGGACCACAGACGGCGTGTGACCGGCGGGGTGGGGGGGATACTGACTGTAGAGGTAGGCGGCGAGCACGGCGGCGGCGGTGGCGAGGCTGGACAGGTAGGGCCGCAGCAGCGCCAGCAGCGCGCCCAGCAGCGTGCCGCACTAAGGACCACAGACGGCGTGTGACCGGCGGGGTGGGGGGGATACTGACTGTAGAGGTAGGCGGCGAGCACGGCGGCGGCGGTGGCGAGGCTGGACAGGTAGGGCCGCAGCAGCGCCAGCAGCGCGCCCAGCAGCGTGCCGCACTAAGGACCACAGACGGCGTGTGACCGGCGGGGTGGGGGGGATACTGACTGTAGAGGTAGGCGGCGAGCACGGCGGCGGCGGTGGCGAGGCTGGACAGGTAGGGCCGCAGCAGCGCCAGCAGCGCGCCCAGCAGCGTGCCGCACTAAGGACCACAGACGGCGTGTGACCGGCGGGGTGGGGGGGATACTGACTGTAGAGGTAGGCGGCGAGCACGGCGGCGGCGGTGGCGAGGCTGGACAGGTAGGGCCGCAGCAGCGCCAGCAGCGCGCCCAGCAGCGTGCCGCACGCCGCGCCGCAGTCGCGCTGCACGTCCACGCGCAGCTCCTGCGCCGTCAGCCGCGACTGCACCAGCACCCAGCCGTGGCCGCACGTGTCTGCCTCGTTGCTCACGATCACTCGAATTGAACCTGGTGACGACCATTTTGTTTTCCAATTTTGTACCGGTACTCCTATCGCCATATATTTTTGGATTCCAAATAATGCTTTTAAATGCGCAGTACACGTTTGAGTGCCTTTTGAGGATAGCTTTGACGTTGGACCAGTCGCCCAAAACCTCCAACCATAAATACGCGCGCGCCAATACCTCGATTCTCTCGCGACTTAGGTTCAAGTTATGTGGCACGGACTATAACCCATATGGAACCGCCTGTATGAAATATGGATCTTAGTCTCGCGGCTCAAATTCATATTCCGTACGAACACATATACAGATATCGGCAATCATCTTGAACAAAAGATAGCATAGACATCCAGCACAACACACCAGTAAAAAAAAAACAGCGTAACATGCGCTTCAAAGTTTTTATTTATTTAGGGCACGTTATTTTGACTTCACCCAGGCAAATTCTCAGGAAAGAGATCACCACTATAAACAATTGAATTATTACAATATATTAGTGGTCAGCTTGACGGCCTCTATACCTTTGGATTCAATTGGGAAATCGCTACGAGGATAGATGGCGCATGATCATGATATTCAACAACGCTTACCGTTATCAGTAGTGGCGTCCAACTTTAGCCCAGCTGAAGGCACAAAGCGTACAAGTTTGAGCGCGTGCGGGTGACCGCTGACTGTGAACACGGCGGGCGGCGCGAGCAGAGACACCTGAGTGTTCGACACTCGTATCTGCGGCAACAGAAGCACCTTCGTGCACGCCCGGTACACTGTCCACTCAGCACACAGTTCTACTTCCGAAGCCTCGACTATTACACTTGCGGGTATTATTTTGCAGCCCATTTGACCTGAAGTAAAAAATGACATTACACTACATGTTCTACATGATAAACTATAACGAACTCGGTTACATTCATAAAGCTATTATACATGCATACAATGCTCACGCCCGTATTCCCCAAAGAGGTATGCAGAGATGAATTAAACACCCACATTTCGCCAATTACGATTTTCGGTCCCACGTAATAGGTACTATTTTTAGAAGCGTAAATACAGCAACAGTCTGCCCATTTATCGCATTATCGAATTTAAAATGTTATATGAATTTACATAATAATGCACTTTTTATGATAACCGGATCTGATAAGTTGATAGATATAATATATATAAAAAACAATTCACGGATCATTATACTCTGTCACTTTCTCATGCCTAAGTTTTCAGTCGGTTTATTTTTTTTTCTAGGACAATCTACACAACGCCACCTAGACCCATGGTAAGCATAGTTTAACTAGCTTGTATTATGGGTTCTAGAATGCGAATAAACATACTTAGATACTTTTTTTTGTAAATACATACATAATATACATAGAAACACTCATACCAATGCAAATATTCATATCCATGTAAACAAATATTTGCATTAAGGGGGAACCGAACCCCCGATAGTAATGCATAGTAATGCAAATCGCAGCAGTCGCGTTCACTACCGCCACGCCACGGAGGTCGTCAAGTTTACACAAGCTATACTAGTCCATCTTGAAAAAAAAAAAAGGTTTCTCACCATTAACAATATCCAATACAGGCTCAGCAATATGTGGTGCCTTAGTTCTGCAAGTGTAAGGCAGGTCGATAGCGGCGCCCTCCAGCGCGTACCGTTGTTCGTCGGTGCAGACGAAAGGGCCCGACGTCAGACCGCCCGCGGTGAACGACAGCGGGACTAGCGCAGACGGCCACTCACCGGGTTGGAATTCCATCTGGAAATAATTGGCAAGATGGTTAGGTTAGGCTAGGTTAGACAAATAACGTGACAAATAAAGTATTTTTCAATATTACACGAGATTCTTAATTATCATTCTCTGGGACATTTTCCTAATGGCGCAACCAAATGGCGATATCAAACTTTCGTGGTTAGACTGTCTTCTTGAATATCAAGCGTAGTTACAAATTATTTAATAGGACTACCTTACACCAAACCAAATTTGGTCATAATGTTCACCGTGCGAGCAGGCCTTTAAGGACCTGTATCCATGGCCGTAAAATAAATTGTAAAAAAAAATGTGTCCGTCTGTGGTAAGCAAGAACAGTACCTTGTCCAAGGGTATCTGGTACAGGGTGTACACGGTGTGTTGTCTGTCCAGTCGCAGTACGTGCGTGGCGGGCGCGTCTCGCAGTAACAGCGCTAGGGAGGCGCCACTGCCGCCGAACACTGCCACCCCGGCTGGCGCGCGCCAACCCACTCCGTCCAGGCAAACGGCCCAGCCGCCTGACACTACGGCGAGGAGAAAAAAAAGTAGATTAGTATGTTCCAAATGAAATCAATAGGATGATTTAGACATAACATTTATGTTTAGTTTTTAGTTTAAGTTTATGTTTAGGTCCCAATTGTAATAGGTGGCGAGCCTGTTGCAATTAACCGGGCACTTATAAACCTACGATAAATACACACATAACTTCGAAAAACATTGAGTCATTGGTGTGTGCCATGGTAAAACCTGGGATAGAACCCGAGACCTCGTCTCAGCAGTCCATTGCGCATGATTTAGAATGGAATAAAATTGGTTTGACACGATTACTTGGCTGTCAAGTCAAATCATTTTTTTTTTTAAACAGTACTCAGCTCTGCCGACTGAACTACTTTACTACATCAAACGGTAAAAAAATACGGTTTAACAAGAAGATTGGACGAATATAGATAATATAAAGAAATTTAATTAGTAAACTGACGAAATGTGGGTGCTAGCACCTCTGCTTACCCCTTCGGGGATACAACCGTGAGTTTATGAGTTTATGTTGTTGTTCTAATTAAAAAAAAATAGATGTTGCTAAGCTCCGGGTTATGCGCCTCTATTTAACGGCTCGCACATTGACTTTTTTTTCCGTATGTGACAAAAGATGTCCATATCTTCCACGCTGGCGAAACCGGGGGCATCAGCTAGTACACAATAAATTAAAATCGCTGCTTACCAGTGACCCTATCCGCTCGCAGATCGGACCCGGACACCCAGACCTCATCCTTGACTGTCACGCCGCTCACTGCCCCTTGGAAGGTCATGAAAGTGCCAACAGCGTCTAATCCAGATATTAGTAGATCCGTTCCTAACGCACTGTAAACAGAAACAACTTTGAATTATGTATATTACTTATAGTTCATTTGGTTAGGTACTTAAAAAAACGTAAACAATCTTAGCGTGTCTTTTTAATGTTTTGTTTAAAAACTCAGTATAAAAATACTTTTATGCTTAGTAACGTATTTTGAGGACTAAAAACCTGAGTCGAAGCACTAGTTAGTCAGTTAGTTAGTCTAGTTTATTTGTTTAACATGTGTTTTTATAAAAAGTTGCCACAAGATTGTTTTCGTTTTTGTAAGATCCTAAACAAATGGAATATAGGTACCTTGGGGTACGAGAGATATACCTTAGTAGTCGGATCCAATTCGAAATAAGGATAACCGCCCCCGCCGGTAGTATACGAGGGAATTTCTGCACGAAAAACATAGTTTACTTCTCATTCAATTTTTGAAATAAAACCTTCGGGGCCATGCTAAACTTACCTACAAACCTGCTGATTGACGGGCTAGGCTTTCTCCTCCGGATTGGGAGATAACGACGGCTGTCGCTTTCATAATCAGCTGTATAATTCGAATTAACAACCAAATTACAACGCTAAGATGATGATATTAGTAGAAATTATACAGTGTGTTGTGTGTGTGTGTTACCTGTCACTAGCCCGTCGTGAGAGTGCGGCGAGCGGCGCAAGCGCTGTGACATTGGCGTGTGGCGCAAGTAACGCGCGGCCCACGCTATTCCGAAAGACGAGGCGCACGGCGTTCTCATACGCTTCGCCTGCAGGCTCCGCCGTACAGTATAAAGGCACTGCGATCTCTACGTGTATAGCCTGTAAGATGAACATTCGATTATGGAGGAATGGGGTGAGATATTCCTCTGAAAGGGAGCATCGTCTGTTGAGGCAAGGCGCAGCGATTAACGTCGAGATGACGTTCATTATGAAATCCAGCTTGTGAATTTCACTTTTGTTATCCAAAATCACATAACACAGAACAAAAATAATTATAAATTTGGTGCGTGCACGCGACTGCTACGCACGGGGCGCGGGTTCGATCCCCGCTCAGTGCAAAAAGTTATATACATGAATATGGCTGTTTGCACTGGTCTAGTCGTGCCTCGGACGGCACGTTAAGCCGTCGGTCCCGGTTGCCATACAAACATCTATGGCAGTCGTTACGGGTAGTTGGGGCCCCCAAAAGACCAACCAGTGTAACTTGGAACTTCGATATCGCCATTGATCATTGGACCATTGGTTGTGGAGGTCATATGGCGCCTCATGGAAAATATCGAAGTTCAGCCGCATCACAGTTAGACTGGAAAGCCGACCCCAACTGAGTTGGAAAAAAGTTCGGAGAATGACTTTCACAAGTTATACGCCTATCAGAGATTCATTTTAATTTACATAGATACTTACTGTCTCTCTATAGATGTTATTCCTCTCATCTTTATGCTGAGCTACGACTACACCATGACCAGGTCTTATCGCATTCAATTCCCCAGAAGAACTCAAAGAAAATGCTCCATCTTCATAAGCTTTCCACGTGCCTCTGGGTAAGGATTTTAGCTTTATGACTGAACTAACGGCCACAGCGAGACGGTCGCTTGAAGTCAGTTCTTTGGACAGGCCTTCAACAGAAGTGCGCACGTCAGATATACCAAGGATTTCTATAGTACTGTCCCAGGAACGAGTTTCAGCTACCTGTGGAATAAATCAATTATGTACTATATAAAAATAAGTCAGGTTTTCCTTCAGGACACTATAACTCCAGAACGCACGAACCGATTTCCACGGTTTTGCATTCGTTGGAAAGGTCTCGGGCACCGTGAGGTTTATAGCAAAGAAAATTCAGAGAAAAATTCAACAGAAACGCGGGAATATCATTTATTGTACCCATCTGGTGGCGAAACGGAGTTCGCCGGGTTTGCTAGTATAATATAATTACTATAAAGGACAATTTTGCATTCCTATCCAGAGCAAAAAAATAAATTGTCATGGCTGTAAGATTGAGGATCAAAAATTTTTGAAACGAAAGCTTCTAGAATGGTGGTCTTTGCTGGATTACCCTTAGTAAATGTTATGAGCGGCTTGCATTATTGTTTATAGGTTCTGTGGCTTTCGACACACTATATAATACAAAATCGTATTTACATCGCATTTGGGTATTAACACAATTTAAAGTAAATAACCATGGCAAATAAAAAGAAAGTATGAAATCGGTTCCGCTATTGAATCTGTCGTGTGACAATTCTACTAGTCTTTTTCTGTTTTGTGTAAATAGCATATGAATTCTATTTACCTGTCCCATATTCCGTACTCTGACGTCAATAGTAATAACTCCTGGTTTTAAAGGCACCACTCGCACTGATAAGCCTTCGGCAACGGACCGCTCCAGCATATCTGTATATGACAACTCCATTATAGAAAAACAATGTATAAAACAATTAGGTTACTAGGTTAAAATAAATAATTTTCTAGAGCTTATAATAAGAATTGTAAAAAGTTGCGAATCACTTGTATTTTTTTTTCACCCTAACCAATAATATTAAATTATTATAAATACTGTTGATTGATGTCACTCGGTGGAGGTCAACGGTTAGACACATTAATAAATACAGTGGAGAAGTACAAGTGTGTAATCAATTATGTATAATATTAAATTGTTATTTGACAATAGTGTTGTTGCGATAGCGATAGTCTATCGATAGTATCGTGATACTATCGTAGCCTTGAGAATCAGTCATACTATCGATTGTCCTATCGAAAATATCGATAATATTGCAGCATTTCGATATTTTCGATGGGGTTATTGGTTGCCTGTAAGAGATTGCCGCAGAGCGATAAGGCCGCCAATTGTATTTACCATGTGCAAACATCTCTATGTGCTGTATAATTTAATCCTTGGTGTACAATAAAGACATGTATTATTATTATTATTATTATTATTCGCGCTATCGACTGTTTTTCAAGGTCAACTATCGATAGCTATTGCAACAACGCTATTTGACAATACAAAATTGTGACATCATAGTTGAGGTTACTTGGAACTTATTGGTTTTGAAGTCAAATACCCAATTGTTACAAGCTTGACAGCACTGACCGTCGGCGTGTGTGGTATACAGACGCGCTGCGGCCGCGTCCCGCAGCGTCCAGGTGACGCGCGGCGCGGGCTGCAGCGCGCCCAGGGCCGCGGCGCTCAGGGGCCCCGCCTCCACCCACACGGGGCCCGGGGCCCCCACCAGCAGGCTCTGCGTCGCCGCACGGACGCGGATGCCTGAGATTGGTATCACCTGCCACGAGTATGGCAATTTTATAAAAAGTTTATGGAGGAGAAGCGGGAATCCATTATATCAGAATATATTATTGGGGCCAAAGTAGTTGGAAGAAGATCAAACAAATAAAGGGCCGTGGGCGTCTGATAACCAGAGCTCATCGTGATAACTAGCGACATCGAGATGCACAGTTTTATGCGTTTTTTAATTACTTTGTAGTCAGATCGCTTCCGGTTCATTGCTATGCATTTGTGCTGTATCCATTAATGTCAGGCTCGATAATTTTATGAATTGAGAATTCTGGAGGGCATTGTTACGTTTCTTCAATTAAATGCTACAAAATGTTTACCTCTACTTCAGATTCCACGCTTGCCATCTCCACACTGGCGATGTCTGAAGCCACAAGCCGGATGCGCGCTGTACCCGTCGATAGACCGTGAACGGAACCCGAAGAAGATACCTAAAGACAAAAAAATATAATTTAAAACTACGTAATTATCTGATTGTGTCTGGATCATAAACTTATTATTACTACCGTAAATAGGACAACAGTGTCCTCTTTACCGTGTTACCGAATTAAAAATGTCAAAAGAATGGAAACTCCTTTTTTATGAAAAAACATAACATAACATAAACTCATGCCTATATACTCGAAGGGTAGGCAGAGGTGCACGCATAATAACATAACATAACATAACATTTCGCCAGGTTATGACAGCCAGCTTCTTCTGAGAGAATATTCCCCCCTTAAATTCCCCTCAGAATCAGAGTATTACCCTTGAAAGGGACTGGACGCGGGTTCAAGTACAGATTATCCTGGATGTTGAGTTTTCCAATCTTAAATTATAATAAATAATATTTTAGTGGACCCACCTCGACATGTGAGAGTCCACTAACTGGTCTGTAGTGCAGTGTAGCCAGATGCGGCGGGGGCCCGCCTCTGTGACGGAGCTGAAGGCGAGCGCTCGGTGGGACACGAGCTTTACTGGGCACTATTTCTAAAGGCGGGAACACTAAAACCTGAAAACAAATAAACATTTAGGTATCATTCCATTTCGAGCAAGCATTCAATAATTGGGCTATGGAGCGAGTTATGCTTGGTCATCTGGCATAGCAGATTTAGTAAGCTGAAGTGGCAGTGGGCTGGCCACATTTGTCGAAGGACCATTTGAGCTAACGAGTCCTAAAAAAAAGAATATTAGCAACCGAGATGACCAATATTCCCTCTAATCCCTCCATTCAAACTCAAGGCTTATGTTAGGAGTGGGTTCACGTCAGTAGTGTAATGAACTAATGACCTTGATTTGAACCTCCTTTACCACTCTACTTACTTATAACTATAATTTTGGAAGAAAACAGCTTGGTGTCACATTACATCCAAACCATTTTCATCCAATTCGCGCAGTCAATATGACTAGAGTACGAAAGTCCTAAATGATACAAACTTTTATAAGTAGCCACACTCACCTCAACTTCAGGGCTCCAGACTCCTCCAAAGCTAGCCCTCACCGCCCCAGTCCCTTCCTGCACTCCACATAAGACTCCATCTTTAATGGTGACATAGCCAGTAGTCCTAAAGTCCGGAGCTCTTCCGGTGGAGAGATAGCGATGAGATACTCCTTGTATGAGTGCTGTGATAGGAACGCAGGCGTTGACGCCTACAGCGCGGGAAGTCAGCACTTCTACGCTTAACACCTCTTCTATGTGAACCTTGAAAAGAGATTTATGAAAAAGAAGAGAATAAGAACATTCGGGGCCATTTTTGGGGAATGCCAATGAAAGTGAAAACTAAGTTATATAACTAGTAAATTGAATCGTTGTGTAGTTGATTATGACATAAAATCCATGTTTTTTGTACATCCAATTGAGTTAATTTCGAATTTTTTTACCTCACACTCCAATTGTTTAGGTACTTAAATAAACGTAAACAATCATGGTGTGTCTTTTTAATATCTTTTCTTTAAAAACTAAGTATAAAATACTGTTCTTTTTAGTAACACATTTCGAAGACTAAAAACCTGTATTGAAAAACTAGTTGTCAGTTCGTTACCATGGTTTATTTGTTTAACATGTGTTTCTATAAAAAGTTGCTACAAGATTGTTTACATTTATTTAAGTACCTAAACAAATGGAGTATAAGGTCAAAACAATCAAACTTAACTTAATTTCAATCTCTTTTGAAATTCGAATATAATTTCAATACAAACTCACACAAACTTACCTCAACCGTTTGTTTTTCGCCTTGCACACATAGATCAGTGACGAGCAGGTCGTAAGAGCCCGGCCCGGGCACGGTGGCGGCGAGCTTCCCGTCCTGCACTGACGCCGACACTCCTTTGGGCGACTCCACTGCGTAACGACCGCTGCCACCCGATATTGTCGCCACATTATTAACTATTTCTCCTTCCCAAGCTATGTTCACCTAGAAAAATGTATATATCATTTTCATTATATGTATGCCAGTAACTTGGTATTCTTGATCAGTGAGCTATATATTGAGTTCGGTGAGAGAATAATAATCAAAAATCAGGACCAGTGTGAATTATGTAAAAACTTCTTAAATCAAGTATAGCCGCGGTAGCCTAGTGGTATGGGTAATGGACTGCTGAGACGATGTCTCGGATTCGATCCCAGGTTACCATGGCACACACCAATGACTTTTCGATGCTTTTCGAAGTTATGTGTGTATTTATCGCAGGCTTACAAGTGCCCGGTTAATGGCAATAGGCTCGCCACCTGTTACATTGGGACCTAAACATAAACTGGCGAAATGTGGGTGCTAGCACCTCTACCTACCCCTTCGGGGATAAAGGCGTGAGTTTATGTTATGTTATGTTATGTTCTTAAATCTCAAGATATCTACTTGTATAGTATAATATCAGTAACGTGGTGTTCTAGAAGTTCTTTAAAATGAATATACAAGCTTATTACAACTAGCTGCTGCTCGCGGCTCCGCCCGCGTGGATGTCGGTTTTCGCGCAATAGACTATGTTATTCAAGGTGAATGTAGCTTACCAATAAAATTGTAAAAGATTTTTTGAAATAGGCTCAGTAGTTTTTCCAGTTTATTTGTTACAAAGATACATACACATTTATAATATTAGCATAGATATAGGAATATTGACTTACCTTTAGAGGATCACATTTCAAAGGAGCAACAACTTTTGCTTGGATAGATGCGGTTGCGTCAGGAATACTGGCCTTCAATGCTCCGTTCCATCCTATAGCTAGATCGTCAGTAGTTACTACCTGTGGATAACCAAAGTATTTTTGTTATTATATTTTTTTGACCATACTAGAAAATGTTTACAAATATACATAGTTTTGAAACATAGACGGTGGCACTCATAATAACCTACTTGGTAAAGTGTAAGAATGGATCAAAGGCTTTGAGGTGGGAACTTCAGATGCAATCAGGAAAATACGCAACAATATTGGTGTCTCGGTGGTACCAAGTACAAATGCTATGCATGAGGTTTAGAGTTCAATTCTCAGGTTGGATGGGTTAATGGTGGAAAATCTTAGTAGCAACGTCAAAAAAGTATCTGACAGTAATAGGTTCAGCCCTTGTTACGTGACAGAAATCATTTCGGCGTGAACTCTTGATATTTGAAATACACCTCTTGCTAATTTATCGGCAATACACAAACATCTAAAAATTTGTGCAGTCAGGGACCCCTATTAAGAAGGGAGTACCGTTTTTACGTATTTTCACCAACTCTGAATGTAAATCGAAATGAAATTTGTATATTTCAATTCAGTTTATTTTGTCCCTACTACATAATATACTACATACGTACAACATATGGCATTTCGTTACATGACGATTCCTACAAATTCACACCCCTGTCGCATTTCCCGTAAGGACATCAAAGAACTTTGTCACAAAAGAAATTACGGGTTCATCCTCACCTGATAATATTTATATGGCACAGGAACAGGTATATACTCTGGGTGGTGTTCAACAAACAGCCTGTCGGTTGCTTTGTAATGTAACCCTGGGTGATTAGGCTCAATTTCCCACGACATTCTCGGGCCGTTCTCGTCGAGTAGTTCACGTCCAATAGCGTCCATTAGTGTCACTCTAACTACCACTTCCTGACCTGGTCGGAGCCATACTCTGTAACGATTTAAAATATTATTAATATTATGACAGTAGAGAGATCTCCGCGAAGCCTGTGAAGCCCCCAGTAAGCCTCTGCGTTTCTAGGCGGAGCTGGGCTGGCTGCTCTAGCCAGTAACCACGCACAATGGCCCATAAAGGGAGGCTAAGTGCGGAAAAAGGAGTCCCAATACAATAGACAACGACAGTAGAGGGCGTTTTACTGGATTGTAATATGACAACAACTCTCTCAGAGTTACAAGGGAGGGTGGTCTTAGGGGAGAGCAACAGTCGTGGAGATCCCCAAAGCAAGTTTAATATTTATCTTTCGCGCGGTTGCATGCCCTGCAGGCCTAACACGGGCGCGGGACAAATATCTCTCTCCACCGCTTATGTCAAATTGACGGGGACAAACGCGTTTGTCCCTAATTGCTAGCATGGCGTAGAAGGAGATAACTTATGTCCCTCGCTGTGACGTAGACAAGGGACTGTTTCTCCACTTGCTTAGCACGGCGGCCGTAAAGTGGACAAGATATGTCTCTTTTCGACAGATTATAGAGAGAAATTAGTCTCCGAACTATTGAGGTGGGGACAAAAATCGTAACCGAAAAATAAATACATTGAATTTGATTAATTAAGTAATGAATTAAAATTTTAATATATATATAACATATCTATATATATATATGTATATATATGGGGAAGGGGGGATTTAAATATTTTTCTCAAATAATTTTGACCTTCAATATTTAAAATCCAGTAATAAAGTATTAATATTTGTATGTATGTATATATATACATACATACATATATATATGTATGTATGTATATATGTATATATATATATATATATACATGTATATACAACGTGAGTTTGTAGTGGTTTTGGAAAAAAGAAATTTGGGTATAGTTACGATAACATAATGAACTGGAAGTACTAATTTGAAAAACAAAACATATTTTTTTCATAGAAACGACGAGATTGATAACGTCAGTAGACAGCAAATAAGAACTCGTGGTAACTCCCTTAACTTTCACGTAATACACTAATTACGTTTTACTACTATGATTTCATTCACGATTTTACGTATGCGGTATGTAAACAAAAGACGAGACGTCTGCGCCTGCGCGATAGTACAGCATCCACCAATCAGCGCGCGCGGCCACGATTCTCCGCCAATCAGATGCCTCTCAGCGAGGGAGACCGAGCTAGCGCGACGCAGCCGCGCGCCGCCGCCGCCGCCGCACCGCCGTTGTTGCGCGCCCGCAAGGCGCCAACGCGGGCCAACGAACGCCCATTACGTCAAAGACTTGCACGCGACAAGTTGCAAAAATGTATCGTTATCGTGAATATTCTAATGTGGAAGTACTTGGCAATGGTGCAGCTGTACAGCTGTACAGCCGTTGCTGGCTTCAATTTAGAAGAGGCTAGGCGGTTATAATCCCAGTCGGAGCACCTGGTTGGATTACGGCAACGCGGTACTAATGATTCCCAAGTAAACTGGACCCGGCCATCTTAACTGGAAGTTCGTATCTCGTAATGGAATATCATACGTACAGTGAAATCGGAATTACTGGAGAATGTGTCGTCAGCGTACCTACGAGACATGCCTACCTACCACCACGATGGATGTCCGACTCATTATGCTCGAGCAGTGCGTGATTACCTATTTAGACAAGAGTTTGGTGAACGCTGAATAGGCCTTGGTGGCCCCGTGTCTTGGCCACCGAGGAATTTTTATTTGTGGTTAGAAATAAAACGACTACTTTACACCTAGGAATATGAATCTCGTGATGACTTACGTAGTGCGATAGTGGACGCTTTCGGAACAGTGAAAAGTGACGGAGACACATCATTAAATAAACTGAGAGACAATAGCTTAAAACGTTTTGTGTATCGAAAGCAATGGACTCCATATCGAGCAGTTACTTCGGCTCAGGGATACGTAAATAAACTATAAATAGGTACCTATGTAAGTTGATTATTTTGTAAATACTCGTATGTAGCTCCAATTTTTTAAATACGCCTGAAATACCTACCTACTCGCAGTCCGTTGTTACTGTGTTTAAGTATTTTAAAGTTTAATCGTCGAATACCTACTTAATATTCTAATGAAATACGGTCCTGAGCCCGTATAAAGAATGAAGGAAAAATTGGAGTACTTGATTTCAAAGTAGATGAGTTTCATAGTTTAATTCTATGCGGTCAGTGTTCCCTTATCAAGCAAGTCACATGTTTCGTCATGGTTTCGCGAAGTTCGCGGCGCCGGCGCGCGGCGGACGGGGCGCGGCGGGCGCGCTTACCGGCGAGCGCGCGGCATCAATTCACGAGTCGAAATACGCGCGCTACATTACATTCATTTAAAATTGTCAATGAATTATCGGAGCGCTACTAACTTTTCAACTGGGACAAGTGACAAAGATTACATTAATGTCAACGTTTTTATTATAACCAGTACAGTAATTGGGACCTCACAAAAAGGTACCATGCATTATTCCGAATAACCCCCTTTCGGGTCCAAAACGACTACAAAATCACGGTGTATATATATATATATATATATATATATATATATATATATACATACATACACATACATATATACATATACATACACATACATATACATACATACAAATATGAATATGTATATATATATTATATATGGACTCTACAACCGGTCATAGTGGGACCCCCCCCCTACAGCGGTCATCAGTACGAGTGTGACACCCTAGGCATTACAAACATCGATAGGCCATAGTAACCATTTTCCAACAGGTGGGCCGTGTGCTCGTCTGCCACCTAAGTTGTATAAAAAATCCAAACATATAATCCTATATTATTACGACACATTACGTAACACAATACATCCCATTACAAGGTAATAATACCTACTTACTAACTTAGCTATATCTACATTATATGAAATTAAAATAACACCGACAATTTAAAAAGTCAATGTTTCACTTATAAAATATGCACGTTGCTAGGTTTTATCAATTTGGTCGAATAATACTTTTTCGTATATTGGTAGCATTGAGTGGACAAACGTTCTCCCCGGTGACAAACTAGTCTCTCCTCGACGCCATGCTAGCTAAAGGGAGAGAGAAGCAGGGAAAGACAAATTTTTCTCCACTCCCCGGGGACTTTTGTCTTCGCGCCATGCTAGCCGTACTGTTCTTGGTTCAATTCCCTCAAAAATTCAATACATACTTAGGTCCACCAGAACAGTTGCCGGGTGTCGCAGAAGGTTCTAGTCTGATTCGTGACACGTGCGGTGCACACGACGCCTCTAGCGCGACTGACTCGCGCTCTTCATCTGTCTGTGACATCACTTCTTGCCGAGACTCGCCCTTCTGTAATCAATATTGACAAAATTCCGATAAACATTCGAGACGCAGTATCTTAATGAACTTTGGTGGTTCTTGAGATTCAAAACGGAGATACCGAAAGCCAGTCGAATAAAATCTAATATTAGCTCGTTACATGTGAAATTGCCATTTTGTTTGAAGAAATTAGAGCAAACCCAATTTTCAGTACCAAAATTTTTGCATTTTTTTTAGCAATGACAAATCCAACTTTTTTTGTGTATGAATGAGACAACATTAAACAAACAGTAACTGTAATTACATCTTTGAAAAGTGGCAGCTGTAAAAACGTAATACAAAATTTATCATCAAAATGGATAGTATTTAGGAAGTACTGTTTTTGAAGATCGAATTTAATTCGGCAAGCAGCCAATAAAAGCAAAATTTAATAGAGTTGTAAAATCTTGAAATAAACATTCATACAAAATAAAAATAATGGAAATAGCTATTAAATTACAGGAATAACGAACTCATGAATCTGTAAGAAAATTTCGGCAATTTTATATGCAAAGACCTATTAAAATAAGGTATTAGGTAAAAATGTATGCTGCAAAAATGTCGTAACTATACTAAATACATACCCTCTTACACTTTAATGTAAACAGTTGTACATCTGGATAACGGTGCGGAGGTGGGCCATCACGGGTCACTAGTTCTGCCACTCTGGTCTCGCTTGACACTGGGACCAAGGCTTCACCTTCTGCCAGTACCTGAATAAAATAATATTTGTGTATTTTACATATACAGATATTTACTCCTATTCTAACTACTTCTTGCCTGGTGTCGTGGAGGGTGATATGTGTGCTAATGGTCTCTCTACCATAGACGCCCAAGATCGTGCCAAGTGGAGAACGAAGACGGACCCTGATCTCTGAGTTCACCTTAGCCTCGGATGTAATCAGTTAAGCACGTCTCCATAATGATGATGAGATACCTTCTCTTATTAACATTTAAACTAGCTATTGCCTGTGGTATTGCGTGAAATTTTCATCCCGCTCTTGCAACTCGTGAGAGCATATTTCAATACTAAAAGTATCCTTGTGCTATTCTAGACTATAATCTACACTTGAGTCAAAGTTCAGGAAGTTTCGTACAGCCTTTTGCCCGTAATAGTAGGGTTAATATTCGAATATCATCGTATTAATACATTTTTGAAAAAATGCTCAGAATTAAATAAGTAGAATGACACATGGAGAGTGGTCACACTTCCTTGCTCCATCCATTTTCACCACGGCTTACTCGCTTTTTACGAGACAAGATAATAAGACAATACAAACCGGTAGCGTGGCGGAAGGCAGTGCAGCAACGTGCGTCGGCCACAAGATGTTAGGAGCAGCGCGGACGGCCACGCGCGTCGTGTCACCCACGCGGCCGCGGGACACGCGAATTGTGGACACGCCTCGCGTGCTCCACACGCACTCCAATACGCAGCAAGCGCCATCTATACGACGAGGTTAGACAATTTCTTTTTACAATAGAACAGTGTTATCGAAATATATAATATCCAATAGAAATGTGTTTAGATATCTAGTATAATAATAATAAATATTCTCGGACAATATACACAACGTTACCTAGAGCCATGGTAAGCATAGTTTTAACTAGCTTGTGTTACGGGTTCTAGAATGCGGATAAACATACATACTTTTTTTTTTGTAAATAGTTACATATTATACATAGAAACACCCTGACCAATGCGAATATTCATATTCATGCACATCAATGATTGCACTGAACGGGAACCGAACCCGCGCCTCCTGCGTAGCAGTCGCGTTCACTACCGCCACGCCACGGAGGTCGTCAATAATGACCAAATTAGGCCAAAAATACAGTTTTTTCGTCATACAGGACCTCGGTAGAACAAAAAGGGGGGCCACAATAGGCAAGAGAGTGGTTAGCTAGACTGAATTGAAATGAATTAATCTTTTTCCGACGTAAATCAATTTAAATGGATGTTTAGTACGAACCTACAGGTTGTACCCATTTAGCGGCTGTGACGTTATGCGGTTCCGGTCCTTCCAACAGCGACACTGCGAATGAGTCGCAGTTACATCTGAAAACACACACCTTATAAATAGATAACCAAGATAGGATTTCAACAGTGTAATGTTTGTAAAGTAGAATACATTCAACCAAAATGAGTCCTTAATAGAATGAATTTCTGCGAGATAACGTGTAAACTCAGTTAAGATTGGTTTAAACATGTTTATATTGCATCGTGGAATGTAGTTTTCTCAATACTTACGTGTGGAAATTATATAGTTCCCCAGTATCTGGGTGAGTGGCAGTGAGAGCTATGTGTAAGTGATGCGCCTTGCCGACCCGCGCGTATCCTGTGCTCGACACCTGCACCATTTCCGCAGGAACAGACCACACTCTGTAAAAAAATCGTGTATAATTGACTTATAAAGAAAATATAATAATACGACACATCGTAAAGAAAATATAATAATACGACACATCGTAGAGGAAAGAAAACAACAACGAATAAGATGGGAAATCAAACAATGATTTATTGAAAGAAATTAATTAGCAACAGTGACTCGGCTTCACTGATTGTCATCAATTGGAAATTTGCAACTGTAGATCACTTATTGCGCTTAGCAATAAGGTGTACAATAAAGAGTTATCTATCTAACAATCGTATTTTCTTCTTTCTGCTTCTTGGTAGGACTACAATAGATTGGGTGGGGTGATCTTTGTATTGTACGACAATCTTCCGTTATTACCAAGAAACAATTTGTGAACATGTTTTATACAAAACTGGTTGAAGATTTAGCAAAAACTTGTAGAAGACCTGTCGGAACACAATTAATTGGTTTATACATGTATTGAGACAGTCTCGAACTAGTTGTGTACCAGTTTACAACACGTTTGCGTTCACACCGAAATTTTGCAACATATTGCAACTTGTCAAATACATGTTTTAAACCTTAGTGAAAACGAGAGGTAAGGAGTATTAACACAAATATCTTGATTATTACCTGCCTACAGCCCTAATGTGCGGATAATTTTTCAACTGGACCCGCACGCCGACTTCGCCGACTCCTCGTATAGTGACGACACCCGATGTACTGAGCGAGAGAGGACCTTGTGCCTTCTCACTCTCTAAATCCGACCACACTACTGGTTCATCGCCACCGCCTTTGTGCTGCAGTTGTACTTCTCTATGAAAAAAATGCAATATTTATTTTGATTGCCAGTTTTATTTATGAACGCTACATAGAAAAACCGGCCAAGTGTGAGTCGAAGTCTTCGTCACTCTTAGACAGTACAAAATACATCATCTCTCGAAAGATTGTGCTAAAGCAAAAAGTGATAAACTTACTGTATAGTGTCGGTCCATGCGACGTATAAATGTGGGGGTACCATTTCTAATGGATCCACTGCAACAGCTGACACTTGTCCTTCCACCTTTGAATAAAAGGATATGTTTTAAAAAAGTTAGAAAGTTAATTATGAACGAATCGTAAAACGTTGATGAACATAAAATCTCATAAAAAAATCCAGACGGAAAATTCACCCAGCGAATAGGTAAATAGATGAAATGGCTCATTTTATCCATTTACCTTTAAAACCGTTTGCCTATTTGAAACGGCTCAATGGATTCTTTCGATGTATTCTAACGCAATAGTGCGTGCGTATGTGCGTTGAGTCTTTATTAATGTACGTGCGTGTAAGTACATGTGTGTGCGTATGTGTTTATTTTAAACTTCATAAAATGTCACTTTACAACCAATAATGCAATAAGTAAACTTACCTTACGAGAAAACGTCTTCCCAGCTATAGAATGTAACCTCGCTTTCACAACGAAAGGGCCAGCATTCTGCGCTACGGCATCAGTCAGCGTTCCATTTTCCGTGGATTTTATTAAATCTACATTAGCTTCACCTTCCACTGATAGCCTTATTAGCACCTCATTGCCAGCAAATAGGGCATGCCCATCTCTATCCAGCAGAATACTATGTACGATAAAAGGTTCTCCACGTATTAGTAAATTTGATGGTCTTAATGTCACTCGTATGCTGTGTGGTTCTGCCACAGTGAGGATTGCAGAAGCAACTTCTGTAGCTCCAGACAATAGGTATACATTTGTGTAGCCTACTTTCGTGGCTCGCACTAAACTTATCGAGTCTTCTAATAAAGCTGTGCTGGAATCGGGGACCTTCATATAGTAGAGAGTGTCTGATATGTCCTCGATAGTGAGGCGACCTGAACGCGCTCGCACGACCCTGGAAAACAATACGGCAATTTACATATTAATTGAACACAACCTGAATTTTCTTCACGATATTAATTATGGTACCTAACCGGTTTCGCCTTGCGGCATTCTCAAAGAATTACATTGACAGTTTACTTGTAGGTATATCTTTTTCGATTTTCATGAGATTAGCTAATGTTTTTATATACATGTCGTCTGTTGATCGCACCGTGCCTGAAGGTAAGCTATAGTGCATTACGAAGAACAATGGCCGCCATTATAGATAGCTGGTCCTAGAATAGCGGTCCCTACCTTGAAGGTCTCTACTGATGTTTTGCCACGTCCCGTCAACACGCATGCGTTGACTAATCATCACTATATAAGGTTTCGACTACAATAGCTGTTATTGAAGAGTTGAGTGGCAGTCTATCTTTTATCTTATCATTATTTTCTTTCAAGCATCAATTCAACTGCATCCATGGATTGCGCTTTTATCGCCCAAAAATGCTCCATACAAAATCATTACAAAAGCGTGTTGCCATGCTTTTGAAGTGCGTAGTGTAGTTTACAAGTGTAATAAAGCTCGTTTGAAATTTATTAAGGAATTTAAATAAATTTCAAAGGACTGTATTAGACTCAAAATTTGATTTTGTATATTTTTACCCACTTAAAGAACTAAAAATAATAAAAAGTAATTTTTCAGTTTAGTTAGGTAATATTATATAATTTTGTAGTGGATGTTTTTTCTGCCAAGACTAAGCAGTATTGGATAGTCAGAAGACCTTGTCACCATCCCTATAGGTGGGGTTTTGCATGCTATCTATCCTAGTACAATACACTTACCTATAGCGCAGCGTATCCCCAGGTGCAATGATCGCAGTAGCCGGCGTAAGTACGACACTAGCCACCACTTGTAATTTAAAATCAGTACAGATGTGCTCAAGGCATACAGTGACCCGAGACTCGCCTATAGCCTGGCCATAGAGCAATACAGAATGGGAATGAAGTCCGCGAGCCTCTAACGCTGTCACACCTCGTGTTGCTTCATAGTCTGTGTCACACCATCTTACAAGCCTGAGGAATAACAATTAATTATACTCAATGAAATTACATTAAGTTCAAACCTGTTTATTTGTGAAGTATTGAATCAAATTCAGATAATATAATAAGGTTATCAAGGAAAGATTATCCTAGCCTAGATATAGGACATGAAAATCAGATTTACGGACTTACATAATTTTTGCATGTATTGTGAAAGAGGTAAATATTTGAAGTGGATTCTAATAGCCACATCCATATAAAGTTGAAATCTACTCTTTTTAAGGAAGGATAAGAGAGCTTTTGTGCCGCAGTGCAGGTGACAAATCTGTCTTCCCATTGTCAGCACAAAACTCTCCAGTACCTTACTCACTGCCGGAAACGCAACACAAGGTGATTATTAGCAGTTGTATTCTGTAGGGTGGAAGTACTTCTCTAGTTGGATTGCTCAATTGGGAAGGAAGATACCGTCACATTTATTGTTTCACAAGCTATTAAGACATTTTTTTATACAACTAGCTGTTGCCGGCGGCTCCGCCCGCGTGGTTTTCTTAACCCGTTCCCGTTCCTCCATTTTGAGCATTTTCATATTTATTCACATTTTAAACCTTCTTTTTTTTTTCTTCTCCCACAAATAATTCAAGACCGAAATTAGCCAAACCGGTTCAGCCGTTGTCAAGTTTTAGTGAGACTAACGAACAGCTTTTTATATAGAGAGAAGATTAATTGATGATAATAATAAAAGACTTACTTGACAAGTGGATCTTCAGCTATATTGCTGCCTAGGTTCTCTATGCTCCATGTAAAGCTGACTCCTTCAAGAGTAGAAAATTTGTTACCTGTAATATAAAATGGTAGTTTAGTAACCTTTTCTACAAATAACTAGCTGACCCGCACAACTTCATCTGTGTCATCCCGTTTTTGCAACATTTTACATTCCTGCTCCGCACCTGTTGATCGTAGCATGATGTTATATACATATAAACCTTCCTCTTTAACCAATCTATCTAATAAAAAATCCACATCAAAATCCGTTGTGTAGTTTTAAAGATATAAGTGTACAAAGGGACAGAAAACGCGACTTTGTTTTATACTAGGTAGTTATTAAACACTCTTATTCTATTTGTTAATAATAAATCAAAACTTTAAGCGCGATTGATGCTAGAATGAAGATGAGAAGACATGGTCTAGGATTGGAGGGTTTCTCTCCATCCCCCAATATCTCTTCTTGAATGTATTTCCATCATGTAATGCCTACTTCAACATCTTACCCGTATCTATAGTTTAGCAGGTGCATGAACTTACAAGTGAGGTTAGCTGGGCCTCACAGATATTGGTAGGGCCCTGTAGGTGCGTATAACATTTTGAAAAATCAAAAAAAATATAGAGAAGTACATAATATAACTACCTTGATCATCATAGGCAACAACCTCAAAAGCCTCTGGTGCCTCTTCTAGATATAGCTTCCATGTTGTGCTCATCACTTTTAAAGAGCTTATTTTGTCTATGTCTACATCTCCACGAAGTATCTGAAAAGAAGATTTACATATTATCAGTCTATCAATTCGTCTGATACTCTCCAAGATGTTAATTGGTAGTGCGTGTATGTGAGGCTAAGCACATAATTAATTACCTTGCGATTTACACCGCATAGGAAGAAATCAGGTTTTTTCCAAATTTATTTAACTGCAACCCTTTCGGTTAGTAATTTGTTTTCGGCATACCCATTTTTTTACAAAGTAGCTCGCCCCTTATTTCATGGGACCAAAAATCATAAAATTAAATTAGACTATTGTAGTCAATCACAACCAGTCCAACAACTGAAAATATGGTAAATATCCCGGCGAGTATTATAATAAAGTTTTAAAGATGTTAAATACAGTAAACTGGTAAGAACAAACTTTAATAACAAGAACATAAAATTTTGGCTGTGATATTACATATAACTATAATGATATATTCTCTCTATAAAGTTACTCTTAATAATTTTTACTTGAATGGCAGAGAATGCCCAAGGCATTAAGTCTGCATATTGTCTAACAAAGCTATAATACAGTCCGATTAATTGGACACCAAAAATAAAGTGTCTTTATTTAAAAATACATTTTAGTGATATAAGCTGGTGCATTAAAGAAAGGTTTTATAAATGGCGGCTTGTACTTGCGTGCGTATCTGTCAACGCAAGTACAAGCCGACATTTAAGAATCCTTTCTTTTATGCATCGCATCAAGAGCACAGAGCGTGGAAGAAAATAAAGATCAATATTTTTTTTGTGTTGACGGTACGCGCGTGAGTGAGTATAGACAGTGCTAGTGTGCGAGCGAGAGGAAGTGATAACGTCCGCCATTTATAAAACCTTTCTTTAATGAACCAAGTTATAGTACAAAATTGTTCCCGCCAATATGACAGGGCAATCTCACCTCGCCGGTACTGGCTTCTTCAGCGAGTATGATCACGGAGCCTGGTGGTGTACATGTTTTGGAGACAGAGACTCGTGCCGCACGAGAACAGTGACCCCACGAATCATCGTACAAAGGTTCCAAATCTATGATGTCATCGCGCGATAAACTCCTACAAAAACAAAGAATACACAATTTATACTAATAATTCGCTTTAATTAAACATGAGTATTTGAAATTAGAAAAACTCACCAAGTATAACAACCGCCTTCTATGATCTCAAAGGTAAAATTTACATTTAAATTCTCGAACCAAGGCAACTGTACCCTTGGAGTATTAATTTTGCCACAGTCACATTTGTGCACCAATAAATACAGTAATGTCAAAATTACTGTTTGCTTTGTAGTTTTCATGTTATTAGTTTGGCAATTACATTAATAAAAACCGAATTAATAACTCAGTTTTGAAAATATAACCTATGTCGGCAAATAAGCCATCAAATAACGCATTTGAAACGTTTGACAGTTTATTTCAGTTCAGTAAATGGTTCAGTATAATTCAGTACAGACTTAATAGAAAGAAATTCCAACAGAGTCTAAAATTACCCTTGCCTTTGTTTATAGATTCCTGTGAACTTAAGTACTTACTTAGGTGTTTACTATTTTATATGTATTTGGTTTATAAAAGTGAATACAGAATAAGATTAAGATAAAAATCATTTAAGTTTAACAGTGCAATTTACTATAATGATATAAATATAAAAGGATTATGGATGACAACTGTGCTTACTGCTTGTGTTCCATTTGTGTTCAGAAAAAGCTATGAAGATATTCAAATGTCAAAATGTGTCAAAAAGTCAAAATTACAAAAATGGCTGCTGTGTATTCGTCATGTTTTGTCAAGTTTTACTTAAAATTTATAAATAAGAATAATAATGATTTCTGTTATTAGTTAATAGTGTGAGACAATAATAACGCTACACATTGGTGCATATTTATATGTACAGCGTTCAAATGTCAGTAATCATGATGTCCACAGACAAGGCTACTGAAATAAAAGGCTACGAGATCGATAAAAGCAAACGTCGTCATAAAGCTGACGACACTATTATTGCGACAGCGGCAACAAACGTTGTTGAAGATTCTTTGCAGCTCGCAAAGATGGAAAACGCGGACGAAAGCGCGGGCAAACCCACAGAGTTATGTCTTCAAGGCAACGCTCACCTAATTTCTAGTACAACGAGTAGTTTGGCCGATACGCCTGGTGATTCTGGTGTTTTATGTTTAGATAGTGAAGCCTCGGAGGCCACGAGCCAAGCGCTCATGTCACACAGTCTCATAGGTGCCGAGGAATTGGCTTGTGATAGTGTATATGACGCGCCTCCGTCGTGTTCTCAAGATATGATCAGGAGTAGCACTAGTAGCATTATGACCCGCAGTGATATAGATAATCAAAACATTGGAGCCCTTGATGACATTGTGCCAGAGCTGTTAATTGAAGCACACAAGAAGCCTGCCTATGAAAACTTGCCAGATTTAGTGTTGAAAGCATTAGAAAGTGAAAAAGATATTGAAGAAAAGAGAAAGCCTGCATTAAGAAGTGAGCCAAAGAAATCATTATCTGAAGATATTGTGTACAGGCGGAGATGTAGAAAAAAGTCACAAAGTGGACCAAGCTCTCAGAAAAAAAGAGTTTCATTCCATGAAGATATATTGAACAATACTAAAACTGATAATATTCACATAGAAAGAGGTTTTGTATCTTATGGCCCTGATAGTTCATACTGTGATAGGTTTAGGCAGAAGAATAATGTGACTGACAGATTTTCTTGGTGTGCCTCAGGGGATCGTTCACCAAAATATGCTGCTGATGTAGTTCAACAAACGATGTCTGATATTCTGACTTATGGAGATTCAAAAAATGATAGAAGTGGTATATTTGAGTATTGTCAAGATTATAAAAGACAGAACCAAGAAAATAATGATAAAGACAATAATAATGATCCCAGACCGAGTGGCAAATTATATGGATGTGACTCGAACAGCTCAGATTCTAATTTCAGTTGTGACTCGGAAACTTCATCTAGTGAGTCTTCATCTTCACACTCAAATAAAACTGAAAACTCGCTACTGCAAAGAAAGTGTGACAAGGCTCAGAAATCTTACTCCTGCGATGCATTTGAAAATAATGGTCATGTAGCGTTTATGAGAAAAACATATTTCTCTGAAGCTGATATTGATCAGTCAACAGATAGAATGAAAAAGCCCCTAGAAGTCAGATCTCAGAGCCCGAACACAGTTAAATCAGTTTTGAAAAAGAAGCGCTACATTACAACTAATATTGTAGAGGAAAGAAAGCAGCATAGTAAGGTACTAAGTCTTCTTGATGCTAATAATATCCTAGACTCTTTGAAGAATTTCTACAAAAATTTCAATTTCACTTTTATGGCAGAGAAAGGTGTGCCTGAAAATAGCTTAGAGCTGAATAATGTTGTTGAAGCTTTACCATGTGATGTTAACCAGAATAAAAAACTATCAAAAAGCTTAGACTCTGGTTTCCAGGTTGAGGATGAAGATGATTTTGTAGAAATTAATCTCAATGGTCATCCATTGGAGCCTGAAAAGCCCAAGGAAGTTGCAGCTACATCTAAAACTAATGTTACAGGAGACAGAACTCCTAATGAAGGATCTCCGAGGCATAAACTCACTCTCAATATGAAAGCCCAACTTGATAAGAAACCTAATAAATCTGAACTACCACCCCTCACTAAATATGTTGTGAACTGTGAAAGTACTGTCTATGAACACAAAGGGGTATCCTACAGTTATGTTCATGATACATTCCAAACTGCCTTTGATGCACCAAGAGAGACTTTTGTTCCTATCCCTGAGACTACTCCAGTAAAGGAATTAATCACAAGCACAAGTAAAGTGGAACCTAATAAAACTACTGATACTGAATCCTCTAGCAAAACTTCAACACCAAAGAGACAATTCAATAAAAATGTTCAAGATGAGACAGAGATCAAAAATGGTGTATCCAAGCATTTGTCTTCACCTAAAAAGCAAAACGTGAATAGATACAGCCGTAAATTGACATCAAGTATGGCGAAATGCAACGAGGTACCGGCGCAAGCGAACAGCGACAATTGCTCAAATACAGATAATTCGACCTTGAAGGGGGCCGAAGATTTCATTGATGAATTTTTCGACAGTCCAGCTAACCAGAAACTACAGTCGAACAAATCGGCGCTATTGAATAGATATCTGAAAAATGTGTGTCAGAGGAAGGACCTTGAACTCAAAATAAAAAACAATAAGTTCTTTCAATTCAAACTTAGACTGGAGAAACACTTTCCCAGTATAATATTTCCGTTTAAAGAGGTATCGGATACATTCCACTTGTCGGCGGAACGAATGTCTCGACTGATTGACAAAGAAGTCAAAGAGAACAAAAGGTTGTCGGTGCGACTGCTCACGGCCGATGAGCCGTCGTACTTCGACAGCTTCGAAGACAACGTCGCTATCGAATGTAATGAAAAGCTAAGACTGCAAATATTTTCATATCCCAATGAAACTTTGAACAGGGTAATTATGTTTGTTTACTACCTCCCAACTTGTCATTTAGTTTGCTGTAATATGACCCTGATTATTGGTTGCGTAGTCTCGAGATACTTATTAAGCAACCTCTCATGGAATTTTTTCTTATAGTTATGTAAAAATATATAAATCAGGCTGTCCACTGCCCTGTACATACATGTGGTTGCCTATTTCATTAAATACGATTTGAACTGAAAATTATACAAATGAGTAACTATAAATACATGCACATGCATAAGGTAGTGTAATTTTTATATTTTTAAATAACTATAAAGAAAAATAATGTAGTCCAATTTCCAGCACTCCACTCAATAATAATATAATCCAATTTCTAGCACTATTTTAGCCGACTTGGGGGAGGTTCTATTCGTCTGTATTTTTTACGGAAATTTTACTACTTGCAAGAGAATTAGCCATCCGAGGGATCAAATTGTCGATTCTTTTTCAGATGATGAAAGTCAAATCCCCATACAACATGGATGATGGCTCATGGACACCTTTGCTAGTGTTCATTACAGATTACGCTCTGTATGTAGCAAGCGTGCGGCCGGGCGGCACTGCCTACGACATCTTGTGCAGATTGCCTCATAATGAACTTGACGCGATAGTGGTAAGTAGTAGGTACCTATTCAATTCACAATTTAACAAAACCTTGGACTTACGAAAAAAATAATGTGAACTCTAAAGGTTAGCACTTTCCCGTTTACGCAATTTTATATGGCGCAGGGATGCCTAGTTTAGTAGTTCTTCAATTCCTAAAAATAGTTTGATTATTAGGACATTCTTTATTCTTTGGCACCTAAATTACCTACTCAAAAATTTTGCGGGTCAACGAACTAAAAATAAATGACCTCTACTTATCTAGTGAATGTAACTTATTATCACACCAATGAAATTATAATTATAGTGATATCATATTATGTTATTGTGAGACCAATGAAATCTATAATATTCAGACGGTATTAATTCATAGTTGATAATATATGACCTGTATGGACCATAATGTATTTAAATACCAATGCCCCTTATATTCAGCGTCTAAGTGCGATAAATGTCATACATCTGTTGTTTAAAAGTACCTGTGACTGTTTACATTTTATGGAGCAAATATTGAATGCTTTCTGAATAAATAGCAAAAGACATTCTAACATTATTGTAGAGGAAAAATCCTTGTTTTGAATTTCTGATAATGCTTCATAATGGTACTGCCGTTTTATCCAGACGTCGTCAATTTGGCGTCAACAACGTATTAAAAATGATAGTTAATGTTTGTATTAAATTAAATGCTACAGTATATGCACTCACTATGCATTCTACATCACCAAGCCACCTCGGCATACATATTTCAATGACATAATTGTTTAAAACCACCGTATTTGTATATTCTTCACACAAACTGCTTTTGTAATTGGTCAGCCATGTCTAACTGTCCAACGTACGTTTGGCATACACAAAAATGCGCCATACATAACATAACATAAACTCACGCCTATATCCCCGAAGAAATAGACAGAGGTGGTAGCACCCACATTTCGCCAGTTTATGTTTAGGTCCCAATGTAATAGGTGGCGAGCCTATTGCCATTAACCGGGCACTTACGAAAATTCAATGGTGTGTGCCATGGTAAAACCTGGCATCGAACCCGAGACCTCGTCTCGGCAGTCCATTACCCATACCACTAGGCTACCGCGGCTTATACATGCTTTCAAATTTAGCTATACTTCTTCACAGGTCGGGCCTGAGGCGCAATACGTCCAAATCTTAGATATCGCTGGCAACATCGCTTGTTCCATCGTAACCAGTGAAGCTACACTTGGTGCCCGATTAGCGTCGTCACTAGAATGGAGCGCGCGGACTTCGCCATTACGCATTCAGCGGCCACCTGCGATGATACCGCTTGGATGTCGAGAGGTTGCAGCGGCCGTAGCCCGGCAAAGGCATGAGAGCAGAGTAAGTTTTCTAATTTAACGTCATATCATTCAAATTTACATGATTTCGGCCATATACAGAACGAAATCCTCAACATACCAGCACTTACCTATAGGCATAGGACCACGCAGTTAACAGGCCGCCCGCTCGCCTGCCCGTTTTAAAATTATTCAACAGCTACAACACGTACATCCATTTCTCCATTTCTCTAAATAATGATGTGATGATTTCCTTAGTCTTTACTAAACGACCTGAATTGAATACTTACGATAATTTGCTCGTTTTGCTTCAATCTGCTTGCTTTATGCAACAGTTACTAGAATGAACCGGCGGTAAGCGCTGGTGGATCGTTGCCGGCTACCAGCTTCCTATCTGTGTACGACTTTACATACCTATGGTTACCTTTTCTTTCACGAAGCAATTTTATGTATGAATTCGGGATAGTCTCATGACATTTAAATTTAATACAACGGAATCACTCGATTTGGGTTCATCAACTTCAACGCATCACACTTACTTCATGCACATACAGGTTCACAGTAGGTAGGCTGCCTATCGTAATGTTCCGCTCTCTCGATATCATTACATAACGATTTCAATAGTTTTTCGTGCTAAGAACGATAAGCTCAGAATAAATAATAGTAAACATAACATAAACTCACGCCTATATCCCCGAGGGGTAGGCAGAGGTGCTAGCACCCACATATTGCCAGTTGTATGTTTAGGTCCCATATGTGGCGAGTCTATATTGCCATTAACCGGGCACTTATTAACGTGCGATAAATACACACATAACTTTGAAAAGCATCGAAAAGTCATTGGTGTGTGCCATGGAAAAACCTGGAATCGAACCCGAGACCTCGTCTCAGCAGTCCATTGCCGATACCACTAGGCTACCGCGGTTAGTAATTAATAAATAATAGTAATTAGCATTAGTTAATAAATGCTTAAATAGTAAATAAGTAAAATAATAAATTTAAGTAAATAATTAAATAGTACTGCGTACTATAAGAACTATAAAGTGCTTGCGTGAATTTATAATAGCGAATAATGAGTCATTACGCAATGTATGTGAAAGACGCCATAACTTGAAACCTGTTATCATATCATTCTGCATTGCTGTCCTTGAGTGACCTTAACCGTGCTGTAGTGCGACAGTTGTACAACAAAAAATAATCGTACAACCTGTTGATTGATAAAGTGTTCGAAGGAAAGTCAATTTTATTATCAATGCGAAGCTTTATGAGTCCATTATAAGGTTAATCTTCATCATGCTGTAGTTTTGAATCAAAATAGTTTACCCATCGTTCGTTATCAACCTCCGAGCCTATTCTTTATTAGTTTGGGTAGTCTAACCGGTACTCATAAATGGTACGGGTGGAAAGTCCACAGGCTACGATCCACGGTCACGGCCAGCTAGACCACTTTCAAACAGATGGGCCGTGTGCTTGTCTCTACCACCTACTTTGTACAAAAAATACGATAGTGTTAAAAATCGTACAGTATTTTAGATGAAGGGGCTCATCAGACCTCTACGAAAACTGAACTATTTTGGGTTTAAAGTACTCGGAACGACTACCACAGATGTTCGTATAGCAACCGACAACTTAATATGCTCTCTAAAGCACGAAGAACAAACCTCATTGTATTCATTGACAGCCGTAAAATTCGGAAAAATAACATTGAACATTTTTCTATTTCAGATACCACAAATCCTATTCTACGGCCAAGTATGTTCTGGAGATGCGGGTGACAGATTGATAGAATCGCCTGGAGCTTTCGCACCGCCTCTCGAGGGATACCTCATGTGCAGGACTGATAGGAGTAGGAGATTTGAGCCCAGCTATTTCTTACTCAGGTAAAAAACACTTGAATTAAATATGAGACGTTCTATTTCATATATTCTATCTAAATAATACAACATTAATTGCGATAGATTCTTTAAAAACTAATTTCAATGTGTGAGATTCGCGTAAACATCAGAAAGCATCCTATTGAACACGGATTACATGAAATAAAGGTAGCCTGGAAGAGATCGCCGTTGACGACAAAGCCACCCATTGTGCATTCTTCTATTGTTTATGTCCATATTGTATTTTTTTGTCTTATTGTGGACAATAAAGTTATCTATCTACGTTTTCTCGTTAGAAATAAAACTGAATAAAATAACTAAATATTTGATATTATTTATACACAGAGCTGGCGTCCTGCACTGGGGCCCACACTCCCCAGATGGCACTTCACCTTTGCCTCACAATATCCCTCTACGTTCGGTAGTGGGAGTGAGAAGACACCTGGACTCGTCTAGGAGGCCGCATTGCTTCGAGATAGCGCTGGGAGACAACAGCAGATTACTGTTAGCAGCACCTGATGATGCCACTGCCTCATCCTGGCTGCAATCATTATTACTGCATGCTGCACAGGTAAGTTTCGCAATGTTGTAGAATATACAGCGAGCCTCAAATGCTCCTTCCTGTACACCATAAGATCTATAATCCTTTGATAGCCTAAATCTAATTTAACCATAGGTAACATAGATAGCGTTAGTAAAATAAGCTTGATTGATGTCTTGTTTCTTTCTAAGAAAATAAGTAAACTCATGCAAGTAGTAGCCTAAACTTAATCACATCATTAAATAGATCATAATAGATCTACAGTAGCTTTTGGACTAGTAGTTGTGTAATGGCAAAACTGCATACAATTTTAGTTTCGAGTTGTCCAGGTATTTTTGAGGCTTACTGTACATACGTACAAAAGTAAATGCCCAGCCAGAAAGTGGACTCTTTGTCATGGGCTGTGATGTTTTCAATCGGATGGCGAATAGCCCGATGTTTTCTGCGACACCCCCCACGAGAATAGAGGAAATCGTCCTATTGTACTCCACAGGGAACCAAGAAAGTAACCAAATATTGATACCTTAACAGTGATTTAAATAAATTAAGAAATTTTTCCGATTATTATCTGTCAGTGGTCAATCGTCTTACTATACTCTGTCTAATTTAGGATGATACCTTTGACAGTTCACGTCTATGAAGTAACGTATTTTTAGAAACAAATTAATACCTCTAAAATTATCGTAATTCATAGACAAGTACCGCCCACTTATCGTAGAGTAGTGCCTTGCAAGAATACAGCATAATTGACTATAGACAAACGAATCGAATAAATCGAACATAATCTATTAATTTATGAAAATAATTTTATGTTTAAGTACTTATCTACTACAATTTTGGTAATAAAATAACTAGATATAACATAAAACATAAATAGTATACTATAAATGGCAGTAACTGTAGCAATTATCAATCTATATTTGCAGTACAGTGCGATTAGGTAATGACGCGCCGCACTAATGAAGTGTCACCTTAAGTAAACAAATATTTATAAAATTATAATACCCTAAGTTCTTAAAATAATAAGAAATAAATGTTTTACTATTTATGTAACATCGATACCATATTCTACGGGAACGATAATCGAATATCGAATAGATTCATTTACGATTGTACTGTATGGGGTACTCTACTTAGACCTGTCAAAATTATCATCCTATATTTGACAAAGTATAATGCCCAAGCCGAAGCTGAGGAACAGACAAACGAATTTCGGCATATTTTTTTTCCTGTAAGCTTAACAAAGCAATGAATGCACCCGGGTTCGGGGCAAATACTAGTAATATTGAAAGCTATTTGTCAAAGAGTTTTTGATTAGATAATCTGATTACAATCGACAAAGATATCGTGTAATATACGCACAAGGAAGTCGAACGAGGCTAGGCTGATAAACAATGTCTTTGTCATTTTTATCTGTAACTTTGATTGGTTACTGATAAAAATGTCAAAGACATTTGAACACGCGGCTCCTCCCGCATGAATTTCTGATTATGTGCCCGCAAGTCATGGGAATCTAGTATAGTTCCCATGACTTGCGGTTCATGCGGGACAATGGGTTCATAGGCATTAAAATGCCTATGACTCTCAATAATGGGAGACAAATATATCCAACAGTGAACTGCGATTGATTGGTTGATTGAATTTATAATGTAATATAAATGGCCTTGGTAAATAAATGAAAAAAATGCTGATGAGTGAATATGTGAAAACACGATTTTTGCGTATATCATTCCAAACTATGAAATATTCCTGCATGAAATTTCAACCATCTCCTTACAGCCGTTTGAACATAGTTGAGTTGTTACTAAAAGACGCTTAAACGTCAAATACAATGTAAGATAGCCCGACCGGCCTCCGGTGTCCCCTTTTTTATATAATTATAAAAGATTACTAGAGACGAATAATGCATACGTGCATACAGTCTCACCTCTTTCCCAGTGGTGTAGACAAAGACCAAATATTTCCAACTGCTTCGATCCTGGGACACATGTTTATTATACTCTTTTCATACATGCTCATCGGTCTCGGGTACTCTTGACATCAATCTGATTGATAGAGTTACGTTCACATCGATTCTTACAAGGATAATAATTATACTTAACGTGTCTTTTTAGGCTCTAGAAGAAAAAGATGGTGCGAAGAAGTCAAAAGAACGCAAAGGGCCGCCGTCCGCCTGCACCGTGCTAGTGACGCCGCACGAGGTCATCAGCGTACGAGACACGCTCGACCTCGCCTTCGTCACCGGCGCGTCCGCCTACCTCCGGGATAGGGGGTCAGATGCTTTGCTCAAAGGTACCTTCATCTTATCTATTTATACTTACCGGAGGGGACGTAGTAACCCTTCCCGATGAGAAAAATCTAAGCTGGGGCCCTCTCCGTGAATAGGGGCGCTGCCGTGAAACAAATTACTAAACCACGATGGCAACTCAACAATGCCGTCGATTCGACAGAAGAATCTTTTTATACTGGAAAAAGGGAATGAACCACCAACCAAACGGGATTGAACCCACGACCAGCCTCTTACGGTATGACTTGTACATAAAACATCGATAAAGTGCTTGGCGAATTTACATCGCGTTGCATCGCAGTTTTGTGTTCAAACCCTTATACGGGGATAAAGAATAGTTAGATATAAAATTCCCCTTCTAGGATATTTTATTTTTTTAGGTGATTCATTATTCTCTAAGCCTTTTCTCTATTCCATTGTGGTCGGGATAAATGATACAATATTAAAATGTCTCTTTCAGAATATTTGGAAGAGATGAGGACGGACATAGAAATATTGGCGTGCGGCTCTATCAAGAATTTAACAGCTTTCAAAATTCCCGACACTGATGAAAATTGGTGTTGTTTGGTAAGTTTAACCAATTTACATACCGGTTAGCTGGTTTATCTCAACTTTTACGATATCAACTGTCGTATAACCTCCCTAAACCCGAGTCCTGCCTGCGCTAAGTCTTGTCCGTCAATGAGCAAGACGTTTGCAGGTAAGGTGATCTAGGTCCCGAAGGTCTTGGTTGGAACCTATACACCCAAACCCAATAAATACTATTAAAAGTACAATATACGATTTATTGTGTGTAGGAGTGGAGCGTGTGCGAGGCCCGTGAGCGAGGCGCGGGGCTGGCGCTAGTGTTAGCCAGCAGCGTGGAACTGGAGCGGTTCATCGCCGCCGTGGAACAAGCCTTCTGCGCACTCACGGTGAGTGGATTATATACATCTCCACGACACTATATCACTGTATCGCTACATCACTCTACCATTACATCACTGTACCACTATTTCACTGTACCACTATTACACTGTACCACTACATCACTGTACCACTATTTCACTGTACTACATCATTGTACCACTACATCACTGTACTACATCACTGTACCACTACATCACTGTATCACCACATCACTGTACCACTACATCACTGTATCACCACATCACTGTACCACTATTTCACTGTACTACATCACTGTATCATCACTTATAAGGTTGGCCCACCTCTAAAATCGACCTCCACTATTATTAATGTATAACTATAATCTGATGCTGACTTTCAAAAGTTTTAAATCTGATAACAATGGAATTGAGTTTAGGAGAGTTTCTATGCTGTCAATGCAAAAAAACAAAGCAAAGTTTCTCGTCTCTCACACAACCTTTCAAGTAAACTCTGGCTAGCCTACTGACCGTTGAGAACACAACACAATTAGCCGCGATATTATGTAGGGTGGAGGTACTTCTCCAGTCAGGCTCCTTAATTAGGACGGGGGATTTTGATTGGTCCAGATGTTCGAACTTACGGACTTTTACTCAACATATTTGCCGGCAGTTATACAGTCGGATGTAGAACAAACCATTACGATATGACCGCGCAAAGTATGTCCGGTTATATCATCGAATTTACATCGTAACATTATATAACAATAGTTGTAGTTATGTACTGTTATGCTGTAATGTTTTCGTTATATCACAGAATTCATTCACTCAAACAGCCCTCCCTATGTACTGAAAGAATACTTTAGTACTTTACATAACTCTGCAATTAATACCAATTTAGTTGGTTTGTTTTTAACTGCATAAGGTCAGCGTCAAAAGTGGATAATCATTTTCGGACTTTGAAAATTAGTTTTTGATTCAAGTAATTTATGTTTTGAGGTATATCTGCCTACTCTATTAGAATACTATTAAATGGTAATTAAAATATCATTTTTAATCCACATAGAAGGGAAGTGTGGCAGAGAGATTCATAAGAATTTAAAATTGTGTTAGTATGTGAATAACATAATAATTTTAATATTTTGCAGTCAACATACATATTTTAAAAATCACATAGTTAACAAGTGTGAACTTGCAACACATTGCCACTTGTCAAATGCCAACACATAGATATTAGAATCTATAGGATTCATTCAATCAATTAATAAATAGTCTGTGTATGATTATGCCACTAGTTCATAGTACCCCACCTAACCCCTATTGTATTGAGACTCCTTTGTCCGCACCTAGCCTCCCTTATTGGGCCATTGTCCGTGCAAACACCTAACCCCTAATCATTATACAAGAAGTCACTAAATACATGAGCGTTAAAGTTTTACAAACTAAAAAAAATATTATTTCTCGTTCCTTAGAGCGAGCCTTTCCCCTTGAGCGTGGTGGACGCGACGAAATCAGCGTGCAGTTCAGCACATACCAAGTACGAGGCAGCCTGGTCACATATGTTGCCTCAGCAGTAGAGCAACTAGACATGCAGCGGTAAGATTACATTCATATAATATAAGGTGCAGAATGTATTGAAAATTGAAGAATCATCAGTGAAGATCATGAAAAGATATTTAATATGACTGTAATGTCACTGCTAAAAAAGTGAAAGGACATTTTAGGAAACTGTGAATTTTTAGTTGTAAATTTAAGCGCTTTTTTGCCTTCTTAATACATAGAGGATAGTTTAGTGAGCTTATAGGTGAATTGTATAATTGTGTATCACAGTTACTTCGAATAAACAATACTCAGTTGTTAGGTTAATTATAGCTCCATACTTCCTCTGTGCGAGAAGGAACGGCGTGTTCCCGCACAATTTAGTTTCAATTGTACTTATAAATATTATTGCTTCCATGTTAATGTTTTTCTTATGTAATTTCTATTGAATCTTGGAACAAGTAGTGCTGACGTAAGATTCTAATTTGACTACTTTTTATAGTTGGGTTCATTTTCTAAGTTTTTTGCTGTCGCCTTTTTTGCCATTACTATTTAGACTGTACCTCAACTTATATCAGGTGGGGTGGCTTTTTGGTACTTGTTTGCTGCCTCAGTGGTATGTATCTTCATATCATACCTTGATCAATCAAACATTCTATATTTAATATTTAACGGCAATGCTTGTTTCAATATTCAGCGATACATAATATCATACACTATAAATTTACTCAATTGATATTGAATAACTTTATAAACTACTGTTATGTAGTTACATATTCATTCGTTTCATAGTATCTAAGTAAGTCACAATACTCTACTATAATATTGTCGTGTGTGAATGCTTATCGAGAGAACTTTGAGTAAATATCTGATAAATAAAAGAGATACGGTAGTTGTTTCCACAATTTTCCAATCAATGTTTTGTTAAGAATGATGAATTAGGAAGTTCGTTATAGCATTCACTTAAATACTATGTATTTATATTGTATGTCTTAAAAAACGTACTCTATGTTCTAAATTTAATTATTCAAAATATTTATTTTTTTACATCTACAAAATGTCCAAAGTTGAAGGTTAAGGGCCCAGATCGTGAAAATCACCGAAAAGAGTGTTACGATATTTCATATTTAACTTATTTAGATATGATTGATATCAATGATAATTTGTATATATTACAATCAAAGACCAAAATATATGTTAGTCTTATATTAAATCCTTAAAACCTAATAATTGCTATATAATAAACGTCAACAAACGCACAAAATTTGACAAAAATGCAAAAACATGCCTTCGTATTCTTCAAATATTACCCAATAAATCAACACAAATTGATAAAAAGAAACACTTTTTGAACACTGAAGAAACCAATACTTAAACCTATGTACTTTTTTTTGTACCTTTACAAACAAAGACTTCCTCTTTTAAAGCCCTAAAATCTAGATATGTTGTACGTAAATTCTCCATAGAAAAATGTATGAAAAATCACGCGCATCCCGATATTATGATTTAGTAACCCGCATCGCTACTGATCGGCAGTACGTTTTTATGGTTCAAGGTGACACCACGCGTGTCGGATGCGCCAGCAATATTACGTGTTGTGAATTTGTGTTTTTTGTGAAAAACTGTAAGTATAACATTTTTATAACTAATTCACTTTTAGTAAGTAGGAAGTACCGATATAATGAATGTCTGGAAGAAAACCATGATGGAACTAGATATAAATCGTAAAAATACAAAATTATTTAGATAGGTACGTAGTTTGTTGAGGAGGTTATTTTATGAACCTTGTAAAGTAGGTATAAATACCGAGGAAAAAAATTACGAGATTTGTGTGAAAGTGTCATGTAAAAATTCTAGTTTTATTTGAGTGCTTTATCATGTCTACGTACTAATAATAATATATTCGCATTTGTTGTTGTTGTTGCATGTAAATATTGGTTTGTATTATAAGTAATAAAGTCGATTTCTATAGGAATATTCTCATAATAATTAATTTTATTACATAATATAGTTAAATATTCGTTTTCATGTTCATCATATTGTCTAAATATCAGATTGTGGAAGTAGGTATGTTTCCTATCTGAAATAGCATGGGCGTACATACTTCGCTGCCGTCAAAGACGCGCGCGGCGCGACGCGCCTAGAGTCTGGTTTAGGGTTGTACAAAAATTACAAAATAAATAAAAGTGGATACTATTGATGATTAATATTTCCAGTATTGAAAATAAAGAAAACCTTCAGGCCGAGACTCCGAGCAACACTGCTACGCGCTGTATAGAGGTAAGTTGTTATACGTAATTAGACTTGTTACATAAACAAACGAACTACCTAGTTAGTGATGGGCGAAGACAAAATCTCAGTACCTATAGATTTTTTTCTTGCAATATTTATTATTTTCATTGGGAGACACAAACGAACTACCTAGTTAGTGATGGGCGAAGACAAAATCTCAGTACCTATAGATTTTTTTCTTGCAATATTTATTATTTTCATTGGGTGACAAACACATTAGTACCTAAATAGTTCTCAATTGCTTTCTCAAAAGAAAATTCTCGTTAAAATCCCATATTTTATGTATGTAGGTATAATAAATAATATTTATTTAACCGATTTTGATGATTTTAGAATCGTTAGAATTGTCTTCTAAGCCCGAGTGACATAGAGTAGGTGACGTCATAAAAAACCAACACCTATAGCGCAAAGGAAATTTATAATATATGTAGTCAGATTTATTTATTTTTTGACGTGATAACGTCTTATAAATCGATGAACAAAGGCAACATGCACGAAAAAGTGTCACATTATGTCACGTTAGGGTCAAGCAAGAGCATGGAACAAGCGATGGAGAATAATATTATAATGTTATCCCGTAAAATTATTATCCTAAACCGACTTTACATTTTATATAAAACGTTTATGTTTTTGATCTATGTGTTTCAAAGATGTATTCTAAGGGACTTCTTAGCTATGTTTGAAGAAATTTGGCCCATTCTTTATTTATTATTTTTTATAAAAAAACAATCAAGCCATTATCTTTCTTTACAGGAACTAGTAATTGAAAACCGTCAAGAAGGAAAGGTGGTTGAAGTGGAAGTTGGGCGTAGAGTAGCAGATATTTCTTTTTTTTTTAAAGCTGTTCAGGCCATAGGGGACCGCGGTCCAATGGATTGTATCCTCAGTATAATAGGTGAAGTAAAAGTTGATCGGGACTCAAAACTCATCATGAAATGTATGTGTAATTAGTATGTGTAATATGAAATTTACTGTGTTTGGTTGAAAGGAAAAAGATAGCATAAAAGTGAATCATCAAATTGTATCTGGTATCATATCATCTGGTGGGAGCTACTTTCAGTTAAAAACATTAACTGCCCTACCAATTATGTCACCTTCATTATATAATGAAATTTATAATACGGTTTGCGATTGATGGGAAAAGACAGGAGCACAATCCATGGCAGAAGCTGTCAAGGAAGAAGCAGAGTAAGCAGTGTCAGTGTCAAATTTTGGAAGGAGAAAATGGAGATGAAATTAGTTTGGTTTTATTACGATTGACTACTTCCAGAATTAGTTGATCCTCGGCAGTCACGAAGCGAATTCGTGACGCGCCCAGTTCCAGCATCATAGAGGCTACGAAAGAGAGGAAAGAAAGAACTTTACGTGTTTTGAAAGAGAAGGACGCCTAAGGATTTTGAAATAGACTGAGGTAACTTAACTACCCAGCCGGTCGATTCACGTGCATCCAAAAGTTGTTTTAACTTAGAAATCGCCTTATGGTTTTCTGTTTTAAACGCACTTACTTATCTAGTCTTGGATTGTCATAAATCAATTACTGTACAATTCTTATACAATTTTGAAGAGTTACCTGGTGTAAAGAATCATCAAAATCGGTTTAAAAATACAGCGAATTGAGAATCTTCCTCTTTTTTTAAGTCGGTTAAAAGGGTTTGTTTGCAAAAAAACAAAGTGATATTTTGAAGTCACCACGCTACGGTTTTTATTACGTGAATCGGGCATCTGGTAACATTTTCATTCTGATAGGTTTTGCAATAGCAATTGGTTTTATAATCAAATTAGCAGAAATCAGAATTTATTCAGTAATTTATTTAAACAACTTTAAACATTAGAATTTTGAACTCATATTTTGTTATTGTTTACTTACTTTTAATTTGTATATTAATAATTTATAAACTTGTTTTACAAATTTTTGCACAACCCTAGCACGCTTGGCGACTCATATTTGTTATTGTTTACCTACTTTTAAATTATATGAATCATTTTTATACTTGTGTTTCATTTATTGATATTTTTTGTAAAACCCTAGGAGATTTTTAAGATATCAAGGTGATCGTAAACAAATAGTAAGTAATTATTTGAGTTTATCCAATAGGCACATATCCTTGCGTATAGATAAACAGTAGCGAGGAAAGGCTCGATGTTATTTCGACCGTACTTGCTACTGAATTTGCAATTATGTTATTGAATGAATATTTTACGAAATAAGAATAAACTGTGGTAGTAAAATTACAAATAAATACATAGTTGGAATTTTAGGTAAGTAGAATACAAAAAGGTGGCTCTCTCTGGGTCATTCACCCGCCCCGGTCGGTTGTTTCAGTAAACAGTAGCGCTGCGGTCGCGCGAAATCGATGTTGCGTCTGGGCAATCTGGGCCCTTAAGGCGCTGATACTGCAAAGGATGTCGAAGCTATATTTATTTTTAATTTATTCTGGTCACATTACCCAAATAGTGTATCATTACATTTGGTATATCTTTTTATATGATTATAAGGCACACTAAATAGACAATTATGTAGTGTTTCTTATAAACACATTGATGCTAATAAGTATTTGTATAGGGGAACAGTACTGTATCGGTGATGCAAGCTTGGCTGAGTGCGCAATGAAATCGCAACTATTCTGAAACTTGATCCACGAAAATGTATCCAAAAATATTCGGTTATCGAATTCTCGAAAAATCGTCGCAAAGGATAACAATTTACAAGTTTACAGAATGGGCATGCTTCGTGTGACGTCTTAGCAAATTTTGTGTGTAAAAATAGCATTTTTTACAACAAACCTTTTTTAGCTTTACTTTTTTAAAGCTAACATTAACGGTTATGTTTCGAAATTGTTGATATTTTTTTAAAATTGGAGTGTCCCGGGGTTGGGATTGAGATGTTTGTAAGCTTTAATATTTCTTTGATAAAGGTCTCAAAATTATTTATTTTAGAACGTTAAAAAGTGCTCTGTTCGTTACCAAATATATCAATCGTATATCATTTCATATGTGTATTAGGCCGCTGTATGGCCGTGTGATATTAATGTATATTTAGGGTAGGGATTAGCGCGTCGTGGACTGTACGCGCGTAAATTTTATCTATGTAACTGGTAACACTAGATTGATACATTGTTTATTTATTTCAAGTAATAACAAAGAAAAATTTTCATCTTTTGCCCCTATTTATTTAAATATTTAATTAAAATCAATATTTATATGCTCTTTTTTGATAACGTATTGAAAATAATGAATTATCATTTACATAGATAAAAACTGATATTGCACATTCAAATATTTACCATAATCTGTGCAATGTCAATGTTACGCGTATGAATTTAAAATAATAATAAAATAATAGTTTTAAATTTCAATTGGTACTTATGTATTCTCCCTTTTTATCGTAATATTTATTAATTGGATACCATTGTAAGGCACTTGTATTTTGAGTTTTTGTACTCGATTTTAATGAATTTACATTTCGTATAATTTATTATTGTATTATAATACTGCTTGTTAATTTAATATTGTAATATGAATGTATTTATAAACTATTTTCTTGGAATTCCTTGTGTATGTGATTGCGCTTATAATATTGATTATTTTTACATAAATCGATATAATATTTAAATTTCCAGTCTACTGCTGCGTAACTGTGATTTGTGTTGTTTACCATTAAGTTTGTTGTTAACGCATAATATAGGTAAATGTTTCCTAGCTTCTAGTGTATAGCAATTATTGTTTCAATATGAAAGTTGAACGAACAATAGAAATTGTATCAATTTGTCCTCTAATTTGAAAAATAAGATCGGAATTTTACCCGAAAATCTCGCAATGAAATAATACTATTATTCCCTTTTTTGGCCACGTAAATTTGAGTTCTCCTAGCCTAATGGTAAGCTGAAGGCCAAGTCTCAGAGAAGAGGGTCACCGTTACAAACACGTAGACTGTTACAATGGTGGCGCTCTGCTTGACGGCTTCATCGGATGCTTTTTCACGCCCCGCTAATAGGTTCTATCACGATATATTTTGTGTTGTTTTATTATTTACACAGAGTTTGATGATGGAATCCGTTAATAATAGTATTCAATCAATTACCCTAACGCAGTTCACTGATGGATATAGGCCTCTCCCAATATTGAGAAGTTTTGGCCTATTATTTCCACGCTGGCCAGACGGGTCGGTACAAGGTTTTATTTCGAGTTTTACTTCTCTTTCAATAATATACTTAATAAACATTTTCCGTTTGTCGCCTCTTGTGAGTGTCCCTTCGGATGTGATCGGGTAGCGAGGATTGCCCGTCACACGTATAAATAATAATAGTATTATTTCAAAAAATAAGATTTACGATTTCCTTTGAAGGTTAATAGTCAGGATGTTCAAAAAAGTTATTAGAATGATTCTATGTCAGCCGATTATACTAGATAATAAACATCTGTAACAATAGTATGTTATATTAACATGTACTGGTATACACGCCACGAGGAATCGACACAGTCGCACAGAACCGATAAATCGATGCGTGTGATATAAACTGTACAGTGCACAAGTACACATGCATCGATTTAGTACGATCGTTACGATTTCTCATAGTGTACGTACCACTTATTACGTTAGAGTTTCAAATTGTTACAATTTCGAATGTGTAGAGTCGATATTATGATCAAAAGCACTGATTTCCATCTAATATTTCCTATAATTAGAAGTTGGCTCTTCAGCCTTCGATATTAACCTTGTAAATGGCTGTTTGTTTCGTTGATTTATTTTTATATCGATATTATTCAGTAATGGGTAATATGATTCGTTGAATATTGTATCAAAGTAGAGGTTTTCTTCACTATTACCCAATAGTCTCTTAACAGAGTTAAACCCCCGATGCAAAATCGATGTATAAAATATAATGGGTCTCGGTGTGCTAATGGATTTATACGTATACACATACGAGGAAAATCAATGGGGATCTTATGACTTGGACAATTAGATATTCAGTCGTATAGTCCACGTGAAATAGCATAATACTAGTAATATTAAACGTGTGAAGATGTTTGTATGTTGGTTACCCAATAGCACCTAAACCATTCAATAGCTTTGGAAGTAAATTGACACATAGATAGAACATATCCTGAATTAACATATAGAATATTTGTAGGAACCAGAAAACTACACCAGCGAAACGTGTAAAAGATGGAATTAGAACTTGTAACCACACGATTGGAAGTCTAATAAATAAAAGCCTTAATCGTTTATTCCCTCCTAGACAAGTGGTCTTTCGGATTCGGTGGTAATTTTTTTGTAGAACGAAATAAAATCAATGCACAACAGATTTTGATATTTTATCAGTCGTCAACGTGGCATTAACGTCAAAATACGTATCAATCCGGACTGTTGGCGATTCTATTTTTAACCGTCTTCCAAAAAGGAGTCATTCTCAATTCAATGTATTTTTTATGTTTGTACACCGATTATTCGGAGATTTATGATTCGATTTACCTGATTCTTTTTAAGTTCGATGCAAAATAGGTGCCATTTGGTCTCATAAATTTTTTATATAGTTTTATTTCATTCTACAAAACAACGACCAATGAATCACCACTTGTATAGGAACCTCCATAGACATATGGCGATTCGTTGCATGTCGCTTCTAGCGCACGTAGCGCTTATAATAGTTCTATGCCGATAAACTTTAACGAATCATTATACCCATATTCAAACTCTTCCCTTGCGGTAGCTGTACTAAGTATTAATAAGAACAATAATTATCTTAACGCTGTATAATGTAGACGCTATTTGAAATATCAACTAATGTAATTTGTAATACGTCCCTTCCATTTTATTGTAATAGGTGAGTGTCTGTTTAATGAAACAGTTGTTCTTGGAAAAACTTGTAGGCAGTGTAAACGCACTCATCACTAATCGAAGTGTAAACGGGACCGAAGCGTTTTGTATATTTTGTATTCTTATTTATTGGACTCCTTTGCTAACACTATTCTTTTTAAATCGATGCCGACAATTCTGCCAAAATCAAACACGTGTTGGGATGCAAATAACTTCGCATATTCAAAGAAATGATATACATTTTTATATCATTAGTACCTACTTGTGGTTTTATAATTAAAGTTTACACGACTCGGGCTATATGGGATTTGTACGGTAGATGTAATGAATACAGAATACAGCTTAATACTGGTGCTAGGTTGTAATTAAAATTAATGATACCTGGACATTGCTTGTAGCAATACTCGGTACATAGGTTCCTATAGATCGAGGGAACAAGATCGTGCTACGGGCATATGCTATATCCACAAGCGGAGTCGACAGCAAGAGCTAGTTCTAGTTACCATAAACTATTGTCATTTACTTTTTCATAGATCTCAAAAGTTTCTTCAAACAGACACTCACGCCATAACCACTGTAGTATAACTGCGTTGTAATGTCCCAGATCCTGAATGAAAATAGGCAATACAAATTTAATCGCTTGACATTATTGTTGTTCATATAAACAAAATAATAAATATATGCGAAAATTATACAATTGTAGTTTTTATTTCACTATTTTTTTTGGCATTTATGTCATGCTAAAATAAGTCGTTATACTTGATAATGAAGATCCAGACGCAAGATAAGGTTGGTATGTCTATATGTTAGTAGAAGTAACTTTGGCTTAGTAGACCAACGTCTACTAAAGACTCATTCTCTGAGCCTATTCCCAACTCAGTTGGGGTCGACTTTCTAGTCTAAATAAGATGCGGCTGAACGATATTCTCCGTGAATCGACTGCCATCGGACCTCCACAACCAAATTGGCGATATAGAAGTTCTGCAGTTAGTCTAGTCGATTTTTGAGGGTTCCAACTACCCGTAACGACTGTCATAGATGCAAACGTGCTCTCGGAGGCACGACCAGATCAGTGCAAATAGCCATATTCATGCATACAAAAACACAAACAGAAAAGTATTTTATACTGAGTTTTTAAACAAAATATTAAAAACACACTAAGATTTTTTACGTTTTTTTAAGTAGGTACCTAAACAAATGGACGTAATGTAAAACAGGATAACACTGGCGCAGATTATGCAAATTATTGATTCAGTAATCTCCCTTTTTATACCACTGGCAGCAGGCAAGCCTAGTGCATCATTAGGGGTCTCCTTCTTGGAACTGCTGACCTGAACTAAATGAACAGAAACATTACAAAAAGATAAATCAAATAAGAAAAAAATTAAAAGATTGGCTCTTAGTAGAAATGTTATGCAATTCACATGTTGTTTACCTAACCTAGTCGCGTCCATAAAACGGGATTGACGACTGTTTGCGAGACGCAATGAAACCAGTTACTGTATTAATATTAAACAGGTGTCTAGAACACACCTACCGATAAATAGCACGACAAATAGAAAAACATAATACGTAGGTAGGTAGGTACTTACTGACTCTCAACTACGTGCGTCCGCGTAAAGTTCAGTAGGTCAAGGTTATCCTTCTGCAGTCTCTACCCGATTTATCATATTATGTTGAGAGTAGCAGAGAGCCTGCACATGGAGAACCTTCGAGAAGTTCGCTAAAGGCTAAAGGTCCACCACCGCCTAGATCGGAATTTGTTGTAGACAGCAGCTGCACAGCAGCGCTTCTCTGCGGCCTGCGGGAATGAAGCGCCACCTTCTCACTTATTATAATTTTTTTTTATACCACTTAGGTGGCAGACAAGCACACGGCCCACCTGATGGGAAACGGTCACCGTGGCCTATGGACGTTTGCAACACCAGGCGCCACACACGTGCTGCCTATCCTGTAGAAACCTTCTAATGCCTTTCTTGAAGACCCGCCATATTGTAGTCGCTTGGGAAAAACCACGGCAGGGAGCTCATTCCACAGCTTGAGCGTGCGCGGGATGAAATTCCTTTCATACCGCACAGTGCGCACCGTTTCCGGTCGTATAATTACTACTTTAATATTACTTTATCAGATAAGACAATGTTTAATACTTCAGTCTGTTAGTTTTAACAAAATCAATCTTAATTATTTTTTTCAATTGGTGTGTTTTCTTTGTTTTTCAAAATGAACGGCTTCGAATCCTAGAAATATTTATTGGCAAACGTCACTTGATATTGGACTTCTCAGACGAAAGAATAAGTTCTTTCGTCTGAGATTGGACCATATATCCGAATCTATCTTGACGGACACAACAAAAATTTAAAAACGTATCTTACATGTACTTACTTATATTATAAGTACCTAATGGATATTTATTTGTTGCGCAATTTTATGTCACACTTCAAGTTATTAGGTAGATTCCAAAGGTTTCAAAACAGATGTGAGAACTAGGAAGGCAACATACCTACTTAGTAGTTAGGTACTACAAGTTTTCTTAATTATGCATTAGTTACCTAGGTACCTTCTACATAATAATAATAATAATAATAATAATATGTATCCTTATAGCGATAAGTAATAATCCTTCACTTGTTTTTTAAATACTGGCAAAGACTGAGCCCGTCTAATAGCCACCGGCAGAGCATTCCACAAACGAGCCGCTTGAATTGTGAAGGATTTGTCGGCAAAGTTGGTGGAGTGACTCGGCAATTTTAACCTTAGATTCTCCGATGATCTCAAAACTTTTGAGTGCGTGTTGTGTAGGAACTCAAAGCGCTGTCTCAAATAAGAAGGAGTTAGTGGGTTGAATAAAATGTTAAACAATAAGGACAGAACATGAGCATTCCGGCGAAGACGTAAGGTAACCACTTGAGCTTTTTGCGAAATTCAGAAACATGATCATATTTGCGTAATCCAAATATAAATCGTATACAAAGATTTTGGAGTCTCTCAAGTTTGTTAAGTTGGTCTTCAGTGAGATCTAGATAGCTGGCATCAGCATAGTCAAGAATAGGCAGAAGAAGAGATTGTGCGAGCGCAGTTTTCGTGGCAGTTATGTTTTGACTTTTAAGTCCGAGTAGGCCAGCACTACCGTACCTTGAGTACCTCCTAGTGTAAGTATAATAAACCTTACATAGGATTTAAATGAATTAAGAACTATGATTTGCTTCAAGTTCTTTATTTCTTGTATCTGCTGGTCAACTTTGTTTCTCTCACACACGTTCACTGTCTATTAAAATCGCTCTGACATAATAGACTTTCAATCAAGTTTGGTCCCAGAAAAGTAAACGAATAATAAATCTATCTTTAGCTGCAGGTAGGTAGTACTTAAGGCGTAGTTATTACCTACCTTGAATTAAGTACCTACACAATACAAGATGAAATTAAATACATATCACGTCATTAATATACTTACCACAGGTTATCTGCGTTATCGGCATCACACAAACCGGCTACATTTACATAGCATTCCTGAGATCTCGATCCACACTGCTATCACGCCATACCAGTTTACTGAGATGTTAAGTAGCAAATAGTTTGATCTCATCGTTTGTTGGGAACAGGCGTGTTCGTATTTTAAATATGGAAGAATTGAAGGTAAGGAATTTATTTAATTAAAAATGAAGTATACCTACTGTGATCATTTTTGTTAATGGTGATACAAAATTTAAAAATACTTAACCGGTCAAGCGACAGAACCGTCTTTTTACTATGTAACTAATATTTGCTTTCATAATAAAAGTGTTAGTTGGTCCGTGACAGGGCCGTCGACAGGTCCCGGGTTCGAATCCTGGCCATTACAATTACTGAGGAGAATGTATGAAGTTAACTGTTAGCTGTGGAAGTCTTAAAGGCCCATTTTCAACACTGATGAATATAATCCACCTATTACATTGGGACCTAAACTCAAACTGACGAAATGTGAGTGCTAGTACCTCCGCCACCCCTTCGGGGATACAGGCGTGAGTTTATGTTTATGGTAATTACAATTACGAACATAATTAAGTACTTACAAGATATTTGTTTGAAACAGTATCTCAGCGGATTTGGTTCTGAATTTACATCGGAAGATCCAAGGAGACCAGGGTCTCTGCCTGAGGGTCAGAACAACCCACAACGTTGTCCCTACGGGTTGTATGCTGAGCAGATCTCTGGCACCGCCTTCACTGCTCCCAGACATGATAACAAAAGGTCTTGGTTATACAGGTAGGAACTTCTTTTTCAATGTACTATCTACTTACCTATGTAGTCAGTAACTAGTTTTTAAATATCGAATGTCATCTGCAGATACAACTATACTCCATTTTGTTCAGGTAATTAAATAAAGGTGAACCGCAGAAAAATGAAGTATGTGTATTTCGTAAGGTAAACAATCGTGAAGTAAATATTTTTTACTTTATGATACTCCTCTGAAACTCAAAGGTTTGCTGGTAGAGAACTCATTGTGAGTTAAGCTCGCCTTTGTACATGATTCTTGCAAAATGTATGTGAATAATCTCTGTACTTTGTGTGTGCAATAAAGAATTAAGAATTAAGAAAGAATTAAGAATTTTTTTATAACACACACTTGTTGAACAAATATAATAGACTGACTAACTGATTAACTAGTGGTTCGATTCCGGTTTTTAGTCTTTAAAGTTTCTAAGCAGAAAAGTATTATTTTTTCTAAGCAGAAACGTTTTTAAACAATCATAATAAATTATTCTGGAGAATGGGTAGGTATGATTGCGTGCATATCATTTGAGCTAACCAATAATAATCGTTTTATTATCTATTTTTTATTATAAACAAATATATTTATGTACGAAAAATTCTTAACTAGCTTGTGTTACGGGTTCTAGAATGCGGATAAACATACTTACTTAGATACCATGTATTTTTTATAAATACAGATATTCATATTCATGCACACAAATATTTGCACTGAGCAGGAATCGAACTCGCGCCTCCTGCGTAGCAGTCGCATTCACTACCGCCACGCCACGGAGGTCGTATATTATAACTACTATATTTATTTTTGTTTTAGGATTCGGCCCTCTGTTATCCATAAACCATTCAAAAGGTTCGAAGTGGCCAGATATCTGACACATAAATGGGATGAACAGGAACCAGATCCAAATCAAGTGGGTACCTATATTTTAGACAATATTATACTTATATTTTAATACCTAGGTATACCTATCGGCATGGATCTTGGACCTAAGTTGCGAGAGAAATGAGGTTTGTTTTGATACGAGTACCTATAGTCTAGGTATACTTAATTGATAGATTTGAGCTCCTCCACCATCGTTGCACCCCGTATCTACTGCGCGTCGGAATAGAATTTTCGGTCCGCAACTCGTGCCTATACCACAGATTACCTGATAGTTGGCCACAGATATATACCTACCTATACCAATACTTCATTTGTTTAGGTAAGTACTTAAATAAAGGTAGGTACCTAAACAATCATGTGGTAGCTTTTTATAAAAACACACTTGCTTTTAGTCTTTAAAATGCATTTCTAACCAGAAAAGTATTTTTATACTGAGTTTTTAAACAAAACATATTAAAAAGACAACCTAAGATTTTCTACCTATATTTATTTATGTACTTAAACAAATGGACTATAATTAATTTTTCACCACAGCAGCTCAAACAAGTGAGTTTTGCTGCGTAAAAACAGTGTGCAAAATGCGATTTTGCTCACTCAGTGAGACAAAGTAGCTTTTTTTTTTTTTTTTTAATTTTCAATAAAGAGTGCCAACCATAGATTCAAAAAGAATTGTTCCGCGAATAACTTTCGAACTACATACACCGCACTCTGTCTCTTGGCCGTCCATAAAAAAGTTCCAGTGACAAACACAAGTATTTTGAAGGTTTTTTTTTTTAATTTATGGCACGTCAAAGGTCCTATTACGAAATTCTAAATTTGAAAGAAATTTGTAAAAGAATAACCATGTATTTTATTAACATTATTTAATAATTATGTAATGTTATTGAATACCAAAATAAGTAATGCATAAGTATTTATAATGATTACTATTATCAACATTTGAGAAACAAAATGTCACGTACAGCTGTTTCTGAACACACCTTAAAAATAACGGGTATAAAATTTAACTTTTAACTTTCAACTTTAAATTTGCAGAACAGCAATAAGTAATTAGATTAATTATTAACTTTTAAAATTTTCAGCATTATTTTAATTAATAATAGGTGTTCTGTTCTGTTAATAAGTGTTGCATTATCTTCTAAGTAATATTTCTTATGTGTTCTCGCTGCTGAAGTGAAAAGTAATGTGTGCCACACGAGAGCAAAATTATTTGCATCTCGTGCATTTGAATCCCTCACTACGCTCAGGATTCAAAATCAGCACTCGCAGCAAAAAACAGTTTTGCTCTCTTGTTGCACAAATAACTAATACACAATTGGATTTCTAATGGCCTGCTTTGTATAAATTTTAGTCAAGATGGCTACCATTTGACATTCCAACTGGTCAGCCGGTGGACTTTGTGGCTGGCCTGCACACTGTCTGCGGGGCTGGAGACCCGCGCTCTCGACACGGCCTCGCTATTCACGTCTACTTATGCAATGCAGCCATGGACAAAAGCGCATTTTATAGTAGCGATGGAGACTTCCTTATTGGTAATAATTGATTACGTAATTAATTAATAATAAAATAATATCTACCTACGTACCTATAATATGTTAACCTACTGTGTTCTACTGTATTCTAACTGTTAGATATAAATATGTTTTTAATTGAATTGAAAATCGAATATTCACTTTTGAAAAAATACCAAACTGATTTTATACTTACATTACAGTAGGACTTATAGTATCACAGAATAAATAATAGTTTTATTAGTATAGATAGAATATTAAAAAAAGGTTTGCAATCATGATAATTTCAACTTACTAATTACTATACTTTGTAAAATATAGCTTGGGTCCTATGACAGATGTCAAAATGAGGTTCATAGGGATGTCCAAAATTCGATGAAAATATCGATACTACCAGCTATTATTTATGCATGTTACAAATAATTATGATTAATTTCATTGTATGTATGTATTTAATTGTAATGAGAACGGAATATACGTAGCATACAAGGCGTCGGCACTCGTACTGATGAGAAAAAGTGGAGTGGATCAGTGGAAGTTCATAACAAACAAGATGTTGTCGCGTGTATCTTATGCCTAAATCATGGCCCAGGAGCCAAACGCGGCGTGTCTTCTTACAAAATCCAAAAACAGGTTCAGGGCGTTGATGGATTGAATGTGTAGGATTTTATTTACTCAATATTATTTAGGATCAAGTATATTCAAATATAAATATTATTATGATATTAAAATACCTAAGCAATAAGATTAAATTCTAATTATTTTTTTCTTATATTAATTTCAATTTTAAATTAAGCTTTATTCAAAATATGGATAGTTCATAGTATGTGGTCACGATGATTCATCGCCCATCACTAATTAGCTCGGTATGCCCATAAAGTATGACATTGTCAGCTACTATATTCAATAATAGAAAATTCAAGACTTCATGTGCGGGATTTCACTGACAGCTGTCATAGGACCCAAGCTACATTTTACAAAGTATAACTAGCTGCATGTTGGCCGCGGCTCCGCCCGCTTTGATGTCGATTATCGCGTTGTACGACTCTACTCGATTCTCTACATGCCTCTCTATATTTCTTCTCCTTGCTGTCATGATAACGGAAATAGCTATATTAGCGCCAATGTATATTAATCTATCGGATCTATAGAGTTTTATGATTATTGCTCCGCTCCCTTGGATTGTAGCGTGATGATACATGTATAGCCTATGTTACTCCTAGATTTTGTAGCTTTTTATAGGAGAAATAATTATTGAAATCGGTCCAGAAGCTTCGGAGCCTATTCGTCAAATAAACAAACATACCTCTTTATAATATTAATAAAGAGGTATTAGAATTTATTATAAACAAACCTAAAAGCATGATATACCTAGTAAAGTACGTAAAATTAAAATGTCAGGTAAGCCGAACCGGTAATCGGTTTGTAGGTATCATCAGTTTGTAGACAGTGTCACAGAATAAATAATAGAAGTTACCTAGGTACTACAGCAGTGTAGGTACGATACCTAAGTATAATAATAGCCATTTTGAAAAAGATGAATAAGAAAATTATTAACCATATTTAAAAACATAGGTACCTAACTGATGTATACCTATATTTGAATCAATAGTTCCGCAACAAGGAGTCTTAACTATAACGACGGAATTTGGAATAATGAAAGTGGCGCCCAACGAGATAGCAGTTATCCAACAGGGGATGAGGTTTGCTGTAGCTGTTCAAGGACCTACACGGTAAATATCCCTTAAGGTAATAAGGGGTGAATAGAGATTGTAGGGTGAATAGAAATAAAATGGTCAGCTAAATCTTGTAGTTATTTTCTTTCAAGCGAAGGACTAGTAGACTAGTTGTAATGCCAAAATCATGAATATCTGGTAATAAGCTTAATTAAAACTTTGTGAAAGAAACTATTTAAAATAGGTATTCAATTGATTATTTTATTTCTATCAACCCCTGGATCTCTATTCACCCCGTTTTACGGTAGTCGGAAATAATTGGTGCGATCTATTTCTGCTTTTAATGAACTGGACAGATGGTTCATTTAGCATGTCCTTATTATTTGCCCCATTATAGGAAGGGATATATAGTTATTTGTCATGATTTCTGATGACAAAAGGCTGACCTACAGCATTTGGGAATATTATGATACTTACATTAGGCAGGTTAAGTACTTAACCTACTTGCTGTCTAGTTAAGCATTGGTTGAAAAACCTACATACTAACCTGCGATACTAAATCATCTTTATTTTCTTGTAGAGGATATATTCTAGAAGTGTTTGACGGGCATTTCAAGCTACCAGATCTTGGGCCAATTGGGGCGAACGGACTTGCCAATCCTAGAGATTTTCTCACACCGGTTGCACGCTACTTCGATGAGGATATTCCTGGTACGTTTAAAAAATTAATATCACTATGTACAACATCACTATCACTACATAGTATAAAATAAAGTCGCGTTTTCTGTCCCTATTTTTCTTGTCCCTATGTATGCTTAAATCTTCAGAACTACGCAACGGATTTTGATGCGGTTTGTTTTAATAGATAGAATGGTTAAAGAAGAAGGTTTATATGTATATAACATCAATGCGGTCCCAATGTGCCTAATGCGACGGCTCGCCACCTACGAGCGGCGAGCTTTTTGCCATTAACCGGGCACTTATAAACTTCCGATAAATACACACATAACTTTGAAAAGCATCGAAAAGTCATTGGTGTGTGCCATGGTAGAACCTGGTATCGAACCCGAGATCTCGTCTCAGCAGTCATATCATGCCATACCATATGGCTTTTGGATATTTCTATCCCGTTAAATTGAAAATATAAAACTGCTATTTCAGGGTTTAAGATAGTGAACAAGTACCAAGGTGCCTTGTTCGTGGCGGAACAGAACCACTCTCCATTTGACGTGGTGGCCTGGCACGGCAACTACGTGCCCTACAAGTACGACTTGAGCAAGTTTATGGTCATCAATGCAGTTTTATACGACCATTGTGTAAGTTGGGACTAAATTGATCAACCAAGAAATAAATATACTTCGGTACCTACTTAAAAAGCTAACTTATAACATAATTTTGTTTGAAATAATTGAAAAAGTTCTAATAGGTAGGTACTTAGGTAGCGATAGTTTCTTATTTTCGATACGGATGGAATATTTATGAAAAGTTGTAAGTTCATTCTTAAAAAAAATTGTGATAAAACCACGAAATAAAGTGGAATAAAGTCATTTTTCCATAAATAATAATTGTACTTTACTGTATGGCGCCAGATTCAGCAATGAAAACAGTTTCTATTTAACTTTTAACATCTAATCTCGTTGAAACTGGCAATCAAATAAAATACCATAATATTTTGTTTTTCTAATCCATCTATGAATTCCAGGATCCATCAATCTTCACTGTTTTGACGTGTCCATCAACGAAACCGGGTGTCGCCATCGCCGATTTCGTCATCTTCCCCCCGCGATGGTCGGTCCAGGAACACACTTTCAGACCGCCTTATTATCATCGTAAGGTTTTATTTGTTACTTTACAAAAAGAACTTTCGCTGAGGACAGGATTCGAACCTGCGCGGGTATAACCCATTACACCCACGGACACCTCAGCTACAATATGTTATAATGAATTCAACAATATTATTTGCAATATTAAGCATATTAAGGAACTCATTCAATTATTTACACAAGTGTAAAGTACAAGTGTGTAGACTTTGCTTTACATCGTTTGTTGACTGATTGTTTGTTGACTCCCTGCCGTGGTTTTCCCAAGCGACTACAATATGGGGTTCTTCAAGAAGGGTATTAGAAGGTTTCTACAGGGTAGGCAGCACGTGTGTGACGCCTCTGGTGTTGCAAACGTCCATAGGCCACGGTAACCGCTTCCCATCAGGTGGGCCATGTGCTTGTTTGCCACCTAAGCGGTATAAAAAAAACATCGATTTTTTAAAATAAAAGAATACATAGAAATTACTCTAACCCTAGCTAAAGTTAGGAGTGGGTTCACCGCGGTAGTGTAGTGTTATAGCTAGGATTCGAACCCGAGACCTCTCAATCGTAAGGCCGACTCCTTAACCACTAAGCTACCCACGTTCTACTAGCCAGCCAGCTCACCCTCTTAAAAACAACGTGAAGGTCATAAACATTGTCCCTACGGATAATAAAACATCTAGGGCAAGCCAACATGAACTCTATCCAATATCTATAGGTATCTACATAGACCACCTGTCAGTGTGGAGGTTACACGTTCCCCTGTCTTTGGTTAAAACCACGGAGGACCGAACTATATAGATATTCTCCATGGTTAAAACCAACTGACATTTTACTATTTGCACACACACATAGTTACACACTATTAAATTCGTTTATCGTTTCATAGCAGAGGCATTTAAGTTGTTAAGGAGTTAGATTTGAAATCTAATTTTGTTTGATTCATGTCCTCAGCGCGTAGAAATGTACGTTTTAGACGTAGGTAACAGGATTTTGAATATTGTTTTCTGAATTATTCACATGTACATAAAATGTATTATTATATATTTAAAACTTAATACAATGAAACTCAAAAAAGTAATAACAAAAAATATTTAAGAAGGAAAAAAGAACCAAAAAATTCAGTACCTACTCGGCTATTGCGATAACAAAATAATATACAATTACATTAATTAGTTAACTTTATAGTGTTGTTGCTATAAGAACAAGGCCATACCGGCAAAATGATGCATTAATACTTTTAGCCTTAGTTGCACGATCTTACTTTGACCGTGACAAAGCTGGTTGACCGGTACGGTCAGGTATAAAACGTCATAGCCTTGGTTGTAACTATGACCAGCCACGCTCAAACGTCAAATTCTGTCAAAAACAGAGCTACAAAATCATGGAAAACAAAAATAAGTGGAAGCGGCATGTAGTCGGTACACGCGTGTCATTGGTTGGCGTATTTATGCTACGAAGGATAAATTCGATAATATGAACGTTTTTTGATAAGAATACGTCTAAATTTTTTCGTAAATATTCAAGCTTTTCAATTCAAAGTATGAAATGCCATAAATACTTTTTTCACTACGGCAGCTCAAACAAGTAAGTTTTACTGCATAACAACAGTGTGCAAAATGCGATTTCGCCCACTGCGTGAGACAAAGTAACTTTTTAATATATATTTTTTATTTTTTCTATAAACAGTGCCAACCATAGATTTTAAAAAGAATTGTTCTGCGATGAACTTTCCAACTACATAATCTGTCCTTGGCCGTCCTTTAGAAAGTTCTTTAAAATATGAAGGTCCAATTTCGAAATTCTAAATTTGAAAGGTATTTGTAAAACGAATAACCATGTTTTTTATTTAAATTATTTAATATTTTAATGTATTATAACATAACATAAACTCACGCCTATATCCCGGAAAGGGTAGGCCAAAAAAACAATTATTTACTAGTAGAGCACGGTATTATTAACGGTTATGTGTGTGAGTTTTACGACATCGGTTCCGCTACTGCAGCTATCGCGTCGCACTTCTACTAGTTTTTCTGTTCTGTGTACTAACCATAGAGTTAACCAAACCATTACTATCAAACTGTTAAATTTGACGGTGACCGTTGTTTTTGACCATGACCATGACAGATAGTTCGTGCAACTAAGCCTTACTTGTGTAAGTAGTCACCAATATCGTGTATGTACTGTACTTACATACTATATTTAAATTGGAACTCTATTCGCATAGCTGAGGTGTCCGAGTGGTTAAGGAGTTGGACTTGAAATCCAATGGGTTATACCCGCGCAGGTTCGAATCCTGTCCTCAGCGAAAAGCTCTTTTTGTATTTTTTTTTCAACGTTTATCTAACTGCTTAAATTATTTATACTATTTTCTTATTGGTTGATAAATCTTTTAGGGAATTGTATGAGTGAGTTTATGGGACTGATTTTGGGGTCGTATGAGGCCAAAGAAGGTGGATTCCTGCCTGGAGGGGCATCCCTACACTCTATGATGACGCCCCACGGCCCTGACGATAAGTGTTTCAACGGAGCTTCTTATGGCGAGCTTGTTCCGCAGAAGATTGCAGTTAATACTCAGGTATTGCACTACTTACTACTTAATTTGCTTTACCCAGGAACAATAGGTAATAACTCTTAATAGACAGTCGGGTAAATTATGATGATCTTTCAACAAAAGCAAAGGTCTACGGTGTTTTCCTAAGGTACCTACCTAGTACAGCACCGTAGAGATAATGATACCTTTTTATAGATAATTATGATAAGTGATGTCATTACCGAAGCGCTCTTTAATAGATTGATGACATTCTAAAAGCAATTGCTTTTAGTATTTACATTAGAAAAACCTATAAATTAATGTACCGTGAATGTAATGTAAACTCTTTTGAAGGTCACTGTGCAAAAACACAGCAGTGCTCGTGCACCACTTAGCTCAATAGGCCATTTCATTTGTTAGGTCAATAGCCAATTAAACTCTGTTTTAAGCACTCCAGAGGCAAAAAAATATGTAACACATACAATAGTTTTATGAAAAAAAAAAAAACATGGAACAAAACTAGTTTAGACTGCCTTTTGCTTTTTTATACCACTTAGATAGGTAGGTAAATAAGCACACATCTCACCAAATGGAAAATAGTCATCGTGGTCTATGGACATCTGCAACACCAGAGGCTTAATGTCCTAGAACTGTGTTTTGCCCTGTGACAACTGGGTAAGTTCAGGATAATTTTAAGACCTTTTGATAGTAAAATTTATCGTCCAATTCTTCAGAGGATAGAGATGGGCGGACGGGGGTGGACATGCTATTCTTATTACTTGTATGTACATTAAGTTTGCCCGCTGCTTTTGAAAACAGAAAAAAAATACACTATCTCAACGAACGTACATAACACCAGTTTACCTAAGTTACTAACATAATAAATATATTATACTAGCAAACGCGGCGAACTCCGTTTCGCCACCAGATGTGAAAAATGATTTTCCCGCTTCTCTGTTGAAATTTTTCCTGAATTTTCTTTGCTATAAACCTCACGGAGCCCGAGACCTTTTCAACGAATGTAAAACCGTGGACGTGCGTTCTGGAGTTATAGCGTCAGGAAGGAAAACCCGACTTATTTTTATATACTTGTTATATTATTAATACCTACACATCGAAGAAGAATATTATATAATACCTACTATAAATTATTACTAATTTACCTGTTAACTAGTCAACATTTTGTAAGAATCATGCTTCTTTTTCAGGCATTTATGTTCGAGTCATCATTAAGTTTAGCCATAACGAAGTGGGGGGTGGAAACATGTCAGAAATTGGACGCGAAGTACTACGAGTGCTGGCAAAACTTACCCAAACTTTTTTCTGAAAAAATGAACGCATAATAATTTTTTTCATATTAAAATTCTGAATAACAAAAAGTACTTACAATTTATTTTTTTATAAATAAATGTTTTATTACATTTTTAAGTATTTTTAAGTACATAATTATAATAATAGACGTGAATGATGAAAGAATTTCAAGTGCCTTTCCGTAATGAAAGCACAAAGAGCCACAAATAGATGCAAGTTTTTTGATGAGTACATCCAGTTTAGTAGTATGGTTACATATCAAAAGCCCGAAGTATGAAATACCTAAGTTCAAAATCCTGAAAATTAAATTTTTATGTGGTATCAACAGAGCTCCCGTATTAAATTTCAAACCTATTCTATCAGAGTCCAAAAGCTTGTGATGTTTACTGTGCGTAGTCGATATATAGAAGAGTATGAGTGTATGACTAAATAACATGAACCGCGGGGTCAATGGAAAAAACAAACATATCAAATTTCGGTACTCTGGTACATTCGGGATTATGTAATTGGGTATTATAATACGTTATCAGCAGTGTTATATGGGTTTGCTAGTTTGTTATTATTAAATGGTAACAAAAAATGTGAGTTAGATAATCAATAGTAATGGTAAGCTGTTTCGAATCAATTTAGATCGGAATTGGAAAAAGTTAAAAAAAATTACATTTTTTTTTCAAAAAGCATTTTAAAATCCTTCTAGTATAACACAAAAACAAGGTAAGTACATAACATTAAATACAGAGATGTCACAGAATACAAACGCTCCGATCCATTACGCAAAGAACTCCTAGAGTACTCCTGCAGCAGCCCACAGTCAATTTCTTTGCGTAAAGAAGAGTAACTGTATGTACGAATCAAATAACAAGTCATACCGGGAGTCACTGCAATTGAGGGACCTTTCGTACTTAAAGCATCAGTCACATTAGTTACTGTCACAGTTGTTACTGTACTATTGCCACTTACAGTCCTATTAGTGACCGAGGTGGATACACTATTGGATGCCACGCTCTGTTGTACACTTGATAAAGAGTCCCAAATAAAGCTCGACATCACTTTACAGTCGATGCGCGTTTCTTCGTATTCACCATATTGTTTCATTATGCCTAGCTTGCATATTTCGCCAGGAGTTGTCCTGTACTCTGTGTGGGTACTGTAGTAACTATTGTGATGAGTGTTTGCTGACATACGGCCTAGATTGTACAGAGCTAGACCGGTCAGCAAGTTGTCGTATCTAGTTCCGGAGTTTCTGTATTCGTAAATGTAGACCGGCGGCGATCCGCGAAACACCGGGTGGTACGTATTGCCATAGGTAATTTGCTGTGGAGGACTGTAGTGGTAGTGATGATGAACTTCGCTTTTGGGACTGTAGTTATTCCGCTGCTGCTGCTGGTTATAGTTGTGAGCGTTGTAACTTTTAGAATTACCGGAAAGGCCATTCGAGGCAGGGTAAGAATGTGATCCGCTGCCGGAGCCGGTGCCAGAGTAGCCAGTGGAATGAGGATATTGGTGTGAGGAGCTATGGCCGCCGCCGTAGCTGTGACCACCGCCGTAGCTGTGACCACCGCCGTAGCTGTGACCGCCACCGCCCCCGCGACCGCCACGTCCCTCTATCGAGGACGCAAAGAGGAGCAACACTACTAAACAAATACGCATGTTTCCGTCGCGAAGAGTGCGGCCACACTGCGTTGAACACCCGACACAAAACAAACGCATTAAACGTGACGTATTACAGGGCGCGGTGTTTGCGGGGACAACACGCGGGGTCAGCCGCGCGTCGGCGAGACACTTCTCTAAATGAACGAGCGATGAGACCATTTACTGAAACCTATTTATAAACACGCAATTTTACCGTTTACGTACATTCAATTAGAATTAATGAAATGTCGGCACGTAAATAAAAGGAATAAGAGCACTATTATTACGATACTTTTAATTATAATAGGTAATTAGCAGAGCTTAAAATTATTCCATTACTGAATTAACATTATAGAATACCCTCGTTCAGTCGCGTCACCGGTTTAAGAGCGTCTTTCACTTTGTGCTATTATTGATAAGTGGTTTATAAACTTGGCGGCGGTGGCAAACTTAGGTTAAGTGAATTGACATTACTAAAATATAACTACTATATTGAAAAATAAAGAACATTGAACAAACATGATAAAAATTCGATGACCCGGCCTATCGATATAATCATTGTATCACATTACATATAGCGCAATTAAAAAGTACAATTATCAAATTCTACACTAATTCTTAGAACTGATAATCTCGTACAAGTCTTTCTTAGAATATGTTAATGTAATATGTAAATATGTGTGTGAAAGAAGCTCTTATTATCGTTTAAATGACAGTTACAACAGAAACAAACATCCATGTGACTTATCGGATAACAAATAATAAATTAAAATGGAATTAACATCCGACAGTCGACCAAATGTCTCTATAGCGAACATGAATTTGAATGTTTTGATGACGTCTAAGTTACCTTGGTGGTTTGTACGCACTTCAAAAGAAATTAAAATAAATCATCTCGTATTTATGTTTAAAAAAGTAAGCAAATTGAACTGAAAATGTTACCAGTGAGATTCGTGTGCGTACAAATCAGTTTTGGACCCTTATTCTGAGTAGTCCATGGAAAGGAATTTAACGAACTATTTTTACAGATTCCTTAGTTTATACTTTTAGTATAATAGCCCCCATTTTTGTCAGTTGTTTATCAGAGCGAGATCAATATGAGATCTTATCCCAACGTGATCCATCATTGAATAAAAAATAAGAATAATATTACGGGTAATTATCAAATATTCACTGAAAAAATTCATTTTATTTAGGTCATTTCATTAACCAATCACATACTGTCTATTCTAATGTTAGTTAGTCAAATTGAGATCTTTTTATTCATATAAAGAAGGCATTAAGAGGGTTACTAAAAGCAAATTAATCTTCACTTAAAAAATTAAAATTTCCGATCCATGGACTAATTCTAACACATGAACAATTAAACTGTATTATATAAAGTAGAAAACATGGACATAAAAATAATTTCCACATTATGCAAAAATATTGAATTTTTTATCATTAATAACAAAGCGACCGCAACAAAGTCGCAGTGCCTTTTTGCCCTTAAATTCTAATATCGTACAAAGTATGTACTTGTTGACCGTACCAATAATTTTATACATCTAATCATTATAATATAAGGTTCAAATCACATGTATTCGGAGCTCTTTCAGTTTCCGTATGCTGAACAACCCTAGAAAAGTGGCACCGTTATTATTATCTATTCCAACGAACAGGACATAATTACAAAATATGAAATTAAATTTTAGGATGTCATAATAATAAGCTATATAAATAAAAATTAATTGCAAAATATGTTGCCATGCTCAAAACTCGAATACGGCTGGACCAAGTCGAGTATTTTTTGTGGAGCAGCAGGAACGGAGGTATACACGCGAGTGGAACCGCGGGCAACACCTAATAATTAATATTTTATGTCCGTTCTACATAAGAAAGAATAAACAAAATGATTGATAGCTTTCTTGTAAACTTTTAGTCAGAACTTTTTAATTATTATTCATAATCTAATTTCTAAAATAGTGTTTGAAACCTATGAACAAGTCTACGCGATCAGCTTACGTGAACGATGGCGGCCGGGATCGGCAACTTAGAGCAACGTGTTCAAACCAGCGCGTCCGGCGGAACGCGATCCGATACATTATGATGTTAAATTTCAATGCTGCAAATTATAACATTGTTACTAAAAAGTACAATGTACAAGTATACAGTAATATACTAAAAATGTATGATACGACTTTCCCTGCTGCTAGTAAAACAATTTCAGCTTCAATTTCACTGTTATCTCTTATTATCAAAACTGAAGTTATTACAGTGCAGATTGTAGTAAAAGCGTCGCACGCGCACGTTGGTTTGAACCCAACAGTCCGCAAGAAATTAAACCACAGTCTTTAAGAACTGAACGCGTTTGATCAGTAAAAAAAAGTATTTAAAGAAAAGATAGTCTTAATCTATACTTCATCATAGTTCTGTAGAACGAACGGCATGTCTTCAATAGAAAATATGAAAAGTAAGGTAAGTCACTTCTATAATCAACAAAATCAATCACATAATTATACTATTAACTTAATTCTAAATTCAAACTATTTTTTTTCACTTAGTGCCTCTTATAATTAGTTATGCAAGAATGTATTATGAGTACTAAATAATTCAATGATCTGCTATTCAAAACAGAGATGGTTATTTTTTCTACTGGGTATTTAAATAAGTGTAAGGCCCCTTTTCGTATGTTATCATAAGGGACCTAACACGGAGGGAGCGCCGGAGACCTCTTCTAACTTACATCTAGCCAGGTCTGGGCGCGCAGTTTCATTTTGGCAGAGAAAATTAAATATTTGGTGACAGATCCCCAAATATGTATTTGCTGTTTATTAAACAGATAACCAAAATATTTAGTTTTAAATTCACACCACTATATAGTACTATGTAATTCGTACTTTGTAGTTTTTTACGTATTTAACATTACACATACAACCATCTATAAGCAAGTCAGTTTTGAAAATACAGCTCACTCATAACTAAAATAAAGGCATTTGTTCCATTTTCTTCGGTTTGTATAGTTAACCCCCTTTAGTATTCTGCAAAATTAGTCACTTGTATAAAAAATCACTTGGAACAGGATCAATTTGACAGTGAAAACATGAAAGAGCTCCATATTAACAGTTGAAAATTGAATCTTGATGTAAGTTAAAAGGTGTAACGTCCAATCGTCGAACAGAGAATCATCACGAACATCCACATCGCGTACAGGAGGCTACCACGAAACACGAAACTTCCGCACATACGAAACACAAACGAAAGACATGGCTTTTAGCCCCTTTGGTTTTTTTATCTAACAAAGTTTTAACAGACCCGAAGAGTCTCGAAGTCTTCAGGATAAATTTGTTCCATGGAATTGATTGGCCGAATCTTTAGTCTGCAAATGTTTTCCGAATGTTCAGTCCGCAAGTGGGGATGTTTCCTGGCAGGCCTACAGTCCAGTGAGGTGGAGCGAGTCCCGCAGGTCGGGCGTGGTGGAGTCGGCAGGCGGAGGCTAGCCGTGGTTGACGTTGACGCCCGACTCCAGCTCGGAGGCGGGCGTTTCCGGCTCTTCGTCGTTGTAGATGTTCTCCGCCATTTGCCATACCTGAAATAAACGGGTTCATTAGATTAAAGTATATTAGGGTCAATATAGCTAAACACAGCAATTAATAACCCAATTAATTAATCAATCAAAAGTCTAATAGTTAATACAGTTATCAATCAATCAATCAACACGGGATTTCGCGAATATTCTACCGAATATGCGCGTTTGGGAACGGCCAACGCTAATTGGGGGGTCGGTTTTGACTCTGCCCCAGTAGGAATTGACTTTTAGTGTGTTGTGTGCATTATGAACTAACATATTATGTAGGAAACAGAATATTTTTTTACCAATGACTGCAAAACAAAAAGGGTTATTGATATTTGGCAAGGCTCGTTGGGGGTTATAGCCTACTGTTTCCACACTGGCCTAATAGGTTGGTACAGGGTTTCATATCGAATTTTTCTTTTCTCGAAGTGATATGGCCTGCGCATTTTTTCCATTTGTCGCCTCCTACTTCGAATGAAATGGGTGGTGATATTATTTCACCACACTACATGGATGCATATGCATAGTGTTTGTTCTTAATGCTTTGTCAAAAAAATTACCTGCATAATATTGTCTTCCGAGACAGAGCATATGACCCACGGTTCGTTGGGATTCCATGAGAAGTCGGATATTTTGGCAGTGTGACCTCCATGGATGAATAAAAGCTCTGGCGGTCCATCTTCGGCATCCTCGGCTGTCTGTTCCTCACCAATCTTTGAGAGGTCCCAAACATGCAACCTAAGTAAGATAAGATACAAATGAATTTCATGTACTAAATCATTTTAAGGACCTGTCGCTAATCGCCACCTCCTCAATTAATTAATTATTACACATATTTTGTATGGACATGCTTACGAGTCTTGTTCGAGGCACGGCAGTAACTCGGGTCGACCCTACTCAGTATAGCATTAGTATTATGTGTAAAATGTATATGGTAAAATTTGCTTTGTAAAAATAAAGTGGTAAAAGTTGGTAAGTTACTTGTACATATAATTGTTGTTTGTAACGTAAAGCGACATGTTACCTCCGGTCAGTGCCACTGCTAGCAAGTATGGTCTCATTATGCGGCGACCATTGCACCTGGAAGATCTCGTCTTTGTGCGACTCGAACGAGTGCAGCTTCAACTTTAGATTACGAAGATCCCACAGTGCTACCTATAACATGTAATAATTACAACATTTATATAATAAGCAGAGGCAAAAAAACAAAATGGAGCTCAGGCTTTGTGCAAAATGCGAATAATAAAATAGAAAGATAATTACCGTTTTGTCAGCACTGCCTGTGGCCAAAATGAACTCTGAATAAGGATTGAAGCTGAGGCAGTTGACTTCCGCTGTATGAGCGTCCACCGTATGAGACGGCTTTGATGTGTTGTTGCATCTACAAACAGTATGGTTTTAAAGTATGATGCGGCAGTAAAGCACAGTACAGTACAGTTAATCACAGAAAAGAAACACAAGAAGCGCGATAGTTTCAGTAGCGGAACCGATGTCGCCAAATCCACACCGTTAATAATACCGTGCATTACTAGTAAATAATTATGCCATATTAGCTCAAATCATATGTACTACCCTTTTTAGGGCAGTAGTAACTAATTTTTTTAACCATTCCAAATAGTGATTACTTTGCTATAGATACAAAAGTATTTATGACCATGAAAGGTCATACTTTGAATCGAACAAGCTTGAATATTTACGAAAAAGTTTAGACATATTGTTATCAAAAAGGTATTGTCGAATTAAAGTTCGTTGCGTAAATACGCACAGCAATGACACGGGTGCACCGACTGCATCACACTCCCACTTGTACTTTGTTTTCCATGAGTTTTATAATAGAGCAGTGTAAACACTTTAAAGACAACATTATGTATAGGCAGAATATACTTAATTTATTAATTATTATCGCATCTAGATTTTTATAAAGAGTGAACTTACCTAGTATCCCAAATCATGAGCTTTTGGTCATCAGCAACCGACCCAAACAGGGACTCATGCAGCAAATGCCATGCCACATCCTCCACCACTGCAGTGTGTCCAGTGAATACAGACTTGGCTTCAATCACGCGCCCCTCCTTTGGAGTCGCATTTATGTCCCACAGGCAGATTGTGTGATCATCGCTAAGAAAATATTAAAATTTTAATACTATTTGGAAAAGAAAAGTGGAGGACAAAGTTTGCAAAGTCTTAAAACTGTATAGCTTGTTTAGATTGAAATGACGACTCCTACACATTCACATCATCTGTACAAAAATGGCAGTCACATGCACAGACTGCATAGCTGAATCAAATGAGATAAATAATAGAAATGATATTTGTACATTTTTTTAAAGTACATAAACAATTGTATTCCACCCATACAGATAAATTGTACTTATGTACAGACTTTGCTACATACATACTACGTAAATATATATAGCATCGGTAGCTTAGCGGTAATGAGTCGGCCTTAAGATGGTGTAGGTGCAGGTTCGATTCCTGATCAGAACCTGGCTATCAACCTGAACCAACTCTTACAGGCCATTGAACTTGTTGCAGGAGTTAGAGGGAATATTAGTAATTCCTGTTGCTAATATTCTTGAGAAAAAATACTACATATTATTTTTGATTTGAGTAGGGTCTATTTATCTCAATGGAATGTAAGCCCCTGAAAAACCATAAAAACTTAATTTGTTTAGTTAAATTGATTTTCAATCAATTTGGTTGTGTGCATAAGAGAGGTGATGTAAAACTATCTATAATTAATTATTGCTTACCTGGCAGAGAGCAGATAACCATTGAGGTTGGGGTTCCAAGATAGACCATAACCTTCTTTTTGATGTCCACGTAGTCTGCAATTTAACATCAAGAAGTCAATATAGTTATTTTCCTACTTATTCATACTATTCATACAAACCACAATTGCATTCACTGGGGTAGTTTTTTCACAAGGGGTGTAAGTTTAAGGAGATATTCATGTGAAGTAAGGTTAGCTGACCACCACCACTCAAGTTAATGGGTCTCCTACCCATTGAGTGGTTTAGGCATGTAGAATAAATGAACACTGAGTAAATATCACAGCAATTGATAATTTGATACCGGGTCATTTAGTTTATCATCTAAATCTAAGCTTAGAAATTAACTGTTGAATCATAAAGCTTCACAAACCAAATATAGAAATGTTTGTAAATAAAACTCAAAATTCCTACTGAGTATTCTCAGACAGGACAGGACTGCATTGTGGTCAGTGGTCTAACATCTTTATTTCCTGACATGTTTTGTGGTTTATTCATATAAGTTAGTTTGAATATATTACCTGAGATCAGGGTGACATTCTCCAGAAGGTTCAGGCTTTGATGGATGTTTGGTGTAGTCAAACACAAGCACATCAGAGGAAGGAGTTTTAGTAGCAATAACACACGGGTTTTGAGGCATGTAGCGGGCTCTATTGACTTCACCTTCATGATTGATCTTGATCTCAATATCAATCTTACCAGAAACTGAGCCGAAGCCACCAAATTCTGAGAAAAACCATTCCAATATGAATATGTGTAATGGGCACTTTTAGTGTATAAAAATTATGCCTATAGAAAACAGTAGCCAGATAACACCTCTGCTTGTTGCTTCTACCCTGGTACATAAATAGTAAATTAATTTATTTTCTCTTACAATGTACACAGTATGAAGTGATACAAAGTGATACTTAATGCTATAAAACCACATTGTAAGAGCTGGTTAGCTCTGAAAGACCTGCGTTTCAAGTCACCAGGCCCCACATGGCTGTTAAAAAGTTTCTGGACAATTTGAAACTATAAATTGTATGAAGTTATGCCACTGAAACATAGTGATGCACGCAACTTCTAGTCATAGAAGTTACTGAATAATAGATCTAATTAGTAATGTAAATAAATTTAGAATTCTACTTGCATGAGTTTTCTTATTTTCTTATGAAGAAACATGACATCGATACAGTTTATTTTCGGTTACTGGTACTACACCTATGGTTAAATTAGACTTAGGCTGTCATAGGATTATAGATCTTAAGATGCCCAGAAACTTTAAGAGCCCACTGTACTTATGATTTCTAAAATTCCAAGTTCTTAGTGCAAATCCGTACCTACCAGTATGTCACTGATTTACAAAATATCATGGTCCATCTTCAGTGCATCCAAAGCCGGTACTTTGGACTTGAAACCCACTTTCATAGGAAACATGTTAGTCCGCCCCCAAAGACTAAACCAGAGCCTCAGATTAAGTCAATCAGCAGGTTACAGTCTACGGCAGTTTAGACAGGCACAGCCCTATATTGTTTAATAATAATAAATAAACAGTGATAGTATAAAATTGTGAACCATAGTAGCAAGATTCAACCATAGTGGCATAGTGGCAAGATTCAGCTAGAGATGGAAACTCGTTCCTACACGGTGCTGTTTGCTAATATACCCTGATCCCTTCAACCATATCCAATACATACCTCCTTTATCGTTGTCATAATGACTTGCATCAAATTGTGCATCTTCATTTGGTAGCTGAACACTGGCAATCAGTAAGTGGTTTTGTTCGTCTGAAGTGTGTGTACCCAAAATTAATCTGATGAAAAAAAGTTCATTAGACTCTTGGAAATTTTCATCACAAGAATATCTGTTTTGATATATTGTGCTATTCATATTGCATAGAAACTATCTGAACATTTCTGGTCCACTGTCATTTTGAGGATCATCATGTATTGTTTTGTATATTGGTCAACCCCAAAAAACAAAACACTATGCTTATAAGAAGTTTTAGAATAGTGATTGTCGATGACTGTTCTGTTGTCAAATAAATGATCAACAATTTTCTTTTAAAGATGTGCCTGAAATTATGTTCAACTTAAGTAAAAGAACATAATTTCAGGCACATCTTCAAGATGATGTGTCAATACATATCCACTTCATAAAACAGTTAGCTAAATGGAATATGTACAGAGAAGAATACATACCTATGGACAGAGTAGTCCTTTCCCTCAGGCCGGGTCACGTCTGGTAGCCACTGTGCAGTTAACGAGGGCCACTCGAGAGCGTGTGTCATCACCAGATCATACAAAAATGGTGTATTTTTCTTCCATATCTTGTACTCCTCGTTAATTACTCTCTCCTCTACCGCATCATCAAATGTTTCTGCAAATCACAGAAATAGAAGATCTTGATCAAAATCTTTTCAATAACCAAAAAATCACTAGCTGTCATTCGTCAGCATAACAATTGTTTCACGTAGGAAAACATTGAATTTAAGTACAATTACCTCCGTCTCCTTTGTCACCCATTATATTTTAAAGAAATTAGTGTTTGTTAGTGAAAATATTACAAAATTTGCAGGCAAAATCCGACCGGCCCCGTAAAGGCGCCAAACAAAAGTCCTTGGCGTTACTCTGCAACAGACAATATACAAACTTCCGGTTGCCAATTCTAGCATGTATAAAAAACCATTTAAAAAAAAATACAAAAAATATAATTTTACTTACACCTGAATTCATTCTTCTTTCTCAAAGCATATAGATATATCTTAAAAAGAAAAACCTATTTTTTTAGTAAGTACTATATTTTTAATTACCGTTTCCGTCTGACTCCGAAATGAAAAGAAGACCCAAGAAAGAAAATGCTATCTTTTCGTTTTAAGAAACCGCACGTAAGGGAAAACAATAGTTGGAAAGCCATAGAAAAATGAAGCTAAACACTGGAAATGTGAATTTCATTCAAAAGAAATATTCAATTATGTGATTTTAAAAACAAATAAAAGTGAGATCAAATATTTCCGAAAAATCGTTTGCTACACCAGATAATCAAACCGACCAAAGTCCGAAAAAATAACAACCTGTATTTTCTATTCTTCTTATCTAATATTCTTTCGAACCAAACGAAGTTTAATGTACGTATATACATAAAGCGACAAGAAAGTCGTGAAATAAAATGTTTTAGGATTAATATTTATTTTTGTAAATTTGTCACACCCATTCTCAAGTATTTCGATTAAAATCATTCGAGTCCTTCCTTCGACTTCCAGGTAGGTATTTACGTACTTAAATATATTAGATTTTTGTAGCTTTTCTAAACTTTTCAATATTTATTTGACTGAAGTGACTGGCAAGCAAGAGTGGTGCAAGGTTGAAGGTTCATGGTGGCAAGTCTGACAACAGAAGAAACCTTATTATTTAATTCTCTTTGGCGGAAACTGGCAATACATGTGCGAAATTGTCATTTGATTAATGTCAACATGGCTGATGTCGTAGCTGCTCGTCGAGAAGCTCGAAGGAGAAGAATATTGGAAAATTCACAAAATAGACTTCAGCTTATATCAGGAAAATGTGTCGATGATTATCCTAGAGGTACTAGTATATGACCTGAAGTAAATGAATTAATTTGGTATCTCGTAAAATTTACATTTCATATTGTTTCTCTTTCAGAATCTCCCATTAGGACAGTAATTCCTCCTGAACCAATCCACGAGATTTCTGTAACACCAGCGAGCGTCTGTTTAAATAATTTCTCCCTCAACAATGGCGTGATCTTGTCCGAAACAGACTCGTTCGACTTGTTGACATTCAATCATGACAACGCAAATCACGATATAGCAGCAGGTGATAGAGAGGTACCTGGTGATTTGGCACACTTTACATCACCTTTACTATCACAGGAGCCAGCGCCAGTACAAACATCACATTTGTGGGAAAAGCTTACTAATTACAGATATGATATTGTTTTGTTATCTATTCTAATGCAATTACTGTACAGCTTGTCTTTGATTACATTTGAAGATACTTACTATTTCCTACCAATACTAGTTTATGTTATAACAAAGTTGATATGGTTTCCATCACAGAGTAATTCTAAAATTTCCAATGCGCTAATGCTACTCCAGGGCATATCTTCATATAAAGTGCAAAGAATAATAGACATTATGCAGTATGTAGGTGTGATTTCATGCGATATTTGCATATTTTTGTTTGCAACCATTTGCATTCAATCGCTTTGTATCACCTTGAAAAGTAGTTTAATTACATAGTATATACTTTTTGATACCCTGGTTAAGGGCATTACATTGACTGAGCAATATCTAACAATAGCTGGCTAGAATAATTTTAGTAGAATTCAAAGTTCAACTTTGTGTAAATGTTTAAATTCAAAGTTGAATATTGAAGTGACTTTATGATGTTCCATAGTTTTGATTGCTTGTGCCTTTATACATATAAGTGAGAAGTTGTGACATGTGTGCGTTTTAGTCACATATTGCCATTTTTAGTTTTTAAATTAGAATCAATTTTGTATATAGCAATAATTAAAAATTTTAGTTACAGTCATTTCAATATTTATTTTTGCTCAATGTATTTTGATCATGTGTATAAATGTATTTTCCATATATTTTAATACTACTCTTCTGCATTTAAATTGTATTTATTTGTTAGGATATGAAATATTGCAAGGATTATTAAGTAGAATGCCAAATTAGCTAACTATTTTCATGCTCTGTTGTGTATTTTGATAAATAAATAAAGACCTTATGAACATGGCCTGCATAATCAATTTCATGGCCTCATATGTAAGATATTTAAAAATCTTTTAGAACCAAAGTTGTTATATAAATTATTTATTTATAATAATATAGCATGCTTGATATGGCAGTCTGTGACTTGTGATCCTCTTTGGTATTTATGTTTTTCTTATATTTTTCAAAGCTTTTCTTTTTCAATGTTAACACTGCCTTAATCTTCTTGTTTGTTAGTGTAGTAGTGTAGTATTGGTGGAAATTGATAAGTACTTACATGTAACAAAAAATGTCTAACTTTTCAACTTGATAGCTATAAAAAGCTAAAATATCTTTAATGTACAGTGTAATTAAGATGGGTTATTTATTTCTACTCAAGATCAATATTGTAATACTAAACATGAATTAATAATGTACTTGAAAATTTCACACTGCATGTTGATTTTAGAAGGGTAAATAAGTTTCATGTACATACAAACATTAGGGTATCATCACAAAGATTACCGATTGTCCCATTAGTTTTCAATAATACAAATCCCAAGAAATTACTGAATATTTTTATATAGTTTCTATGGTAATGGGGTTGCTATCTTTATTACAATATTAGAGTTAAGCTGGTATAATAATACCAAAGATTAGAACATTTCAGAATTGTCATTAAGATAATTTTATGTTTATCTTGAGAAAGTTTCTGTTAGACTTCTCAACGGCAGATATATTTAAATAATGTGACCACCTTTTAATTATAAAACTTGCTTTGTTACATGTTATGCATTCATACAAATAATTTAAATTTCATCTACATTCATGTTGGTACTGTTGTTATGTAACCAGGTTCTTTATACCACAAATAATGTATCAGCTTAATTCATATTGTAAGCGAAGGCCAAACACCTATAAATAAAATAAAGAAAATTTATTATAATTATATTTTGTAACATCTTTGAAATAAAAAACGGTTATGAACAGTATTATTTGTTACTATTATACATTCCTTTAGCAGTCTAGCTGTTATAAATATACCTCATTATGCGGTGAAAATAAACTGAAACAAAATAGTTTGATTAGCTTATGGATATACATTACAAGGTGATATTGTTACAGTAAATTACGATACGACGGATTTTAGAACACTTTCATACTTTCTCACTCGTATCTATGCATATATTAAAATCTTCCCAGCTCACGGCTTTCAATATTGCGTTCATATCCTGTGGACATGTTCAAAACATATAGTAGGACGATTATAGTTCGCTCTGTGATTAATCGATCATCAATCCCTAGCATTCATAGTAAGAGCAGGTCTCGGCCAGAATCTTTTTTATGCCACTGAGGTGTCAGACAAGCACTCAGCACACCTATCGGAAGCGGTTACTGACCCATATGGACCAGTGCAACATCAGAATGGGACACTCTCGCCGCTCACTATATAAGAACCATATAATACCCTTCTAATATTACAGTGGCTTAGAAAAACCATTTAGTTCCGTGATTATTTTCAGTGATTCCGATTGGTCGCTCATACGGGCCTCTGATTACCCAACGAAGTCATAAAACTTTAGCTACATCATTAGGTACAGGTTTACTGCACATAAAATGGTTCTGGTTACGAGAATTCAGACACTCGTAATAAGAAACGGCGAAATATCTCATTACAACTTTAAAAAAGGTCTGTGTAAGCTTGGGTGCGATGCAGAGAATACTGGCCGTCACATCATTATAGATGTTTCATCTAGAATGGTGGTCCCTACTTCGGACGGCCTCGAGTGCCTCGACTATGTTTTTTCACGCCCCGCTTAAAGGACCCGGGACTATAGGAGAAAGGAAACACGTGAGCTGCCACAGCGTTCCAGAACTTTATGATGCAGTAAAGAAAAGACGAACAGTTTGGTTCTCGAAGGGCGTATGCGGGTGCGGTACATCTATCGGCGGGTGCGGGTATCTGCAAGTATTGTCCTATGTAGGAATGGAGAGAGGGTAGGACTAGTTGGAAGAGCTCATCAGAACACTCGCCAATGAGGCTATGTCTCTAGTCAGTTGCAGAGGCTCGAAACTTTTAGTGACCTCAAGACTTAATAATTCAGACCGCACGCCACTGCAGTGTATCTATACGGTCGAGTTACTAGACCCTATCGATACACTGCAGTGCACCTACTAGACACTAGTAGGTACTGTGCGTAACCATCCCCGATTTGAGAACAGTATTCCACACATGGGCATTGTTCGTAGTTAGGCAGTGCGCGTAGTAGGTATAATTTATGGTCACAGTTTATAGCAGCGTTAAAGGACTAGTAATGGTATAAAAATACAATAAATTCACTACTACATTTATCGGATATGTACCATATTTATTGTTTTAATTTTCCACTGTATCTGTCTACCCTCTCTCTCGTTTATTACGCACGTTGTCACTACCACTGTCCGCGTTCTCATATTGGTTACAAAAAGAAAACAACAAAAATGGTAAATATCCCGATAAATGTAAAAGTGAATTTATAAATGACTATGTCAATCTCAAATCATAAAAATATAATAACTCAAAAATAAGTAAATACAAATCCAAAAACTACACTGTAAATGAGAAAAAAGGATGGTAATATAAAATAAAATAAAAACTAGTCATGATACTATATTCTATTATGAGTCTATAATACAAAGAAAAAAACCTAAAAAAAAGAAAGTACTTATAGATATAAAATATGTGATAATTGTAAGTACTGCTAAACTTAACGCTTAAAAAAGTTTCTAAAACTTTTGAATATGCTCTTACTCTGTTGTTGTTCATTTTGTACTGATGCATTTTGTCTCATCTTTACTTGCTTTTCATTATTTTTTTCAGGACTCTTATTTAAATCACCCGTGCTCTGACGACTTGACTCTGTCTCCACAGTAATACTCTCAGGAACGTTACTTTCTACCTCTGGACTAGTGGATTCCTTAACTATGTTATGTACAACTACATTTTTATGGCTATTAATATCAGAATTAGCTGTATCGTCAGAGCACCCGAGTTCCTATTCTTTTCTCGCTACACTTTTTGGCTTTTTCTCCCGTAAAGGTTTGGCACGTACAAGGTCTTCACGTCCTATTGATAACATTTTAAGTTCCCATGCTTCTAATTCTTTCCTGTAAGAAACAATTACATTCATTAAAGTAAAATCCATCATATTGAAGTTAGTGCTTAGCTTAATAGAGCATAAAATACTCTCAGTATATATTACTAGTAGTTGCCAGTGACTGCGCTTACTGACTCTCTTCTATAACGTGATGACATATAACTTATGCCATTCATAGATAATTTGGCGTTCTATTGGTGAAATTTTTTCCAAAATCGGTTTAGCAGATCCAGAGATGACTTCCTCCAATTTCATAAATTTTACCACTTTGTTAATAATACTATAGATAGACTCTAACAATATCTAAAAAGAATTTTTTCAAGGTTTAATAAAATTTGTTTATTCTTGTAGAATAGAGGTGTGATTGTATATATGTTATGATCAAATCGAAGTATGTCTAAATGGTATGAATACCTACTTATACTTAATCATTAGGTCCTGTGCTTGTTTTTCAAACTTTGCTTTATCAATTGCAGACAATTTTGCCCAGTCATTTTTAGCTTCTAATTGGTATGTTTTCAAATCTTTGCCTTTAATGGTGTCTTTTCTTGACTGAACATAAAGGAAGTAAGATGACATTGGCTTCTTTGGTCGACCTAATTCTTTGTATTCCTATAAGAAAAAATAAATGTTATTGCAAAAATTTAACCATTATGAAATCTTACCAACTGTTTGGTAAAGTGTGAATGTTTATATAGGTAAATTCTGGGCAGTGTTCCTAATATGTAAAATATTAATTTGAAAAAGTGTTTTATGTGAGTTATTACATACTGTGTAATTTAATGTTTGTTTATTTTTTTTATATTTCTGTGCAGTAATCCAATATAAGTGCCTCGGAGAGCACGTTAAGCCGTCGGTCCCGGTTGCCATACAAACATCTATGGCAGTTGGAGTACGGCAGTACGGGTAGTTGGAGCCCTCAAAAGTCCAACCAGCCTAACTTGGAACTTCGATATCGCCATTGGTCATTAGACCATTGGTTGTGGAGGTCAGATGGCAGTCGCTTCACGGAAAAATATCGAAGTTCAGCCGCATCACAGTTGAACTGGAAAGCCGACCCCAACTGAGTTGGGAAAAAGGTTCAGGGAATGATGAATCCAATGTAAACATATTTCTTTCCTTATTTCTTCTACTTGGATGAATATTTTTTACCTAATCCCACCAAAATTACTGAATAGTCCTTGATGAAAACATTACCATTTTTACTCTGGAAATAGCTTAATACATAATATGCTTATTGGAAATTGATTATGTGCTTAGCTGCACAAGCACTACCAATTAACATCTTGGAGAGTTTCAGACAGTATTTCATATTCGTACTGATAAAACAAAGCTATTACAAAAGTGGTCCTTAACTTACAGCTCTTAACTTTCTTTTTTCTTTAGCTTCAGCCATTTCACCTTTCAATCTTTTTATGTCCTCTTTCTGCTGATCTGTGAGAGATGATTCGTACATAGCTTTTATTTTTTTATAGTCTTCTATATCTTTTTCATACTCTTTAGCCATTTGATTTTTTGTCTGAAATAACATAATAAGAGATGTCAACAAATTCCTTTCAATTCATTATCTGACTACCATTAATACCAACCGCAGTTCTAGTGTTTGTTCTCCTACTCATCCCTTCTAAAGAAACCTATTCTTCTAAAGAAATACATCATTATTTAAAAGCAAGGTAAACATATATATAGAAATAAAGTTTCATACAACCATGAATACTTTCCAAACTGAATGCCTTTTGAACTAGTTAGTGTTTCATTCTACTTCGTTCTTACAGAGATTCTTGGTAGCATAGATATTTAAACTATCATTATTTTTTTATTGATAAACTATTATCATTATTACCAGTATATTGAACAGCATTGAATATTCCATTTATAAACTTGACACTCACTAAGTACGTTTAAATTAAACTATTCGGTCAAACTGTATTTGTAAAGAATATGTACACCACCTCTACATCCAATTCTTGCCAGTGTTTAGATGTCCAAGAGATAGCCTCTTTGGAGGATATGCCAGGGTTCTTAGCAAGGAGAGCTGGCCTCATTTGTGTCATAAATTTGAAATAAGGAGTAAGTGGCCGTTTAGGCTTCTCCAAGCCAAGCCTCGCCTCCGCAGATTTTTTCGTATAGTTGCATACTTGAGTTTGTTGTAACAATGTTGTCCTGAAAATTTTTGTATTTGAACTTCAGTACCTAATAGAAAATTCACGGAACTGGATGTCTAAGCAACAATTCTAAAACTAGCAATTTGAAATAACCCAAACGCGAATAAACAAACAAAAGTTCATAACCTCAATCTTACCTTCCCTGAAGAACAGTTTTATAATTTCCTACGATGAAATTACTCAAACGGTTAAATTGAGCAAACGGGGACATTTTAAAGTAGATCGTTTAATTTTAGTTAAATTAACACGATCATCAATATCGAAAGTCAAAGCGTCTGATCAGAAAATGATGCTTTTTAGGCGTTGCTTAGCATAACTTTATAAGCAATTGTATCATGTATGAAGCGTAAAAGAGATGCCTTAAGTAAATTACTGAAATTGTTGCTTGATAGACAGAGACAAATATATGGAAACTAGTAGGTGTAACCGAATCCAACCGATTGATTAGAATCTTTTATAATGTACATGCTCAGTTTTGTTTTCTTGATAGCTCGATACTGGAACGCGTCCACACTCCTCTATTACGAAACGTCAAAATTGTCAAATCACTGACCACGACCATTGATGTATAAGGGGGGGGGATGGGCCCTACCTACAAAACGCTGTGTCCTACCTACGTTCCATTTTTATGAATGGACGTTTTACTATGTTAGTGCTGTGCCTTCTACTATCGCAGAAGTGGTCGATTTACGTATACTAATACGATTGTATTTACTTATCTTTTAACGTGTATTAACTTAACAAGACCGGTAACATGCTACACTTATGAGATAATATTATAATTCTTATTTTTATTATAATTTATAGATTTCTTACTATTCCAAATGACTTCTATTTTTTAATGAATCATACACGTAAACACAACAAAACACAACCGGAACAGAGATAAATGCAATATTCTCTTGCACTTCATGCATTTGCACTACTTACTAAGAAGTCATGCCGTCACTCACACTAAAACCGTTTTCTAGCTGCTCGTTTCAATTTTCGAAATCAAATATCTTCAAAACTACATATTTGTGTTAAGAAAATTCACTTTAGCAATTCTTTATAATCATTATGGATATTAAATTTCAAATAAGCAGTCATCGGCCCATCGTTCGTCGATAAATCTTTTTCTTGAAGTACGTCACTAGTATGCTAGTTGTAGTAAAAGACTATACTCTGTCTAATATAGGATGATAATTTTGACAGTTCACGTCTATGAAGTAACGTATTTTTATAAACAAATTAATAACTCTAAAATTATCGTAATTCATAGACAAGTACCGCCCACTTATCGTAGAGTAGTGCCTTGCAAGAATATAGCATAATTGACTGCAGTCAAACGAATCAATAAAATCGAACATAATCTATTAATTTATGAAAATAATTTTATGTTTAAGTACTTATCTACTACAATGTTGGTAATAGAATTAACTAGATATAATATAAAACATAAATATTATACTATAAATGGCAGTAACTGTAGCAATTATCAATCTATATTTGCAGTAAAGTTCGATTAGGTAATGCCGCGCCGCACTAATGAAGTGTCACCTTAAGTAAACAAATATTTATAAAATTATAATACCCTACGTACATAAAATAATAAGAAATAAATGTTTTACTATTTATGTAACATCGATACCATATTCTACGGGAACGATAATCGAACATCGAATGGATTCATTTACGATTGTACTGTATGGGGTACCCTACTTAGACCTGTCAAAATTATCATCCTATATTTGACAAAGTATAGAAAAAATTATGAATGACGGGGCGCAAAGCATTCATAGGTTTTGGTGACCTTGGCACGCTGTCCTTCCTTATAATAGTGCGTTAGGGCCGCCCTGTGGACCACGACCAGTTCAACTTCAAATGTACAAACATAGACAAATCAGCCTATTTTTTTTTAAGTTTTTGGAGTTAAATGAACCATAGGCCACGATGACCACTTTCCATCAGGTGGATGGTGTGCTTTTCTGCTAAGTGGTATAAAAAAACGTTAAGCATGTTGGCCATTTTTTTTAGATGTAAACGTTACACGTTACAAGCCCCTTTGTATTTAAGTATCTCAAGTTTTCTGCACCCCCGAGTGCAGGAAAGTATTTAAGAAGGAACTAATGCGTTAAAAGTTTACAGAATATTGTTTGTTGCATTTTGTTGCTGTTTGTGTAAAGGTACTTAAGATTAGGCTCGAGTGTCTGTTTCTGACATTGCATTATTGGTGGCTGGCACCAGGAATCTTACGGAACCGGGCTGAGGTCCTGAGCCGTGGTGATGACTACGGCGATGGATCGAGGAACCTGACATATCTGTCCCATAGTAGTTAAGCACTCATGGAACTGGTGGAACTGTGAATACTTTGTAGATATTTTTGGTGAATGAAATAGAGCAAGAAGAGAGCACATTAAACTGTCGGTCCCGGTTGCCATACGAACATCTATGGCACCCGTTATGGGTGTCCCTACAAAGTCTGACTAAGTAGTTTAACTACAGAACTTGATATCGTCAATCGGTTGTGAAGATCCACTTCACAGAAAATAATATCGAAGTACCTACAGCTACACCATAGTTAAGGTAAATGTACGTAATTCCGGAGTACTAAGGCATTTTTGTCCTTCCTAGCAATTTCCAGTAAAGCAGGAAAAATTAGCGAATTGAAGTTAGTTTATTCGTAAAAAGAGGTTTTCAGAGAAGAGATTGTTATGTAACACTACTATATTTAAACTATTTTATAAAAGTAATCGTAATTTTTCTGGACCTAGTAAATGTCCGTTATTCCGGTATAAAATTTGACTCTCCAGGTAATTCCGTAAATGGGTGCTGGTAATTCCGGCATATGCAGAAAAATGCCGTTTTTATGCAGGATTACATGAAATATGAAACATAAATTTAATGTGACGTGTTCTAAATAAAACAACTTTATTTTATAAGTGTAGGAAAACAGTTTATTCAAATTTTTAGGTACTTATAGTAACTTTATTACTTATAGTAACTTTATAAAACAGTATAATTAAATTATACAATAAAAATATATAATTAACAGTATATTTAAACAGTATATTCAAATTTAAATTTTTAGGTACTTACTTACCTTAGATGCACGATATATGGTCATGGATCCATTTTTTATATCCTCTAAAGCTTTGGCGAGGTCCTCGTTGGAGTAGGTACTTTTTGTTTGACATTTCGACCTGTAAAAAAATTAAAATGCAGTAGCTCCTCAGGTACTTATCTATATCTACCGTAATGAGAGACACAGCCAAAAACAGTGAAGGTAATATTAAATTAAACAAATTAATGATTTTGTACCGATGTTCTTTGTGACGAATCTGTTTAAAGTAAAAAAATGTTTTCTCTTTACACACGTATTTCATAACATAGAGAAATAAAATCGTAATACGTAATTTGATTCCAAGAAACTATGTTATATATTAGACCTGTAACAGCTTTTTTTGTTTACTTATCTCATCTCGTTCCTGGCAAATTACAAAAAACAAAATCACCTTCCTTTCCTCTATACCGTAATTGTTACGTAATAATGGACACGGTTGGTTTTTGGTGTAGGTAGGTAGGTAATTCCGGCAATCAGAAAATTTCAATTAACTCGCTAAAAACTAAATGAAGTAACTTGAAACGGTAATCAATCAGTTTGTGTTAAAACCCTTAAAAATAATTACATTACTTAGTTATGAAAATACTTACATATCACTCGCAATATCCTTATGAAAATCCGCGCGGTAGCTTACGCGTACGCAACACACACACTACCTTTATGGCGGTTTGGCGCAGACGGACCGAGGGAGACGTGACAACTGAGCCGACGATGGTTATAATTCTTTTTAACGTGTGTAATTGACGCTCTATTGTACACACTTAATAGATAATTTTAGAACTTTTTGATACAATTAGAAGTTTTCTTATTTTTAGGCCTAAACTGAAAACTTACGGAATTTCGTACACTTACGTAATATGGTACATTTACCTTAGACTAGAAAGTCGAACTCCAACCAAGTTAGTAAAAATATTCAGAGAATTATGATAAACCAACGTCCACCGACGAGCCGGTAGTCCTCATGACTAAGAGATGAGGTTGTGGCACAGGCTTTTATATACCACATAGGTGGCACACAAGCACATGACCCACTTGGTGGCCACCGTGGTCCACGGAGGAGGTTTACCTACAACACGAGGGACGTGATATTCTTGCTTCCGACCCTGTGGGAACCTTTTAATGTCCTTTAGAGGTTTGGTGTGGTCAGACTGGCAGTCACTTCGAAATGCCAAGGAGGATACCGAAGGAAGTAATTATAGAGCAATAGTTCAAGGATAAAATGAGACATAAAGTAAATTTTACAATCTTTTAATGTAGGTATTTAATCATTAAATCTAGATAATACTTACATAAATAAGTCTTAATTAGGTATCTACTATTCACAATAATATTTTCAGTCGTTATTTACATCATTTTGGCAATATGGAGGTGGGTTTTCTCTCAGCACCTTGTATAAAAATTCTATCGCAATGGCACAAGAGAAAACGAGAAATAATTAAATATAGAACTTAAAAACCCAACTGCGGGTGCGACGACTAATTAATTATTATACTTTAACAAAACATAATTAAGTATATTTCTGCGCCAAATTTTCGCCATTAATGATTTTACATTAGGTTACTTGACAATGGCGAAATTGTGGCGATTCTGCTACAGAAGCCATTTTAAGAAGAAGTTGAAGTTGAACGAATCTGCTATAATTATGTACCCTCAGTGACACTTGCATTACAGGTGAATTTAGTATTTACGATAGTATACCTAGTACAATCGTGCACACATACCTACAGATCAAATCAATAACCCATTCCTTTTTTTAGCTACACCGCAGTCGGGTAATTAAGCATTCACGAAAGAGATTTAATTTCACTTAAAACGCTAATAGATTTTTTTTCATTCCAGTACTGTACCATGGTGTTAAGTCACTATGTAGGTAGGTACACTTATTTAATTAGTTATTATGCTGAGGAAAAATTACAATTACATATAAATGATAAAGAAATACATAACCGTTTTATTATACTGTTATATTAAATAAATAGCAGCAGCAGCAGGTTCAAACTATATCCCCCATATTATAAAACTCGAACTAACAAAAGACTATGTCTTAAACCCACCCTAAAACAACAAAAAATTCTGGTTTAAACATAGTTTTCTTGTTGACTCACGTTTTGTATTAAGGGGGTATGTGTAAAACAAAGTAAGATCTTGAAAAAGTCTTTACGTGCTATTCTATCGAGTACCTAATTATAATTTGTTGTTTTTCGTATACCTACAGAGTGATTGAGTAAAACCCTGCATTTTGCGTTTGGTTCAAAAATATTGTAGGTAGGTATGTCGCAGAATGTTCTGAGACGTACGTACGGCCGTTGGCATCCGAGTCGACCAGTCATAAAAATCATAACGCGCATTATAAAAAAAAATACTAGGGTGTTGCATAAGAGCGAGCGAGACAAACAATGAATATGTTTTGACCAGACGACTCAGAAGATAACGACAGTACTATGACATCAAACATTTTCATTTTCATAGCCTCCTAACTACACTTAGTTGTTCTTTTTTTAAAATTTGAGCAGAGTTTAAAACTTAAGATGTTCTTAAGTCCTTTATTTTCTAACTTAACGTCTAGGCATCCAGTGTACTACCATAGCTAGTGTCTATGGGATTTTTTTAATCAATCTCAGTTTCTTTTTTGTAAAAATCAAAAATCGCCTTTATCTAAGTAAATAGGGATTTCAGTCGTTCCAGAACTTACATAGGTAAGTACTAGGTATTCATTACATAATAGGTGTAGGTATTATGAATATAATAATATGGAATCCAGGTAGTTATTATAACACTTCATATTTACAAACCAATCGGTAATTACATAATTAACATATTTATTTACAAAAATCGAATTGATTTAGGCATATACAATTTAAACAACGCCATTTAATTTACCCATAATAGCTAATAAGGCAATTATCCACATTATACCTATCCTTCAAAGAACATCATAGTTCAATTATTTTTTATACATTAGGTCCCTCTACGAGGAATTAACTTTACTGTCCGTAGCTAGTCAATCAGGTCATTCTTGACTCTTTATTCTTATTATGTTCATTCATTATAAATAGCGGTACATGCATTATCATACCTATTTATTTATTACATCATTATAAAACTAATGGCACTTGAATATTTTACAATTCATACACACACAGACGAGACAAATCTTAAATGCATTATCAGAGGAATTCACCTCTAGGTATAAAATTGTCTTTGTACAGTATAATAAACTTATCCTTAAAGCTAATTTTGCTTGTCAGAGAATAGTTTCACCGGCAGAATAGTGGTAATGCCTTGGCTTTCTATACGAATGTTGTTGTGGCGGTCTGTATGTGGCGTACTTGTGTGGATGCCGCGTCAAGGTATGCGGGTGCGACGCGTAACAGTGCAGCGTCAGCGGAGTTGGCGGTGGTCCTGTAGGACATTTCGCTATTGTCGGCTTCCTAGGCCCTGCGATCCTTCTCCATAAAGCCTTCAACCGCGGAGTGGCTATCCATACCGCAACCATAACACCTAGGATCTGTGTTGCGAATATGCGGAATAAAAACACCCAGAATGGGGGTAGTGGGTGCGTTGAAGGTTCTGAAGAAGGCACTGGTGCAGCGAGCCATTCGTCTCTCCACGCGTATTCATATATCCATGTCGCAAGTATACACGCAGATGGTACCGCATATAACGCAGCGAACGCACCCAGTCTCAGCAGACTCTGATCAGTATGAGGCTGAGGTGGCGTGTTAAGGAGTACTGCAGGAGCTGGCACCGGTGTAGGACGTCGAAGAACGGCTCGGAAACCCGACGACAGGAACACGCAGCCCAGTAGCAAACAGATTGCTTCGGGAATTATTACCAGGGCCAGTAATGACTTGCTGGACTGGTTACCCACGAAGCATGTTCCTGGAATAAAGAGAAAAGTAAAATAAATAACCATATCCAACCATTGGTCGTCGTCGAGGGCTTAGCGGAAACTAAGTTCTTTCTGTCGTGCACTTTATAAAGGAGTGAATAACATTCCAATTTCCAGTAAAGCTGTTCTCAAAGCGAACACCTACACAAACATACAGTGAGAAAAAAAGGATTGCATTAATAAGGCGACTAAGACGGGCCGATTTAAAATTGAAATACGAGCGCGCGAGGAGGAAAGGTGTCGTATTTAACGGCTCCAATAATGGTCGAGCATTTCTTTTAGACGCCATAATGGAAGTGGGAATAATAAAAATAAAACACAATACTCGTGGCATGATTGAAACTGCAATATGCCTGAGAATTGCTCCGTCTGGCACTTCGTTCGCTCTTTACATGATGGCGATAAAAATAATACGTTAAAAAGATTTTAAAATATGCTCGGAGTGAGATAAACAGATATCGAACAAACAGAAACTATACGGTGCCGACATTCGATGAATTCGAATATGGATTTAACATTATCGTAGAGGCGTAATACAATAAATCCATCCTAAGGTTACCAGGCAGAGATCACTTTTGGTGATAATACCGCCGATTGTGCCTACTAGGTACTTAATTAGATTTCAGGTTATTTATAAAGTGATAACACTGATAAGTGGCCTATTCTCTCTATTTATATAGCTTAAGCCAAATCAAATGGGTAAGATAATAAAAAAATAAATTACAACTAGTATCTACCTACTTGGTTCCAATTTTTTTAAATTTTTTGTTTTCATATTATCTCCTTACAGTGTTTTGAAGACCATATAAGTACATATTCGAAATTATCTAAGTACTAATATTCCCTCCAACCCTTTCACCAAGTTATATTGCTTATGTTAGGGTTTCCGTCGGTGTAAGTTTAATGACCAGGTTTCGAACTCGGGACCAAACGATTATCGGCACGATATAAGGTCGAACCAAACAATTATATGAGAATACTAAACGATTCAAACTTATATATATTAATATCAACCAGTATATGTGGAGTGTCATGCCACTGTTACGAGTATTTGCATGATGTTTTAAACCTTCCAGTTTTTATTAGTCTTGAATTTATAGCTCCCGACAGCCCGTCAGGCACTGGAGATTTATATACAGCTGTTTATAGGCACCATGTCCATGTACCAATGAAACATTTTTACAGAGGCAATAAATATTTTTATATATCCCCATAATTCAGTGTGATAAGAGAACATGGTTTATTTCAACTGCACAAGCTGCAAAACTAGTGTCTATTTAAAAACTCATCATTATTATCATTGCATTAATCTCGGTCGTATCCAAGGAGACCCTGGAGTATAGAGTACACCTTCCAAATTTTACTTCTCCACTTAATGGTCTTTGGTATCTTTGGCAGTGAGACTATTTGCTCGCATATCAACCTCCATGACGCCAAGCCATAAACATAGAGAGGATAGTGTTAATAAAAAACCCAGTTACGTTAGTCCCAGACGAAAAGGTCACATGTTCGAAAAAAGAATTGCCACACTCATTAGCTTACCTACTTGAAAGAATAGATAACTTTATTGAAAACATTACGCAGCTTCGTCTACAGATTAGGGCAACTATTCTCAAACAGAGCAGATGTTTTTTTCTTTTAGAAATCTCACCGCCTCAGACTAGTAAAGTAACACGTACCGCTTTCAGACTCTTTGTCGGCAATCGCTGTCTCCGCAAAAACCGCAGTACGACACTTTAAACAAAATGCCTCTAAGTACAAGTTTCGTAGTACGTACCGACCATGCTTATATTTTTTTAACTTTACGTTATCAATGCGGCGTTTTTGAAACATTCGCTTTACGTCAAATTAATCGTCCTAAGCTTAAGTGATAAGGCGATTCTGATAACGTGTGATTACCGCTGGTTTGTATAAACCGACTAGTTAAGCTACTGTTTCTGTAATTTGTTTGTTAAATTCTTTTATGTTGCCGCTATTATCAAAAAATCTATGTAAGTGTGTATCATGTATCTACTTGCGTATATTTCTAAAAAAAAAGAACGCTTTTTGAAAATATAATAAGTAGCGGTCTTTTCTGTACAAATTATTTTAGGTAAACATAGATTAGTGCCTAAAAACTTTAATAGTGAGAGTTAAGGAAATGTGTTACTTTAACCTTTATTTCGTCAATTGACTTTGACAAGTTGTGGGGGCCAGATGGCACTCGCTTCAGCCCCGAGGTAGTTAGACAAAAGCGGACCTCGATTTCCAAAGTGAAATCTTCGGATGCGACCGGGACTGCGTAGAAAATAGCTAGGTCATCATTATCATGATTGCTTTAGCAAGGATGATGAAAATGACTTAGGTATTTTTTAGTCTAAGTCCTAAGAGCAGTTTGTTTCATGGTGAATGCTGTAGGAAATTAGATACTGTAGGAAGGTACAAACAGCTTGCAGAGAGAGCTCTATAAGTCATAGTAATCACCCTATTTCCTATAATGGTACATAGCGAGTCACATTCCCATTTCTTATTTAGTAAACCGACAACATTACAATAAGCCGGTACTTCCATACAAACCACTCAATCCCAATGCAGTATAAAACGTGCTCCCTCGCACTCATACCAGATTTAATCGCTTTGTAAAACACCGCCAATCAAACAAGAAAGGACTATTAAACAAGAACGTTTCTTGTATTTTGAATGACGTTGCTTCGACACGGACGCGTATTAGGATTTATTGATTGATTCTCAAACAAAGGGTACTGAATTTTTAAAAGGAAAACGAAACCATTCATGTTGAAAGAATCAGACCGAGAGCACGATATGCTATTTGCAAGGTTTCCAATAGATATCACCTTTGCAAGGTGCCTTATAGAATGTTTAGCATATAGGTATTGGCACGTTTTTTCTACGAGTAGCAAGGCAGCAATGTATCAGTTTTGTATACAGAAATCAATGCTATTTGTTATTCCGAAATGTACACGTTTCCTAGAATACCACAGAATTCTGCGGCTAGTGACCTTGTGTTGTGTTTCCAGATATGAGTAGGGTAGTCAGAGATTACCGAAGAGTTTTTGGGCTGTCAGTGGGAAGACTTCTACTGCGCTGACAGCACAGAACCTCTGTTAGCCTTTACTACCCCTCACCACCGCTTTAAGGAGGGCATTACCTAGAATGGTGCTAAAGCGTGTCTAAAGAATTATTTATTAATTAGGTAGTACCTACACGAAATGTCCGAATATTAAAAGTCATCTAATCATATAATATTCCGTACTCCGTGATGCCTCCCTAATTAGTTTCACTGCAAGAAAAATACAGCTTTATTTTTGTCACGAGTTACTTGGCTACTTTTCTTGAACTCTGTATGTACTTACACTACTCGCTAACTGCTAACTATCGAACCGGTCTCTTTCTTAGTAGACCCAGTTACGGGGAAACGAGGTGCTATAAAAACAACTGATATTATTGGTAATATGTGCAACAGGGAATATCTTAAGTGAAAATGTAGGCAAGTACTTTTACTAGGTTTATTTAATGACAATCCTTTGTTTTTAAATGTGCAGAACTTCTGGAATAGAATTGGAATCAGAATAATAAACTTGGAAAAAGTGAATGTCTAGACGTTAACTTGGACCTGCGAATAGGTCATGTATAATTTATATTTATCTAGAATTGTTTTTGAGATCCGCTACTGACTTTCAGAAGTGGATCTCAAAAAATCTCATAGAAAAACCTAATATGTAATATCTAGTTTGACTAACCCGAGAATGGAACCCAAGAAAACCTCCGTGTAATAGTCGCAATAGTTACAGAAGCCACCATAACAGTGTAAAATATAGTAAACTTTTATATTTTACGCATTACCTATGCTAAGACTGCCATTGCGTATTATATCTTCCATTTTTTTTTCACTACCGCGGTAGCCTAGTGGTATGGGTGGTGGACTGCTGAGACAAGGTCTCGGGTTCGATCCCAAATTTACCATGGCACACACCAATGGCTGCGATGCTTTTCGAAGTTATGTGTGTATTTATCGCAGGTTTATAAGTGCCCGGTTGATGGCAATAGGCTCGCGAAAATATACACTGGCGAAATGTGGGTGCTAGCACCTCTGCCTACCCCTTCGGAGATACAGGCGTGATAGTATAAAAAAAAATTTTTTTCAGTCATTTAAAGTAATACACATCGTTACCGTATAATTGATGAGACTAGTCGACGAAAGAACCAAACGTGTACCTACACAATGAATTTGTTAGCCAATTATATATGAACTTATACGTCGAAGTACAAAAAACTGGTTGCGGTCTGTAGGATGATGAGGTGTTATGCCTTATATGTTTACCTACATAACCATTAAGGAAGATAATTATATTATGATATTATTGATGAAGACAGATGCAGTTTCAAAATGAGTAGATAATAAGAACTGAAGTATGATTCATGAATGTGTTTGCAAATATTTATTTATTGAAACTGGCGAAATGTGGGTGCTAGCACCTCTGCCTACCCCTTCGGAGATACAGGCGTGAGTTTGTGTTATGTTATGTATTAGATTTATTATTATTTTTTGCCATTTAACATATAATCACGCCTCTTTCTTAGGTGTGATTATATGTTTCGACTTTTTTTCAATTATATGGTCGTTCATTCGATAAATTGATAAACAAGATTATTGCTGATACACTACGAAAACCAATAAGATGCAAACTTGACTGTCTCTTTCTATCTCTCTACCTGTCTCTCTCAAGTTTCGCACCAGATTTATATTATTTTGGTAGTCCCGATAATTTAACTAGTTATGCATATTACAAATATTAACAATTGAATTATTTAATCAATTAGTCTGTCGCAGTTCAGTGCTGGACAATAGGCCTCTCCAGTGATGGGGAATTTTTATCCTACTTTTATTCAAAAATTTTCTCGTGTGTGGTTTTATTTTGAGTGTTTTGTATTAATAAATGACGATATCTACTTATTTACATAGGTACGTCACAGAATTCCTCGGTATCTTCACCGACTGGATTTTATTTAATAACAACTAAATCGTATATCAATTAAATCGAGTAAATATTAACTATAAATATCGAGTAACATAAATACCATATCTAAATTAAATTAAAACGATCATTAATTTGCAAACACATTTATAACTCCCACGCTTGTTAGAGGTTCTATTTACAATCAATTCAGTATTAAATTACTCTCAATTAAAAAATATATATTTGAAAAGTGGGTGAAACTTCGCCTAATAATTTCATTAAAATGGCAAACTCAACGCTATTCAGTAAAAATAAATTAGAGAGACTACTATAAAACTTTACACGATGTGTCCTATACCTACTGCATATTTTATAATCCACCCTGCGGGATAACACCTGTCCAGACTCCAGACTCGTAAACTATGATCTGTTAACTAAACAAACTAATTTAGTGAATAATGTTTTAGAGGACTATTCCGCAATAACACATACAATTTCCATCATCATAATTAAGCCTACACTTCGGCCCAGGCACAGAATAATTAATAATAGTACCTACTACGTAGCCTGGGATCTACCTACTCTTCTTATCTTTACCTAATACATATATTGCCATTTTATGAGCGGTACTACATAAAACCACCAAATGAAAAGCCTGTATCAGAGCATCGTCTATTAAATTAAATCTGAACATATACGGGCTCGCATTGGGTTTTGCCAAGAGCCATCACACAAATTATTTTACTAGCTGACCCGCGCAACTTCGTCTGCGTCACCCCGTTTTTGTATCATTTTTCACTTCTGCTCCGCACCAGTTGGTTGTAGCATAATGTTATATTATATACATATAAACATTCCTCTTCAATCATACTATCTATTTAAAAAACCGCATCAAAATCCGTTGCATACTTTTAAAGATTTAGGCATACAAAGCCACATAAGGACATACGGATATAGGGACAGAGAACGCGACTTTGTTTTATATTACGTAGTGATTAAACATACCGGTAAGCTCATCAGCATCCACGTCCCTCGTAACAAGTACTGCAGCAGCTAAGGCAGCTGGAACGCCCCAAGCTGCCAGCTGCAGTAGTGACGAATGCCGATCGTTCCTCGTGCTGCCTGCGGGCGTAGGTGGCCGAAGAACACTGGCCCGCCATGCGCCTGCGACGACAACCCACCTGGAAAAGACAGAAAACATTGTTAGATGTGTGTACTCTTTCAAAGCAAATGGTTGTTCATAATTATTTATCGTTCTACAAAATAAATAACTAGGCATAATAGAGCTCCCCGGGTCTGCCGGGGTGCGAGAGATATGTCTTGTATAATCTCACCTCCGGCAATCAAGGACCCATAGACGGCGTGCGTTTTGGTCGGTTTGAGTCCGACATAATCACCTATCCGTGGGGATTTTGAGCACGATAATAAAGGCATAATATAGAGCTCCGATGGTGTACCGATAGAGCATACGTGTTCGATTCCTGCTCAGTCATAATATTTGTGAATGAAGTATGAATATGTCCATTAGCACTGGTCTGGGTATTTTTCTGCTCAATTCTAATATTTGTATAGCATAAACATGTCCATTTGCACTGGTCTGCGTGTTAAGTCCTATATGTGTAAGTTTTGGTGACCGGATAAACAATAAAGATGTTATACATACATACATCGTGGACAAGTCTTGAGACCATTTAAGTATTTATTATACAATGCCGTGAATTAAATATGCAACGTAGAGATGTGCTGTAATGTATTACATGTAAATATAGGCAAAAAATAAAGCAGAAACCATGGTAACAATCGCGGTATATCTTACGAGCTGACTCAAGTCAATGATAGAGTAACACGCTTGCATTATCAAGATCGAGTATACGTGCCCAATGTGTTGATATAGAAGTACAGCTACTTGGCGACAGATTTAGTGTCAGTCAGTAATGTCGTAATATTTCGTCGAATGCACAGGTGTTAAAACCCTGCCTGTACTGTACTTTTTGTATAACTTACTTTTAATTTGTTAAATTGTATCCATTTTAGGTACCTTAAGGACATAGGTAGGTTGATAAATCTACAATTTCGATTTTCGATCTTGAATTTCCATAGGGTTATAAAAACTCTTAGAAAAGACAGATATGTAGAGTAGACTTATAATATAAGTTTTGGACAAAAAAATGTGTTGTAGAAAAAAGAATTGTGAAATAATAGACAGGAAATTAACTATCATTTAGATAAGTAGGTACATGAAAGAATTAAAAACGATTAACAGTTTTTCCAGTTTCATTTACCAACGCAACGCTCAAATAAAAAGCGTACACGGTAAATAACGTAAATCGACGATAGCTGCTAAGTAATTAAGATAATTAAACAGCCAATGAGCAGACCCGGCATAACGACAAAATAATAAACAGCTGTTCTTGGCAGGTGTAGGTATTAAATGGGCTAAGATAACGGCTAAATTACCGTCTAGTATCAAGATTATTTATATACGCTATACGCCGACGACGATTTGTAGCATTGAGATCGACGTAGATTACTTGATGCTTGAGGAGGGGTGTTGTAAGTTCAACCTGTTTAGCTGTGTACATCAGAGTGCAATTCAAATTGGTGAATAATTTGGCAGTCTATTGCCTTGTGCATGCACACATATGCGGGCACTCGCACTGCGTGCTGTTATGCAGTATTGGTGTTCGTAAGTATTGAAATCACACGTTTTAAAAGCCTATTTAGAAGCGTCCTCGTCAGTTTATACTGGACCAGTTACTGTTCACTCAACGTTCAAATATTCAGCTTTCTTTAAAAGAAATTTGATCTACGCTTGTATAAACAATGTAACTTTACACCAAACTCGGACAGGCTTCAAAAGTAGTGTTTACACGAAAAGTGGTTGTAATCAAAATGACACTGTAATTCGATGCTATCTCGCTAGAATAGTTTTTTTTTGCTTGAACCATATTTTAAACTTAATAATCGTGGCAGTGGGCGGCTCATTTCCACTTTCAATACATACTTGTTTACCAACGCAATGTACAGATGCAGGGCCCTCAAATCACTTAAAAACTGATCTTGTTGAACTACACCTCAGGTAAATTACAGACTTTGTCAACCCTTACTTAGCTCGTTAAAACATCTGACAGGTAAATCCATTTCACTATAGCCGAGAAAGGTGTCGCCTTGTTTTGAACCGCCACCAATCTTACTTGATCCTCTCCGTTCCACGAAAGGTACTTTATATAGCTAACAAAGGTGAAAATCAAAGGGGTCTCGAAGGTGCTGTTAAGCTGGTTAAGAGCTCCGCAGTGGCGTGTCACTGGCACTTGAGCAAACAAGTCCCTATTTGTACAGAACCGAAAGTGGCGATAGTCCAAACACCGGTGTTTGCTAGCTTGCTCGTGTGTTTGATCCGGCCTCCGCCGCCGGCACATGTTGGCTAACATTTTACTAATGTTTGTACGATTTGCATTGTGATAATTAGGTTCATTTCTTTGAAGTATTTTCGAATGCAGGAGTTTTAAAACAAGGGAACTATTGATGTTTAAATATTCACTTGAGTAAGTGAGAAATGTTCAATATTAAAACATATTAAATACACATATGTGTAGTTCTGTCTTGTGTATTATTGTGTACTTTTCACAGTAGGTATAGGTATATTAGGTGCCATAAAGCTGCATAAACAAATATTATTGTGTATGTATTATTAATAAGTAATAACTTAATTAACACTTTGTAAAACCGAAAAACTACATTATTTTGTGTACACCATTCTTCATGACTTATGTTACAGGCGTGTGGTGTGAGCAAGTAATAAATGGCATAGATATCTTGAGCTTTTCCTTTTTATCTGTTCTATGCTTTTACTACGCATTTACGTCAAATATTTCTCCAATTTGAGGTATTAGGAAGACCTAATTAAGTCTGATATTAACTTGAAACGGTATAAAGTATTAAATAATGACCCTGAAATATTAGATTCAAATTGATAATATTATGGAATCAATAACAGCAGAAACCCAGGTTTCTAACATTTGTACTAATAGGGATGATGTCGACTTTACTATTTTCGAAAAATTACCAGTTTATAATAATATGAACTGTTAAATTTTCTTACAATAATATATAGGTGGTTTTGATGATATTTGATTTTAAAACGCTCTATAAAAACCGTTAGAAAAGCGCGACGTGACGTTTTTTTAATGAGCGCTACAGAAAATAGCATTTATCTCAGTCTGCATTGCGTTTATATACATGATTTATACATGGTTCAGAATATAAACCATTTGTTGAATAAGGAATCTAAAACGTGATGAATTTAGACTTGATTTTATTATTAGACCTACTTTGGAAACTAAAAATAATGAAAACTCATTGTTTCAGTATTAGTTTGGCAATATTTTATTTCGCAGTAAAACTAAGATTATTAAGCAGTATTGGGTCGGATTGGTCGACCTTGTCATCATTGTTTCACCTAATAAATCTCCACTCAATAGTTTACAGAATGATTGTGAGATTATGTGTATATTATTTCGACACGAGGCAATGGGATCACGAGAAACTCATGGCAGTATGACCTAAAAAAAACAAACTTGATCTAAATCTTAATATGTTTTGGAGTAATCCAATTTGTAAATGTTATGACACTCAATCAGTATCGCTATAAAACAAAAACCTTTTAGCATATTAGTACAAAGTACTTGAGGCGCGATTTATGAGTCAATAAAGCTTCGAATCTATATAGAGAGTACCCGAGAGAGATGTGCGTGTACGCCCCCGCCGCACTTCACATATGCAAGGAAATGCAAATGCTATTACCTCGAGGCGCGAACAGACGGACGCTTTTAAGAACATTTTTATTTATTTTTCTGTATATATGGCATCGTGTCGTGCCTCAAGTGGCCATTAAACGATAACGCTATCTCCCAAACGATTGGTTTCACGCCGTAAAGAAATGTTTTTATTTGACAACGAGATGCGGAGTCATATTTATAAAGTTCATGAATATATGTATGGCGGTGAGGCAATGAGATGCACAATTTATTGTAAGCGCGGTACGTTACGTCAACACTATTAACATGTTACATTATCGGTCTAACTGTATGTTTATGTAAATAGTGCAATAAAGTTCTATATTTGATGTGTTTTCAGGAATTATTTGAGGAACTTATGCAATAGACTTTATTAAAACTATTCGTAGAACATTACATACTTGTAGTTTCTTTATTTTTGGAATATATCGAATAAATTAGTCCCTAATTAGAGGGTATGCGAAAAATGAATTGGAAAAAGGATTTTTTAATTAGGTATCTATTTGTAAGGAGACTCTCATTAGTAGCAAAGACGTTTCATATGTGATCTAGTACTTAATAAGAAGTGCCTTCTTAGAATCGCTCTCTACATGACTACAAAATTACGAGATGTTAATTTAAACTAATTGGTACATCTCCTTCTATATTAGTTTTTTAACTAAAACCCAAGCGAGTACATGAGGAATTTTCGCTAGGGTAAACAGTATTGTTACAAAAAGTATTGTTCCCATGTACACGAACATTAATTGGAGTTAATAACAATATTTCAATGTTTGTTTTGATAACTCACGAGAAATTTAGTTAACGCTCAATTTAAAATTAGCGGATTCGTTCCATTCATAAATTTTAAACGCTATCTAAAATATTTGCACGCCGTTACAAATTCTCATGTAATTGTCCAGGTCAAAGTCCTATGGCAAACAAAAAGCTCCTTTTGCTAACGTGTAAGTTACATAGAACCTTAAAAGGTGTTAGTTAAGGGGTTCTGCTGGCGGGAAATGATTTCCTAAGCTACCTGAATGCTAAATATTCAGTTAAGCAACACAGGCTCAAAATACATAACATAAATCGCCGTGCTGTACCCGGCAGAGTAGAATTTGGTCTATCCCATCTCTTCTCATGTGGTGTCGTACAAGGTATCTAAGGTATAGAGCTGTTTAGCATCAGACAGATATAATACAGCCCAGACTCAGCCTCAGATACATTCAGTTAACAATAGTGTCTGGAATACGGCAATAGGCTCTCTCTCCCTTATGTGCGACGGACTACAATGGTTGGTGAAATAGTCACCTCTGTCTACCCGAAGGGAAAGAGACGTGAATATATGTAAATATGTATATACTACCTAGTTAAAGTCTTTCTCCTAAGGTTAGCTGAGATATATGCCCGTCACCCAGTGAAGTCTTATAAATCTAAAGTCATTAGATCTTTGATACAAACCCGCCCGCCAGTTTAATACAGCCCTTTCCAAAATGATCAACTTAATCATCATTAATGTGATCAGGGTAAGTTTTATGACAACCCCGACTTACCTTACTTAAGTTACATACTTAATTAAATACCTTCACAAAACATCTAAGTGTCCAGTCCTAAAATGATCTGTCATAAAATATTTCAGCAGCAAATTGGAAATTTGATCTGACAATTGTTAGTTTAATAAGCCAGCCAAAAGGTTATTTCAGTTGTCATCTCGTAATCTGACACTTAATGTATTCGATAATAACTTTTCTGGGGCAACACCGTCACTTTACGAGGCCACACATGTGGCGGTGCATTTGTATTCTTATTTCAAATGTCGGCAGTCGTAAAAGTCGACATGACATTTGTTGCATCGGCCCTGCCTGCCTGCGCTCGCGCCACCCAATATCTGCGGTTCGTTACCTAAATAATGTACTAATATTATTGACAGACTTTTTCATAGTAATGACACAGGTAGGATCTAAGCCGGTAGGTAACCTTATTTATTTTGTTTGCTGTAGGTACAGTACCAATTCTGTTACACATTTCTGTTACATTTTCATCAACTAAAATCAGTAACTGAAATTTTCAGTATATCTCGTTTCGTCATGCATGTTTCAAAAGATTTTTTTAACTATTCAATATAATTATAGCTTGCATCGGATCGGAAAAATATAAACAAAATAACTACAGAAAATTAAAATCAACGTAAAATTTTGAGATTTTATTCGAGTTTAGTGAATATCAAAAAATATGGAGTCTCTATTCAAAGTACATTTTTAGGTTAAGAGATACTTAACAAGATAACTTAATAGTATTAATAATGTTAAGTAATATATCCGATCCGCGTGCCCTTGTCCCTTCCAAAGGAAGTGTGTACCGATATCAGTAATTACTGCTACAGGACTAGGAACTTGGATAGAGAGAAGATTTATGCGTTGAAATACCATCATTACTTTGCTGTCATCTTAGATTGGTTTAAATATAACCAGGAAATCGTCTCTTATTACAGCATTTTTCATTCGTTATATTAAGTAGAAATTCTTAATGTTATAGCAGCCTAATATGTTATAGAATCCGAGAAAGTGATACATATAGTTTCGTTTAGATACGCGTTCGAGATGAACGAAAGCTCAGAGCCATGGGACATAGATGCAGGGCCGCTGGGCTCGTTAACTCGCTCGTAACAATAAAATACAACACTGGCAACACCCACAGCACTATTTAGGTGAACGGACCCATTTATTGCCTTAGACGGGACGCGCTTCTGCTGGAATACCGTATTCTGTAATTTGAAATATCGAACTGTTCCCTATTTGTGTCTTAACGTGATCGCCCACTTTATAATTCTGTGTTATAGTTGGGCGATAACGTAAAGAAATTGTTGGCTATTCAAATGTTGATTAGATTCTCTGGGTAATGTGGTAAAAACACAGAACAGAAAAAACTAGTAGAAATGCGACACGATAGTTTATGTAGCGTCGTGGCAACTATACTACTACCACCTTATTTGATGCTAAATGTATTCTAACAAAAAGGGTTCAAATTGTCAAATTTATCCTTCGTTGCATAAATATGCACACCAATGACATGCATGCACCGACTACATCACACTTCCACCTGTTTTTTTTTCTAAGACTAAAAATTATATAGTCTCAAACAAAGAATATCTACTTTATCTCTTGCGTTTAGAAGCTAGAGCGTTTCTCCTGTAAATAAGTTATCGTGTATGCGTATAACTAACATACGCATAATAATATATAGCCTCTTTCAACTCTTACTAGACTGCGTATTGAGCTATATCCATCATAGCTTGTTCCTAGCTACGTACTTAATAGGTTACGTTAGTGCTAGTCACACTAGACTAAGAAACTAATAAAAATTCATTTGGCTCTCCGAAATACTCAGTTTCCTCGAAAACATATGCACTAACAATTAAAAAAACAACACAAGCTGGGTGCAGAATGTGACCATTCGATGATGCATGTTGTGCCGAAGGGACTCGGTTTATTTCGGGAGCTCGTAAAATCGATTACCCGTCCGAACCCAACGCTCGGCTCGACACTGGCGCTGCGCGGGCGCATGGGTGCGCCTGCTGAAACAGGATGCACTATTTCTGTTGAGTCTGACAGTGATGTGTGTGTGATATTAATTCGATTCAAATGTATTACGAGCCTTTATGAGGATAACTAACTGTAGTGATAAACAACAGTTATTTAACTAGAGAAATGTAGTTGAACGACAATAGTCACAATGTAATATAACATCTCGAGTATCAATAATTAATCTATTCCAAGTTTTATTTCAAAGTATAATATATAGGCTGATTCAGTCGGAACGTGGGTACATAAAAGTTCAAAATTGACAATAGTGAAATTGATATTTAAGCCGGATTTAACAAAAAAAGTCAAAAGCGTTTTATTGAAATATTACAGACCTATAATTTGTGAAACTGGAGCATGTTTATTAGAATTGGTATTTAGACTAACATGCAGTTAGTAACTTAGGTATAAGCTGAATAACCTTTGAACTTACTAACCACCAAAAATGGCGAACAAGCTCGCAGCAGGTGGCTAAATATGGACGCGAGAGTTGAACGCACCACCTTAACCGTCTGCTTTACGAAGATCTACCTCGTTTATACAACTGGGTGTCAGGCTTCAAGATTAATGACCTCCTGTAGATCTAATTATACTGGTCATGTTATGTAGTGGAATGGATATTCGATCAGCAGTGTTGAGCTCACACATGATTGATGTTTTCGAAAGTAAAATAAATTATGATTGAAAAGTTTGTATATCGTGTTGGGAATTTAAAAAATGGATATAATGCTTTACAATTAATTTAACAGTAATTTTCACCTTATGCAAACGGGCATTGCGATTAATTAAAACATAAAGTTATTATTACTAGCGTCAATAGAGCAACAGTCTCCTCGTTACTGCGTTACTCAATTTAAAATGTCAGATGAATTCAAATATGCACTTTTCATGACAGCTGGCTATAGCCGACCAGTTTATAGTTTTATAAAAAAACGTGGCACGCACTCTTTTTCCCTCTAAGTATTACTAATAGAAGTTAGAGGATTGCTGTCTGGACTTTGCTTGAAGATAATTAATATAATCATATGTTCCTTGTCAGACATTACTAAAGATTATATGATTTTAAAACCTGTTTAAAATATTTGATTAGGAAATATATTTCATTTAGGATTTCAGGATTGCGTGGTGCTTTTGTCAGCTCTATTACACAGCAATTTATTCACAAATTTACCCATACTTTGTTACTATCTAATAATTTTGAAACAGTTGAAATAGCCCCCTAAAATTTTAACTGCTATTCATTTAACTATTAACTTAAGAATAAATTCAACTATTACATTAATGCAAATGGCTCATAAAACAATTAGCTGTAATAATATGAGAGTAACTACCGCTAATATTCATTTCCTTCTTTCGAAGCGGCCGATCTTATAAATATTGATTGATTGGAACATGGCGTCCGACCAGTCGTTTCTTGTAAGTCTTGTTACTGAGAAACGACACAACAGTTCTTTTATGACTCTTGGATAATTAGGTTTGTTTTGCAGTGGCAAATTGCTAACACGCCCCGAGAAACGGCGGTGTGGACGTCATTACTCGCTAACGCATAATGAAGGGGCTTGTTCTAGACTAGAATGTTTATCAAGTTTATTTCTTAATGACTAAATGATTCAGCTCAACGTCAGTAATTGCAATCATGGTTTATATTAAGTTAATGTTATATAATCTAAGCTCGCAAGAGCTTTATTGTATTTGACAATAAGTATAAAACACCGTCATATCCCTAGTAGGCACTGGAATCAATTTGGTTAACATAGCTCTACAAATTCGATGCGATAAATATTTTTCATATTGAGTCCATCAATTGATTGCACATCATTGGATAGTAAGAAGTTAAAGCGAAGTCCAGTGGATATAGTGATCCAAAATCTTCTAGAATATACTTTGACGACCTCGACTAAGACTTTTTACGCACCGTTTAAACCGCGGTCATAATAACCATCGTGTTGTGTTCCCGCCGGTAAGTAGGGTAGCCAGAGCTCAAAGAAACAGCGATTTTTCCATGGCGTGGCGGTAGTGAACGCAACTGCTACGTAGGAAGCGAAGGTTCGATTCCCGCTCAGTGCAAATATTTGGGTGCATGAATATGAGTATTTGCATTGGACTGGGTGTTTCTATGTATAATATGTATGTATTTACAAAAAAAGAAGTATCTAAGTATGTTTATCCGCATTCCCATAACACAAAATAGTTAAACTATGCTTACCATGGGTCTAGGTGGCGTTGTGTAAATTGTTCTAGAATATTTATTTATTTATTTAAAAACAAATTATCACTCTTCTTTCCGACGATATGCAAAGTCGAAAGAGAGACACTGTCTACTCATAGAATTGACATTTATTTGAAAGTTCAAAGGACAGCAACAGCGTTATCACAAGTCGTGAACACTCTTATTGTATTTTCGTATTAACACAAAGGCTACCGTTCATTTGTTAGTTTCCTAGTCTCTGACGGGTATTATTTAGATAATGGTGCCCTAAGCGGTTAACGAAACGGGCTCAGAGCATACAAACAACATCTATTTACATTTTCTTTGGTTTATGGAGCAATGGTGATTGGCGACAGCGTTGGAAGGAATGGTAAGTAAGCTCATTAATGTGTGTCTGTTATGGACTTCTCTTGTTATGGGAACAGTTATCACGAGTATTCCATTATTTCATTGGCTTTATAAGATGACAGAATGATTAAGTCAACGATTGGATCTGGTAGTTCAGTTCAACCAGCTTCTCTTGATATTTTTTGATTTCAATAGCTTCATTCTCGGTAGGAATCAACTTTTTTTTAGCAAATTTCTACATGGGGTTTGTGAAATTTTAAAGCAAAACTTAAGGTACAGTCACAGAAGAAAGTAAAACTAAGTACGTCCAGTTTTCATTATATATTTTTTTTAATTTATGTCACGTCAATTTGACTTCACCTCACCTGATGTTAAGGTGAAGGCAAAGTCTCAAGAAAACAAGGCAAAAAAAATATATCACTTTTATTAAACAATATTATTTTAAATCCTCAGACCAGGCATGTCCATACTGTGACAACAACTCACAAAGTATCAAAAAGCTATTTGCATAGTCCGACTACAGGACATGAGTCATGACTCACACATTACTTATTACTATTCTCGCTAATCCCTCCAGCTAAGACGCTAAGTGCTTCGATCAAGTTTGTAAGTGTCATTATAGTGCTTTTTTATGTGTGTATACAATAATCTTATATTAAAATATGTTATCAATACTTTCGAAGGTTCATGGCCACTAATGTACTATCGAAGACCTATGTAGGGTGAAAACAATTAAGTAACTGTGGCCAATGATGGGTCGACAAAATCTATCAATAAGCTGCAATATTTTATGGTATTGACTAAATGAATAACAAAAATACTATCGCGGGATCTCTGCCTTTTCGCCAAAAATCGTTTGCCCGATTATCACTTTCCAACTAACGTTTCCCAGAATTTTATTTCGCAGAATAATCATTTGCCAACTTGTGATTTAATTTTGTTTTTATTACCCAACTTCTCAGTTGCCAATTTTACGTTTGGTCAACCTTTTAGAATGACACTTTTCAAAATGCCAACTTTCAAGTAGCGAATGTTTTAGTTAGCATAATATTCATGTAGTTGTTTATTGTTTAGCAAATGATGTGGGTAAGCGATTTGGTTACGGCACTTCGCCGGCCGCTGCCGCGGCACGCTCGCTTCGCTCGCTCGGCTCGTGCACTGTTTATCATAATACTAACCTAACCTAACTTAACCGATTCTTTTCGGTTCCACCTGAACTTCGCTCAACACTTTGGATTTTTGCAAATTTAACCTAATCTAACCTACTTTGATTTCTTTGTGATTATTAAATAAAAAACGCAAGTTAAATTGGTTTTTTTTAACATTATATCAATGTACGAAAGGGAACTGTTACACAGACGAAACGTTATTCGTCTAAAAGTTGTCTGGCCTAATAAATAAATTGGCAAAAGATAAATGCCCCAAACGTATTTTGTCAATACAATAATCAGCTTAACAATAATTCTACCAAATGAAACGTTGTCATATAAACATTTGACAATCGTTAGTCGTCAAAGTGAGAAATTGGCGAAACGTTGGTTGGCAAGTGATAATCGGGTAAATGATTTTTGGCGAAAAGGCAGGATCCCACTATCGCGATATCAAAAGTTATTTATGCGTTATATGAAAAGCCATACTTTATTCTCTTTGCACTCACTGATTAGGTAATATCCTATTGATTGCATTCATGTTTTTTCGTACACACACACATTCCTGTCATATATCATTTCAGTCACTCCCTTCTTTGTCATATCTTCTTTCACACAATCCATCCATTTTTTCTTGAGCAAACTGCGTCTCCAAAAGCTGCAAAAATCTTCCTATATTCATACTTTGGACCTATTTTACAATTTTTGTTCCGTATTGAGGTACCTAATTTCGTCAGTCTACCGGTTTTAAAGTAGATAATCATAGTGCATATAAATCAGTTTGCCACACACTACAGCTTTACAGGTCATTACAGTTTGCAATTACCAGTGAATAATATTCTGGCTATAACGCTAGACTATTTCATTATCCAGCCTTCACTTCATAATTATGTTGGAGAATGATAGTGAATGGACTAGAACGGAGATCAATAACGTTGGCTACCTGAGTAGGCTTGAATGACTGACATGTATAGAAAAACATGTTATAATTACATTTATGGAATATCCCACTAATATTTGTTATAAATATTTTACACTAAGATTAAATATTTTTATAGACTCTAAGGGACAAAGTTATATAACTATTCCATATTTTTATGATCAATAAATTAGAAATTATTAATCCACTTGTGTCGAGAGCTGGCCATAGAAAACTTTTTACAAACAAGGCAGATGGTTCAAAAATTCTTTGTTATTTAATTAATGAAGCGATAATTCTTTATTCGAATATTGTGCAACGTTGGATGTCAGCTAAGACGCATAACTGTCAAATTAATAGCCAAATTATGAGAAAAAACATTCCGCATTTAAATATTTTTACGGTGTAATTTTTAAAAATAGAAAGCCGTAAAAATCTGGATGATACCAACATCTAAAACGTTCAGATGTAAATATTGCTTTTCAAATGTCAACTCGCGATTACTTGTGATGTTATTTTTTGATATATAACTATACCTAGTTAGCTATTTAGAGTTCAAACAAGTCGCCAAATGTTGACAAATTAAGCCGTTGACAGCAGGATATCCTCTATTAATCTAAGAAAATTGTATCGAAAACAAAATTAGACCATGTTTTGATATTTTCTAACAAAGTTGTAAAAAATGATTTGCTATAATTCTATACTATTATTTTCATTATATTGTAAATATTAACTAGAAGGTTTCTAGTGGTCTCTAGTATTGCACATATCCATAGGTTATGGTGACTACTTCCCTTCAGCTAGTCTTGTTCGTCTACCACGTAAGTGATATTAAAAAAAATACTGCAAAGGTTAGCGATTCCCGACCCTTATTAAGCTTTTGAACCGGGCTAAGTGGCCTGTCATGGGAGAGGCCCATGTCCAGCAGTGGACTGCTGCGGGCTGATGACAATGATTAGACTTCATATGGCTTTATGATGTACAAGTACAGTCACCCTCAGATATAGCCATCAGAAGTTAGATCACCTAAACTCTAAATTCTTAAACAAAATACGAAACAAAACATAAATGTAGTAATGGATTGGATAATATTTTTATTTTATGTTTTCTCTACACTTTACAAGCACTGACAGTTACAAGACATTTGACGACGACCTATTCGAAACAAATACAAGTACCCTCCTACTACCCACCTATGTTGAGTGAACTGCCCACGTGTAATCGGCTTTAGTATGCCGTAACAGTTTGAACGAGATGCGTATGTGCCATTAAAAAGCTCTTTGAAAACCTCCGTCGGTCCACAATAAAACTAGCTCAGTCATCTTTCAAATTGTCCGTCATTCAATTCGGGGCATTAAAGCTAAAATCTTATTATTAAACATGAATTTACGAAGCTGACTAAGTGCTCGTGACAGTCGTCTCGTTAAAGCGTTTTGATTGGAATCTAAATTAGTTTTCAAACATTGTTATGAGGGATTAGACAATCTTTACCCATTAGAGCTGCAAAACGTCGTCATAGAGGTTTTTATATAAAGTTTAGTTGTAATATTAGCGGGTAACTAAATATACATGGTTAAATTTTAAATGGACATGGGCCTCTAGACAAATTGACATTACGCAAGCAAACCGTTTTCCATTTTATTATCAATGGATTACTTGACTTACCTACTTGCGGAAATTTTAAAACGAAAATATGTGAGTTAAATATCAAATAATATCATTGAATTTTTGTAGTCATATTCTATATTTAAATCCATGAGTGATTCCACTGGCATTTTCGCCAATGAATGTCATTATATCTAGAGCCCCTGAGTAGCTAATCTCTAAAACTATGACTTTGAGTAAGTTTGCGTATGAGTATGTTTTAGTTTTCATTAAAATCAGGCCAGAGATTGCTTTGTGTAGATACTTCTCGATATTCCTCATAGTTTCGGAGATGGCCATCCAGACCCTCTTTTAAGAAAATCATTCTGTAAAATATTTATACAGGTAATACAGGTATTAAATTACTTTAATGTCTTATTAATGTACACCTCGGGGCATATATTTTTGGACAAAAATGCGCTAAATTACGTCCTATGCGCGTTAGTAGATGTGGTGTAGTAGGTGCGCGTTTCTTGGGTGCCTTTTAAACATGACTCGGACGGTGCTACGGCAGTGGACGAACTTAAATTCACCAATCCAAAATATATAATACATTAATATGTGATACTAGCTGTAGCCCACGGTTCCAACCACATGACTATTTATCGCAGCTAACTTTTGCAGGTCATTACACAATCTGGCTGGGACGCTCCTTCGTACCTTCGTTTACGGTTTCCACTTCATGTTTCTCTTTACCCCCGCAGCCACCGGTCATCTTCATCAGACGTGGCCATGAGTGACGTAGGATACCATGAAATTCTGGAATTCGTCATCCAAAGCGCGAAGTACCGACTTCGAATGTGGGCTCGATTTGTCTCATCGCGACGAGACGTTGAGAAATTTTCATATGACAGATCTCCATTTATTAGTCTGTATAATGATACCATCTATAAGTCATGTCTTCTTAAATGTGTCACATTAAATATTAAATTAATTTAGTTTAAATGTCAAGTCGAAATACACAGAAGTCTACATTAATTAATCGTAGGTATGTGTTATAAACAACCGCACTCGACATTTAATAAGGTACAGTGAGCCAAAAGTTCAAAAGTTCCTGGACACCTTTAGATCTGTAATCATTTGACAGCTTAAGTCAATTTATACAAAAGTAACATGGATAGCGTTAATAAAATAAAGTAGATCGATGTTTTGTTCTTTATAAGAAAATAAGTAAACTCATGCAAGTAGTATTCTAAACTTATTTACATTAATAGGTAGATCTACGAGTATTATCCCATAGCTTCTAAAACTATTAGTGTGTATATCACTTCATACAATTTTTGTTTCGAACTGTCCAGGAACTTTTTAAGGTCACTGTACATTGACAGTAACAAAAGTAGCTTAACACATAATAATTCAGTGGTATTTATCATTCGTGAAGTGGTAAGTCGTACAGCTTACCTCACTGAGATGAAATTATTGATGTAATTGATCTATTTCTGCACATCTCTAGATTCCACTCGTCTTCAATTTAGTAGAAAAGCAGCCTTATTCATACAGCGTATCTTGGCTACAATATTTATATTATACTGCTTGCGCCAGCGCACCTTTCACGACCGTCGTCGTACACGTAGCTCAATCTTGACCGAATGGTTTTTCGGCACGGTGATTAAGTTGAGTGATCGATCTGTCGACACGATGTAATCTACTAAATTGTTATAATGGCATTCGTATCTAACAGTTTGAAATTACAAACTTATACAGTTAAATCATGTTGCATTTTTAAGCGTTGTTGAGATATTTTTATGGTGGAATATTTATGGCATATCCACATAAGTACAGACCCACAGAGACTTTTTTTTTAATTATCTAACAACTTTTTTTTACTTTTAAGTGTTATGTAAATACGAGAGAAGAAAAAACTCGCAATAAAACTCTGCATCAGTTCGTCTGACCAGCGTGGAAACAGTACGCCAAACTCGCCCAATATTGGAAGAGAGATATGTTCAGCAGTGGACTGGGCTTAATGATAAGATGTCCAACCACATTATATTAGTGTCAAGCACCAGCGTGGAAACATTAGGCCAAAGTCTCCCAACATTAGGAGAGACATATGTTCAGCAGTGGACTGCTATAGGCTAAATAATAGGATGTCCAAATTTATTAAATTAATGTCACGTCAACATATACAGAAGTCTACATTAATTAATAATAGGCACGTGTTATAACAATCGCATTCGACATTTATTAAGATTTGTAACCAATACTGACATTTGTTTTATTGTGACTATGTTCCTAGACTTTCTAATCTATACCATTGCTGTCTAATTTCATTATTTGTTACGACAGATGCGAGTTACTTGCGTATCTAGTGTACTTTGCAATAGGCATTTGAAATAATAATGTAGATAAGTTTTCGCTTGTGTTATATGTAGAGAACCTTCTGTATTTTGGCCTGTATAATGTCTTGCTACACTTGCAAGTTTCAAAAGGTATAATTTTTTGGTGAGTTCAGCTCTCAGAAAACATATCTGAATTCTGTGGTTCAGTAACAAAATCGTGAAAGTGTTTGAAAGAGCCGAACCGTTATACGGTCTGAGTCCAACAAACGGAATGATAGAATCAAACCGTCGCCGTCGGGTTAAAAGAGAACATTCACTTCAAATCTGTGGGTATGGACCATACTTTTAGGTGTGGAGTTACAGGAGTAATGTTCCCCTGACCTGCGACATACTCGTATAAGGTAAGTTTTTAACCGTTTTGCGCCATCACGGAGCAATGGGTGCATGAACATGTGCCCGGGGCATCATCCGGGGGCGCGGCCGATGTATGAATTGATTTTCTTGTTTGTTTTGTGTCATACTGTTGTGTGTACTTTTAAGTGTTATTAACTACTAACATTAGTATGAATCAAGGTCTGAAATGAAGATTATTACTATTCGCATTATAAGGAGATTATTCTAAACAGGCTAGATGGTCGCGCCTGGACGTGTGAAATAGTCCCGGGGATAAGCCCAAAGTTATGTTTTGGTAGTAATCAGTGTAACGAGAAATTCATTGCGAGATGTACTCGTAGGATTATGCAGTAGTCTTTTGTCCTTAAATTGATTTCTGGTAGATAGCGCTGAAACTAAAAAGGTACCACACACTTTTTTATATTCAGTCATATTGGTTGCACCTCACCGAATGGTAATAAGCTATAGTGAAGGTGTAGTGGAGAGCGTGCTACAAGCTGCAGGCTATCTTTTTCTCAATCTTCTTCTATTTCGTTTTTTTTATTCTAGAAAAGAACATAATGTTACCGTTACTTTAAAATGTAAGTATGTATGTACTTTTTGTGTATAATGGCGATTTTAACATTACTTTAAGTAAAAAGGCATTATATAGTCTCTCAAGAATACATTTTAGTACTAAACTGAATGAAAATAATTGCTATGAAAGTATTTAATGTTGAAGCGAATTGAAATAAAAATACACTTTGGTCCACTCTCTACAAAAAAATAAACCTACTGATAAAAAAAACACACTTCGTTTACGTGTTAACTTCAATTTTCGAAATAAGTGCGCTAAAATATTAAAATCGGCAATAATACTTATGTGAAATCGATACAAATGCGAAGTCGGCATCGAGTAGAATCGATCGAGGTCTGAACGAGGCAATCGATCGCGTCGTTTTCCACAGAAATACCAAGTGTTTTTTTCGTTTATTACTGTTGGGACCGGCGCAGGAGCATTGCCTCCACTATAATAAACAAGCTTATTGTTATAACCACGATATTCCACTTTTGAGGATATTCATTCAAAATAAATATTTTCATCCAAGTTTTTATCTATATTATTGGTTTTATAATACCTAACATGTGTATATAAAATGTAAACTATAATAAATATAATATAGTTATCCAGATTTACATTTTTTGTAGTTTTTTTATTAGCAGTTTCTAATAGCTAGTCTATTTCTTACCCATTATTACAATTACGGCTTGCACGCGTTTGAATTTGGATGAATTTTTGTAACGCGAATCTATAAATGCGTTCAGTGTTCCGATTATGCTAATTGCCAATTATTGTCATAACAAAACCGTTAAATATAAATAAATAGATCGCTAAGTCATCGTTTACCCTGCCCACCCCAGTAGTAAAAAATAAATTTTCAATAGACGCAATCTTTTTTATTTCCCCCCAAGGAAAACCCCTTGGATACCGCCAACCAAAGTCAGCAAGGGTGGCTATGTCGGACTCGAACCGACCAAAACCGTATGGTCGTCTTGGGCCGTTAGTTGCCTAGGATGAAGTAGTCTCTAGAATATCCCTGAACAGGTGTAATTTGCACGCGAAATTCTTATACCAACATTAAATAACTTTACGTACAAAACAAATTTAAGTTGCTGAAGAATTTAAATTGATTACATATGTCCGGAACTGGGAGATAAATGTTAGGTGTTTTCTTCACTCGATTATCCTGAGTACCGTGACGAGATGGTGTTAGTACGCGAGCGAGAGCGCCGAGCTAGACAAGGACGGGTATATCTGTGGGTTACAGGTGTGAACGGGACACGCGCGGAACATACCACGTAAGCCTCCGGCGAAGGTTCTCAAAGTGTTAGTTGGTTGAAATTCATATGGTTACTAAAGATACAAAGAAGTGAGTTGCGGCGTCAGAGAGCAGGTTAAGCCGTGATTGAAAAATAGTTCATTGATTCCGATAGTTCGTAAGATTGTCGGTAAGTGACTCCAACGTCATTCCTAAGACGACTAGTACCTAACTCAAGTTTACTACTCAACGTCTAAACATTCACTATTTTCAATTTTAAATCAACCATGAAAGAATTTTTCATAAAAGTAATTTAAATTTAATACGTTTGGGTTAATCTACATTCATAAAAATGAATCGCGAAATATGTTGGTAACCGCAAAACTCGAAGACGGCTGGACCAGTCGAGAAATTCTTTTTTTTATTTGTTTCTTGAAGTCTACGGAAGGTTTTTATGGAGAAGCAGGAACGGGATCAGAATTCCAAGCAGTGGGAACGGGATCAGAAATCAACGCGGGCGGAGCCGCTGGCAACAGCTAGTACTAGAATAAAATTCAAATATTTCGCAATTTTTTACAAAACATCCAAATCATCAACCCATAGAAAAATTAATAAACCACATACGCCTATGATAGACATACATTTATAATGGCATGACTCTTAAAAATCACCACATAACAACTCATGCAGCAGATAATTGTTCATTAGAAAAAAAAATAACTTTGACATTCACCGAGAGGCTCGTGCTTTTCCATCGCTTCTCGTTAAGAGCTTTTAACGAGCCGACCTTGCTATAACGATTAGAGCGAGACACCAACACCCACGTGCATCCAACAACGTGTGCTAGACAAGGACGGAAGTCCGGAGCGGTAACAATAAGCTTACTAACAAGACGGAGTTGCTCACTGAAAAATGTCGTAACCACCATAATTATACATTGAATTATGCAACCTATTTTTATTTGGTTAAGAAGTGATTTTAAATAAACAAACAAAGTAGTTATTAGACTAGCGCTGCAGTGGCTCGTCTGACTAACAAGAATGACTCAGGTGCAGGTTTTTTGTCGTTTTTCCGATATAAACCTTTTATTCAAACAGGAGAGTTTAAATTAGATTGGAGTGGAGGCTCACTACGGGGTTTTCTTATAAATGCCTTTTTTGAAATTTATTTAAATTGGTTTTTCGTTGCGCAGGGCTAATCGTGGCTATAAAAGAGTATGAAGTATGTTACAAACTTGTTTTTATGTGATACTATCGTTAGATTACTGACTATCTGTGATCGCGGGACATATTATTATAGGCATATTACAAATCATATTTTTTATTTACTGTTATGGAAGGAAAGGCTCATTAAAATTTTATCATTATAATATTTAACATACGAACTGGATGTGCATCTGGAGTCATCAATTAATATTTTTTTAAATTAAATGTCACATTTTAAACTAACTTTTTTATCCAGTACAAAAGACATCAACGCAAATAAGGTTCGATGTTGGAACCTTTTTCAAATTGACCATTTTTTATGACCATTTAATAGTTAATGACTATAAATTTACACACTACAAGCAAGTAATACAAATTTAAAGAATAGATTTAGAATCTATCGTTTCCTTAAGTCATCAAAAACATAACATCGCATTTTGCGCAGTCGAGCAAAATAACAGTCTGCAAACCCTGAAGCAACGAGATAATGAGCATTGAATATTAACATAGTAAACAGTATGATCATTAATTTTTTTTTTACGTTTTTAAGGCATCGTGAAGAACGTATAATTAAATTTTATAAGCGGCAAGCAAAAAATAGCAGCTCCTTAAAAGTTTCAGAATTAATCTGTTGTATGTTGGCGTTTATAGCTACAATTTATGTTTTAAAAATTCATGACAGCTGTCAGTTTATTACTCAAGTACCCTCAGTTCACTCAAGCAAGGATGAGTAGGTATTAAAATGAAGCATTGTCTACTAACTTATAAATTTTCTTGTTTCAATAATATGTTCATGGGATCAAGATATAGCTTTGAACCAGTTGCTGGAACTTTCGCTCAGTCTTCAGCTTACCATCAGGCGAGGGGAAGACAAATTGATGTGTTCTGGATAAAAAAAGTTACACTGGCAATGATCTTAGACCGACGTGAGATATCCGGCTCGAAGGACCAAAATATATATTATAAAGAGTATTGTAGGTATGGAGTACCTAAGTTAAAATCAATTTGTCCCACTTCCAAGGTTCTTCCTATTTAATTAGAAGTTTTACTATCAAATCTTTTTTTTATAAACTCACGCCTTTATCCCCGAAGGCTTAGGCAGAGGTGCTAGCAGCCACATTTCGCCGCAAAGGTACCTAAAGCTTTATCACTATTAAATTTCGTGTTCCGAGCAAGAAAGAAGGATGGAACTATACATCCAGAACTTTCTCACGGAACTATTAAATGCTAAAATACTAAATTAGTGTATTATCATTCGGATGTCACAAAAATTTCACGCCATAAATCTTCTACGTTTAAGATATTATCAACCTCTAATAGTCGAATCTAATCAATTTAAATTGAACTTCAAGATCTGTTTTCAAATTTTTTTTCAGAGCAGGTGAAGCTAATAAAATGCGATAATTCATTGCAAAATGAACGTTCCATATCAATAAAAAATGAGGTCAATATCGCCAAAAAATATATTCCTTGCATCAGTTGAACATTACTTCCAGCTTTATTCAAAACCCTGTTGAGTGATTGTACAGTCGGAACGAAATCCCTTTATCAGTTTATTTATCAAAGTGATTAACCGGCGGCCATGTTGGATGTTCAAGCGCACAACGAGCCGTCACTCAAAATTTGAAATAGGAACATAGAGTCAAGAGTGTAACGGTACACATGAAAGGGTAAAAGGTCTGTTACTATTTGGGGTTAAGTGCTTACATCGTGCTACAAAATAAATAATATTTAACTGCAGAGATAGGGCTTTGAGTTTATCTTTTAAATTGAATAAGTCAGTTAGTTTATGGGTAACAATAATGAGTTGGAATAATGTTAAGCATAATATTATTCATATATTTTGTAAATTAGTGTTCAGTTTATCTTTATATATTTCGTAAAAGACCGCGATAAGTAAGCTTTTCTGAACTAGAACTATTATTAAAAATATCCCCTACATTTTAAAACTGCATAAGGCAAGTGTAAGAATGTCTAAAAAGAATTACGCTGCCCAACAATATTTTAGAAATTAATGATAAAACTCGCATGAAGTCTAGTTAGTTTTGGTGCTCCAAGATCCAACCACTACTAAACGGTGAACAATGGAGGATTTAAAATGCACGTCACTATATGCGATTGCTTGTACTTAAACTCTAACATAAAGTGTTACAGCATTCGTATTCCGGGTGAGAAAGAAGGACGGAGCTATACATCCTACAATCTCCGTCTCTCTTTCTCGTCAGGATCAATGTTCTAACTAACGGTAATATCAGAGAAATCACTTCTTCTATTTAAGCTACTACGCTTCTTCTACCAGTCAAATATTTAGACCAAGCATGTCTCTTAGTAGGTACTCGAATCTCAAAACCATAGAAAAACATTGTAATAGATATATTACTATGCAATTTGAACGTTCCCCACAGGCATGTTCGATAAATGGAGAAAGAGACCGCAATCTCGTCCAATTAAAAATATAAGTGTAGAGTCCAGTAAATATTGTTGGTGATCTCTTCTGCGCGGGCGCATCGCGTCGTCGATCATGTCCAACTTTATTACAACACGCCTCGTTGGCACATACACGAAATAACACCGTAAAAAGCGTAGACAGTAAAATGACGCTTTGTGCTCGACCGATAATTGGATTTTTAAATAAATAAATTAATCTTTGTAAATGTTGACGGCGTAGTTTAATTTTGTATGCATGAGTTGAGACGAGTTATTTATTATATCGATACCTATATAAACAGAAGATTAATATGCTGCAAAGATAGCCAGTTCGGTTCGGATGTTAAAAGCAAAAACAAACTCTTGATATTAATTTGTAGGCGTTACAATTATTGTTGTCAAAATAAATATTTGGTGAATAAATGTAATCGTGAATAAGACAGGCCAAGAATATCTGTGTAGAGGTCAGTATAGATGTCCCATACTGTTCTGATTCTCCTATGTACCCAAGTGTTAAATGTACCTATAACAAACGCTATCAAAATCCATAACATGAAGACTATACTATCAAGCGACGTCTTTTTACGATTCTTGGATATGCGCCAGTATTTTAAGTGTACCCACAAGTATTTCCAAGATTGTCCTCGATATCAAACGCCTCCCACTACTGCTATCAAAATCAATTATACGAAGACTAAACTATCTGAGTAAAACCACCAACAAGCAACATTTTAGCGGCCCACACAATGCGTGGATAGTTACCTCTGCGAGAGTATCGGAGGGCCATGATTAGTGCTTTGATGATGCCGCCTCGGAGATGCAAAATAGAGTTCAAACTAGCCGCGTCTGTTGATTGTTATCGACGTGTTTTATCACTTCCAAAGTAGGAGGTGCTATTATAATGATTATCGACTAGAGACTGGTAGGTGTTTTTACATCATACGTGTTAAGTAGTACCGCATTTGTCTTTTGATGTACGAGGAAAGTTCGATTACCTCGTTGTGAATTACGAGAATATCATCACATTATTTATTATAAGCTGCTGTATCGAGTGTTGCGTCCTGGGGGCCTATATAAGTGACAATTCTTTGATAGACATTTTGTAGAATAGAATAGAATATAATGTTCAAAGTGTGGGCTTGACACGTATTTTGATGTTTATAACATACTAGCTGACCCGCGGAACTTCGTCTGCGTCACCCCGTTTTCGCAACTTTCTCACTTCTGCTCCGCATTAGTTGGTTGTAGCATAATGTTATACATATAAACCTTCCTCTTCAATCACTCTATCTATACCATATATCCAAATTCGTTACGTGGTATAAAAATTTAGGTACACATATAGGGACAGAGAAAGCGACTTTGTTTTATACTCTGTAGTGAAAGTGAAGTTATATGAGAGACTTGTACGAATGTCATTCCAAACATTGATCACTCTATACTATTCCATTCTATAAAACGATTGCCATTTGTCTAGGGCCCCTGAAGGATCCTTCTCTCGAGATAAAAAGTCGTCTTTATCGTACTCGCACTTGAGTTCAAATCGCCAATGAGAGTATAGAACCAATTTTTTCTTCTGGACACAGTTTCTCTATGAATAGTTAGCCAAGACCAAGGATTTTTTAAGATGACCTGTAACTGCGAGGATGTCTGAAATTAATGCTCCCGTTCTTGCCAAGCTGTAATTGACATGATATTCATAGCAAGGACACTTTTAGTTGACCTCTAAGAATCACTACTGTCTGGAATGGTGGCTTACATTTACAGAATCTCATCCTAGCCTCCTACCATCCAGTGATCAATTGAAGGATCGTATGTTTAAGAAAAGTTTTGCTCTAATACGACGTCAACCAGAATCTGCAATCATATTTAATTGCAATCTACAGCTAACAAACACACAGGCAATAAAATGGCGTCTACATGGCAGTAGTAAAGTATAATTGCATTGAGCGTTCTTGGAGAGTGTGGACGCGGGGTGCACACAACAGGTTTGCGGCTGTACGACAGGGGTGTCCGGTTCATGTCTATTCCTAGATGACCTCACTCACGGGGAAAGTACATTTTGAGAGATATTTTGTCTTAATGTCCTATTGCATGATATTCATCTGCAATAAGATCGAGAATGTTTTAAGGACCAAGAAAAGAGTAAGATTACCAGGGATCATGGGCAGACCTGAAACGCGGGGGTAGCTTTAAAAGGATCATTTTATATTGAAACATCACGGACATTCAGTTTTAAAAGATGTTGTAAGTATTTCATCTGCCAGTGCGACCCATAGATTATTTTTAACATTAGGTACCTACAAAGTCAATTTTCACTTTTTTGCCATTACGTGAGCCGTATATTCCCACTTGTGGTTAAAAAATCGTCTGTAAACAGGAAAACAGTTTGAAATTGAAATAAAATTGACTTGAAATCAAACATAAAATGAGGCTTTAATTTTCTACTTGTCGGCAATCGCCAAAGCAATTGGTTACTTCGCACTACAATAGTCAGTACCGGTAGCTATTATACACTTGAAATTACTTCAATTAAACTGCGTACTTATCTTCAGTGTTAAGTTGAGATCTATCGAATCTCTATCAACAACCCTACCTACATAGAGTACGCACCAAGGCGTTTAGAATTAATAAATCTTAGTTGTAAACTGCCAGGGTTCGCATCATCATTCGTCATGCACATTGAGTTTAACGCTCACACTATTTCAGTTTAACGTACCATTGTAATAGAACTGCTGAACTAGTCGATTACATTGTCTGCTTGGAAGTTTCCGCTTTAAATTGCAGCAGAAAACCAATTTGAAAATGGTTTCCTAGCTTAAAATCTATATATTATATAAAAATGAAACCCGTTTTCCGTTGTCACGACATAACATGAAAACGGCTTGACCGATTTGGTTAATTTTGGTCTTGAATTATTCGTGGAAGCCCAGACAAGGTTTAAAAGGTGAACAAAGAGCAGCGGAAACGGGATCAGAAGTCCACGCGGACGGAGCCGCGGGCAACAGCTAGTATTTGATAAAAATGACAAGGCTCACATTCCACGACAATGCTAGTTTTGAATCCCGATTTAGGTATAGCTAGTACTGAGGACAGATTGTCAGGTCAATCTATCAAGACTGTCAACGAAAACCGTTATTCATAACAGAGTATCGTTCTGGATCTGGAATACGGGCCTAAAATCTCATGTAGCTGATCGCTAGGTGTTTAGAGTTGGTGCTACCGACCGACCATACCAACTATTGCTAACTTTTGCTATGTGACCAAAGACTCGGATTACCTTTCCTATATTTTTTTTTATTTTATAATACGTACCCTAGCACAGAATGTAGAACTAGAATTCTCGTGGCAGATATTGGGTGCAGAAAATTTAGTAAAGTGGAGTTTTCGGTGTTGAACTTTTTGAGAATTTGAAGAACCTAAACAGCGCAAAAACTGAAAACAATACTTGTAAGGATACTTGTAATACTTCTGAAGCGAGCACTCAAGTGTTAATGTTAAGTAAAGTTAATTTCCAGACGAAATTAAAACGGTATTCGTAATTATCATATCCAAAAACATATCCACCTAATTTTAAGGCGCTTAAAACGTGTTGATTTTGTCGATTTATAAAAGTGTAAAATTAAGAGCCGAGATAAAGTCGAATTGGGCAACTGTATAAAATTTTAAAATGGCGGCGGAGCATGCGCGGCAAGTTCTCGTTACAACCAAGTTTATGGCCTCTTTATAGAGGCTATTTTACATACAATCGAGCCTTTTCTTATAGTTCGTTATATTTAAACTGGTTCGTATCCTTTGTAGCAGATGCATGATGCTGCGATATTATTTGATTATGCGTATTGTACTCGTATTTGAAATTTAAATGAGTAAGGAGGACTGAAGCTTTCTGTTGCTGCTGGTCACGCCAAGGGTTTCCTCGTTACCAATTAACTGTGAAGTTACCTATAGAATGTTGGTCTGTTGTATGACACTGGAAGAGATTATGACAATGCCTGGATAAGATGAAGGGTCTCTCATAGGAATTTGAACACAGTGTATGATTTTACATTGAAGTGTATTGTGTACATTGAGATGATTTAACGGTGAATTTGAACACAGTGCTTATGGTAAGCAACATAATTGGAAATTATTTTTTTAAATCAGCGGCATATTACAAGAACCATCAAGACCCACTCCCACAAGATAGTACGAAAAATAAGACATGATCAACGTCAGTTCTTTGCTAGTTCCATTTCAATTATGTCGTATTTTCTTTATAACCCGGAGTCCTCCATTCCAATCCAGGATATTCTTTTGCGGTAGACCGAACCTACCTACATTTAGATACCATCACAATAAATGAAAGAGAGATTTTTCATAGGGTGCTTGCTATGACACATTAAAAGAGACCTGCAGTGTAGGTATTGCAATAGGAATCACTTATTGCCAATTAATCAAAGACAATTGATTACAGTAAAATTGAATGAAATTGAACATAATGATTCCTCAATGTAGGTATGTAGACTTTATATTATTTTAATAACAGTTTTTAAAATACAATAGACATTTTACAGTAATTAGACTGTTTCGTGTTTTGCCTCAATAACTTTAAAAGAATAGGCAAATTTTAGATTCGTTCCACTAAATTAAAATAACACAGATAAATTCTACGTTTGCGTTTACATACATAATTAGTGTTAAAAATAAAACTACTGTAACGTCGAAAAGTCATATCGTAACTTATAATAATAATGTAATTTGTAAAGCTTTTATTTTATCTCTGTCTATCTAATTGGCATGGTTTATGTGTGAGAGGGACGGCGATGGCAGTAAAGGGATAGATAGTGGGTGGATGCAGGTATCCCGTCGAGTAGGCATGTGCATCTGCTTAGCGGGAATAGAGAGTGATCACAAATCCGTGGAGTAGTAACTATTTTAGTTTAGTAATTTTGAAAACGAACTGATTTTCAAACGTTGATAATGGAATGTAATTGTGTGAAGTTTGTAAATTACCCGACTAATGATAAATCTATGTTACTAAAATCCAGTGATTCAATCTACTGAGCATGAAGGTTCAGATGTAGGAGTTTATGTCAAAATGAAACTAAGTTCTGGACAAATGTACTCAAGAAAAAATCAATCCAATGTTTGTTTCTGTAAACTTTTTGATTGACTAATGAGTTTGTACAAATAAGGCGAATAGATTATGAACGTGTGGGTATACACACAGAAATTAGGTACAACAATTATATACCTTATATCTATACAACTATTAAAATTGTCCAACCATAAAAATCTAAACGATTAAATACAATTAAATATAATTATAATCAAAATAATATAGGAGAGTAGACACGGCGCGCACACAGCACAACATACACTACACGTAAATATAACATATGGTATTTTTATTTTATCATAAACATGTCCAAATATTCTCCTGTCCAATCTCAAACATTCGGTCGGCCTTTGGATGCTCGTTTAAATTACGGCCGACGGGATTTCTCCTTACGATCAATAAATCAATAAATATATACGGCTAAGTCTGTCCGTCTGTCCGACTTTAATGGAAATGGGTGTTTGTTTAGGATTCACGATCCTTGCGTGAATAGTTTGTTATTAAACGGAAGCTAAAGCTGTATCGTTCGACTTCCTGCCGTTTGCTATTTCAGATATTATGATTTACTAGTTACGACAATTTTTATGTCTTCCTGAACGTTCTATTTAGTTTCAGCTAACAAGAAAGGCTAAATTATCAGAGCAAAGGTTAGCTTTGTGATTTTTGAAAGATTACTCATTTTTTACTATCTTCATTAAAGTAAAATATCGATTTTGGATCTTATTGCACAGTGGATCTAGCACATGAATGAAAAATAAGGAATGGTTTCCTGTATATAATGATCGGTACTAAAAAATTTTCTCCTAAAATTAAGAACAGAAGTAGGTAAGGTATTTATACAGTAAAATTTCTCTTCTTTTCTTCTCTTTCTTCACAAATACATACAATATCTATTGGATTCCACAAATAAGTCGCCAGCATCGAATTAACAATTGCCTATTATTTTAGCACTATACTTGTTATCTGTAACCAGCCAAGGACTGTTAACTGAATTAAGAATGAATGATATTTTATGATGACATTTTTCAGTAACTGTCCACCAAACAACAACTGTTCAAAAACAGCCGGCAACAATAAATTATGCATTTTTTTCGGCAACATCACTACCCGCAACGTTCGGAAAAAAGTTTACCTGCTCTGTCGAGCCTACACAATAGCCCCCGATTTTGGCAAGCGTCCCGTCTTAGCGTTTTATGTTTCATTTAAAAAAAAACGAACTGTGTTGTGCAAAAAAGTTTTCTGAGAATAAATTTAGTTTCATTTTTTATTTATTAATAAGAAATATATACATGTAAATTAACAGAATATTGGAGGATACAAAAAATGCAAATATTAATTGGCCGAAGTGGACAAAACTTAAATGATTCTAATAATTCTATCCTGCCTAAAATTTTTTAGAAACAGATATTTTCAAGACATTCTATATAGGTATACGCTATTATATTTAACAGAACAAAACATTACTTATCCATTACTACATCCTGTAGTGATATACTCTACACAAATCATCTAAGTTCCACACTCTATACATTCAATCGCGTAATACCCTTGTTTTAGAAGTGGAATACCATTCTTTATGTATTTAAAAGTAATTAACAGCTGTACAGTAATGTAACTGGGCGTAAGTTTGGGTGTTGTGTTCATAACGTAGAATGAGCCGTGAAAGCTTTTAAGGTGTACAAGAGAGGGCAAACGCGGACGTTCTTGTTTGGGAGAGGAGGCGCTAAACAGCGCATACGCATCTCTCCAGTAACCACGTTTTGGAAATGACTCAGGATTTTTTTTATACCACTTAGGTGGCAGACAAGCACACGGCCCACCTAATGGGAAGCGGTCACCGTGGCCTATGGACGTTTGCAACACCAGAGGCGTCACACACGTGCTGCCTACCCTGTAGAGACCTTCTAATAATCTTCTTGAAGAAGCCCATATAGTAGTCGCGCGGGAAAACCACGGCAGGATTATTTTAAACAGAAAGATAGGTAGATAAAAAATCATACAATATTAATATTGCTGTACTAGAATTATGTAAGAGCTGTTCTTACTGCCCTGGATTTCAAAATAACACCTCATTACAATCGTCTTCAAATTATAAATAAACTAGCTGACCCGCGTAACTTTAATCTGCGTCACCCCGTTTTTGCAACATTTTTCACTTCTGCTCCGCACCAGATGGTTCTAGCATGCTGTTATATACAACTTGCAATGACTTTTCGATGCTGAAACCTGGGATTGAACATTGATACTGGTTTAATAAAATAAAAAATAAATATTCTAGGGCATTCTACGGGGTTTTCAAAATAAGAATAGCTTCACTAGTTAGAAATTCAATGGTTCAGGAATGTAAATAAACGTACTTGAATACTTTTTTTGTGAAAATATAATCCATATGCTATATATACCCCTCCGCAATATTCAAACGCTCTACCACTACGCTACAGAGATCGTCAGTCAGTTTCTATCGATTACAAGCTTATTAGTCTTATTACCATAACCGAATATATGAATTATCAGCATTTTAAATTTTCAACCAAGTACCCAGTTTCCTTTAAGCGGGTAGACAGATAATCGCCCTTAATTACATGGCAATCCATCATCAAAAACCAACAAGCCAGGTAAGTTACAGAAACGATGGGCCACCCACTATTCTCCTACAGCTTGACCTTTTGCCGTACAACCTTCATAAAAAATAGGCCGGTTCGACGCACGTTATAGCTTATAAACAGCCTGTATGTTTCAAAATGCAGCCATATTTGATTTGAATTTAAAATGTTTAAATACTTTGTGAACTGTGGAAAGTGTTGGGCGATAAATTCAGATTATAATGCATCTATATAGATATATCAAATGGGACCGTTTGTAATATTTACAAAAGCTATTTAATAATTACATTAGCTTCTGTGGCGTGGCGGTAGTAAACGCGACTGCTACGCAGGAGGCGCAAGTTCGATCCCCGCTCAGTGAAATTAAATATTTGTTTGCATGAATATGGCTATTTGCACTTGCCTGTCGGTCCCGGTTTTGGTAACATTATATATATTTTATAATATTAGTGTAAATGTAGATGTAGATAATACACACTCACTCCGTCAATCTAAAATCATACAAAACCAAAACAATTTTCAAATAAATCGCTCAGTTTATTCACAGCTTTCTTAAGAAAGTTGGTACAAAACATTTTTAATGATTGAGATCATTTCTATTCCCACAACACTAAACCTTAAAAAAACGCATAAAGTTTGTCCGAAATAGCTGAATGGGGATCTAATTTTCCACAAATGTGCCACAATGTCTAAGCAATTGACGTAACCGTCACAGTTTTCATGAATTCTGAAATAGCTGATTTATATATAGATTTCCAGTAACACCCACATACGTATAACATAAAAATAGAAAGTGACAGTCATTCAAGCCTGTGTTCGTTAAACGACCGGGAACAATGGGAATGATATGATCGTGGTATGGTATCGTGCCTCGCTGGACCCGAGTTGGACCTGTTTTGAAGATATCTGAACAGTGAATCGCGGCTAACAAGCTTGCTTGGTGCACTCTAAAGCTACGATAACAGAATTCTCTTGTTAAATAAGTAATGTTTTAGGAGACGCAAATAGCTTCTTACCAACAAGGTAGGTACGCGAAAGACAGAAAGATAAAATCAGCACACATTATAAGTAATTGTCTAATCTCATAAGTGGTTAAGATAAGCAAAAACATTGCGCATTTTTAAAAAAATCTTGCAGCAGTTGATTTAATGTAAGATGATGTAACATGTCCTTAAAACCTAGAAATACATCTGAAAAAATTTACAAAGATATTTGATTGGAATTTGGAATAATCAAAATTGCCTTATAGAAAACAGATGACGTTAGAAAAAAATGTTCTTGAATTCTTTTTAGTTTTTTTTTTCATCACACAATTCCGGGTATACTATTTGTAACCAACAAAGCGTGTTCCAATAATGAGGATTGCTCGATACGATCTCGACTGGGTTGCGCCCGCCGATCACCGCACCAGATATGCAGAATCCTCGTTGCTCGGCTCCTTTGTAATCTCAGCAGGGTAAACATCGCTTTGTGCTTCAACAAACCATCTCGCCGCACGCATCTTGGTTTCTTGTAAGTAACCCTCTCGACCAAGCAATTATAAAACTTTCCAGACCTACCAAATCGACCGTTTAAAACATAATTTTAAATTAGAACACGGCACCATCAAACAAAATTATAGCACCTCTATAAAAGACAAGAGACTTCTCAATAACGTACTTTATTTTTATTGCTTAAGTGGATCTAGTTAAACTTTGATTATTGACTACTACTCGTATTAATTCCTGCTTCAATCCGCAAATTATAGCACATTGTTAGTTTTAAGACAAAAACAACTGTCGGATTCATCTCGTCATTCTATAATGGTGCTGTGCTGGATCGGTAGGTTGTTAAAAAGGAAAATTATTCCGCCAGCGCAAACTACGGTGATTACATATCAGGCGGGCCGAAGCCCGAGGGAAGCGCGTCTCTCTCGCTTATTGCCAGATGATTGAAGACTCCGCCGCCTACGACGCAATCCTTTCTGGAGCGGAAAAGGGATAGAGCATATTTCTTCGGCAAGAAGGAGCAGGACGGCAACAGCTCAGCATCTGATTAGCATCCCAATTACGATGCGGACGCGCAGTGGGATCGAATCTTCGTTTGTAGTGTTGTATCTCATTGAGTTTTTCATCGATATTCAATAGAAATTATAAAATTTTAGTTCCTACTCATTGTGCATTTTACTGTTTTAAAAATCTAACGAATTCAGTAGCTAATTAAATTGGTAGATATTATTTAACGATTATATTCACGCGTAATAAAAGATTTGGTAAGTAATATATTTACAATATGTTGTTACTTTGGGCTATCATGCCCACCTTATCTCAAAAACAATCACAAGTGGGTTATCGATCGATAATGAATATAACGAGTGGCAGCCCTATTAATGAGAATGGCGGCCGAGAGCGGGCGGGGCGCGTTCGTGTTGTGATTACATCGCCGAGCCAAGAAAATTTTAAATAAACAAGAAATTATGAACCGACCCGAAGATTATAGGTACGCGTTCGTCTTGAACAGACTGTAAGTAGAGAAAATGACGACAGCTGCAATTATATATCAACTCATAATTACATATATCGTGCAGACTTTTACATGAAGTAGGAAGGTACTTTAGCAGAAACGCGTCTAATTACTGAAAATCGCCCACGTAACGTCGAAGACTTTCTACTCTGCAACTCCGCAATCAACATTACCTATTAAGGGATCGTAGACTGTGGTACATAATTAGGCACTGCAATTTGCAACAATACAATGGTTGGAAAGTGGCATGGACCGACGAAGTAAACCCAATATCAAAATCAGTTATAGCTTTCGAAACAACAGACGAAACGCGTCAAATGGTAATGGCCGTATCTGTAGAGCTATGTTCATATGACTGGACCGATTTCAATAATTCTTTCACCTATAAAAAGCTACAATATCTAGGAGTCACATAGGCTATATCATCACGCTACCATCCAAGGAAGCAGAGCAATAATCATAAATCTCAATAGATCTGATAGATTTCTATACATTGGCGCCAATATCGCTATTTCCGTTGTCATCAAGTAGAGTCGTACAATGCGATAATCGACATCCACGCGGGTGGAGCCGCAGGCAACAGCTAGTATAATAATGAAGATTAAAACTTTAGACGACGATAAAAAACTAAACGAATACAGATACTAAACGTAATGCATGTGAATCTGGTCATGTGACAAGATTTTGTTTGCATTATATGCTTTATATAGTCGGAGAATGAGGGATATGCCAGAGGTTACTTCAGGATGGATAGAATGGGTATTCATAGGGATTCTCTGTAGTTGAAAACACTGATTCAGATGTTATCTACTGAAGTCGGTATATGTATATTTTACGTCTTCATTTGATACAACAAGAATTGAATATTTCCTTGAGCTATTGTTCTAATATGACCTCTGGACGAGATCGCGGCACGTCCATAAGCATTCACTGATCTCTCAGCCTCCTGCGCATGAATACAAAACCAATTTGACATTTTCTCATTACGCTGCGACCACAATATGCGTTGGACTAAGGAGTTCCGCGCTTTGCGAACTGTTATTATGTTAATAAGGCTAGTTTAGAGACTGTAAGACTGTAAGCTCGATGCTTTTGCCTCTGCGCACGTTGACAGTAAAAAATTAAAACCGTGACTTTCATGTGTCAATAAAACGCGATAACTGTTTATATTTGATGCTATAACGCACGCTGGTAGGCTTCAGAGTGTTGATAGTATATAGGTCTTTGAATTACATTAAACTAATGAACCTCTCTACCAGGCACGTATTCGACAGCTACTTCTTTAGTTTAAATTGGGGAAAATTTCACGATGATGCTTTTTCAAATTCTGGTATCCTTCATCATACAAAACAATTCATTCATTCGTGTAATTCTCCTACGTGGTAACCAAACAATGAGCAAATGCCGACATTCCTCGACGTATTTCAGAGACAATATCATTTTGCCGTACTTCAAAAAGCAGCACAAACCTTCTGTTGAAAGAGTTAATTAATACTACACAAAATCCTAAAAAAAGTAAAGAGGACGGTAGTTTTTTAAACTTTATTGTATCAATATTTTTTAACCGAAATATCTCTAGGATTTACATTAAACAGTTTCAAAGAACACCGCCGTCGTATAAATCAACGGGAAATTATCATAACGAGTCAGTTTCGTAACAAAATTCTGGCTTTCTAAGAAATTAATAATGTCTGCTATAAACTGTGATTTACAACTTTACGGCTTGTATTATGTCCTCTTTAAATTAGGTGTGTCATACACAGAGAAGTGACGACATTTTGGAACTTTGAATATTGATTATAAACTTTTATAGGGTTCCATCAACAAGAGACCTTTCGAAATCAACCTCACCTGCAAATTGATACATCTGCTGACTGGTAAAAGAGGTTTGGCGCATATTCAGGCGATATTCACTCTAATAATAGCCAAGAACCAAAGAAAGGGAAGAGATTTAAAGCAGACTCTGAGCTTTAGAGTGTAGTGATTTAAATTCTGGATGCAGATGAACTATTGTTCAAAGTTACCAAAGTCAGTGTATATGTATAACTAGTGCCTAGTGCCAACTACGTTAGACAAGTTAACCAACTTGCAATATAAACATAACAATTTGTAGGTAATAGCCGACACATTCAAGCTGGTTTAGTTTAACGCCAGGTTCTAGACAAAATGACTTTCTATTGAGGGAATCGCGTTGACGCGAACCGTTTTCAATTTTGCTATCAATGGATTACTTGATGTTGTCATATTACAGATTTATGTTAATTCCATTTTAAGCGATTCCTCTGGCATTTTCGCCAGTAGAATATCACTTTGTTCTTTCTTCTTTCTTCTTTCTTCTCTATATCCATCGAATAGGTACTCGACTCACGTTACGATTGTGATTAAAACTCGTTTCCAAAGAGAATAATGGCCCTACATGCCTTATACTGCGGCAAAAGGTAAGTTTAATAAACGTATTGTACTGTAACCCTTGTTAAAATAAGTCCCTTTAATAGCCCTTTGCTTGTAATAGTCTTAATAAATGTAGGTTCTCAGCGAGTACAATACAAAGGTAATCAATAGTGTACTTGAATGTCAACCCGTCTTAACATTCAAAACGTCAAACTTTAATTAATACCATAGGCCATTATATCCATAACCAAATTGACGTACACCTAATTATCATGCATAACAAACTTCGAAATTAAACCAGTCATTGGTTTGTTCTTGAATATCAAGCAACACGATTATAACGATATATATAAGTAGTCTTAATTAAGTCTATGATATTGCGAACATAATCTCCTCGTTTGTATCATCGATCCCTGAATTGAACCCTGATGCATCCCAAGCTTTCATTCATTTTGGAGTACTTCGATTTGCTTTACTACCTCGCGAAAAAGAAACTTGCGCCAGAACCATACCCGTTAATCTGCAGGTGTTAGGGTTTGCAGGGACGGTTGATTTATCCGCGAAAGTCTTGGTGGAGTTTCATTCATTCAATGGGTATTTGAATTCCGTACAACGGTCATTTAAAATTCCATTATCATGGTAGGTAACAGACTGTTCTAAATAATCTACAGAAGTATTTTACAATTTCAATAATATAATTTAAAATGTTGCATTCTTATGCCAATTAGAGAACTACTCAAAGAATGAAGTTTTATTTTCTTCAAACGTGTTATGATTTCGAGAAATGTCTTCATTAGCGCATTGGTTTCGTTAGCAAGAACAAAACGCATTTCTGGAATGGCGGGAATATTTCCTGTCAGTTGGCATTTCTTTTTTAATTGTTAAATCTAAAACGGGAGGCTTTATTCCTTCGTTAACGTATTTATGATTTCATCTTAACAAACTCGCATAAATGTTAAAGCTAATTCTGTCTGTTATTTTTTCATGCCTATACCGCGGATAACTTTTGTTGAATTTTGAAATACTGTAGCTTTTAACATGTGAAATGCAGAGAGGAACATTATAATATGGGTATTTGATATACCGGGAAGTCGCTCTTTTCTGCGATACAAGGTTTGCAGGCGGGTGGAGCCAGTACTATTATTTTATTTTATCAATCCCTGTTACGTACTTAACTTACTTTAGTTTTTTTTCCTGTACATGAAAGCAAAATATTAAAAAACTAAACATTACTTGTAAAATAAATACAATATATTTAAAGAATCATAAAACTACAAGCAACAAGATTATATAACATCGTGTAGGTAAGTATAAATATTATCTTATCTTGCTAATATTATACATAACCGATATTATAAATATGTGAACTTGTGAAAGTGAAATTGTTTATTTGTTTGTTTGATAAATCAATCACGCAAACGTTGGCTGAAAATTGGTACTAGCGGATCTGTGAACCGCGGATGCCTAGCTAGGGGTCCAGCGTGTATTTGTATGGGATTCGCAGTCTCGTCTATTTATGTACTGTTTTCTTTATTAGGGAGTCGGCGAGTAGATGTGTGGTTTTAAGGGTGGATGCGGGTCGGGCGCGGGCATCTTTGCCATCCATCGCCGTTTTTTTAATAAGGTATTTTTTTACGTCTTGCTGTGAATGATGGCGATGGACAGCAAAACGACCCGCTTCCGACTTGCACCCGCGCTATGCGAGAATCACGCTTTATTTTCTAAGTGGTCCTCGAACTGACTAAGGTTTAAGATACACTGGTGTAGATCAGAGTTTTAGGTGTTGAATTTATATGATGACTCAAAGCCTCTTAAAAAAACCTGAGGGCAAATGTCACCCAAGATTCGGATTATCGGATACCATTAAGTGATTAAATCGAGACCGTTCCGTACCTATGGGTAGTTAAACAAATATTTATTTAAAATTGCAAGTCGGCAAGCTTTTACTACACGATCCTGTCGCCTGAGATTTACAATCTTTTTATTACCGCCATATTGAAAGGTACGGGCGCGGCACATGCAAAAGTTTCAAAATCAATATAAAATTTAATTTGTTACCGTCCGCATACAGGGTCAGTTTTTCTGTATTCCCGGCACAAAATGTGTATTTTGTTACAGCCACGTGAAGTTTTACAGCTGCGTCTTATTATTGTTTTTTGTGGAAGAGAACTGTAACTCATTTATTATGCAGTAAAAATGTCACAGCGGCATAATTAATGTCTAAGGATATTCTTAGAAATAATTGTTGGATTAGTAGTTTACGATTTTTTCTTGAATTTAAATAATAAGTTATCATTCTTATCAATGATCTTTAAATGGGCTTCTTCACTGAATGTTTGTTCCGACTAATCTCCGAAGTGACTGGACAGATTTTGATGAGATTTTCAAAGTCAGATAGCTGATGTTGTAACTGCACTATTATTTTAAAATAAATATTACACATCATACAAAGAATGCGAGTATGGCTAGTTGTAATAAAAGTTCATTGTAGGTATGGATAGAAATTTACTAATAATTCTACCATAACGGTTGCGTTTTTCCGATAATACGCAAGTATTAGTCTATGGTTGGGGTACCTAAATATATGTTTTAATATTTCCACACAAATCAATACGTAGTGCAGTCTAATAAAACGAGTCATGAAGATATCTATGTATACCTAAATAAACTTTACGTTTACGTTCCGAGGTCCGAGGTACGCAATGAGCGAGCCGTGTTTCCTCGCTTCCAAGCGGCACCGTTTTCGACGCTGCACCTTGATTTATTGGTCCTCGTTTATTTTATTTCCCAATTCATTTTAGTTTACAGCCTCAATGCTCGATGCCCCTCTAACATTCTTTTAGAAAATAGTCCTACAAGGAACCACGGTGATTTATAGGTACTAGATGTTTTTAAAAATCAAACATGGAATTCTCATTTAAGTTGAGCGATGAGCTCTAAGTATCTCTTATTATTTACATCAAAAGTTATTTATAAATATTCTCTTATGTCGAGACGTTAAAAAACATATCAAAGAAACACATCGCACATAAACATTTACTTCAGTTAAGAAGTGAAGCTCATCTTTGCGATTAGTAACCTGTGTTTGCCCGTACGCATACAATTACATAACGAAAATGTCTCCTAATTAAATCTGAAGTCGACGAAGTTTGGAGATAATAGTTTTCTAAACAATTGTCCAAAAGCGATTTCGTAACGGCAACATCTATTAGCTAAACTTATACAAAGACCCAAGTCCCATTTGTTTCAGACCGTTTCAAAGCGTGACTTATTACTGAGAAAACAATAAGTATTGCCGGCTAGCACTTGCCTGGAGGAATTTGAACTCTGTTAACTCTATTCAAGTTTAAATAGCTTTGTGTAAGCTCCCCGGCTCCGACTACAAACAATGATAATAATTTCTGATTTTGTATTACAATACACAAAAGTTGAGCTCTTTACCTCTCTCGAGGAGACAAACAAGAACAGTAAACCCGACGTGTGTTCACATTTCTACCTGAAAGATTGTATATTGGGAACACTATTGTTGTATTGGCCATTGCATTCTGAATCAATGTCCAATACTAAAGATTAGGGGACATTATAACACGACAAGTGAGAAATGATAATTGATTGGGACCAATGGTTGGGGACCGGTCTCAACAATACATTAGGCAGGTACGTATTGTCAAAATTGACGTCTAAGAAACTTATTGTGTATTCTGATCAGAGTTGACAATTCGGTTAGAAATCACTTGTTTTGTTTGTTTAGAGCAGGTAAAAGTGTTGCTTTTCACGGTTGATAATGTAAGTTCGCTAACTTTTTACAAAGATCATGCATTAAATAAGAAAAACTTACCATACTGATGCTGCTAAACCGAAGTAATACAGTAAAAGGAAGACAACAGCACAATTCGGGTTGGCTAATCCATCGTGAGCGAGAAGCATGCGTGTAGGCGAAGTGGAATCCTTGGCACATCCAGCGGCAGCTCGTCCGGCGGCTGCACGAACACCCCAACCTGCAGCTGCTGCACATCGGCACAAAGCAACAAGTACCAGGGCCCTTTCTCCAGCTCCTCCTCGGTCCCCACACGCCAACTGTGCTCCTACAGCTGCCAGAGTGCATGCAAAACTAAGTGCCGCCCATGTCGTCAACCATACTTCAGCAGCTTTCCTCTGTCCAGATTCCCACAGCACTTCGGCATCACAGAATTGCGCGCAACGGGCTGATCCTCTCACCCACACCCAGTTTCCTGGTTTAATTAGCTTTTGACAAGCTCCTCTGCCACCCGTATTCGCCACATTTAACGGGATAGTACCCACCGGAGGAGCTCGTTCTCCGGGTCCCTCCATACACATGTGTTCGTGGTTATTCTCAGCTGGGAACAAGGAACAATCCAACTCTGGTGGCCAGCGGAAACCGAATTTGTACAGAACAGGATAACATTTCGCGTAAACACTTTCGCACAATCCTCTGCAAGGTCCTATAGGAAGCGCAACTTTATCGGTGCACATGGGCACGTATACTGAACACAAGAATAGATGCAGCTGAGAAGAACAACCATACTGAACGAGAGGGCTGAAGGTCTGCAGCGTCACATCAGCGTCCGTCTGCAGAGTATGTCGCGCCAAGTTGGGCATTCCAGTCTGGTTGTATCCAATGTTTTTACACATAGCCACTTTAATAGGTTCACATGTCCGCACGGAGGCCTCAGCGGTTACTCCGGCCACTAGGGTCACAATTAAAACAAAAACGTTAGTGCACTTCATGTTCGGGTGATATATCCGGCGAGTCAAATGAATGATTTCATTGTAGTCGTGAATATTTACGCGAGAGCGCCGCGGTAGCGCAAGGTATATACGTGTGCGTCGAGTCGCGTCTCAAGACGGTTGTGAGGCTGCCGGCGGGCCGAGGCCCGGTGGGGGGGGGAGGATAGCAAAAAAAAGGTACGCAGGTATGCGCTGCAGTTGCGGCGGGAAAGGGAGAGAAATGTCCGAGAAGCCAGGGACCGGCTGATGGCGGTGTCCGACCGGCACTCGTCACGCGTGCGCCCGTCCACGCTACGCTGTTATCACTATCGCGCCTTATCACTGAGGGTAGATTTTGACTCGCGATGCGCTTGGATACAGTATGGATTTTTTGATAAATTCTTGATATCGCGCGCTAGATATCAGACCTGATTAAATTAGATATTACGAAATTATAGTCTCGTAAAATCTAATATCAATAGTAATTAAAACTATAAATATTCTTTATAATCGAAATTATAAATCAATAATTGAGATAGCTACCTACATTTTAATATAAAAATAGATGTAGGTACCTGCCTACGTACAATTTACAAGGAAAGTTCAGAGCATTAACAAGTTTACAAAAAACCTTTACATAGAATTGGAATACTTCAAATAAACAATTCAGGTAATTTACTCAAAATTTTGAGACATAAATATTCTCACTGTTCAAATTGATTTACAATTTAAAAAAAATCATTTCTAGACGGGATTATGCAAAAGTGTTTACGTGAAATGTTATCCTGTTCTGTATAAATTTGGCTACCTCTGGCCACCAGAGTTGAATTGTTCCTTGTTCCCGGCTGATAAAGGATGTATAGTGTGGTGGTATACTTATGCATACGTGTGTGGAAGGACCCGGAGAGCGAGTTCCTCTTGTGGGCATTATCCCGTTAAATGTTCTCCCTGTAAGAGACCGATCGCGAGTTCAAGTCCCGTCTAGACCTTCACTTTTTCCAGTTTTAAATAGCATTAATACAGGCGATTTATGTATGTATTATAGGTATGTATCTTTAAGTATTTGTAAATCTCAAAACACAAGTTGCCCTTTTATTAGTTGTGAATACCAACGATATTACAATATTTGTAAGAACATTTCTTTTTTAATAATACATCTCAATTATTATTAATGATTTGCGTTTCTTCCACCATATGGTAAGAATTTTTAAAGTTTATATTTTTATTTATAGGATATATACCTACTTTCAAAAGAATCATCTACAACTCACATTCTCACTACCAGCATTCAAATACAAATAAAATTTTGAAATAAATTTATTGTACATAATTTACTACATCGTATTTAAGCATTACTGTATAAATTTTTATGAAACATAAATAGGTAAATCGGTATAATGGTGAACAATATTAGTAGTACAAAAATTGGACCAAAATGTAGATCAGTGGGGTTATAAAGCGTTCGACAGATGATTCCCGCGGGACAAATTAAATATTTACACTGCGATGAGGCTGTGATTTATGTGAGGACCATATTCTTAAAGTTACGACTAAAATGAAAGATAAATACTTTTACAATAATCTTATTATAATACAAGTTTTTATTTTAACACATATTCAGTAGCTAATATTGTAATTTGATAGTTCATAACATCTGCCAGCCTGGCCGCTCCGGTCGACACACCAGGTACCTACCTGTAAGTACCAGGTACTTACATAAATAACATTCTTATGTACTCTCACTCTATACAAGTCTTGTACAACGTGTCTCCAGCAGTTCTTACAACTTGACATTTTTACATTCGCTAAGCTAATGTATAATACAACATTCACAAAATTTTAACAAATACACCCTCCCTCTGATGGTATTTTAGGGCCGGTGCACATTATCCGCATCGGCAAGTAAAAGGAGCCTCCGGTATCATTCCTGTCGGGGTGTGAGGCATATGTAGGGGAAACTGGGGATACTTGATCCCTATGGGAGACAAGGTACACCAATATTTTTGGAATTACTAAGCGTATTAGACTATTTTTAATGTGGTAACACTAAGTGTAATAATGTTTACTTAGTGTTGCCACACTAAGAAATACTCTAATACACTTAGTAATTCCAAAAATATTGGTGTACCTTGTCTCCCATAGGGATCAAGTGTCCCCAGTTTCCCCTACGTTACTATCTCACCTCCGGCAACTAGAGACCCAAAGTCGTTAGTTAGTCGGTTCGAGTCCGACATAACCTCTCTCATCGGCTCCGGTGAAATTTAAATCCGAGGAGATTTTATGCATCAAAAAAAATTGTATAAGGACCTTGCTACATGTGGAAGGGTAGTTTCAGATAATGCCGAAAGGTGCCAAAGGACCCTTATTCTTGCCAATGCCGATATTGTACGCAGGCTCTTACACTTAAAAACGATGTCGAAGCAATTTATAATAAGGAATGCTAAACAAGCGACACCAGCGCCACCCTTCAGATATATTTTGAAAATTAAAACTAATTTATATTATTGTACACACGTAGATTATGAACATAAATGCCACGGTTTTACTCGAAAACACATTGGAAATTTTAAAAATATTTTAGACTCAATTACGAGTATTTGGCCTCAATTACAAATTGATATATCTTTTATTTTACAATATATAAATAGCGTATCCGACAGATGTTTTATTATCAACCTTATTACTCGCGTAGTATAAGCATAAATATAATACATAAATTAACAATAATGCATTAGTACAGCATTAATTGTAAGATAGCACGATATGAACGAATATAATATAGACCACACAATTCCTAGCGACTTCCTTTCCCGATCACTAATCAGTCCATTTATAGTCTTGTGTATTCAGGAAGAAAATAGGGATCAATTTTCTATACACAAATTATTGTTGTTTACTACCTTTTTCTATTAGGTACAGTCAGCAAAACAGATAGGTAAACACTGTTTCATGGAACTTTATATGTGTAGGTGTAAACATCTCTTTTGCCTGTACACTTATTTTGTGATAACATTAGAAAAATACGCTCAAATACGTATTGACACAGGAAATCACGTGGTCATGTTTATAAATTAACTGTATAAAAACGTGGAAGATCTCGAATAAATTAGGAAACAAGCACAACCATCACGAGATTTATATCTTTAGTAAAATTATAAATTTTTGTCGCCTTTTTTGTGGTGAAGCAATACTGCAAAACTAAAATAGGAATATGCCAGTAAACATTAAATAAAGAATGCTTCGATGGTGTAAGTACCAGCGTCATATTTAACGCCAGCTAGACCTGACTATGCATTTTTTTAAATATAATGGTAAAGATATTTGCACTGAGTGGGCTTTGAAACCGTGATCTCTGAATTAGCTATCAACCAATCAATTAGCTTATTGCAGTCTCCCAATCCTCCGTCTTTCGCAAACGAATTAAAATAAATCGAATATGAATTTCAAAAATATCACCCAGCGCAATCATCCCTGTTTACGTATTTTCGTTCAATTTCTAGGTGTTTTAAAATATTGAAGTTTTTGACCATACTTGAATTGAAGTTTTATACGACTTTATGCCGAATAGAACTGCAATGCATTTTTCTTTCTGTAGATTGTGTTATTGTATACTTTGTTGCTTTTACGCCACGGTAAGAACAAATTATTGCTTCTCTTGCGCATTTTCAGTCAACAAATAAGAAACTAATATTGCTTTGCTTACACAACCATAATATCAATAAAAAACCTAGGGTATGCAGAAATATTTTATAGCGGTAACACATTTCACATAGATATAGTACCATTCAGAATATGAATGGATTGATATAAGAAACCAGCAAGAAAAAAAAACAAGCTGAGACATAATTAAACTCTATGGTATATGTAGTACTACCTCCTTACGAAGAATGACGTATCCAAGAATAAACATGTTCTTAAAAAGTTTGGAGTTTATTCTATATTTAAACATGCAATGTATAAAAATATCTTTATATTTTAAATATTGTATTTTAAAAAAAAAAACAGAACAAATAATTCAATATGAATACAACGAATACGTAATAAAAGTGTAAGAGATTTACTCAAACATAGAGGTACGAAATATAAATTTTGATACTTGCATTCTTCGTGCAAGGACGGCAGAGTACTTATTCGTTAATTTAGAATCACATTTAACATATAGACAAGCATATTATGTAGCATTATGAAATCAGGTTCCGTTATTTTTGACAGCTAACGGTTAATAACATCAATATTATAATAATAAGTATCCAATACAAAAAATATTCTAGAAATGTTGTGGAGTGACGTTTGTTTGTCTACATAAATCGCAATGTTGACGTGGTCATAAGAACCGTTCGCATCGACTGCTAATTTAAGTTGAAATACTGTCACATATGATTCATATAGTACAGCCGTTGGCATTTGAGGAGTTCGCTGACTGCATCTCATTATGGCGCAATCTAAGAACAGTAAGGAGCTAAACAGGCGTAACTGAGACGACTCAGGTGTCAACGGCAGTATTATATATCGACATTAAATAGGCCAAGTTGAAAAAAATGTTATTAACATGTCTGCCATAGTAAGACGATAAAAATTTCATTGTGTATGACATCAAATCAACTACATTGGGAGTTGATATAGAAATCAAATACATAATATTAAATCTGCTACTGAGTTTAATGTATATAAATACTGTGACGTTGCGTAGTAAGATAGTTATATTTTTAAAATAGCCTCTTAAATAAAAATAACATACAAGGTGTTAAGACATAACCGTCTACCGTATGTCGCGGTAAAGAAAATATTAGTATATAGGATAGGCATTTTTCAATACTTGCAAAACAAAACAAACGTAGAAATGTAACTACGTTTTTTTGATTAGGGAGGTAATTTTAAAACTGAATCAATTGACATACAAAATGGCTTGAACATTTTTCCGAATTGACCCTTAAGACAAATTTCAGTCTCGATTCATATGTCAGAAGAAGAAAAAAAGCCGTCTGTAGAGAAACGCATATTTCCCATAATTAATTAATAATAATTTCTGTTTCGATATTTTCACACCATAATTATTTCTTAACACCTTATAAAGACCTCTAACTCGTGAAATTGCTAGAAGGATACAAAAATAGATGTTATACACACATATATAGATAGTTGAGAAGTCGATTTTCCAAAGGCTGATTGAAATCTTAGGAGGGCGAGGCCAGTCTAATATTAGCGGGCAATCAGCGAGGGGGCGATAAAACAAATACTGGGACATCTCTAATCTCAAGCACAGAAAATAAATTCAAAAAAAAGTATTTGTACCTCTTTCATATTTAGAATACGAGTAAGAAACTTCTTCGGCGACAAGTTTCTGAACGCAAAATTTACAAACGACGTAATTTTACGAAGGGTTTTGTTGGTGTATGTAATGCTTTGTTGCTGTCTGTACGTGTGAGATTAATGAGGCATGTCCCAGTAACATGACGATAACAATACTATATAATAAATGATTCACATCTCTTGAGATTACATAAATCATATAACATACTAGTTTCTTGTAAAGCGCGTATACTTTAAGGACTGCTTTGCAATTTCAATCATAGTTATGTTGTTCAGGCTTAAGACTGTTTAATGCCTGAAGTGTTAGACAGAGGGCCGGTTAAATTTTCCGAGCAGGCAAACTGTGTTAATGTTTTTTCTTTTCGTAGGAGATCAGGAATAAGGAAAAAACATCAAAGGTCGACGTAGATGCTAGCAATATGGTTTGCTGTCACTTTACTGTTGATCTGTCATTTTGTTACTGATCTATCAGAGATTATAGCATATTTTTTGTTTATGGTTATCAGTATAATCTCGTGACTTTGCTCGCTAACTTAGATTACTGCTTAACATTTAGATTTTCGTTCAAAAATATATTTTTCTAATTTTTGTAATTTGTTTTTTTGTTTATTTTTAATTTCTTTATTACATTTCAATTATGCTATTTTATGAGCTAATTATCGAGGCTCTAGCGGAAAATTGATTATTATCATTTGCCAGGTCTAAACTGCGCATTCTTGCTAAAACATTGGCTTTTCCACAACTGGTGGGATGGTAAAGCTCTCTCCCTATTGGGAAAACGGTAAGAGGCCTGCCTTTCATTTCATTTTTAACAGACCTCTTAAATAGAGGTAGGTATATTATATTCGCCTGAACCGAGTTCGAAAATCGTTTTTTTTTCCTTTAATATTTTTTTCATATTACTATGTTAAACTAGTTAACATTTTACAACACATCGAGTGACAAAAATCTTAAAGTAAACGCGTTTTAGAAACTTCAAATATGTCTACACAAAACGAATCTGCCGCGGTCGGGTGTGGCTCTCGGCGGATGACTAGAGGTGGTGCGGATGCGATAGCGTCGTATCCAAACGCACTCTGAGCGCTTCTCTATCGCGCGTGACGTCAGCTAGCTCGGCACATAACGCGCGGCAAACGCGATGCAACACCGCGTTTTGTTCCTGCAGCGCTTTAACATCAGGCTCTGATTCACCAGCTTCGCGAGTCGGTTTGCGGTATACTTCGAAAGCACCGTGCATTTTTGGGGCATCTTCGCGATTGTAACCGAAACCTTCGGCTTCGTAGTCTCTAGGGACGAAAGCGTCGGGTGGGAACGCAGGTTCTCCTTCGCTGCGCTGGTTGACTAACCTTCGCGGTGCTTCGGTACTGGATGGGGATGCTCGTGGAGGGGGTTGGGGAGGTGGGGCAGGCGCCCCCTTTAGTCGATTGAGGTCTAATGAGGAAGAGCGTGCGTGGTTCCGCAAGGGGCGAGGCGGCGGCGGTGGCGGCGGTTCCTATTAAGACACCAAAAAAGTTTTTTTATCAAATAGTTTACCCTTAGTACTATAATAATAACTAATAACATTAACTAAACAGATGGTGTAGATACCCAAAAACTTGTTAAAATCTTTGAAGTCCAGGAGTATAATAGAATAAAAATGAAGCTCATACCTTTTTAGGTGCATACTGTAGCGACTGTGGTCCCTCATCAGCGTGTACAGACGATTCTCGTGCGGGTGGCGGCGGTAGCACTCCTCCAGGTTTAACTGGCTTTCGAGGCTGAGGCCGCTGTATGGATTTGATTTCTGGATTCGCACCATTCGGGGGCGGTTCCGGAGGCTGAGAGTTTAACCTCTTTGGACTCGCGAGTTCGAATGCATGCGAGAAGTCATCTCTCCGAGGAGAAGTACTTGAACGCATGTCACCCTCCCCATGCGCTGGTAAAGTGTTTGCGTCCGGAGTCACTCGAACTGCTACCGGATGGAAGATCTTCGGATCGCGTTCTACAGCTGATTTATGGAAGTCAAAGTTCACTGGTTTTGGACCTGGACTTGATACGCTCGAAGTCGGCGAGTCCACGAACTTCGTCCATTCTTTATTATTGACTTGGGGCTCGGCTTTCGGCGGGGTGAGCGAGGGTGGATGATCTTCTGGCTTTTTGGTCGGTTTACTTTCGTAAGGGTCGAGGGTTTCTGTTTTAGGGGCGAAGTTGAAGTCGGCCGAGGTACCGGAGCTGAACATGTCAGATCCTAAATCGACCAGATCGGTGGTGACGGCTTGTTTGGAGAATCGGGAGTCAACCTTTGGTACGAGGCAGGCTGGAAGCACTTCAGGTACAGGGATATTTTTCCGCCTCAGCACGATCAGATGCATGGCTATGCTAAACTCTTCGAGGGTGAGCATACCGTCTTTATTAATATCGGAGAGTTGCCAAATTTTTCGGAGATCAGGTACCGGTAGGTGTGATTTTTCAAAAAATAACCTGAAAACATATTATAATGATTTTCTAACGTAATATGTCATCACTGATGTGAGTTAAATTGAGTAATTTTTATAATAGATATAACAACGTATGTATATGTTGTGTACATATATATATATGTATAGAATAAGGCAGATTATAGCATCAAAAGTCATAACAGACCTAGCAGTCTGTCCGGACAGCATGCCCCTGTCAGGCCGCAGCTGCGCGAACTGCCCAGCGTAGTGTCGAGCCTGTGCGTCACTGATAGCCCAGATGTCGTCATTAGGGTCACCTTCGCCTTCCTCCTCAGATGAGTGACGGTCCGATGACTCTTCTTCAGTGCCTGGAAAAAGAAAATGTACGATCTATATACAACTGCATTTTACACACGCAATTTATTTCATTATTACCTTTATTAAAATGTCAATCAAATGTTCACAATACTTTTCATTGACATTTTAATTATAGGTATAAAGAGGTGTTGACAGTCTATGATTGCAAGATTATGATTGTATCGCAATTATACCGTTCGCATAACTAATTATGTTTTTCCTACAAAAGCAAGAACCCTGCTTCCACTCATTTAAAAAAAGTACAGAACGTATTTTATTTATTCAGGAAGTGCCAGGCCAGCCAGACACCATTCAAGGCGCCTCAGATAAAAAAGTAGGAAAACGCGCCAAAAACACGTTGAAATCGTAAGTTCGAGTAGTTACTTACATCAATAGCAAGGAAATATATTATCGTTGCTTATTAGATTATAATCAAACAAATTCGCAGGATACTCACGATGTTTTTTAACTAAATAAAACGGATGCCTCTCTATAGAAAACCTTGGTAGGTAATTTACTTCATATGCGTTCAAGACTACGCTAATGATACGAAGTGTGACAAGGCGGTTCGGCATTTGGCAATAATCCATATACGTAAGCACCATTTACATGCTGAATTCATAATTACATCGCCCCTGTGAGAATTAAATAGGTAGGTATATTACACCTACTCATCGCACACGAAACGCTAGATCAGTAACAAGCATGTTTATCTACTTTCATTATTAGGAGATGGTAACATCGGCCCATACATAATTAATTTTAATATCTGTCCATCAAAACTACTTAAATTCTCGTGCTACTAGTAAGTGGGTTGATGTCTGCAGACTTCTGCTGTGTACCGAATGGAGTTCAAACCTATTTGTCTATCAATCACAATCATTCGAATTCACATTCGAATTCGAGTAGTAGGATATTCTGACCCTCCGAACCCCGAGAAGCCTGCACCAGAGTTTCTTTCTTGAATTAGCAGGGGAACTACCAGCTACTAAGATTGGCACGTACAACGATGATCTTGTTAAGGCCATATAAAACCTCTCAATCGCGCTACCAATCTTTCTGTCTATTTGTAATAAGTAATCTACGATACGGCTGGGCCGATTTTGAAGAGATTTTGACAGTAGATAGCTGATGTTATAAGGTGTTTACTTAGTCTACTTTATTTTAGATCAGTTATTAGGGTTGAGATCGAAGTCCACGTGGACGGAGCACATAATATAAATTCTAAAATAAAAATCGATCATTACATCGATGTACGCGCTTCTTTGATTAAATAACAAAAATGGAATTATGAGTGTCTTGTCCTACCTACACAAAGATAACGTTATGTTACAAAAATTTGCACAGTTATAACACTACAAGAGTACTGATAATAAGTAATTAAGGTCAATTGAGTTTATTATAACGAGGTATGTATGACGTATATGTTTGCTTAAAATATTTTATAGCATCGCATTGTCTCAAAATAACAAGAAATCGTTCTTTTTATAATCTACCTAAGATTTTGTGTCATCAACAGAACTCTACATCATGGGTGGACATCTTGATTTGATCCAAGATGTGTCTGTTTAAGAGTAAACTGTTTTCGTGGGATACCCCGCCGTCCCTTAGAGAAGACCCCATGTTCAGATAGGAACAGAAGCCTGCCTGCAGAAGCCGCTGCGCCGAGCGACTTTCCCGGGTTCGACAAGATTCACACCCACATCGCGGTCTCTCTCTCGAGCATTACCTAATCCGAGGGCTGCCACGAGGAGCTCTCACGAAAGCCCGCCTCGATACTTTTTAGATAAAATGTGTGAATTACGCTTAGTAAATAGAAATAATTTATTTGGTGCACGTAGGTGAGATTATTTTCTAGGATATATTTATCTTTTATATTATTTCAGGTAGGTACCTGTCTGGCACATTAAACTAAATAATCTTAATATATTTCTGTCTTACCATGATCGACAGTATAACAGTCACGTTTAATACGTTGGCCACCCTGCTCTACATACAGGTAATTGCGTGCTTTCTAACAGTTAAAATAAATTGTTCAACTATACCTGACAAATCATATTGATTTTATTTATTTTTAATCACCCATTCGACTAGTATTAGTAGATTTATCAAAAATTAAGTTATTTTTATAGATCCTGTATTTTTATTATTCACTAGTTTTATTTCAACATTCGCATCAACTGCCGACAGTATCAAGTAAGTTATTTGATAATAATATAATTATTAAGGTATGATTGTGTAGCCGGCAACTACACAGACGCGTGCAGCAGACGATGTGTCGATTACGTCGCAATGACACCTCGTTTGCTCACGCGCCTCCAGTGGTCGTCCGTTGTTGTGTGTGTCGAGGCAACGCGGCGACGACGAAACGATACATCGTCTGCTGCATGCATCTGCTGCAGTTGTCGTATGTCGACGGCTACGGAATCATACCTTTTTTTTCTATGGCATGTTAATTTGATTTCACCTCACCTTTAAGTTTGATAAACTTGTTCTTTCATTTGTACATGTTTTCATATAATTTACCGTTATTATTTAATTAGAACTTGATTGAGTCAGGTATACCTGATTCTTTTAACTAATTGTAAATCATATCATATTATTGACTTACCAAGTAGTCTTGTATGCTCCTCTCCAGTGTTGGCAGGCCACACACCTCGTCCAGTTGCACTGTGTTCCCAGACTGGATGCACACGCTCTGCAACGCTATTGGTGGGTGTGGGGCTTTCACTGGCCGTACTCCATGGTGACCCAGTCTTGCCTCTTCGCTAAAAATAAAAGTAGCATTTATAGGTCACTAGCCGATTTTTGCGTGAATGAATGATTAATTTATTTGCTCATATACATGATAACATGAGTCTTGAGTATATACTAGTACAGCATGTTTAGCTGCAGACTATGGCATTCCAATTTTTGGATATAATCACCACTTAATACATTACCATTGAAGACAACGTTATTTAATTAGATTGACTGATTTTATTAATTATCATGTATAATTTAATTTGAATCTTGTTTCTGTAACCCATGAGAACCTTTTCCTAAGATAAAAAAACCTATGTGTTCTAGGCTCTAATCTATCCCTGAATCAAGTAACAACCCTAATAAGTAATAGGAATATGATAACTTCATATTCCTATTAATAATATTATTAATAGGATTAGTAGGATAAACAAGAAAAACAAAAAAGTAAGCAGTTGATATCATTGTGAGAGAAGGAAATCTCAAAATAAAAATCCATACCAACCCATGTGGAAAGAGTAGGGCAAAAGCCTCCCAATATTGGGAAAACCCTATATCCAGCAATGGACTGTTTAATTCATTCTATACAATATTCTGTCAAATTGTAATGCAAAAAAACAAAATTTTGCTGTTAAGGAACTTTTGTTGCTGATAATACTCGTACCATAAAACATGCAAATAAAATTGATAACAATGCAAAATTATTACGGTACATTATGTATTGTAAACTGATGGCTTAAGCCCTGAGTTAAGCTAACTAACATGTTTATGAATGGATGTATGGGACTCTCATTTAGATATTCAAGGCCTGAAGGCGTCTGAGGTAGGTGATCAGGACTAGCACGAAAATGATATTGGGGTCTTGTGATAAACCAAGTACTCTACACTTGTTTGCCCACTGATAAAAATGTTTATATAAAATTCACATATGATTTTACAACATTAGTAATCATATCTTATAGGCACATGCACACACTGCATACCCTACCCAAATCGGATAATATGTGTAGTTTAATATATGATTTTAGATTGACATGGTCATTACTTTATAAGAACCTTTATTCTTAATAATTAGTTTTAAGTCCATATCATACAATAGATACTGTGTAAAATATATAAAGATTCTGATTTCTAATATGGGTAGGGTATGCAGTGTCTATTTGTCTATATTGAATGCTTGCCAATGCCTTATAAATTCCAAATCGAATATCTGTACAGGCCAACTATCAGTACAATTTTTTGTTAGTAGAATTTATGCTACAGCGGTATAGCAACACGTGACGATGTGTCTAACGACTTAAACAAAAGTACTGGGTTTTCCTTATAATTCAGTAGTAGCATCAAATCTAGATTAGAAAAATATTATAATTGTGTTGTAATATAGGATAAACAGGTTATAAATTGGTATGTTGAAAGTATGATTATTATGTACCAGCAACTTCTTTTCCCTTGTGGTGAAATGAGAACGAATAATATGCAGATGATAACACTGTGAGACAGGATTAGTAGCGTTAAATGTTTTTTTCAAAATAAAACCTTAGAACATACAGTCTGGCCAGCTTGGAAACAGTTAGCCATAGTCGACCAACAATAGGACAGGACTAGCAGTGTCTATATCCAGCAGTAGACTACAATACGCTAATTGGAAACTTCTTTTTAAATCAACACTGTTTTCAAGGAATTAGAATATTGTTATTGTTAGTGTTATTTTAAACAAATGATAAAATTCTACACTATCTATGTTAATACTTGAAGTAAATAGCAATACTTGTGATACATTGTTACTACACTTTTTAATAAACACTGAACCTATCTTAGTTTCTTAATTTTTATTATAATAATTACTACCAGTAAATTATTTATTTATTTAATAGAAATTAGAGCATTGTGCACCATTACTATGACTAAAATATCAGTTTATCGTTCTAATTAACAACACATAAATACTTTATGACTTTGCTTACTTCTTGTAAACAAAGGTTCAAAAACCTTTATTTACAGGAAGTGTGTGAAAAAGGTACACACTACAGTCCCAGGGGCTACACATTGTTGCAGTTTACTTATGAAATAATCTCACTTACCCCATGGGACCCAGATCGTTGTGACATAGTCTCGGATTCAATTTCAGAATCTGTACTTATTCCTTCAGTCGTGTCATGTGACAATACTTGTGGGACATCACTATCAGACAAATTTGATGACAGTCTTATAGGCTCATATGCAACAAGATTTCCAAAAGTTCTTTCCCTTTTAGAAGGATGCTGTTCGTTTGGAGAGTTGGACAGCTGTATAAGGTCAGCGCTCGCTTCAGAATTCAGCGCCCACGTAAACCTTGGCAGTGGCAAATCCATGGGAGTAGCTAGAAGTTCGGGTTTTAAAGCCATACTTGATTGATGTGCTGCTATTAATTTCAGTGCCGAATAAAATTGTTTTCTATTCATGTGGCTCAGTGACGCACAGTTGATAGGAGCTACACTTATATCCATGATCTGTAAGATAATTAGTGCTCATAATCATTCATTCACAAAATGACTTATTATACGTCTAACCTACACGACTGCATACCTGTTTTAAGACATCATTATGTACATTTGACGATCTAAATAATTCTGTTGCTTTTAAAATCGGTATTTTCCCATTAGATTCTTCGTCACAACATAAAAACAAATCACCGAAATATCTCATTTCGGTTTCTGTCAAATTGAGATCCTCCATTATAGCTATAAAATGAGAATATTAGGAGCTTCTAAACAGTGTCTTTAGTTTGTTATTATATAGGCAACATAAACAACCATTATCTATTAATGTGCACCATATTCATTGATAAATAGACGGATTCGAAACTTGTACATCACAAAATTTACACGAAGCAAACCTAATGTCAGTGACAGACAGCTGCCTGATGCGGCCATTAAAATCCTTAGAGCCGAAACGTTCAGAAATCAACAATAGATTGAATTGGAACCGGTTTTGTCTATACAATCAGTATAATATTTTGTCACAGTATCGGTTTTTATTTACTTCAGTTCAAATTAAAATAAAATATTTAAAATATAAAAATAAGTAAATATTATTAGAGCTTTTCTGAGTATATGCAAGTAAAATAAAACTTCGTAAAAATCTTACCGGTTTTACAGAAGTCAACCCTTGAAATGCATGATTGTTCTCACAGAACATAAAAAAGTAATAAATAAATGTAACACAACAGATTCTGTCTGTATACTTTGTCTAATATAGGATGATACTTTTGACAGGTCTAAGTAGGGTACCCCATACAGTACAATCGTTAATGAATCTATTCGATATTCGATTATCGTTCCCGTAGAATATGGTATCGATGTTACATAAATTATAAAACATTTATTTCTTATTATTTTATGTACTTAGGGTATTATAATTTTATAAATATTTGTTTACTTAAGGTAAACTTCATTAGTGCGGCGCGGCATTACCTAATCGCACTGTACTGCAAATATAGATTTATAATTGCTACAGTTACTGCCATTTATAGTATAATATTTATATTTTATATTATATCTAGTTAATTCTATTACCAAAATTGTAGTAGATAAGTACTTAAACATAAAATTATTTTCATAAATTAATAGATTATGTTCGATTTATTCGATTCGTTTTTCTACAGTCAATTATGCTGTGTTCTTGCAAGGCACTACTCTACGATAAGTGGGCGGTACTTGTCTATGAATTACGATAATTTTAGAGGTATTAATTTGTTTATAAAAATACGTTACTTCATAGACGTGAACTGTCAAAATTATCATCCTAAATTAGACAGAGTATAGTAGAAAAGTGGCGAGAGCGTTATGTCGCCATTTTTACAAAAAGATCTATAGAATTGTCGAATTTGTAATATTCTGTGTAAAAACTCATAATAATGACAAGCGTAGGTATATATTCTTCACTGTCCAGCTTACTTCACACTTTTACCTCTCTGTTCTGAATTTTTGTATTTAAATATGAAAAATTAAAAATAAACCAGTAAATCGGTGTATATAATGGAGTATAAGGAAATCTATGATAGTTGTTTAATTTTAGAAGAAATATGTAGGTAGGTAGTTGTTTCTCTACATTATCATGAAAAATCACTTCTTGAATTCTTTATTATATCTTTTTGTTTCATCAAGCTTGGAGGCCTCTCTCTTTCCATTTATTCATTAGCTGTCCTGGCTCATTGGTCCTTCTGTAAATATGACTAGCCTATTAATCTAAACTGGTCCGTTTATTGTTACGTCAGATTAATTAATGTATAGATAATTTTTTGTTATGATATGTATAATGTCACATTGGACGAGTATAAGACAACATTGATTAAGTAAACGACTAGATAAAAAAAAGTTACCTCTATCCATGTAGGTTGAAAATATGTATTATCATACCCATTCCTTTTGAAACTTAATCATGTCAGTAAGTAAAATTCTATAGATTTAAGGTTTTTATAATAATTTCTTTTAAGTTTATAATCCCCTACCTACAGACCAAATTGAGAAATATTATTGTACACTGCACTGCTGGAAATGTGATCTGATTTGGATTTAGATAGGGATGAAGATTGATTTAAAAAAATACGTTTAAAATTATACAATATTAGTAGTAAACTACCGGTATCAGAAACAGGGATCATTCGGATCAAGCTACCGATGATTAGGGCTCCAGCGAGAGGAACCTTCTCACTATACATGTTGTGTCTATTTAGTATTAGGTATAGGGCAAGTAAAGACAGCTTGTCTATTTTAATTAAATTTAATAGAGTTACGAGTACATGCTTTTGCAATACTGTATTTAACATAAATGTGATAATTTATACAAATTACGCTACTGTCAAAGTAGCTGAATAATTTAGATTGACTTATGCTTAAATTATATAACTCGACAAATCATATTCATTTAACATTCATAACAACATTAATCTCTTATTTACATTCAAACATTTAATCCTTAGTCTGGATGTATTTGATGAGATCAATTACACGGTTGGAATAACCATACTCGTTGTCGTACCAGCTGATGAGCTTAACAAAGTTGTCATTGAGAGAGATACCAGCGGCAGCATCGAAGATAGACGAGTGTGTATCACCAATGAAGTCAGACGATACAACCTGCTCCTCAGTGTACTCGAGAATACCCTTCAGAGGACCTTCAGCCGCCTCCTTAACCTTCTGCTTGATAGCATCATAGCTTGCGGGTTTACCTAGGCGTACAGTCAAGTCCACTACGGATACGTTAGCGACAGGAACTCTGAAAGCCATTCCGGTCAGCTTTCCATTTAATGCTGGAATTACTTTACCGACAGCTTTGGCAGCGCCAGTCGAGGCAGGAATGATATTCTGTTGTGCACCACGTCCATCACGCCACAATTTGCCAGAGGGTCCATCAACTGTTTTTTGGGTAGCAGTGGTAGCGTGTACTGTGGTCATCAAACCCTCCACAATCTCGAAGTTGTCGTGGATAACTTTGGCAAGAGGAGCCAGGCAGTTAGTGGTGCAGGATGCGTTGGAAATGACCTTATAAGAAGGATCATAAGCTTCAAGGTTGACTCCGACGACGAACATGGGAGCGTCGGCACTTGGGGCAGAGATGATCACCTTCTTGGCACCACCCTCCAAATGGGCGGACGCTTTATCAGTAGTAGTGAATACACCAGTAGATTCCACGACGTATTCAGCTCCAGCTTTGCCCCATGGAATGGCTTTAGGATCCCTCTCAGAGAATACAGAGATTTTGTTTCCGTTCACTACGAGGAAGCCATCTTGAACGTCTACGGTGCCCTTGAAACGACCGTGAGTGGAGTCGTATTTGAAGAGGTAAACCATGTAGTCAAGGCCGATGAAAGGGTCATTGATGGCGACGACCTGAGCTCCCTTCTCGACGGCAGCGCGTAGAACCAAACGGCCAATGCGTCCAAAACCATTGATACCGATCTTCGACATTCCTGTAACGCAGACAAACGAAAGTGAATTAATAGTCTAGTTAATAATAAAAAAACTAATGTAAAATAGCAAGAGTCTACGTCTACCTATCTGTCTATCAATCTATACTTATTTAGTCATTAGCCGATAACGGCAAACGTGTGTCCTCGAAATCATCATGATTGTCTGATAACCGTAAGACAAAATTGATTACTATCATGTCACATATTACTTTCATTTTTTTTATATAATCTAAGTATAGTCATTCGGTTGTCTAATAAAAAATACGCATAACCATTCTTAACAATACAAAAATATACAGTATTATTAATAGAACCGCGTTGTTCCTGCACAAATACCGAGTAGAAATGCCGCACCATCATTTTCATGGATAAATATTCGTTAAATAGTAAATGTACAACTCATAAAAATGCCAGATTCACGGCAATAACATGAGATCGAAAACTATGTTAACTCAAGAAGGATGTTTTCTCTATCCTAATATCTCTTTCAAACTCATCCTTGACAACTATATAGGTACACGAACCGCTCAATGTTATTCAGCTTCCCAGATAACTCCAAGCTGTTTCAAAATCCACCAACTTATGGACTCACAGCTCAGGCCCACCAAACGGAGAGGTGTGGTTGTAAATAAAAATTTATCATGGTTTACCCTACATACTAGAGTTCCTAACAGCTACCTACCAGTAAAGCAAAAAATACAGTTCTATTTATCAGGTAGTTTCAGAGGTATTTTTCCTACACCCTCAATAAAGTCAACCTCTGTTTAAATTTTTAATTATTATACAACAAATAACTTTATGTTATCAACACGAATTATTTTATCACTGCCAGTATACCGACCCCTGTTTTGCGTCTCAAGGTTAGAAGAAAGTAAACAGGTTATCGGGACAAATCGTTAAAAAAACGTTGCATATTACTGAATATTTTATAACCTGTTTGGTAAATATGAGAGAAATATTTTTAGTAGGTGTTTCTAAAGTATTTGTGGGCATTTCGTAGGTATTTTGTTATTATTTAAGATTCATATTGTATACTTAAAAAGTTTTAAAACATCTAAACTATACTCAATGTTACTATAAAATAGTAATTTTGATAAGTTTTCACTAAGCGACTCAATAAAATTTCCACAGTAAAAGGAAAAATATTTAAATCTATACTAATATTATAAAGCTGAAGAGTTTGTTTGTTTGTTTGTTTGAACGCGCTAATCTCAGGGACTACTAATTGGAATTGGAAAATTCTTTTAGTGTTGGATAGTCCATTTCTTGAGGAAGGCTATAGGCTATATAACATCACGCTACGACCAACAGGTGCTTAGCAGCGAGGGTGAAACCGCGGGGAACAGCTAGTTATTAATAAAGGTAGATCACTGAATGCAACTTATAAGACGGCTGGTGACATAACCATATCGATTTTTTTGTGAATAAACAAAATGATGTTGCTTACATATATCTAAACATACTACAATACATAATTGACGATGATGCCTATACCGGCCGGCATGTAGGTCATATAGAGGTCACATCAGAAAAACCGTAAAATATTAAATTTCCGTTCTTTTATTGTGAAAACGTTAAGGGTTAAGATAAAAGATTTGCTTTAACCTTAAATATTTACATAGGCATTTCGCAAAATTCAACGAACTCCTAAGAACACTCGGCAATCTAAACAGCTACGTGGTTCAAACGAAATAAACACTATGTATTATTCAATATGCTTCAGTTAATTTTGTTTAACACATGAAACAATACAATATAATGTAATTTACATAAAATTGTTGAATACTTACTGGATTTATGTGGTTGTAAAGATTAAGTTTAACACCACGGACGTACGCTCCTCACGAGATGGATTTTTAAAATGTCAGCTGAAGGACAAGGCGGAAGGCGGCTGTACTGAGACGAGTGGTAATAATAGACAATTTCAAGTAGATCAATGAACCTAAGACTACAAAAAAAAAACAGACTGGTTAAAAGTTTGAAGTCCACCACACACGTCTCGCTATAATTTTATGATAGCAAGGTATATTTATCTTACACATTTTCGAGTGACCATACACGCATAGCTATATATTTCTATGATGTCACGAAGATATGTCAATAGATAATCATCATCATAATGCTGGCGTGTTTTACTAATTGCGATACAATAAAATTTTATTCGTATAATACCTTATCGATGCACCTAGCAAGCGATTCCGTTTCCGTTTAATTAGTCCTATATGTTTAGTTGGCATCGATTTGATGACATACCACTAGAGGAAGTGACTGGCAAGAGTGTTGTCACTTGTCATCTTATCTTATAATCACTGTGGGTTTTGTGCCTACACGACATGTCTCATTTAGTTTAATCTGAGGAACATTTTTGTGTTTAGTGTCTATGCTATGCACAGAAAACAACGAGACCACAGAATGTGAAAGTTTTTTTTTGTTTAAATCAAGAATCTACTTTTTGTAATTTGTAGAAATGTGTACTTGGGTATTGTGTAAATACTATCATTACATAATGTCTCATACTTCATTAAGTTTATTTAGATTAACATCAATGATGAAATTTAATAAAAATTGTGTAATCTATACTCTGGACAGAGACAAATTATTTTGGCGTGTTGACTGTCGACGCGGGTAATTCAAAATGTCACATTTATAATGAAAATATATTTTTATCTCAAAATACTTATTTAAAACAAAATCTATAGGGTTAATTATATAGTCCAAGCACATCGAGTATGGTTTTAAGGGTCGGTATTAATGGTTTTGGTCGAATAGGAAGAATAACATTTAGGACATGTTTCCATAATTCAGAAATTCAGGTAAATATTAAATAACAGTATTTGGTATTAATATTGAATAATGTGTAAGTATTGTAAGTTTATTCTACAAGTAAAAATCATACGTACATCATTATCTACTTCATCTCACAATTTGCCTCAAGTCACCTGCCTATGGGTTAACTCCGTCTATGCCAGCGAAATATCTACTTACCATGTTCTCCTTTTTATAGACGGTAGGTATTTTAGTATCTTGAATTTTGTGTACCATTTAGGTGGCAAACAAGCAATGTCCTATGGACGTTTGCAACCTCACGGTGGTAACGTACCACAGATATCTGATATCGTTTCAGTCAGTAGTCAAGGTCGTATTTGTACGTGCACTTGTTGAAAATATGCTTATAAAATGACGTCAATCTGTATTTTTTTTTCAGTTGACCGCTATAAATGATCCAGCAATCGACATCGAGTATATTTGTTATTTAATAAAGTTCGACTCCACACATGGTAAATTCAGGGGAAATGTTACGCACACAGCCGACGAAATCACCATTAATGGTAAGAATTCTACTGATCATTATACGTATCTAGCTTCTATTAGTCTACTACTACATTCAGTTTCTACAAATTGTTAATGCGCGTCTCTGTTGCAGTAGGTACTTAACTCTCTCTTCGGGGTCTTCAGTAAGTAGTGATGGGATATCACGTGCTGAAAGCTCTGAAGAGGGAATTACCTAAATAAGTGCTGCTACGGAGACGTATTATGACTTTTTGTGGAACCAGTTGTAGTGTAGATAGATACAGATTCTCTAAATGAAACCAAAAGACGCTTAGGTACTTTTCGCGACCAACAGGAGACTATTTCCTAGCTAGATAATATTTTTGTACTAAATTCCGTCCAGATTCGTTTAGTTGTTCTGATATGATAGATTAACAATCATATCCATAAACCTACATTCATCCATCGTATTTTTGTAACATAGTAAGTAGTAGTGTTATTATTATTATAAATGCAATAATTTCTTGTGCTGTTACCAAATTTCACTGACAGCCACCAGTCTTACTTTTACTTATCTGTATTTACTTCCAATTTCAATGTTATCTTCTGACCTGTCCTGCCATCATTTGACACGCAGCGATAAGTGCTATTGAATAATAAACAAAGTATAAGATTTACAATTTGATCATTCTATCTTAATGCCCTTGAGGCGTTCAGCAACGCCTAGTTTCGGAACGGGTAAAGCTCTTGGTGGTAATCTGACAGCTGTCAGATTCTCCACTCCCGCCATTTATGTATAAGAGAGAGACTCCGCGTAACTCACTACAGTAGGTACCTACCTACTATCCTTAAAAAAATGTAATTTTCATCTCGTATTGTTGCAAACGTATAGGTAATTAAAAGAACAAGCATTATCGAATACGAATACGAGTTTTATTTGGTACCTACTCCCCGTTGAATAAGTGGTTGCAGCGCACCAAACCCTTACGTGCAAAGGTCCACAGAGTTCTTTGGGGCTCAAACCAACCTTACATGCATGCGGATACACTTCCTCGGGGTCCTCTCCTTCCTATCCTTTCTTAGGGTACCTACCTACCTATAGTGTCAGGCGGTAATAGTATTCAATACCTATTCCTCGTCTCTAATCTCTGGCATAGGTTTGCAGGTGCAACAACGTTGTACTAAAAAAAATCAGCACTTAATTCTCTAACAGCTAATCTTACCGTTACGTAGAGAATAATAAATAATAATTCTATCCAGTTTTGAACAGAGTTTATTTGCACTGTCTAGGATCTAACGGTAAAATGAACATAAATATGTATAAATTGACGTATCTATATACCTACTTAAGTAACTTAACTGTGACGATGAAATAGTAAAACAGTTGAGTTCGTAAACAATTACCTCAAGTTCATTTTTTTTTCTTAAAAAATCCCTCGGTAAATTTTTTATTCATCGTCATGTTAGCAGTGTTTCCGGTTGCTTCACACCACGTTAATAGATTAGATATTTTAAATTATGAGTTTAGTATCATTATCATCATCATCATCATGGGGATGTATTTTCGTGATTGCGTTCGATAAGGCGATGTTTTCTCCTCCACTTCGTACAATCTTCCGAGTCCGTGGTTGTGAGGCCGGATTGGTACGGTGCGGATTAGTACGCATACGACAACAAACCAGGACTTCTTTTGGGTCCAGTCCTCGTAGCCTGGGGGTTTCCGTAAGACGTAAACGTACCAGCAGGTGACTCCTACCTTTGATCCGCGTTGGCACGAAAATGAAGACTGCAATGGATGCGCGAGATCCTTACTCGATCTTATGCTGTGTCTCAACACTTCCACCCCAGCATTTTTATCTTTTTTTGGCATGAAGTCAAGGCAGGCATTAACACCTACATTCCACCAGCAATAGTCAGTGCCCCGTAGGTAATAATGGGCGATGCTATAGCCATCAAAATTAAAAAAGAAATTATTCTGTATATACCATTTAAGGTACCTACTCGTATATACAGAATAACTTGCAAAAGTTCCAGTTTCAAAACATACTATAGTGTAGCAAATGGATCACGTCGGTTCGGCCTGAAAAGACTCCGGCAGGAAACTCAGCGGGCTTTTTTTTTTTTTTTTGGTCTGGTTACAACGAGACACGTTATCATGTCATTATTTATTGTTCTATGTTACAGATCAGAAAATCAAAGTGTTTCAAGAAAAAATCCCATCGGACGTGCCATGGCACAGAGCTGGAGTCCAGTATGTCATCGAAGCATCTGGAATGTTCACCAGTTTGGATAAAGCATCGGTTTGTCCGTCTAAAAGTATTATCATTAAACTGTGGGCTTGTTACACACCGCATGTAGCACTTATGGTAGGCTAAAATAATCCTGATGTGACTCAAGGAATACTTTTTTCCCTTGCGAAAATCCTTAATTAGTGGATGTGGTTATGTTGAACTCGAGCCGACGTCCGAAGCCGCGGCCTGCTTCTGCTAGGGTGACAGGCAGCTCCACTTGTCACCCCCAGACCTGCGTTCATGGAGGACGGAGGTCATTTTGCGACCTCCGAGTCCGCCAACGCCACTGAAGGTTTACATACCGTATGGTTTACCTGGATGTTTCACGGTAATTTTTTCAGCCGTTACCCCATTAAAAGATTCATTCAGTCATAAAAAGATTTTTTCATTCCATTCATAAAAAGAAATTTAATTTCTAATTCATTTTTTTAGGGTCATCTACAAAGTGTTGGAGTTAGACGGGTTATAGTGACAGCTCCGAGTGTGGACGTCCCCATGGTCATATTAGGCGTGAATGACTATTTACTGGATTCAGGTACGATTATAATAACAACTAATACTTCGGCTTAAAACTAGCTCTCCGTCAGATGCGTGTACACACTGCATACACTAGTCAAAATCAAATAAATGTATAAAAATTTTAATTATAGGTATCTACCTTAATTTATTGAAATAGGTTAATATAATAAGTGAAATAGGAAATCCCATTCAAATCAGATATATTATACGTACTTTACCACATACATACTGCGTCAAGTGCCTTTCAGTTCACGACTCACGACTCACGAGACAGCCTGATAATAGTGATAACAGACAGACAGACAGATGGGCAGCAGAGCAAGTGAGTGCCGTTTTTACTCTTTGGGTACGGAACTCTAAACAGTAAGTTTCAGCACCGACCATCATTGTGACGTCATAGTGGCACATCAGTAACAGTAACGTACGAAAATCGTTTTAAATAAACAGTCTATAACATAATTAATAATTCACAAATTTATTATATATTATACTCAGAGTACCTATAATCCAAAATTAACATTTCATCGAAGGTACCTAATCAACTTTTGGATTAGTGTCAACTATTTATGGAACTAATACAATAGGTACAATGAGTCATTTACCGATCCATTACTGATGCGATCAAATGAATTGAACCATGAATAACAATGAACAAACGGTAATTCTTACACATTGGTACCTAATTCAGTCAATTGAACTCTATTGTTGAAATAAAACTAAATTTCACGATTAGATTGAACCCGACGTCTCCGTTGCTTGTGCCGTCCAATGGCTACTGAGAAACAATCGTGCACAGCATAAATAATAAAATATTGGCGGAAACTTCTGACAGATGAACTTCACGCTCAAGCTGTGGCATAAGCTTCCTGCTGTGGTTTTTCCAAACGACTACAACATGGAGTTCTTCAAAAAAGGCATTAGAAGGTTTCTACTGTGTAGGCAGCACGAATGTAGTACCTCTCGTGTTGCAAACGTCCTTTGGTCTCGGTGACCACTCTTCATCGGGTGGGCCGTGTACTTGTCTCCCACCTAAGTGGTATACAAATACTTATGGGGTTTTTTCAGGTGCCAAGGTAATATCGTGCGCGTCAAGCACTTTATACTGCTTGGCTCCAATAATCAAGGTACTGAGTGACCACTACGGTGTGGTGGAAGGGTTCGTGACCAGTATACATGCTATGACACCATCACTCAAGCCCCTGGACGGCCTCTGCTTGCGAGGCAAGGTATTAAAAATGCAATTATTATATATTTTTTTAAATTTCTCGTAGGTACTGTGAAATCATAATAAAAAAAAGCTGATGTGCGGAAATCGTGGAAAACGGATGGATGATGATAGTGGAGAACAGATTCATTTAGCTGTTTGAGCATAATTTGTTTAAACAATATTAGCGACCGGAATTCTTAATATTCCCTCTAACCCCTCGTTCACGTCGGTAGCGTAATGACCAGGATTCGAACCCGGATTACGATCGTAAGGCTTCCTCATCCTTAGTCACTTAATTACTAAGCTTCCAACTGACGATGACGCTTCTATTTGAGTTGAGTAACAAACATCCTAATATTTAAACTTGCACATTAGTAGAATATTAAGAATCCTTAATTTGTTTCGTTGTGTTGTCAGCATTGGAGAGATCACAGAAGCATAAATCAGAACATAATCCCGGCTAACACGGGTGCCTGTAAAGCCCTCGGCAAGATCTTACCGCAAGTCAAGGACAAATTGACCGGACTAGCCTTCAGAGTTCCAATAATAAATGTATCTGTGCTGGACATTACTATTAAGTATGCCATAGTCTAACTATTTACGGTTGCGTTTGAATTTGTATTGAGTTTGTGTTGATTATTCGGAATTATATCTACCCGCATTTCCGCTAGAATACACTACTCCCTATACAGTAGGTTCAATCGTAGTAAAGTAACCAAATACCGAGTAGATGTAATGTCTGCCCAGAGAAAGTTAAAATATCTTGGAACCAGTATCAAAGAGAACTGAAGAGAACAACAAATAAATATACTGTGTAGATAAATCTTTCAAAGACCACATTCATGGATTACTAACTACTAACGGAGATAGGACATATCTCCAGTCCTAAATGAGCAGTCCGACTGGGGAAGTAACTCCGCCCTACAGAATACCCCGGCTAATAATAACCTTGTGTTGTGTTTTCGCCGTTGAATAGGGTAGCCAGAACTCACGAAGGGTTTTGTGTGGTCGATGGGAAGACTGAGAAACCCTTCCTTGTCGTCTGCACTGACAGCACAGAGACGCTCTTATCCTTCTCAACTTTCCCCCTCTCCATATATTGTCGGCAGCACGAATGTGACGCCCCTAGTGTTGCAAACGTCCATATCCACGGTAACTACTTTCCATCAGGTGGCCGCAGGCCTGTCTGCAACCTAAACTGTTAAAAAAATACAAAATACTTTTTTGGTAATTTTTCGTCGAAACAAAACTTTGCATCAATGTCTCCATGCCTTATTCTTGAGTGGCAAAATATACTTCATACTAATTTTTATGTCAATCTAATGCACACAGCATTGATGTTATAAATAGATAAAACAAGTGAAATTTTTTTCTAATATATATGTCAATAGCTACGACTTTTAATTCATTATTATTATTGCACAGATTGGAAGTAAGCACGTCAATTGAAGATATCGTGAAAGCTGTAGAAATGGCAAGTACAAGAGGCCTAAAAAATATTATAAGAATATCCGACGAAGATGCAGTATCATCAGACTTCATAGGCGACAGTCATTCTTGTATCCTCGACATCGACTCAAGTTTGCAGCTAAGACCGACATTTTTTAAACTTATCTGTTGGTACGAAAACGAGTACTCTTACGCTTGTAGGGTGGTGGATTCAATATTTTTCTCCGAAATGCAGTTCGTTCAATCCAACACATTAGTAAGTAAAACGACGTATGTGCGTTCTAGATTGCCGAAGCGAATTATAATACCAAAACTCACAGGTAACCAAGAAATGACTATACAATGTAAGTACATAAATGCATCTTCAGATAAAATTGTATGTAGCAATTCCCATGAAAGTATTAAAACGAAGCCCGCTCCAAAACCTCGCCCTTTACTGTCCCGAAAACCACTGCTTCCACAAAGCTCTAGAACGACTACCACTGTGTTAAATTGTGATACGTACAATACAAAAAAGAGAAATGAAATATTCAAGGTGTGGAATGATAATTGCAATACATCTAAAACTTCTATAAGACAAAATAGAAATTCGTTCTTTCATAGTTACATAACTTTTAGTCCCAAATACCCGTTCCAACAACCGGACTGTATGAAAGTTCAAGAGCGTTTAGAAAGTGTTAAAAGAGAATTCTCGAAAATGCTAATTATCACCGAAGACTTGCTTAAAAAATCTCACAGTAGTAAATTTAATGTACAGTGTTTAGGGACCAAAGAAGTAATGAAAGTTAATTCAAATGTGGAGTTAAAGATAGAATCGAGCTTTGATTCCTGTCCCGAGGACGACCTTAACATTGCTAAGAGAAACTATATACAACCTAAAGTGAATAAACAGGCGTTAAAAGAATGTGGAGATTTCAAAAATATGGTTTTAAATCGCTGTAATATTGAAAATAGCAACAATAATATTAAAGGCTTTGAACTTAAAGGACCAGAAAATGTGAATAAGATCGCTGCACGGGCTGATTATAAAATGTTTTGCGATCGACTTACAAAAATAGCTACTGAAAAAACTAGATCAGAACTATATAAAGACGTATGCAGCAGCAGTATAGATAAAAAATCAAACATTTCGAAATCTGTTCCTCCAGGCAGTATACCAAATAAAAAGCCTGCTATAGACAACACTACCTTAAATCCCCTAGTGGTGAAGACTATAAAGTCTTTGACATATGCAATCACTAATAAAGTAGTTGCGAATGTTTTTAACGAGTTAAAATTATCTGTTCCGTTAGTATCTAAGAAAAACTATGAAGCTAATGAAGTACATAATAATATTATAAAAGTCGAAGAAAATCTACATAGCACGAAAGATACAAGTAGTAACAGTCGGAATTTTGAAGATAAACTGCAGATTAATGAAGAGAAGCCTAACAGCTATTATTTAAAAGGTTTGAAAAAGAATTTGCCCAGTAAAAATTACGATATGCATATAGTTGATGAAAAATCGAAAACGCGTAATATAATGTTGATGAACTCAGATTCAAATAACGGTTTAAAAAATGATGATGAATATTCACAGTTGGATACCGATGAGCTTCGAACAAACATAGATATAAACAAAAAGATTTTAGCAGGCTTAAAAGTTATAGACCAAACAGGAGTAACTGACGGCTTATCGCCATGTGGGAGTACCGCCAACACTGTAACAACTATCAGCAATGGTGACAGAACTCGAGTCAAACAAGATATTTACGACAAACTGGACAGCGTTAGCGAATCTGACTCCGACAACTCATTTCAAATAAACGAAAGAAAGTCTCAAGTACTAAACATAAAAGATTTAACAAGCTCTTTAGAAGATTTAGAACGTTTAGACAAGATTTGTAGAGTAATAGAGATCTCAGATGAATTATCCGATCAATTATTTTCCAATCTGGATAACAATGAAGTGTCTTTAGAGCAAAAGAGGAAATGGTCTTTCAAAGATCTGTGCGAAAGAATAAAGTTAGATGAGTTCTGTAATAACGTGTTTGGTAAAACAAGTTCTTAGTAAATCGTATTTTGTATTCAAACACAATGATTTCAAAATAAACTTTATTTCAGGCACTTGCTTGGTATGTATTGATTTAAATGGAACATCATCATAATGGCAAATATATTAAAATTGTACGCTTAATTACAGCTATTATAAATTGATTTCATATCACAACTTAAATCTATTTTGTAAATGTATAAAAAATGCTCAGGTACATTCGTGAAGAAAATGGAACTGCCGAAAAGCTAAACCATATAAAAACAATTATTTCTTACTAAATTGTTCTTACCCGTAATTGTGGTATACAATATCAGTATTTTTCAAAAGCTTCATGTTAAGATCAATGATTGTGCGGCTGAACAAGGCATCGTCCATATCGACAAAGTCACTGATAACGACATTGACGGGGGCTCGTATACCAGCGGCAGAACTACCGGGTAATGGTGGGCCGGGACTGAACTCTGATAGTTTCGGCAACACCTCTTTTTGAACTGGTACCGCACATTTTTCGCGGAGGCTGGATATCCATCTGAAAATATGACGTTTTTTTAATTAGTAGGACGTTCATTCGAATTTGGCATTCCAATTAATGGCCAATAAATAAATAGCACTAGCAATAACACAAAACCTCTGCAGTGAGCAGAGGTTTTGTGTTCTCTTTGGAAAGACCGAAGAGCCAATTTGTCTTCTGTACTGATAGAACAGGAACTCTCTTATCCTTCTCTCTTCCCTTTCCCTTCTCCTTTCTTTTTGGTGGGCAGCACGAATGTGACTCCTTTGATGTTACAAATATCCATAGGCTACGGATACCACTGCCATCAGGTGGGCCGTGTGCAAATAGTATACAAAAAATAGTTGGCAATAAAACAATAAAACGAGCCATTCTGACAAACGTACATTTTAGTTTCTTTTGTTCCGATTAGGCAATTCCCTTGCAATCTAGCTGACCCTGGGGCCATCTATAGATTTTGAAATGGCCCAGTCCCAGTGTGCGTATCGTCATCCTCATTATGCTCCAAAAATGGTAGGGGTGAGTGGAAGGTTTGGATTAGTACCTGCATAGTACTTACTGCCTCATATCAATCTATTTACGTTACTGAAAATTATCACATGAATATGCTCCTAAGGAGGCTTTCGATAGTCCTGGGTCAGGCGGTGAGTGAAGATATGCCAGAGACTACCTCATTTTGGCGACTGAAGGCACGGCCGGAAGAGCGGCCGGCCGTGTGATTTTAGTCGGTTTGTATCTAAAATAACCACTCCCGCTAGCTTCGGCGGGGTATCGTGGGGATTTCCGGACGTAAAAAAGAATTTAATGCTATAAGATTTACATTTTATATACCTGAGTACAATAAATGTAGCCGTAGGCGTGAGAACGGCTTGATGGACGAACCCTGTGCTGGGATGTCTCCTCACATGCTCGAGGAAGTTGACCAGCCCGGAGACCGTGTCTTGCCTCGGCCAAGGCGAGGGCAACATCTGCGGCTGCCAGAACTCTCCTGTCGCGTATACTGATTCATTACGGTATACTACTATTACCTGAAAGTAGCGCATTAGCTTTTGTAAAAGAACAGAAACTATTTGCAATCTGCGAATTACTTCCTGTTATATTTCCTACTAGCTGTCTCGGCGAACTTCGTACCGCCATATTTTCCACCCGCGTGCAATTCCGTTACCATTCCCATTACTATTCCTATTCTCATTCCCATTCCCATTCCTACTACTACCTACTACTACTAAATACTAATCCCGTAACGTAAACATAAACTTCTCTCACATAATAGAAAAAGTTTGTATGAGAAAAAGAAAAGTTACTTTCTGAAATTTTCTGTACAACTGTTTTATTATTTTTTTTTCGTAAGAACCTTCTCCCGATAGTAACAAACACAACAAAAAAAGAATTAGTGAAATCGGTAGAGCTGTTGGTGAGTTATGCGCTTACCAACACATTTTGCGATTCATTTTTTTTATTATAGATATAGATTATATTGCAATTGCAATAGAGGTACGGTACACAATGGGCGGCCTTATCGCTGACACACAAGACTGACAGCACAGAAACTCTCTTAACTTTCTCTCCTCCCCCATAAAAGGTCGGCAGCACGAGTGTGACGACACCCCTGGTGTTGTCCATAGGCCACGTTAGCCCCTTTCCATCAGGTGGGCCGTATGCTTGTTTAAAAAAGTGAACTTCCAGGCAAAGGTAAAAACGTTCGTTTGTCGTAACGTCTGCCACATTATTCTAGTTTTGTCGCATTCACGCTTTACTTAGGTGTTGCTAGTCATTCCCTGAACCTTTTTCCCAACTCAGTTGGGGTCGGCTTTCCAGTCTAACTGTGATGCGGCTGAACTTCGATATTTTCCGTGAAGCGACTGCCATCTGACCTCCACAACCAATGGCGATATCGAAGTTCCAAGTTAGGCTGGTTGGACTTTTTGAGGGCTCCAACTACCCGTAACGACTGCCATAGATGTTTGTATGGCAACCGGGACCGACGGCTTAACGTGCTCTCCGAGGCACTTATAAACCTGCGATAAATACACACATAACTTCGAAAAGCATCGAAAAGTCATTGGTGTGTGCCATGGTAAACCTGGGATCGAACTCGAGACCTCGTCTCAGCAGTCCATTACCCATACCACTAGGCTACCGCGGCTTGTATAGTATTTTATTGCATTATTATCATAATTCTTTCGTATTCAAATAATTTGAACAATGTATACCTGGGTTCTTAATCTGTTGAGTGAATTGAGTGTGATAGCTCTGAGATCGAGCTGTCGAGGCACGAGTCTTGGACCGTAGAGATTCAGTAAATATCGCATCAGCATCTGGTGGTGGTGTGGAGTGAACCCATAGAAATGTTGACAGTCTAAGATGACCACCTGGAAAGTGAGAACACGTATTTCGATTTCAAGTTACACTTGTATCAACAATACACCCTTTAAAATAGGCGCTAGTTAGCATTTGTGCAAACATGAAATACAAAGAATAATGCGCGGTATTAGACGTTATAATTAACATGCAAATTGAATATTTTTTAAATATTAAAAAAAATACGATAGTAGAATATTGAGCTTACATAATTCCATAAACTATTTTTACTAAGATTTCTATGTCTGTGCCTACCTCTCCGGGATGTGTGTCAACAAACTCCTTAACTTGAGTAAGAGCTCTTGAGATTTCTTCTCCATACAAACCATGAGTGAAGTAAAAGTTTTCCTCATTTGGCATTGTGGCCAGCCTCAGGTCAAGGTACCTGGAAGTCATAATAATCTTCTCCGTTATTGTCATATTTAAACTTTAACTGTAACTGCAGACCCAATCCTAGACGTTGCCATAAACCCTTTGTATTAAAAAGTGTACATAAATAACACTTCCTTCTATAACCCTCTGGCCCGAATGTGTCGTGCTTACAATGACTTGGTCGTTTCCGGTGACAGAGACACAACTGTTGATGTCGATTTGTACAACGCTAACTACATCTCATTCCGTAAGAATATTGTAATAGGTATAAATTGCACTCAGTAAATTCTTCTTTTGCTTTTCAATGATTTGTGTTTTTGGTGATGTGCTCTTCTGTACTGTAAATTTGATTGTCTGGCATTTCTCTTTATGCGTATGGATTCTAGTTGAAAGGTCTTTCAACTGGAATCTATATAATCTATATTCCTAATGTAGCGTTGTTTCTGCTTCGAAATGTATTGCATGCTGTGTGTACTGTTTAGGTTCACATTCTAGGTCAAAAACATTATTATAGATCTAAGTTGCTGTACTATGATTGTGAACTGTTTGTACACCTAATAAAATAAATAAATAAATAAAATAATATCATTAGCGAGATTGCGGCGAATCTGCTTGCCATCAAAAAACAAGCCATCTTAGAAAGAAGAAGAAGAACAAAATGTGGTAAGAATTCCCATGAGAGTCTTTTCACACAGGGATTTTCAAACTACATGGTTTCTGAAGAAATATAAGATAATATTAAAAAACATGAAAATAAATGTGATGAATATTATTGGTCTTTAACTAGTTAGAATCTATGTAAAACACTTTGCTGGCGATGAGAAAGGTATTATGAAGTGTCTAAAATCGTCAGATTTGAACCTTGAGCTAATGTACTTTTCAATTTTGTTGTACAGCAGGGATGAGGTAGTGTGTTTGGGTAATATATGGGTAATTTTTTTTTATTGATTAGTATGAGTGGAGAACTGTGTGAGTTGGTATCACACAAGCTACCGTCACTCAATAGGATCTATAATTGGAAACCTAGGCGATAAAAAGAAAAGGAACCACACTCTTGTGTATTTGGACTTCTTTGGAAATGATGAGTATGAAGAGATAGAATTTGGACTTGCTCTATAATAGATTAGTATGTGTATATGTGAATATGAAAGTGACTCAAATTGATAAAGTAATGCATATGTGCCAATGTTACTTCAAGATACCTAATGCCAATGAGAAGTTGGTGCCAAGTGTCACTGGCCTGCGTAATGGTCCATCGTAAGATCGTACCTCGGAATAATGGGTACAGTCGTTTGAGTATTGGTTCCGCATCTGGTGCTACTTTACTAGACCGTGTTATTCCGTATGTCATGGAATCATGGCTACCTGAAATGTGATTAACAGAAAATCTATCAAATAAATATGGCACTCAACATTATATTATACAAAAATTTGTTACTGTTTTTGTTTACAGCACTAGGCAATGACTGTTAACACTAAGCTTGTCATAAATAAGTACACAACATGGTTATAATATATTTATTATAGCATGGATTCTTGGACAAATTAATAGATCAGTCTGCACCATCTGTTTTTACACAAAAATAATTAAAATGAAAACAGACTGAAATAGAATTTGTCAAAATGTGCCCATATCAATGCTATTATATAAAAGATTTATTCCTCTCACAAGAATTTCAGCATTGTAGGCTACATTCAAACATTGTTAAATATTTATCAACCTTAATTTATATTCTTTTGTTTTAGTTAGATATAAGGTAAATAAGTGGAATTTTACCCGTTTCATTTTTTCATTTTCATGCCCTATATAGTAATTACTGTACAGAGCCATCATTTCAGGCAGCAATCTCTTATACCTGGATGAAATTAGCATAATGTACAAATTAGCAAAACCACTATCATAATTGATTTTGGTTCGCATACCACTCAGTACATAAAAGTTGAGTAGTTTTTTGGACATGTTACATTAAACTATAGGATCTCTTAGTTTAGTCATCACTTATGCTGTAAGGTCTATAACACATGAAAATATATTTAGAACTCATATATACAAATATTTGTAACTTTTTTATAAAAGTCAAAGGTTCAACTACTACATCAAACATGAATGAATGAAAGATTTCATATGGTAGTCATTATGGGTACCCAATAGGTACATCATTTTTAGTATTTAAATCGCAATAATTGAAATAAATAAGTGGGACAAGCCATGCAATTTTGACCCTGCTACTATAATTTGGTTCTTCATTAAAGGCATTAAGTTTCTATAGGGTCTCAGCTGAATGAGTGTGACACCTCTGACATGGCAAATATCCATGACCATGGTGTTCACTTTCCATCAGGTGGGCCATGTGCTAGTCCGTCTCCTATATGGCATAAATAGAAGTGGTTCCAAGCATAGACAGTAAATATTCTATTTTTCTTTGTAGAGAAATAAAACAATCTAACTTTTAAACACATACCTGGTATGGCAAGATAAATCAAAGGCACATCTTTCAGTTGGGGCGGTAAATCATTCATCCACGATTCTAAACGAAGAGTATGTGCAGCAATATCATTATCCATGATGAAGGCTTGAAGAAAACAAAGAAATATTTATATTTTTAATGAAGGCGTTCTTTATATGTACCTATGTTGATAAGTCTTAATAATCAGTCGTATGTGAAGTTAGACAAAGGTTTGCTATCTACCTACATTGAGCAAGCCGTAGTGCTCAATTCACATAATTTTACAATAACATTCAGGTCATTGCCGTGATATCGAACTAAAAGTAAGACGGAGTATAGTTTTAATTACTCACATTTAAAGTAGACTAGTTCAGTCTACTGTGGATGGATTAAAATACATGTTTCTCAAGGATTCTCAGTCATAAAATTATACCATTTCATTTGTCTTTGTTTTCACAGATTTCAAACATTTTCAGGCGATTAATTTTATACTACTTTTCTGAATGGTATCCAAAACAAGTAGAAAGTTGTATAAAAAGTCTTTTTCAACTTACTAGTATAATACGTCAAATCTTTCAATAAGTTCCATTGAAAGTTCACAAAAATCACAACACAAAGTAAGTTGGCTACGTTTAGTCTGTGCTCAGTGGGCTCGTAACATGACAGTTCAAAAGATCTATTGAGCACGTTTTGTTTATTCATTCTAGTAGAATTCTTGTCTGTTTGTTTCGATACAAAAACTAGCCTATAATAACAGTTTTAACAAACCAGTGAGATGAAAAAAATACCATAGAGTTTTAGACTTTACTGTAATGTCTTTTCTATATGCATATACTTACAAATCATGCATACAAATACCTATTTGCACTGAGCTGAACTGAACCCGCTACTCCTGCGCAATTGTCGAACGTGTTATGTTTATGTTAATGTGGTAACAATAAGGGCAACAATGTTGACATAGTGTTGCCACATTAAAAATACTCTAACACGCTTTGTAATTCAGAAAATATTGGTGTACCTTGTCTCCCATAGGGATCAAGTGTTCTCAGTTTCCTCTATAGTACAGATGAAGCGCATGCACACACAGCATATTCAAACCAAATCAGATACCCACCGCCGAAGTCAGCGAGGGTATTTAAGTATATCGGACTCGAAGCGACCAAAACCGCACGGCTGTTATTAAAGTAGGTAGGTACATATAACTGCATCCCACTTAAATCACACAGGTACACTAAGTGTTTGACGTTACATACCTACTGCGTGAAGTACTATATGCATATAATTTCAGATTTGGGTATGGTACGTCTAATGCAATTTTTTTTACCACTTAGGTGGCAGATAAGTACACGGCCCACCTGATGGGAAGCGGTCACCGTGGCCTATGGGCGTTTGCAACACCAGAGGCGTCACACACGTGCTGCCTACCCTTTGCAGTGTCTATTTGTCTCTATGGAATGAATGCCCCAGTACATACCTGCGTATAAAGATACCGTCATGTGAAGAGGAGTGGTTTTGAAACGGAACCCCCATAGTGGGTAACCTTTGTGATTTTTTTTTAAGAATATTGGGGTAGGTACCTAACCGTAATGACTAATCCCTCCAGCTAAACTTGATTTGCTTTTGTTAGGAGTGGATTCACATCGGTGGTTTGATTGTGGTACCTATCTGATAGCCTGGATTTGAACCCGGTACCTCAAACTCTGAGTACTTACTTAACCACTAAGTTATCGACCGATGATTAGACTACTAAAACAGGTTCTTATTTTAGAGGACAGGCAGGTATACCTTCTTAATAATTTAATCAATATTTAAGTTGTCTTCAATGTAACCTTGTTCAGATTGAAGTTATTGAACCTACGAGCTACGAACAGATTCTATTTAAGAAACAAATCACGTAAACCAACATGTATGGGCTTAGTAGGTACTTTGGGATACTTACCTACAAGATTTTTTTACACATAGGTAATATCTACACTCAATGTTATAACTATTAAGTAATGTATACATGAATAGGTTGGTTAATCGTTAAAGGAAATACTATTAAAGTACATAATATGCCGCGCGTGCGTAACCGGTTTAATAAACAAAGGAAAAAAAGTGTAAATACATACCTAGCAGGCATAAAGAACTCAGTCCAAACTTCATATTATGCCAATACCCGAAACTAGCACGTGGGCGAGAATCAGGATAATCACCGGTAATTGTAGCGTGTCTATTAAATTGACAAAAAACGACAGTACATTTTTAAAGTTAAATAACCGTTATAAACAATTATTTTCGCTTCGGACATGTAAATGTAGTCCGTTCCGAGAACACACTAAAGTCAATATAACATGCTCAGCAAATATACACGCTATTAAATGCAAAAAGTAAGGAATATTGTCGTTGTTACTAAGACTGATGTTCAAACCGCTATATCTGCTCATGAGTAACTAAATCTACTGCTTAGAGTGAAAGGAGTTTCTCGTTTTTTACCTCTGGTGCTCTGAATCAAGCATTAACCTTGGTTTATTGGGCTCGCCATAGCTACCACTCAAGGAAAACTATATAAACTGTTTAGAAACAATGTTTATAAATAACTAAAAGTATTTTTACGAGATAACATTGTTTCCGTTACCAACATTGAGTCAGTAAAGCACAAAATGTCGATAGTTCAATTGTCGATAGAACTCGATTAGGCAACATTAGGTAGTAGTAGTATTATAATGTTATGTAGGTATTTAGAGAATGTAGAGAAAGCATGATTAGCATAAAAATTATCAAAGTCGAACGGAAGGTCGGAAGAGCCGAAGGTTACCTACATAGTTCAGCAAAATTTCGGCAAACTACTGAAATATAGGCCTCTATCCTCTATATTTCAATATTTTTTCAGTAACTTACGGATGTTACTGTACCTACCTACTTAATATTAATTAGGTGTAGGTACAGTAGGTATAGTTTAAACCATGAAGTTATCCTTAAAGGAACAAAGTATGCGAGGGTCATACATATCTTTACACAAAACCGGCGTGGCATGTGAAAGTGACAGAATTTATGAACAGCGAAACGTTTTTTTATAAACCGTTATCAACTTCGACAAAAATAGATATTATGTCAGTGACTTCAATGTCAACCTCTACACTAAATGTCACAAGTCACTACCACTGATATCTATTTTAAATTTCGTAACGCGGCAATGAGGACATTGTATCTCTGTTTACGCTAGTAATAATAACTTTAAAGTTTGAACAGGTATTCCTAAATACTACTTGGGTACCATTTTTATCGTGCGCAAAATCCCCACGGATACCACCTCCGCCAAAACCGGTGGAGGTGATTATGTCGGACTCGAACCGACTAAAACTCACACCGTCCATGGGTCCTTGATTGCCGGAGGTTAGATTATACAAGACAAATCTTTCGCACCCCGGCAGAACCGGGGACATCTCTTTTGAGATGACCCTCTTCCCCTAATGTGGGGACTATGGTGTCCCCATCTAGCCCTTGGGTATGGGGTGGAACTTTGCGCCGCCACCGTGGACTACTTAGGTACCTATCATCATTTGCAATTTTAATATTATGTTTTAATTTTATAAAAATCATGGCAGTTTAATTTTTTTTTTTTTTTTTTTTTTTTATCTATGGCACGTCAATTTGACTTCACCTCGCCTGATGTTAAGCTGAAGGCCAAGTCCCATGAAAGAGGGTCACCATTGCAAACACGTTCAGTGCTACAATGGTGGCGCTCAGCTTGACGGCCTCATCAGATGCTTTTTCACGCCCCGCTTAAAGGACCCGGGACTGTAGGAAGAAGGAAACACGTGCGCCGGCAAGGAATTCCAGGACTTAATGGTACGGCAGAGAAAAGACTCACCGAACCGCTTGGTTCTTGATGGAATATTCTGTACCGTATGCGAGTGACACCTAAGCCCTGCACGCGTTGTCCTGTGTAGGAAAGGGGAGGGTGGGATTAGTTGGAAGAGCTCATCAGAACATTCACCATGGTAGAGACGGTAAAATACTGCCAAGGACGCAACATCTCTACGCATCTGCAAAGGCTCGAGGGACTCTGTGACCTCGGGACTCCCAATAATGCGGACAGCACGTCGCTGCAACCTGTCGAGAGCATCTAATAAGTACTTTGCGGAGCCATCCCAGAGATGCGAGCAGTATTCCACGCAGGAGCGAATTTGTGTCTTATAAACAAGACACCGCTGCTCCGGCGTGAAAAAACGTCTCACTCTGTTCAGGACTCCGAGTTTACGCGAAGCTGTTTTGATGATGCTCTCGATATAGTTCTTGTTGTTCAGTTTGCAGCGCACGTCCATACCGAGTATATTGAGGTTATCCTGTAATGGCAGTGGTGTGCTCTGAAGAGTGGGAGGAGGAAGGAAAGGAGATGTCTTTGCTGAAAACGCGCATGCCTGCGTCTTCTTGGCATTGAACTCGACCAGGTTCTCAGATCCCCATTGGGAAACGTGATTGAGGATCCGGTCAAGCCCAGTGACAAGAAGTCGCCTCTTTTCCACTATATCGGACTGCTTGGCCGCAGAATGTCCGTGGTAGCTCCCGTGTACAGTGCTATCGTCTGCATAGCAGTGGATGCTGCCGGTGGACAGCATGCCATTGATATGCAGAAGAAAGAGAGTGGGTGATAAGACGGACCCCTGCGGCACACCAGCATTTACCTGCAGGAACTCCGATGCTCGTCCATCACAGAGAACGCGAATACGGCGCCCCTGCAGGAAGCTAGCAACCCAATTGCACAGTCTAAGAGGCAGACCGAAGGCTGGTAGTTTGGAAAGAAGCGATTTGTGCCAGACTCTATCGAACGCTTTGGCGATGTCTAGGCTAATAGCCAGTGACTCACCCTGCTTGTCCATAGCCTCACCCCAAAGATGGGTAACATACGCCAGAAGATCACCCGTTGACCGTTTCGGCCTGAAACCATATTGTCGGTCATTAATTAGGGAGTGATCCTCTAGGTGGCGCATGAGCTGTGTGTTGATAAGGTGCTCGAAGACCTTGCACAGCACTGAGGTGACGGCTATGGGCCGATAGTTGGCTGGGTCTGAGCGATCTCCCTTCTTGGGAATCGGCTGTACATTCGCCTCTTTCCACGCCGTCGGCACTGTACCCGAAATGTAGGAAAGTCGGTACAGCCGCGTGAGTATTGGAGACAACTCCGCTGCACATTTTTGAAGAACCACCGCTGGTATACCATCCGGACCACTGGCTTTCCGGACATCGAGTGACTGCAGTACTGCGCGGACATCGCGTTGCCTGATACGAATATCAGGCATTGCGTGGTCACTATTGGGTAGAGTCGGTGGCTGCATACCACAGTCGTCGATTCGGGAGTTGGCCGCAAAGAGATTAACCAGCAAATTTGCTTTCTCTTGCGGCTCATGTGCCAGGGATCCATCAGGGTTACGCAGGGGGGGCAGCGAAGGCTGGCAGAAGTTAGCTTGCACGGCTTTGGCCAGTCGCCAGTAGCCACGGCTGCCCGTGGGATGCGCTACTAGTTCTTGACCAACCCGTGCTATGCGCTGAGCATCTGCTCTGACAAAAGCCCTCTTGCAGACCCTAGTGGCTTTGTTGTACGCTGCCTTAAAGTACCCGATGTTGGAATCGTGCGTAGCGCGCGCCCTTACCCAAGCGCGATACGCAGACTGTTTATGCTGAACAGCCTCTGCGCATTCGCGCCCAAACCAAGGGCGCACTCCGCGGGCACCGGTGACATCAGTGTATGGGATATAGTACTCCATACCCAGACTGATCTCACCGACGACAGCAGTTGCACTATCCGATGGGTCCTTACCTTCAAAGCAGCGCTCAACCCACGGGATGGACGCAAAATAGTCACGCAGTCCATCCCAGTCAGCTGACGAGTAGTGCCAGAGACGCCGTTTTCCCTGCACTGGTCGTGAGGGCGCTATGATAGGCACCTTGGAACAGACCAGACAATGGTCGGAGTTGCCCAAAGCGGCTCGCACCGAGACATTGTACTGGTCTGGGTGGCTCGTCAGCTGAAGGTCTAGCAAGGAGGGTGCTAGGCCCGGCCCCCTTGGTATCCTAGTGACCTCGTGTACCAGTTGGGTCAGGCCGTGAGCCAGAGCAAACGCGTGGGCGGCTCTTCCCGCATGGTCTGTTTTGGAGGAGCCCAACCAGATTTCATGGTGGGCGTTAAAGTCCCCCAAAAATACCATTTCAGCGTTTGGAAACCGCTCCTGCGCATCATCTGCCGCCTGACTCAGATATTCAAAGAGTCGAGTTGTCTCGGCATCTCCAGTATGGGAACGGTAAAGGCACACATAGATTTGACTAGTACAGCCATGGTCTACGTGTACCCACAGGACAGAAAAGGATGGGTCCTCAAGGCAGCGCAAACGGCGACAACAAACATCCGCCCTAACAAACACGCATACCCCGGCTTTGGCACGGAAATTTTCCTCTAGAACATAGCCGGGGTAGAGCAGGTAGGTCGTGTCGTCAGGGCGGCATATTTGTGTCTCCGTCAGAAAGAGCATGGCTGGTTTCGCCGTCTCAAGATGTTGGTGGACGGCGTTGAGGTTTGCATGGAGCCCACAGATGTTAGTGGACTCCACCTCAAAAAGCGAGCTAGTGGGAACATGAAGAGCCACTGTGTTGCCATAATCTCTAATATGCACTGCCATGGTAGAGGGTAAGAGAAGGCGTGAAAAAAGAGGTGATTGTCGTCGCAGCACCGCGTGACAAAGCGCGGGAGATTGGTTTAATCTGTGATTGTGAGGCATGGTGAGAGCCGATGCGCCGAACGGAAGGGCCCCCGTACCCCCCCGAATATGGTCGCCGGGGTCCCGTCCGGTCACCAACCGGCACGACGAACCATATCGGGATTATGCGCGGCCTGGTGAGGCAGCCTCCCAGGGTGGTTAGCCCCAGTTGGGCCCCTGTACTATGCCGCGGGCGGCCAGCGGCACCACCGTTTCTACGGGTCTCCCTGCTCGGCGGGTCGCCCCGCGCCATACCCACCAGACTACGCCAAGACCCACTGGTCCCACTAATGCTGCGACTACCACCACCTCTGCCCGGCTATGCACTTGCTGACCCCTGAACGCAATCCAACCGAGGTTGGATTACTATGGAGGGTTTTCCGCACATGTGCACGGTGGTACCCACCCGGTCGAAATTTATGACAAATTTGTGCCATCAAATTTCTACCACCATGTGCGATAGTTTGACCTAAGAATAACTTTTTGTTGTTTGTTGTTTTTGTTATAACATATTTTACCTTATTAGGTATTAAATATCTTGTGCATACGAATATGTTTGTATGGCAACTTTTGCTGAAGTCAGGTACCTATTTTATTTATTACACAAGATGGCAGCTATTATTGACGGCTCAGCAAATCTTCAAATTACGCGTTCATTTTCAAGAAGCAAACTATGGAGCTTATTGAATTTCTAATGTATCATCACTTTAATTAGCAAAAACGTATATAGCCTGATGACCTAGGATTATTAATTTACTATAGTCCTTGGGATCATCATCATCATCCTTCTTGCTTAGTCCCGGTCGCATCCAAAACTTTCTGGTTTTTTCTTTTCGCTTCCGCACGGTCTTGCGCATCTATGGTGGTGAGCCCATTGGCACGCATGTCATCCTCTACAACGCCAAGCCAGCACTTCTTGGGTCTACCCCTCCTACCGGGACCCGGTGGAGGCATTACATTAATTTACGATAGTCCTTGGGACCCAATACCTTAATTCCTGTAACTTAAGTTACAAGTTGCAATACCTCTACCTAACGAAAAGTACTATGAGTTGATCATCGATTGACTGGATGGTGAAGGGGTGGATTGCACTGTAGCCTTAGCACGAAATACTATCGAATTCTTAATGTAAAGGTATCGACAGAACGGAGCATTGCGATTGGCGGGTTACACACGCACACAGGTTCACAAGAGGCAGACTGCCAATCACAATGCTCCGTTCTCTTGATACCTTTACATTTCGAATTCGATAGGAGTTCATGCTAGTGCTAGTGGTTTAGCTCTGGCCAGTTGCCAATATCGTCGCGGCTATCAACGGAATGTGACATATGTGGTTAATAAAGTTACAGTTGTGTATCCTGTCCACTTAGAATGCTTAGATGCATCTCTGGCGACTACAATAAGGGGTTCTTTAAGAAGGGCATTAAAAGGTTTCCACAGTGTCGGTAGTGCAAATAGTGTGTAATACACCTTTGGTGTTGCGCACGATCATAGGTCATACTAACAACTTTCCATTAGGTGGACCGTGTGCTTGTCTGCCACTTAAGTGGTATAAAAATCTGATGGCTCTTTTATCTAGGCGTAGATATGTCTAGAGGCAAATTAAAATTGTAATCATAAGGTCATGGGTCACAGGTATCATCATCATTCTCTGAGCTTATTTCCAACTCAGTTGGGGTCGGCTTTCTAGTCTGACTAAGATGCGGCTGAAGTTCAATATTTTTCGAGAAGCAACTGCCATCGGACCTTCACAACCAAATGTATATACCACATGTCCCACATATCCGATCAATTCATACATACGAACAAATGTTCCTCTTTAGTAGAGATGTCCGTAGGTTGTATGAGCGTGCAAAGGCGAAATAGGTGGAGGATGGTTGTGTGTGCATGTGTTTGATGTATGCATGAAAATATCTACCCATGTAGGTACTGTACTGTAACAATAGCTGTAGGTATGTTTTAATAAGTATTGAGAAAGTTTTACTGTTGTAATAATAACAATTATAGATGCACAGCGTCGAAAGTAGATGACAATGGTACAACTTTGAAAAAAAAAACATACTTTAATTTTAATCTACTAAGTAATAAGTTGAACAACGTTGAAAGCTTTTTATTAAAATCTGAAAATGGTCACCTGTTTTTGATGCTGACTGTACCTGATAACGTAATTTGATTTCCTTATTAAATAAGACAACTAAATGCCGACAAACTGTTTTGCAGTTTGGCAACAGATGTTTATTGTTAAAGTTATATAAATTATGAAGAAAAAAAAACAACATTGTAGGCACATCAACAATCTCTCAATTAGTTCGTAGTGCAGTCAACTGTTGTACGTAGGGCTCTCCTACTTAATGTGCGTCATTGCTCTAGATCATCCACCTTCTGCGTTCAGTTCCCAGCTATCTTTTTCAGGTCGGTATGTTCGCAAATAGACCAAAAATAAAACAAAAGCCCGCTGAGTTTCTTGCTGCAGTATTCTCAGGCCGGGGCCGCGTTTCGAACCGGTGGCGGTGGTCCTATTTGCTCACTAACTTATAACATATTATTGATGTTGACATTTTGTAAGTGACGTTTAGTGATCTATACAGAACAAATTGGAATTCGAAGTTCAACCAACAACCGGCTACCCCACCTTCCGTTTGCCTTATCGCGGTCCCTAGGAATACCTAGAGAGATCCTAGGATTCGTTTGCTCCAATGGTCATCGGTCCTTCGAAAGATGTGGCCAGCCCGCTACCAATTTAGCTTACTTTATTTGCGGGTTATGTATATCTTTCCTGACACTTTAACTTATCATCAGGTGAGGTGAAGTCAAATTGACGTGCCATAAATAAATAGAAAAAAGCACCCTGGCATATAAAGAGAAGAGTAGTTCTCTTACTGCTCTGACTTCGACCTCCTAATAATAAGCGTTGGATGCTACTGGTTTAACAGCTGGAGCGATGATATATAATACACCAACAATTTGTTATGGTACACCTACATAATTAGTATTTTTCAGTAGTTTCATATTAAGGTCTATGATGGTGCGAGGGAATAAAGCATCGGCCATATCGACAAAGTCACCTATAACTATGTTAACCGGTGCACGCGCATCACCGGGTAAAGGTGCGCCCAGGTTAAAACCGGTTAGTTTCGGTAATACTTCTAATAGCACTGGTATCGCGCATTTTTCCCTTATGCTGAACGGCCATCTGAAAATATAATAGTATTGTATTTTATAATCAATGTAGTAATAATTTTGATAAAGGATTTCGAAAATCTGAAAATAAATATCGGAAAAAGAGAATTCTCAGACTGGACTCAAACCCGCGATCTTAGATGAATTAAAAATCCTTTTTAGTTAATCTAAGCCCGCGATCTTTTCTTTACAGGCGGGAATGCTCTAACCTATGAGCCGTGCTTGAGCACTCTAAATTCTTCTATACAACCATCTTGTGGCGATGCAATTGTGGGAGTGGGATCTAAATCCGATATAAATTGATTTATTTATTTATTATTTATTTATTTATTTATTTATTTATTTATTTATTTATTTCATACATACTCTGTCCTAACTGTCTATTTGAAACAGTTGGCAGAATAATTGCTTTAAAACTTCATTACACAAACTTTTGCGTCTGAATATATCTGAGAAGAAATGAATATAATGTAGTAGGTATCTAGGCCATATCTAAATACATAGGTGATTGACAGGCAACGCAAACGCTTTCAGCTCTGGAGTAGGTTTTCCTTTTTGGTTTGGGATGTCAAACGTCAATATAATCAAAAACAACAGCGGTTCTTGAATAGTTCTTGAAGTACAAAGTGTTAACATTAGGAAATAAAGTGTAAAATTTAGGAAAAGATACTGATGGCATACCTGAGTAGAATGAATGAGGGTGAAGGTGTGAGCACAGCTTGGTGCACGAATCCTGTGCCGGGGAGTCTCTTTACGTTCTTGAGATACTTCACGAGACCTTCGACCGTGTCCTGATCGGGCCACGGCGAGGGTAACATTTGGGACTGCCAGAGTTCGCTTGTGTCATAAACAGAATTATTGCGGTATATTATTATTATCTGAAATGAGAGAATGATCTATATAGTATCATCCAGCTCAGCAATAGCAGCGCAGCATAGAAAAACATGAACGAATTAGCCGTTCAAGTTTTTCTAGGTGTACATGAAATATCTGATACTCTCCAAGACGTTAATTGGTAGTGCTTGAGCTAAGCACGTAATTAATTTCCTTGCGACTTACACAGCATAGTAAGGAATCGGGTCATTTTTTTTTCCTTTATTTAGGTACAACTTTTTCGGTTAGGAGTTCAAAGGAAAAGAAATCAAAATGAAAAGAAGAAATAAGAAAGTTTCTGTGGCGAGGCGGTAAAACTTTCGAGTGCAAGTATTACCACATATTACTTAGATAATTGGAATAGTATTTTTAAATTTTACTATTACACGTATATATGAATATTTGCATTGGGCTAGGTGTTTCTATGTATAATACTTTTGTATAGGTATACAAAAAAGTATCAAAGTATGTTTATCCGCGATCAAGAATTCATAACGCAAGTTAGTTAAGCTATGCTATGCTGACTTTGTAGAATGTCCTACAATACTGAAATAAAATGTAAACCTTGTATTCAGTATTTAGTTTTCCCCGAAAGTGGGTTCACGTCAGTGGGTAGGTACTAGGTATTATGGGCAGGAGAATAGACTCTAAGGTCCTCATAATTCAAAGTAAATAAGATATTTATGGCCAGTTGGTTGTTGAATCATACCTGTTTCTTTATTCTACTGAGAGAATTGAGCGTGAGTGCTTTGAAATCGACTTGTCGTGGCACGAGTCTCGGGCCGTAGAGATCAATAAGATACTGCATCAGCCTCTCATGGTGTTGTACCGTGAACCCGTAGAAATGTTGAAAGTCTAAGATGATCACCTGGAAGTTAAAAAGCTTATTGAGATTTGAATTGGTAGGCAATAATCACTCGTGTATTGTTTAATTTTGTCACCTATGAAAGCAAGACGTGAGACAATGAAGGGGGTATTTGAATTTTTCTAAATATCGAAGGAGTGAACATCAAATAATAAATATTCTAGAACAATCTACACAACGACGCCACCTAGACCCATCGTAAGCATAGGTTAACTAGCTTGTGTTATGGGTTCCAAAATGCAGTTAACTTTTTCTGTGAACACATACATATTATACATACATAGAAACACTCAGGCCAAGGCAAATATTCATATTCATGCACACAAATATATTAGCACTAAGCTAGAATCGAACCCGCGCTATTGAAGTGAGTTTAGGTTGAGAGTTATAAATGTGAAGTCAATCAATAATACTGACCTCTCCGGGATGTGTGTCAACAAACTCCTTAACTTGAGTAAGGGCTCTTGAGATTTCGTCTCCATACAAACCATGAGTGAAGTAAAAGTATTCCTCATTTGGCATCGTGGCCAGCCTCAGATCAAGGTACCTGATAGAATTTTGTTTAGATTAATTACCTACGTTTTTTATACTATAATATTTTCGTACTGGATAACTAACTCAATAATTAGGTTATTAATGAAATAGGGTCCATGATTTATTCTTTACTTTTTTTTTAAATTTTAGTAACAGATTGGCAAAAGTCTTTCAGATACCTAATGCCAATGCGAAGCTGATGCCAAGTATCACTGGCCTGCGTAATGGTCCATCGTAAGATCGTACCTCGGAATAATGGGTACAGTCCGTGGAGTATCGGGTCAGCATCTGGTGCTACCTTGCTAGAAGGCGTAATGCTGTATGTCATGGAATCGTGGCTGCCTGAAAAGATATGAGCTTTTATGTAGATTCATATTTCTCACTGAAGGTCGAACATAGAGGTCTATTATAACAATGCTCTGAAAGAGGAGTTCTTAAGAAAAAATAGATGTAAATGGTGCAGGTCTTAGATGTGACCCGCATCAAGAACCAAGCGGTTCGGTGAGCCTTTCCTCTGCCGCACCATTAAGTCTTGGAATTCCTCACCGACTCACACGTTTCCTTTTTCCTACCGTCTCGGTTCCTTTAAGCGGGGCGTGAAAAAACATCTGATGGGGCCGTCAAGCCGAGTGCCACCGTTGTAACACTTTACGTGTTTGTAATGATGACCCTCTGTCCTGATTGCCTTGAGCTTACAATCAGGCGGGGAGAAGTCAAATTGACGTGCCCTAAAAAATGCAAAGCCTCTTCTTTTTACCCTATTTTATTATTATATTCCTTTTTCCTTGCAAATCATTATGAAGGCCGTGCGTTTACTACCTTAGCAGTAGCTGGAATAAAAATATGTCGATATAAGTACATATAGCGTACAGCACATATTTACCTGGAATGGCAAGATAAATTAAAGGTAGTTCTTTCAGTTGAGACGGTAGATCATTCATCCACGATTCCAAACTTATATTCTGTGCATGAATATTGCTGTCCATGATAATGGCTGAAAGACAAATAAAAAAAATAAGAAAGAAACAAAATCTTGTAGGTAATTTGTACAACGCAAAGAGATGTGTAAACGTTTACTAGTCCTTTGAGGCGAAACCAGTCTCACGTGCAAGTTCTAGATACCCTTTGTGCAAAAATTCAATGGAAATCGTTCAGCACCGTAGTCACTTGGAGGATAAGGTTAAGCTGGCATCAAGGAAACTATATAGGAATGCTTAACAGGGCAAAGACTCCTTCTCCAAAAGGCCCTACATGGAGTAGTGGTGTCACCTTTTTGCCGGGACGCCAGCATACCTGCTTGACCCCTTTTACTCGGTGCAAAGGCGGTGTGGAACTTTTCAACCTCAGAAGGGACTTTACCTTCATTGGGGGAAGGAAGTCATCTCAAAAGAGATGTCTCCGGGTTTGCTGGGGTGCGAGAGATATGTCTTATATAATCCCACCTCCGGCAATCAAGGACCCATACACGACTTGCGTTTTGGTCGGTTCGAGTCCGACATAATCACCTCTAACCGTTTCGGCGGGAGGTGGTATCCGTGGGGATATTGCGCACGATAAAAACCTCACCTCACCATAGATATTTAATGTTGGTTAATTTCCTGGCATCAAGGCACTTCAAAATATCTATCAAAAGTGCCTTGTTCGCGCGCTCGTCCTTGTAGCAAAAAATAAAGAGGAATACAAAACACATACCCAAAAAATATAATACACTCAATCCAAGCTTCATGCTATGATATGTTGTATTTGTAATTCACAAAAATATAATACGAAGGATATAGGAATTGGAAAAAATTACAAACTTCTTTTAGTTTTAAAGATGAATTATGCGTTTGTAGAACGCGTTTGAAAAAAAAATACAGCGTGTGTTTTGTTTACCACACGTATATCCGATCCTATTCCAGATCATACTAATCTGAATTTATTATGTTCAACACTGCAATCTGCAATACACGTCAATAACATTGTATTTATTAACCAAATGAATCTCATGACGAACTGCATTGGTGTGAGCGATATTTTTCTTTGTTTTACCTCATGTTATTTAATACTACGTACTTGGGATTTTCATAGTTCAGTTACATAAAGGAAAGGAAGCAGAATGAGCCTGTTACATATTAAGGTGAATAAGTAACAAAACCACATTTCTGTTGATCACTTATTGTCAACGGAAGCATTATTTTGTATCTTTAGAAACGAACAAATACATGTCCAAATTACCGAGGACTTTTCACGCTTACGTTAACAGATTTTTTTTAACAAGATGTAAGACCTTTCCCATTTACGAAATACAGCAGCATATTTACATTCATCTAATATCACATAATATAGTCCAATGAGGAAGTAGCATGGAAAACAAGAAACATGTGGCAGTGTGATGTAGTCGGTGCACGCGTGTCATTGCTAAGCGTATTTACGCAACGAAGGATAAATTCGATAATATGAACCTTTTTGTAAGAATACATCTAACATTTTTCGTAAATATTCACGCTTGTTCTATTCAAAGCAAAATTCTATAGCAATTATTAACGGTTGTATTAAGTTTGGCGACATCGGTTCCGCTACTGAAACTATCCCCTTCGGCCGCCATCGCAACCATGTTTCGCAACCAGTTGCAAAGGTGGAATTTTCCTCCTTTGTTGGCAACCAGTTGTGAATAAAGAATATTTTGTCTATATATGCAACCAGTTGCCAACTAATAAACTAATAATAATTATGTTTTTTTTTTCATGTCGCATTTCTACTAGTTTTTTCTGTTCTGTGGGAAATAGTACCTTTTCGAGATAGTCGACTATCCAATTTCTTATATTATTCGCTCTAAGAGAAGCATGACTACCTACAAACTAAGGTTTATAATCAACACTAAAGTCAGCGCAGACAGAGAGCGCACCGGAGAGGATTTATTAAGGCACTCGAAAATAAGTTATTGAAACAAAATGCAGTTTATGTTTAGGTCCCAATATAATAGGTGGTGAGCCTATTGCATTGCCATTAACCGGGCACCTATAAACCTGCGATAAATACACACATGACTTCGAAAGGCATCGAAAAGTCATTGGACACACCAATGAATTTTCGAAAAAACCTGGGAGCCATTGTAAAACCTGGGATTGAACCCGAGACCTCGTTTCAACAGTTCATTACCCATAACACTAGGCTACCGCCTAAACTATAGACGGATAAAATATAATTTTCAAATGGTAAGCAGATGGATGAAGGTCGTTGTATACCAATAGGTCATTTGTGTGGGCACATGCAATCTCATTCATTATACATACGATTATAATATAGGATCTATGAATTCGTATTTCTGATACATCATGCAACGAAACACGAACTTTTTTGTATCTATTAGCCAGAAAACCAGACTTTAAAAGTGATTGCTATATGCGAAAACTTGTAGGTAATTGGCCCTTTTTTATATTTTATTTTTTATACCACTTAGGTGGCAGACAAGCACACGGCCCACCTGATGGAAAGCGGTCACCGTGGCCTATGGACGTTTGCAACACCAGAGGCGTCACACACGTGCTGCCTACTACTAATATTACAACTGTTCCTAATTTGTGCTCTAGCTGTAAGTTTTTCTGAAAGAATAAAATGAAACAAAGAAATCATGAAGGGTTACTTACTAGACTACTTACCTACCTACTTCTATATATGAAATAATCAGCGCATCCTTGCGTTTGCTATTTCCAGGTCATAACCTTAACACGAAACGAATCGTTAACAATGTCAAGCTCAATTTGGTACTGTATAAATACTACCAAGTCGCTGCTCGCTGTCTGTCTGTCTGTCCCTATGTATGCTTAGATCTCAGAAAACTAGTGCGTAAACTCACCATAAGTAATACTAAAGTAGCGCCTACACTCTAAGGGGATCATCTCGAAACCCCTGAAATTCCAAGACTTAATAGCGCGGCAGAGGAAAGACTCACCGAAGCGCTTGGTTCTTGATGGAATATTCTGCACCGTATGCGGTTGACATCTAAGCCTTGCATGTGTTGTCCTGTGTAGGAAAGGAGAGGGTGGAATTTTCATTTCTCATCATTCATTTGAATATTTCTATTTAGCGCCTAATAAATTAAAATAGCAACTTAGTAGATCTTAAGCTTTAGGCGCTTAGTATATTTTTCTTGATGTTCATGGTGAAAGAATATCTTGGGCTCAGTTTTAAGTGTTTTAACTTAGAATTATTGGCACCATATCGTCCTCTTGGCGAATTCCAAAGTCTAAAGTTTAGACTTGGCTCCCCGGTGTTTGTTTATTTTGATTGGTATGTTAACTTTTATCAGAGCGACTGCCATCGGCCTTCCATCTCCGAGAGTATATCCAACGCTAGAACCTTCTGTGGTGTAGCTGGTGCTTCGACTAAACGGTGGAATTGACCAGGGCTCGACAGGTGTTGATAGGGAGCTATGCAAACGACTCTTTCGTACCGGTTAGATTTAGGACTAACATAGGATGAAGACTGCTGATTGCACTGAACCTAATCTGCGAATTTATTATTATTATCACATAAGTAATGATTTACTTTTTATATGAGCAATTCAATTCGGCTCCCGGGGTGTGGTTTACAGCTTTATTAGACTTATTTCAAGGAAAACCTTTAAGGAAGACAGAGGCCGCCACCATCCCTTTTGTTCCGCTATCGGGGAATTTTCCCCCTGGACGGGACCTACCCTGAAGCACATGAAAATCTTCGGACTCAGGTAGTTCTAGGGACAGCACCTGCCGAAGGGGTTCATCTCGAAAGAGAGGGCCCCCGGTCTGTCGGGGTGCGAGGGATATGTTGTCTACTATCTCACCTCCGGCAACTAAAGATTCAAAGACGGCGTGCGTTTTAGTCGGTTCGAGTCCGACATAACCATAAGTGAGCACTGCATTGGATTGCACTCTAGCTTACCCAAAACCCAAATATAATGGATACATACATTTTAATATCGAATTCGTCCATTCACTGCACCCCAATAGATGGTAACTATAATATATAGGAGTAAGAATAAATCGCTGTACAAGTATTATCTTAGACAACCAATAATGTTATCTGTAAATATAACATTCGTAAATACGGGGTCGTTCACCTTACGTATCACTGTAAACGTAATGTCATATTCATTATCTGTCACAGTCACACCCAATTTATTTGTTAACTACCCGGTCAAATACATGAAGAGTTCATCATCATTCTCTGAACCTTTTCCCAACACAGTTAGGGTCGGCTTTCCAGTTTAAATGTGACGCGACTGAATTTCAATATTTTCCGTGAAGCGAAGCAATCAATGGTCCAATGGCCAATGACGATATCGAAGTTCCATGTTAGACTGGTTGAACTTTTGAGGGCTCCAACTACCCGTAACGACTGCCATAGATGTTTGTATGGTAACCGGGACCGATGGCTTAACGTGCTCTCCGAGGCACGACCAGACCAGTGCAAACAGCCATATTCGTGCATACAACTTTTTGCACTTTGCGGGGATCAAACCCGTGTCGCCGCTGTCGCGTGCACTACTGTCAAGCCACGGAGGCTGTTCATATTACTGATGTAAACAGAGGAAGAATCGCCTCATTCCCGCGTTACTGATTTGAAAATGTTAGTAGCAGTGACTTGAGATTTTTAGTGAAGAGATATTGATATTTATTTCTGTCAAAGTTGATAATTGTTTATATTTATACTCATATCACTATCTACCTACCTACAAACTTTGTTCCTCTGAGGATAACTTTATGGTCAATTTCAATTTCTTTCAATTGCTTTTCAGTCTTATTGCGACACGGTTGAATTCTTATATTAACATATTAGTATTATTAATATTCTAATATTGTAGCGACTGCTGCTTGATCTCCACTACCCATTTTTTGTTAGAAGTATTGGCTATTGCTATTAGACCAGTTGTCGAACTTTTTAGGGCCCAACTTCCCGTAATGAAATGACTGTCATAGATGTTTATATGACAAGCGGGACCGACTGCGGCTAAACGTGCTTTTCGGGGCACAGAACTGAGTGGGAATCGAGACCACACCAACTACGTAGCCTTGAATGCACTAACGCTGCGCCACAGAAACAAAAAATAAGGACCGCACATGATAATTGTTGGTAACATTAAAAATTATTTTTCTAGTACTACCCTCCAAAATATGTTATCAATTGGCATATGTCAAATTGCGAAACGTCAGGCCACCACAGACGTAGTCGATGCAATTATTAAAATGTTTGTAAACTTTGATAATTTCGGTGGGTGAAATGACAGAAGCGAGTTATTATGGAACTTGAATTACTAAGGTACGTGCTTTTAAGACATCATAGGGGTTTAAAAATACCTGTGTTGCGAGCAGTTCAATGACTTTCCTATTTCTAAAAGTGTTCTATTCTATGAGAAATGCACAACGCGTTCACATCAAGAATTCTTTATGCCCCTCGTATCACATAATGAGATCTTTTAAAATTCAACGAAAGAGTATTTCACTAACGTGATATGAGTTACTGAGTAGGTAAGTACTTAATATTGAGATCTTGCTACGTTTACTTTTGTTTCAAGAAGAATACTAACGCTAACACGATTACTTTAATTCTAACTTAAATAAACAAAACATTTTAAGATATTATTCTTGCGTTAATCCGTGGCGCCACCGAAGCTTTCCCCTCTGTTCACATGCGTTCACTATCGTCATACCACTGAGGCTGTCACCGCCATAGCTTGTAGTACCAGTCCATAAGCATCAGGCAGGGGTTCAGCCTGGATGCGAGGGATCTGTTCTTTCTATGCAATCTTACACCATACATCTAAATTAATTATCAATCAAGTAATTAGGATTGTAGCCAGTTACGTGGATCATGACGGAAGTGAAGTGAAAACATACATAGGTATACCAGTAATAATGCTTTCATTATTGACGGCCAATGACCAAGTTGAATACGTAATACCACCTCATTGCTACAGTTGATAATCTAAATGACATTGTAATATAATCTCAGCATATTGATGACGCGATTTCATAAGGTTTCCCTGCTGACCTCCCTCGACTTCATCTTATCAGAGCTAATGATGAGCCGAGCATGGCCGAATTCACCCAACGGACCATCTAATTTTATTTATCTCTTTGGCGCGTACCATTAACTCGCTAAAGAAGGCAGCGGTTACTGACTAGCACTAGGGTTTGCAGCATGAGGCACAAGCACAGACATAAAGGCATTTTAAGTAACTAGTAGGGTTCGGTTAGGTAAGTTCTTTGAGTCTCTAGTCGGTGAGTCTTTTCTCTGCCGCACCATTAAGTCCTGGAATTCCTTGCCGGCGTACGTGTTTCCTTCTTCCTACAGTCCCGGGTCCTTTAAGCGGGGCGTGAAAAAGCATCTGATGAGGCCGTCAAGCTGAGCGCCACCATTGTAGCACTGAACGTGTTTGCAATGGTAACCCTCTTTCATGAGACTTTGTCTTCAGCTTAACATCAGGCGAGGTGAAGTCAAATTGACGTGCCATAAATTAAAAAAAAGGTGAATACAAGTGCCAGGGATCGTTAATATTGTTATGTCTTATGATAATGTTAGTAAAACTAAGTACAATTATCCTTTGTTTCAATACTATCGATGTGTTATTTAAAAAATCTTTAATGGAAACATTCATAACAAAAACGGTTGTCATTAGGAAAATTACGGTATTCACAGTGAATTAAAATGATTGTATAATTAGCAATGTAAACATAAAGAACACTGTAGTTGAATGAATAGTAACAAAGTTTGTTATGAGACTTCGATGTTTCATAAACTGTATGGGCTCGTCACCCTCTTTGAATAAAACCTTGTGGCACCCTTGCAGGTCAAGGTTAAACGCTGACCTTCAAGGGTGTCTTGAATTGAGTTCAAACCAACCTTACCTGACACCCACCTTATTATTTAGGTCTAAGTAGCCTCGGGTCTGTTGGGGTGAGAGGGATATGGAGCAGAGGCCCTGCTTGCAGCTCTGCTTGCAATAGAGGTGAAGTTTGGATGGTCGAAGGTCTTGACGGTTTCACATACATGCACCCATGATTTACATACTTTGCAAGAGAATAAATAAATTACCTAATTTAGATAAATAAGTTTATCATGTGGGTTCCATGCTAATAGGATGGTTTCTGAATTCATTTATATACGACCATTAGCAGGTTTCGCGGATTGTGTAAGAAATGTCATAACAGAGAAAACATTTATGTTGTAACATTTGAGTGTTTGTTTATTCATTCGTTAAACAAATGTCAAACGAATTTCAGCATTTTTGTTGCTGATTTAGTTTTATTCGATTGTCTTGCTTACCGATTTCTTAAAAGGAGGTTCTCAATTAAAAAAATTGTGTGTTAATGTTTTTAGTAGTGTATTTATACCTACTCTTAAAATATAAGAGGCTGATTGTCAACCATTGTCAAACCAAAAAAAATATCATTATTTTAGATTACCTACTTCTTTTCTTCTGATAAAATTAAAAAAAATGGCATTACGTGTATAGTGAAAATAAAACGATATTATAAAGAACTATTTTTTATTTCATTTTGCACTTTAATCAAATATTCAAAGAGCCGAAAATTCAATGGCAGTTTTTTGTAATCTCAATACTGACAATGATTAACTATTATCTAGTACTTAGAAAAATATTTTTACACCGGTCTCCCTTTTGAAAATTTCACTTTTCGCTACTGGGTAGTAGCTATATTTTCTAAATGATTTAACTGCAAATGTAGTTGTAATTACATGTATTAATCCAGTTCAAACATCTTCTAGATAAAAGAGATATAGGTACGTTAGATAACAAGTTCTAGGTAATTTATATTCTAAATGTCCTCAAGTTATTGGACAACCGATTCAAATGTATGCCATATGATGCCCACGGCTTCGCCCGCGTGGAATTTTGTTCCCGTTCCCGCAACCCTTGGGAACCTTTTCCCGGGATAAAAAGTAGCCTATGTGTTATTCCAGGTTCTAATCTACCCCTGTACCAAATTTCAACCAAATCAGTCCAGCCGTTTATGCGTGAAAGAGGAACAAACATCCATCCATCCAAACAAACTTTCGCCTTTATAATATTAGTAGGATAGGTACCTACCTAGCAAGACAAACACATTTACAATTTGTGACCTCTAAACAGAGGTTACACGTGGATGTTACAATTCAACAGCTTTTGACAAACAAGGGTACCTATCCAGCTAGCGACAGAATATTATTATCGGTATAAATAATACTTTAGTATTAAAATATGTACCTAGCAATAAACTATCCTTAAAATACATTAGGTAATACACAATCAAAGACGTTAAGCAAGCTCGTTAGTTAAAGTCTTTAAATTTGGTAAAATTCAATACGGTGTACCGCAAGGAGGGATTCTGGGTCCATGTGTGTTAGGTACCTATTCAGTAGGTTTTTTAAATAGCACATTAGCAACTGAAGTGAGCAAGGATTCCATCCTGGACCCTCTCGATCATAAGGCTGACTTTAACCGCTAAGCTACTGACGAATATTTTTTTTATTGAAAAGGTTACACAAATAAATGATTTGATTCGATTCATTTGATTTGATAGGTTCAAATAAGTAATCAAGTACTTAAATAATATTTTATTGAAGTTATAATACAGCTTTGGATGATAAATAATCTATTTTAAGTCATTTATGCCATGTTTAGATGCCATAGTCAGGTTAATTCCTTACGACTCACTAGTATTCAAGTAAAATGTACATTTCATTATACTGTGTTTTGATTTAGGACAGCTGAAATAGTTATACAATATTAGAAAGAGACCACACAAGGGAGCCAGAAAAGTACAGACAGCATGCCAAAACATTCCCACCACGCGCCGTCGCGCGCCTCGCCCGAATGTACTCGAACAAGAATCGATGTCAAACGAAGTCAAGTCAGTTGTAGACCGGCTAACACGTCTCCCTCCCATACCATTTCATTATCGCGGCTTGCTTGCTTTCGATACGCTACGATACAACCAGACGCAACGCCAACACAGTGCGGTTATACAAACACTTATATTGTGCTTCTTGTAGTTCAAAAAACAATAAAGAAATACCTGTACAGTGTTGAAATAATCTTATACAATGAGTAAATTAAGGTCCGGTGTAAAATAAACGGCTCGAGAGAAATCTGTCGAGAATTCGGTTTGTAACGCAGAAATAAAGATACGAAACTGTATAACTACTGTGCTACGTTTCCTGTGCGATGTTGGGGGAGAGTTTTGGTTAAAAAGTTGACATTTATAGACGTTCATTGGGACTTATTGCGAATGTGTATTGAAACGTTCACCGCTATTCACGGGCGCACTGCTATGCGCCACGATTTGGTGCATTTTATAAGGCATACATCCTCTGATCACTACTGCGAAGGAAGACTTTAGTTTATGCATTCAGGTAAGATCAATTTTACCATTTATATTCATTCCACATAATTTCCATACTGGTAAAGAACATATTACCTAACAAAATGCTTTAACGGAATAACCTATGTTGTCATTGCCATGCAAATGTAAAACGCAACCAATACGTTAAACATTATTTAATCTCTTCGGAATTATTGCCTGCTATTATTATTTTGCTTTTGTAACAAATTTATGCAGGTAATTGCAATTGCAAATTGACATTTTGATAAAGCGAATTAGGTACTTTCATTACTTCTGAAGACTATCGAATTGGAAATTATTCCATACAGAATATTAATAATTGCAGGAATGAATGTTTATAACTACGACGGTTATCAGACTCTTCAACCACCAATGACTTGATAATGTTTGGTATATAAATAAACAAGGCACTGTAATCCAAGGCGCCTTTGTTTGTGTTGCATACTTGCATTTTAATATTGAAGCAGTCAACCTTGTCCACGCTCTGCTACACCTCAGTGCGAAGAAACAAGTATATGGTTACATCTACATTTTAATATTAAAATACCGACGACGATACCATAAGCGTATGGAAATACAGACGGAGTAAAACTGATTAAATTACCCAGGAAATGTTATATAATATTTTACTAAGCAACTTTAATGATTTCAAAAACAAAGATATAAAATTAGTTAGTATATTTTTTATGAATTCGTATAATAATATAAAATTAGTAACAAAAGAGCTCATAAACTATGTGTATGATTTTAAATTGACATGGTCATTTACATATTCACAATCAAATATTACGGGTTATTTACCATGCTCGTTGGATTTTTGGCGTACCTAACCGATATTACGACACAGAGCCGATACACCATCATTATGGCGCTCACCACCACCAACTTTCTCGCAATTATATAGAAAGAGAGAGAAGATAAAACTTCCACGTGTTAATGAAAAAAGGAAACAGCGTCGAGCACATTCTAAAAAGTAAATTGAGTTGACTGTAAAGAGTTTAAAAAATCGAACAAAATCCGTCAAAAAATACCTTAAGATGATTTTTTTTCTGTCACTACTAGTCAAAAACATACTTATTTTCTTTTTTTTTAAATAAGCAGTTAGTTATTCAATTAGCCCATCGCAGTTCCTGGACCCAGGTCTCTCTTAATGTTGAGAGGCATTGGCCTACTCTTTCAATGCTGGCCCGACGGGTTGGCATATAGGGTTTTACTTCGAGTTTGCCTTCTCTGGCAGTGATATCATTTGAGTACTTTTCCATTTGTCGCCTCTTACGACGACCTTCGGTGGAGGTGGGGTGGTTATATTGTTTCTCCGTTTTCACACAGATGAGGTAGTTTTCATGTATTTAATGTAGGTACTTGAAATTTTAATTTCTCATTTCTTTCATATTCACGTCAATTAGTATAAAGGTTATGACGTAAACTACTTCTACTTCCACCAACTTTTTTTTTTTTTTTTTTTTTTATCTATGGCACGTCAATTTGACTTCACCTCGCCTGATGTTAAGCTGAAGGCAAAGTCCCATGAAAGAGGGTCACCATTGCAAACACGTTCAGTGCTACAATGGTGGCGCTCAGCTTGACGGCCTCATCAGATGCTTTTTCACGCCCCGCTTAAAGGACCCGGGACTGTAGGAAGAAGGAAACACGTGCGCCGGCAAGGAATTCCAGGACTTAATGGTACGGCAGAGAAAAGACTCACCGAACCGCTTGGTTCTTGATGGAATATTCTGTACCGTATGCGAGTGACACCTAAGCCCTGCACGCGTTGTCCTGTATATTTGCCCCTCTTTGTATCCATAATTTGCACGATGTCAAGAAACAAGTTTAACTCCATTTTTATTACCTACTTAGTTAAAGTTTTGCCTTAATTAATTTTTTAAATTATTTTTAAAGAAGATACAAAGATACATCCAGAGAAGTATGCCAAAATATGTTTAATTGTTTATTATTCATCTACAGCCAGCTTCATTTTTATTAGTGCAGTCACATAAACTACTGTGACCAACTGGATCTGTACCTAGTACTTCAAATCCCTACTTAGCATTAGTAAAATTCTATGATTTACAGTTCTTGTAGATTGTCGAGACTATGACGAAGATCATCCCTTTTCGATTTTTATAAATCTTCATACCTTGAAGCTAGTTTCAGATTCAGATTAGTCACGAATTTTATAGAATATAGCTTATTATACTTTGAAGTCTTATCAAATAAACTAAAAAGAAATTATATTTTTTTTGTCTTTATGATATATTTCTTCGTTCTTCAAGTCTTTTCAATTTCAATTAGTTATCATGTACCTAGGTATGAGTTTACAAATGCACACGAAAAACTGGTTTTAAGTCAATGTTCTTCATCGAACATTCTAAATTTAAGGCAACTGGTTTTATAAATTTCAATTGAGAAATTGGTTCATAATGTTAAAGGCCTACGAAAACACAAAAAAATCTACAGAGTTTTAAATATCGAACAATTCCATACTTAAAAGTCTGTAAGCATGGAACCATTCCATATTTAAAAGTCCGTTAGTATGGAACCATTTCATATTTAAAAGTCCGTTAGTATGGAACCATTTCATACTTAAAAATTCGTAGCACTTTTATCATTTCGTAGGCTTTTAACACTTTTGATACACCCCACTAACAAATAATGTTGCCAATGAATTTCAAAAACAGAAAGTCTTGCTCTAAAGTTTAGAGCAAGACGTTCTGTTGGAGTCTAAAGTTTTAATCCCTAGACACTTAATTATTTCTCAATGAAGATATGTTAAAAATTAAACTTAAATTCTGCGTGCCGAATCTAGGAAATATTCAGTAATCGATCGAGAGGTCTCATTCATGCAACCAACAAACTATAATTCTTTATTTATAGTTGGTTGGTACCTCTATTAATTTTATGCGTTCCAATGCGATTGCATTATGACACGAACAAGCAATACAGAACACGGCAAAATCATTGAATTGAATGAAAATAAGGTATTATTGTAAAATAAAATACATCGTTACTGCTCGTAAAGTATCGTATAATTATAATTAAAACAATTGAAAAGCGATAAAAACGTTGGTATGTAAATAATAAATAATGTACAAGAAATAGCAATAGAATTTGTTCAGAATAATTTATTTAAATGACACCTCAATTTTGTATGTTAACTTATAATATCTATCCCCTTTACGTCTATACTGTGTGATAAAAAACAAGCCTTCGCACTTGAGTATAAACTTAAAACTAACTGGGAAATCGGCTTATGAATGTAGGTGATCGTGTACCTAGATAGAACATGTGTAGTAGAACCCATAACACTAGCAGCTAGTTAAGCTATGCTTACTCGTACCATGGGTGTAGGTTACCTTGAGTAGATTGTCCTAGAAACTCTGTTTTCTATTATTTTTTTAGGAACATTATTGTGAAGTATATTGATATTGCAAGATGTATCTATCATCAGCAACTGACATTATAGCAAATAAGCCTAAAATTGATATCGTTTATCAATAGAGGTAAGGACAAACTTGAATAATTAGGTCAGCACGGTCGCAGTCGTAACATTGTGCAACATTCTATATCACTAAATCATACAATCCTTGTATTTTTTATAATACAGCAAGTATTATAATATTTCATGAGGGGTAAAGGTTTACGTTCCTACTTTGAAAGGCTGTTCAGGAACTTTAGAAAACAGGTAGTAATTTGTCATTTAGCTATCCCAAATCCAGTTCCCTGGTTGTTGTAAGTATCCTTTGCCACTGATCATTACAAATGAAGTTATAGTACACAACAAATTGGAAAACGTAGCGTCAATAATGAACCTTGATTATTATTTACCAGAAATATTACAATCTTATCACATTATAGCCGTCGCGTTAGGCTCGGATGCCATACGAACAACTATGGCAGTCGTTACGGCTAGTTTTAGCTTTAGAAAGTTAGAATAGTCTAAATACGAAACGTGTGATCCTACCCAACACGACCACGGATGATAACCTTAATTTTAATGCGGTACATATTCATGAAAAAAAGAGTACTTAATTGTACTTATGAGTTTAAAATTTGTACTCACATATTTTCGCTGTTATAACATATAGGTCGTGATCGTGCTAGGTAAATTTTAGGTATTTTTGTAAACTGTAAGATGGAGAATAATGTGAATAAATTGTACTCCATTTTATAGATAATTTGTACTCTTTTCATGAATATATACCGCATTAAAATTAAGGTTATCATCCGTGGTCGTGTTGGGTAGGATCACACATACAAAACTTTGACACCATCCGCCAGTTGGTTATGGAAGTCAGATGGCAGTAGGTTTACGGAAAATATTCGAATTTAGTTAGAATGGAAAGTTGCCACCAACTGAGTTAGAAAAAGGCTCTTTTATTATCATTGTTTACGGAATAATATGAAACGAAGAGATACCTATTCAGTCGCAATGGGAAGAGAAATAATACATTCTTCAGGTCACGGAGTTCTTTAACACTATTACGGCTATCACTGGCTTAGTGACAGCGTGACCGAAGACCGAACACGCCAGATAAAAAGAGTTTAAGGTCATAATAATATTGTGTTCACGTCTTTATCCATTTAATAATATATCTAAAATATAGATATAGTGATTTATGATCATTCATCTTTCTTGCACGAAGCACATGTATAATCGTGTGCAAATTTATGTAGATATGCACGCTGTTACGATATAAATCCATCCTTTGTGTACTTACTATGCTTTATTTTATATATTCCTTTTATGAGCTAATTGACATACATAACTCATAAACTCACGCCTTTATCCCCGAAGGGGTAGGCAGAGGTGCTAGCACCCACATTTCGCCAGTTTATGTTTAGGTCCCAATGTAATATGTGGCGAGCCTATTGCCATTAACCGGGCACTTATAAACCTGCGATAAATACACACATAACTTTGAAAAGCATCGAAAGTCATTGGTGTGTGCCATGGTAAACCTGGGATCGAACTTAAGACCTCGTCTCAGCAGTCCATTACCCATACCACTAGGCTAATTGAGACATGTAAATACCTTGCTAAGTAGTATAAAGATTCAGTTTTGTAAACCCACAGTGGCAACGAGAATGAGTGATAATTTTCAAGAGATGAGCCGGTGGAAAAAGGATTACCTTGCTCTAGTTTTGTCATGCTTCATGCGACCCATTGGGATTGCCGGTTAGAGTCGCATCTATAAACCTTCCTCGCCATTGATCATAATATACCTACTTCCTGAAGAACATTGATTCATGAGGCTATCGAACTTAATTCGGTTCAGTGATTTATCCCGATGAATTTAATAGTGAATGTGTAAATGACCATGTCAATCTAAAATCATACAGTGAGTCTTTCCTCTGCCGCATCATTAAGTCTTTGAATTCCTTACTAGCTTACATGTTTCCTTCTTACTACAGTCCCGGGTCCTTCAAGCGGGGCGTGAAAAAGCATCTGTAGAGGCCATCAAACTTAGCGCCACCATTGTAACACTGTACATAGTGTACATGTTAGTAATAGACCCTCTTTCCTGCGAATTTGCCTTCAGCTTACCAGGCGAGGTGATGTCAAATTGACGTGCCTTAAATATATAAATAAAAAAACTACAGAAAAGGATCGTAGATAGTGTCGTCAGCTTAGGATTTAGTTATTCGCTCCGAATAAAGAGTAAATCAAGATTTCCAATACATTCTGCGTAAAACACAACACCTAGTTATGTCTATTATCATTTCAGCCATAGGACGTCCACTGATGAACATAGGCCTCCCCCATCGACCTCCAATCCGGCCGGTTGGAAGCGGTCTGCATCGAATTGGTACCCGCGACTTTATTTATGTTATTTCTATAATATAATGTAACAAAAATAAACTAATGAAAGTTTTGGATACAGTAGTCGGTAAAATAGATGAGTATAGCACATATATATGAAAAGGTATCCGCTTTATCGATGTATCTACCTTATGATAATACATTATTGATAAAGAAAAGAAAAAAAATAACAAAAGAAAAAAATACCTTAAGATAATTTTGAGACGTTCATTCGCTTTGTCAATGTATTCTTATTCATTATGCCTCCTACACTAAAGACGTATAAGGAAAATAAAAATCATCGTGTCTTATAAACAATGCATAATTCAACGTTAACATAAATTATTATAATGAATTTACACAAACTAAATAATGTAAAGTGATATAATATACAGGCAGGTAAAGGCACATAAACATAGATAAATTACATATTTCTAGAATAGTTTTAAAACGTCTCGGTGCGGCTGTATCGTTGGACTTATAGGGCACCAACTACCCGTAACTACTGCCATAGATGTTCGTATGACAAACGGGACCGGACTTACTTGACTTTAAGACCAGTACAAATAACCATGCATATAAATATTTGCACTGAGGAGAGATCCCCACCTCATCCGTAGCAGTTGTATTCACTACCGCTACGTCACAAAGACTTGGATTTAGAAACTGATCTAGATATAGTGGCTGTAAAATCAAATAGTACCTATATAGTCCTCAGTCCCTTAAATTCTCTCGTTATCATCAAATACACGTATTTATTTATTGTATTCGATGTTAAGGCTAACTCGGAGCTCAGGACCCGCCGTTGCATTGGCTCTAGAGAGAAAATTAACATTTTTTTTTTTTTTTTTTTTTATCTATGGCACGTCAATTTGACTTTACCTCGCCTGATGTTAAGCTGAAGGCAAAGTCCCATGAAAGAGGGTCACCATTGCAAACACGTTCAGTGCTACAATGGTGGCGCTCAGCTTGACGGCCTCATCAGATGCTTTTTCACGCCCCGCTTAAAGGACCCGGGACTGTAGGAAGAAGGAAACACGTGCGCCGGCAAGGAATTCCAGGACTTAATGGTACGGCAGAGAAAAGACTCACCGAACCGCTTGGTTCTTGATGGAATATTCTGTACCGTATGCGAGTGGCACCTAAGCCCTGCACATCTGATTTTCATATCAAGGAAATGAATTAACTTGCATGTAAGTCCCTGTTATGTGAAATTCGTTTGGATAAGTACATTTTCCTGCGATCAAATAGTTACCTAATCAAAATAATGATTGAATCGAACAGTCACGTCGGTAGGAATGCATTTAATTTTATGCTGTAGCCGAAAACAATTAATTTTGTTATGCGAAATGTCATAATCATAACAACACACGCGCTTAATCCTTGGACGTTGAAGGCAAGATTCATTCACAAACGGAAAGGCAAAATAAATACCGAAAACACCAACTTATTAAGTTTTATTGAAATATATTTTTATTTGTAATACCTCATTTTGTTCAAAATGTATCTATCTCTAATAGCCCAGTCATATTAGGTAAAAAAAGGGGTCAACCTCGGAATGAAAGATAATAAGCTGCAAATTGGTATGAACCTTTGTTTTGTCATTCTAAATGTTGTCTCAAAAGTCACAATCGTTATCGTGTCCGCGTCTCAAGATATTCAAGGTCAAAGGTCACAAAAATCGGTTTTTCGCGAATATCTGGCTTCCTATCGGTTAAATGAGATTTGCATTTATTATAAAAGTTGTAGGCTATAAAATTCCCTACAACTTTTGTTTAAACTTTTTTTTCATACGACCAACCGTTTTGAAGGTAGAGCGCGAAGAGTGCACATCGTACAGTCATATACGGCCTAATGCAAGGTCAAGCGTGAGTTATGGTTATCAGTACGTTATAAAGTCAATTATTTACTTGGAAATTATAATTATTAAACAATGCCTATTATTTATGTACTAACTATTAATTATTTATATTTAATTAAAGTAAGTAACTTGATTATTTATATATAATTATTCATATTTAACTATTTAAGTATAAAATATTATTAATTCTGGATTATATATTTTAGTTTTATTTTAAGTTAACACGACATTATATATCTTTTCTTTAAAACGCGTAAATTTCTCAATACTTATATACCTGGAAATACTTGTCCCTACCCTATGCCCTTTTCTATTCATTGCCGGGACAGATGTTCTATAGTATTCAAGGCCACTCTCTCCACTTTGTATGAGTCAAGATTATTCGTTAGTTTGAAATTGTACCGTTGCAACTAGTCATGCTCAAATCATGTCCTGAAGCGGATTGAACCCGGACCGACTCCTTCCCCTTTTGGAACTATATTCCGTAAACATGTCCAAGGAACTATCTAGTTCCGGCAATCCGCCATGTTCACTATTGGTTCACACTTTCATAGGTTCTTGGTTGAGAGAGGAGTAGTAGAATACAGTAATAGGTACATTTCATATATCTTTCCATCTGTGGGGTCGTAAACGTAAATGCCATAATGAAAATAATTTATGTACCTACTTATAGTATTTACCTATCACGCGTTTGTCGAAGCGCGATAATTAGGTAGAACGCTAAATATAAGTTATATTATAACCAGAGTCAGTTGATTTACCTTCATACTTTTCAGGCTTAGGACTGTCAACCAAAAATTTTATAAAATGAAAAATGTCGTTACGACATTTTTTAATTTGACACTCGCTCCAAAAATATGCCGTAAAACCTAAAACACAAGTTACATTTTTCGTTGTCGCATGTCATTCGGAGCGTAGGTCCGGGCAGAAATCAACAAAGATACTTTTGATATTTGAACTCACATTTTGATAAATGTATATTATGCCGTATTTAATAATAAATAAAAATATGTGTAAAATATATACTCTTACTATCATTTTAACTTAAAATAAAACTAAAATATATAATCCAGAATTAATAATATTTTATACTTAAATAGTTAAATATGAATAATTATATATAAATAATCAAGTTACTTACTTTAATTAAATATAAATAATTAATAGTTAGTACATAAATAATAGGCATTGTTTAATAATTATAATTTCCAAGTAAATAATTGACTTTATAACGTACTGATAACCATAACTCACGCTTGACCTTGCATTAGGCCGTATATGACTGTACGATGTGCACTCTTCGCGCTCTACCTTCAAAACGGTTGGTCGTATGAAAAAAAAGTTTAAACAAAAGTTGTAGGGAATTTTATAGCCTACAACTTTTATAATAAATGCAAATCTCATTTAACCGATAGGAAGCCAGATATTCGCGAAAACCCGATTTTTGTGACCTTTGACCTTGAATATCTTGAGACGCGGACACGATAACGATTGTGACTTTTGAGACAACATTTAGAATGACAAAACAAAGGTTCATACCAATTTGCAGCTTATTATCTTTCATTCCGAGGTGAAAGCCCTAATATGACTGGGCTATAACAGCAATTTAGGTTAACTATTTGTTGGACTTGCCTTATGTTTTGTTTGGCTAACGGTGAGACTGGTCATGTCTAAAAATAGATGGGCCTATAAACTGTACCCATAGCATTAGTGTTTGTTCTCTTTGTAGAGCCGTCAATGACCCGTTGCAACATTGCGTTAATATTATTCATGAGGAATAGACCTGACAAACGAGATAAGACGAGATACAATATAAAATCTATTGGATATAACATAACATAACATAAACTCACGCCTATATCCCCGAAGAGGAAGGCAGAGGTGCTAGCACCCACATTTCGTCAGTTTATGTTTAGGTCCCAATGTAATAGGTGGCGAGCCTATTGCCATTAGCCGAGCACCTATAAACCTGCAATAAATATACACATAACTTCGAAAAGTATCGAAAAGTCATTGGTGTGTGCCATGGTGAAACCTGGGATCGAACCCGAGACCTCGTCTCAGCAGTCCATTACCAATACCACAAGGCTACCGCTATCTATTGGATATCCAAAAATATGGCCGAATAACATTCAAAAATCTAATACACCCATTACAGTGTAACTTGTAGGGTTCAATTAAGAATCTAAATCTTCCAGAATACTTTATTTATTTACTAGCTGTTGCCAGCGGCTCCGCCCGCGTGGACTTCTGATCCCGTTCCCGCTGCTTGGACATCTGGACATCTGATGCCATTTCTGATGCTCCAAAAAGCCTTCCGTTGAGTTAAAGGAACAATTAAAAAAAGAATTACTCAAATTGGTCCAGCCGTCTTCGAGTTATGCGTTTACCAACATATTTCCCGAGTAATTTTTATTTATATAGATATATATATATATATATATATATATATATATATATATATATATATATATATATATATATATATATATATATATATATATATATATATATATATATATATATATATATATATATACTAGCTGTTGCCCGCGGCTTCGCCCGCGTGGATGTTGGTTATCGCGACCAAACATACTATATTAATGTCCTTTCCCAAGGTCTAGTCTACCCTTTCATCAACAGTCATCATTCTTTGAACCTTTTCCCACTCTGTTGTGGTCGGTTTTCCAGTCTAACTGTGATGCGGCTGAACTCCGATATTTTCCGTGAAGCGTCGGCCATATGACCTCCACAACCAATGGTCCAATGACCAATGGCGATATCGAAGCTCCAAGTTAAAGTGTTAAAGTGGTTGGACTTTTGAGGGCTCCAACTACCAGTAACGACTGCCATAGATAGATTTTTTTTATTTATGGTACGTCTATTTGACTTCACCTCGACTGATGTTAAGCTGAAGGCAAAGTCACATGAAAGAGGGTCACCATTGCAAACACGTACATACAGTGCTACAATAGTGGCGCTCACCTTGACGGCCTCATCAGATGCTTTTTTGCGCCCCGCTTAAAAGACCCGGGACTGTAGGATGAAGGAAACACGTGTGCCGGTAAGGAATTCCAAGACTTAATGGTGCGGTAGAGGAGAGACTTACTGAACCGCTTGGTTCTTGATGGAGTGTTCTACAGCATAATATGCGGGTGACATCTAAGCCCTGCACGTGTTGTCCTGTGTAGGAAAGGAGAGGACGGGATTAATTGGAAGAGCTCATCAGAACATTAACCATGGTAGAGACGGTAAAATACTGCCTGGAACCAATATCTCTACGCATCTACAAAGGTTCGGATTGGACTCCCAATAATGCGGATCGCGCGTCGCTGCAACCTGTCGAGAGCATCTAATAAGTACTTTGCGAAGCCATCCCAGAGATGCGAGCAGTATTCCACGCAGGAGCGAATTTGTGTATTTTAAAGAAGACACCGCTGCTCCGGCGAGAAAAAACGTTTGTATGGCAACCGGGATTGACGGCTTAACGTGCTCTCCGAGGTATGACCAGACCAGTGCAAACAGCCATATTCATGTATACAACTTTTTGCACTGAGCGGGGATCGAACTCGTGCCCCGTGCGTAGCAGTCGCGTGCACTACCACCACACCACGGAGGTCCTTTCATCAACAGTATACACTATTATAATATAGGTGTTGCCCGCGGCTTCACCAGCGTGGATGTAGGTGACCGCCACCAAAAATGAACATGTTGTCTATGTTATGACAGCGTGCGATTGGCCGTCGACTTCATAGAAGTGTGCAAGTTGCAAGTAGACTTGGGTAAGTACTGTGAGTACCTAATGTATAATGCGTAATATAACACGTCCGCGTACTCGGTTGCTCTGTTGCATACAGTACCTACTCGCGATGTACCTTTTGATATGGCAGTTTTAGCATTGTAATGAACGTAAAGGCGTTTTGTCCTCGTTTGAGATGACGATTTTCTGGTGTAGAGTTTGCGGTGTCCTTGTCTAGCCCCCGGGAATGGGATGGTGCACTTTACGCCACCACCGTATCTTGCTTCTGCTAGAGTGACAGGTGGCTCTACCCGTCCCTCCGGGCTCATAGGGGACGGAAGTCATTCGCAGACTGTGCGTGTCCGGAGTCTTCTCCGAAGCCGAGCCGCTGTCTCCTTCTCAAGCATTATTTGCTCGTAGCAGGAGACGGCGCATAGTACCATAGCCATGAGTAATGCAGCCAGCGAAAGAACCATGTCTCCACATGGTTCTTCTATCTTAACCTTCACCCTCCTTTCCTTTCCACATGGTCGGCAGCACGTGTGTGATACCTCTGGTGTTTCAAACGTTTTACCGTCTCTACCACGGTGAATGTTCTGATGAGATCGCCGCGTTGATCCTACCTTCATCTTTCTTACACAGAACAACACGTGAAGGGCTTAGATGTCACCCGCATACGGTGTGGTGAACCAAGAACCAAGCGGTTCGGTGAGTCTTCCCTCTGCCGCACCATTAAGTCTTGGAATTCCTATGTATTTTAATGGTGACCCTCTTTCCGGTGACTTTGCCTTCAGCTTACCATCAGCCGAGGTGAAGTCAAATTGACGTGCCATAAATAAATAAAAACATCCATAGAATCGGCCGCAGTAACCACTATCTATCAGGTGGGCCATGTGCTTTATTCCACTTAAGTGGTATAAAAAGTTACACGAAATCAAGTAGGTCATGCTTAGAGACTTAAAGTACTGGTATGATATTATGATCATACGTGCGCCTTTTTTACGCCTGAACGTTTTCCTTGTAAAGTATGTAAACTATGTGGGCAGTTCAGCTGAACAATGATGTTAAAGACAGTACCGACATCTATTTCGCATTTAACGAATAAAAAATTGTTTAAAAAAAAAAATTGACAGGTCTTATATAGTCCCGTATGTAACGAAACCATACCTTGAATTTAAATCGATCTACGCCATCTATTGTTGCGCCATGTACTAAATAATTGAAAAATAAATTTTAATTTCGTAATTAATTACGTATTTTTTTTTACAAATATGTACGTAAAAATGAAGTTTTTTTATTCACATACTTGACTGGATGTAATAAGACATAAATATCATCTATTAGAATAAAACAGCGCCCTCTATATCTTTACTCATATTTCGTTTAACATCATTAATGCTCACAACTTCGGTTCTATTGAACCGATTGCGATGAAACAAACGTAAGATTTTAAGTCTGACCAAGCCCCTTCTAACAAAAAAAACCGCATCAAAATCCGTTCAGTAGTTTTTACGTCCATAGCGGACAAACAGACAAACAGACAAACAGACAAACAGACAAACAGACAGGAAATGAAAAAAATATATTTTCGTGTTCAGTATCGTTCACTTAACATATCCCAAGTATTTTTTTTTAAATATCTCCAATGTACAGACACGACCGCTTTACAATTATATAATAGTATAGATATATATATATATATATATATATATATATATATATATATATATATATATTAGATATTCACGTGCGGAAATCCCCACAGATATCGGACTCGAACCAACCAGAACCGCACGGCCATCCTAGGCCATCAGTTACCGAGGGTAAGGCAGTAGTAGAGAGTTTTCGATTGTTTTGTCTTCACTAGACTTCTTGATAAGCTTATCTACAAGTATTATTAAAGATGATAATCCCGGATATGATAATAATAAACTGTATTAGAAAGTTTAGCAGCCACACAAACAATAGCAGATAAATATTATAATAATTACGTTAATTAATTCTGAATGCATCACGTCCGGTCTGTGAGCAACCCGTTTTTAGAGAAGTATAACCGACCATTTTACATTAAAACTATGCACAGTAAGGTTCAGAGAAAAGTAACCCCCTACTTGTCAATAATCATAAGAAGGGGTTTCCTCTTCTCTGAAGCTACTGTACATGCAAATAGGAAAAACGGTAAGATTAGCTTTTCTGCGAGATTCTTCAAGATTAGATTTAAAATGATATGTGTATAGAGTATTTACTCAAGTATGAGCAACCACAAGCAGCAGTCCATAGGATAAATGATATTTATAGGAGATCAATCACATCACCTCTCTCTCATAAACTCATAAACTCACGCCTTTATCCCCGAAGGGTTAGGCAGAGGTGCTAGCACCCACATTTCGCCAGTTTATGTTCAGGTCCCAATGTAATAGGTGGCGAGCCTATTGCCATTAACCGGGCACTTATAAACCTGCGATAAATACACACATAACTTCGAAAAGCATCGAAAAGTCATTGGTGTGTGCCATGGTAAGCTGGGATCGAACTCGAGACCTCGTCTCAGCAGTCCATTACCCATACCACTAGGCTACCGCGGCTTCTCCTAATTATTATTTATTTGTTTTCTTGACCTAAAACCTATATTCTTGGCACTACTTCTAAAACCTAACGATATGTTATCGCAACAAATTCTATTTTAAGGAAGTCATTTTGGCAACACCTTGTAGAGTCTAAAGTTTATCATGTGTCACGTTTTTTGATTATATTTATTTAATGGATTTATGAGAAAATTAAGTGAACTTTGTGCACATGTATGTCGCGTGATTGTGATTACCGAGAACTTACCATTATTTAGTGATAATAATTAAGCTTTTCAAAGATATTATTCGACACTGAGTACGGGTGTTGACTTTAAATCGTGAATTGGCAAAGTAGTCTAGAAATAAATCACAAGCACTGTGAATGATTGTCTAAACACGAGACAATAAAAACATTCACACGTGCGAGTTTCACAACTTTCCACTGAATAGGTAAAATAATTTAAAACAATAATATTAAAAATGATCTGTGGTATTAGCTACACAAAGCATTTAAAAAAGATCATGTTTCTAAAATAAATATCAGAATCTCCTACTATTAATTTGAAACGCTAAACCCATACTAAGTACCATATTACAAAATGTTATGTTTGAAACTAAAACCACTTTTTGAGCTGAAGATGCAGAATAAATTATAGTGTCATTTATATAATTATGCTGTAGGGGAAAAATACTTTATTCACTACTAGATTTATATATTTATTTATATATTATATTAGATCAAAATACATATTTATTTTAAATTTGGCATTGTAATGGCTATTTGTGTTGATGCGAATTTTATCGTTCTTAATGTTGCGTTCATTGCCAGCGAGTAAATAAATCATAACATCAATATCATCAATAACAATGAAAAATAACATCAGTGCGTATAAAAAAACAATCAAATACCTCCAAGAAGTTGTATAACTGAAAATTACATGGGAAAGCTATTCCATAACATTGACAGTGTTTTGTTTTGTTTCAGGTCGCTATTGATGGCGTTACTCAGTATCCAGGGCGATTGGTACTTATATTTTTGGCTAATATACTGCAAAATCTATTCAGCTATTATATGGTTGTTCGGCAATCACTGCCACGGTTCTGATAAGACTCGCTCAGTGATAGCCGCTGGAGTTGGCGGACAGTCGCCTGGAGGCCTTCACAGAGTGCGCACGCGTCGTCGAAGAGCGCAACAAAACCACCGTGTTAAACACATCGTTGCTTTAACGAGAAGACCGTCTTTGAGAAGAATTGTGATGGCACCAGGAGCTCATACCACCCACGCCATGATGGAGGATAAGGAGAAGGCGCTTCACGGAGCTGTGGCTACCGGTGAGTTTCTTTCAGTACCTAAATATTTTGACTTTGGAATTGGATATGTGATGGACTTAAATATCGACGTATTTTTTTTGTTTTCTTTGAATTTAGGGTCATAATCCAAGGCTTCATTACTTGCTCTTATTTAATGAAGTCCGGTTTCATAATAACAGAGATAAGTTATTCATAATTTTATTTTATTTTTATGACATTGACACACCTCCAAAGTTCGGATAGTCTTATATTTTATTCTGCTGCTGCTATTGACATACTTTGATATATTTTATGTGCTCCATATTATTGTTATCATTTACTAGTTTTCATTTAAATTGCTTTCGTTATTTTAAATACTTGCTGTGCAACAGACGAAATTACCGTCTGAATTTTTTCATACGGAAAATATTTATTTTAAATTACACTCGTCAGATTGACAAAGCAGGTCACATGAGAATGATATTATCTGCTGAATTAGTAGTTGTTTTCCAAGAATTACATATGGAATGACTGCATCTGAACGTAAATAGGCTATTTCCTTTAAGGGCTTGGCAGTATATCAAAAAATGTGTTTTAGATCTCTCGAAAGAAATCATTAGCAAAATGTAACTGTTCATATTTGCAGATGCCCAGAGCATTGTTAAAAACCAGTTATCATTAGTTTGTACCCTGTAGTCTTGGCAAAAGTCTAAGGTCTACCTTACTAGTATGCTGTTAGCGACTTCATGGACATTTAGGCAAGCCAATAGTAGATTTAGATGGCACATCGCCAGTTACCGTACAGTCAGCTATGACTACATTTTCGTAGAAACTATTGGACGTTTATATATAACTTTAACAAGACCAAAATCTAAAGAGGCTATGAAACTATGTCGTTTGACTCTAGTAGTTCAGTAGTGAATTGATTCAGCTAATTTGGTTACTTGCTGATAATTATTGTTCCTGTAATATTTTAAGTTATGCTGGGGTTGACATTTCCTTTATGGATAAAAACCTCAAATTAAAAAAAGATTAAAAAAACCTTTCTATTGAACCTTGGCAGTATTTTACCGTCTCTACTATGGTGAACGTTCTGATGAGGTATTCCAATTAATCCCATCTTCTCCTTTCCTACATAGGACAACACTTGCAGGGCTTAGATGCCACCTGTATACGGTGCAGGATATTCTATCAAGAACCAAGCGGTCACCGAATCGCTTGGGTCTTGATGGAATATTCTTCTTACAGTCCTGGGTCCATTAAGCGAGGCGTGAAAAACTATTTGATGAGGCCGTCAAGTTGTTCGCCACCATTGTACTGTACGTGTTCGTAATGGTTGCCCAGGGTTACCTTCTTTCCTAAGACTTTACCTTCTGGCGAGGTGAACGTTGAAAAAAGTCACGTTTTTATGTGGAATGTAAATAAATAGGACTGTGAACGATGGATTATCTGATAAGGGATGCTACACATGATCGATGGTTATTAACGCTCTTTTCGCTGTATCGATACAGTGATATATTATCATTGAATCGATCGCATGAAGCGCATCTAATACAAACCATTAGGGGTACATGATAGGCATGTTGCGAAGTAACAATTGAGTGTATCGATTAACGCGTAATCGGTAGATAAAGGACTGATTACAACATGCAACAGTTACAGAAATTCTGGGTCTGAAATTTATATTTCACTCGGCAAGAACGAGAACCAAGAACACGGTGTCTCCGATATCAAGCTTACTTATAAATTATAATACTAAGGAGAAATTGTCTGGGTCAGTGGGGGGTTGAGGAGGGGAGAGGGAAAGGGAAGAGAGTAGGAATACTAGGAAAAGATACGAATATGAAAAGAATGTAGGCTGTGGTAACCACGCTATCAGGTTGGCTTGTCTGATATGTACGTGTTGTAAAAAATGTAGGCATCAATTTTGTTACTATCTTCTGGAAATTTTAGAACTTCCATAAAATAACATTTGGGAACACGGTTTACTATCCTAGACGGTGTTTCCATTCGACAATAAATTGACGGCCGGGTGCCCTCGTTGGCGCTCACACAAATCCATCAGCAAAATGTTAGACATTTTGCTGATGGATTTGTTACGAAAATAGTAGTTTTTCTTTCAATGAGATTTCAGTGGTCGGGTCTTCGGCTGTAGTGCGAAAGTAATGCAATACCAAAAACACTTGTGACTTCTGTGGTGTAGTGGTAGCCGTAAAGCGTCTACACCGCCGGAGATCGGGGTCCGGGGTTCGATTCGTGTTCAGTGCAAGTCTGTAATATCTGTATTTCTATGTGTAATATTTTTGTATTTAATTATAATAAGTATGTTGAGTCGCATTCTAGATTGGATGCTTTGGATGCTATACTTAGTATCCAGATAGAGCTGTCGAGTTGTAAAGTTGTCGAGAAATATTCATTTTATTTATTTCCTCCCCTAAACTGAAGACGAATGACACTTTGTTCACTACACAAGTAAAAGATAGGTGTCTAATCTATGGTAAAACAAAATACGACCGAAGTCTCGCGTAGAATCTAAGTGAAACGCCTAAATGTCCACCAACACCATCAAGATTATTAAATATTATTCAAGATGTAAATCAGGCAGCTGAGGCAGCGCAATCTTGGAACATCTCTATAAGCAGCACAGCACTATCTAATCGATTATTACCGTATAATATGCTGAAAACAATAATATATCATTATTTAATTAAAGTATTATTGATATCGTTCACAAATTTTGGCTTATATCGATATCTGTTGCCAAGGGGCAAGATAAGTGCAGCTAACACAAGGTGTTATAGTGACAGGTACTGTTACTATGAGACCAGTAGCACTAGCATGAACTCCTATCGAATTTGTAATGTAAAGGTTTCGAGAGAACGGAGCATTGTGATTGGCAGTCTGCCTCTTGTGAACCGGTGTGCGTGTGTAGCCCGCCAATCGCAATGCTCCGTTCTGTCGATACCTTTACATTACGAATTCGATAGTATTTATAAAAAAAAAGAAAGAAGACTTTTTTTTTTTGTATATCTTAGCAGTATACCTGAGTACACTATCATAGGATAGGTGTACTCCATAAGGGGATAGCCCCTTATCGAGTATCGAAAGCTTCTTTTGTCTATTTCTTGTCCTAAATCGCTACATCAATAAAATAGAATGTAATTAGTCACACATTTGATATAATGCCTAATTTGTACATATAAACATACACAATATGGTCCCAAATAGGTGTTATATTAAATAATGCTCGCACTATTGGTTAAAGTGAAAAGTAATACATCTGTGCTTGTAGCGAGAAAAACTATCGTATCGTAATCATAACAAATGTATCGAAAGTAAAAAAAGTGACTCGATACGTTTACATTACGAATTCGATAGTTTTTCGTGCTACAGTCAATTTTAGATTGGTGTATATAACTAATGATAACTAATCATCGGTTCCCATCTTGTTATTAGAAATAAATGATTTTTAAGGCATACTCATATTAATTGCTATATAACTAATAAGAAATACTTTTGAACTAATGTGTTTCAAAATTGCCGGTAGAAGTCATTATGTCACTGGGGAGTATATTATGTATTACCCTGAATAGATAGGAGCCACACCTCCATTACGTCTGCTACATCATAAAGTGTACCTAATGAATATTAAACACACAATTATTTAATTGAAGCAGACTAAATTCGCCTCACAAACAAAGCAATTAGTTAGTTCTACAGAAATTATCCAAAGCATTTAATTTTTTAATTCGGTAGGCACTTATTTGCAGAGTGACGCTGTAATTGGAAGTTCTGACAACCTACTAAAAATGGAATGAGTAAAATAGGTATAGAAATCTTCATCTGTCGTATCAATGGTATTTTTGGGTTGCCGTCGTGGTGTAGTCATTTGTTTCACGGCAGTGCCGCTACTCATTGAGAGGGCCCGAACATAGGTTCCGCTCTTCGGGAAGACTTACTAATTGTCCCCTCCATTAGAACCATGATGGCGGAAATATAGGCAGTAAAAGTAACACGTGATAAATAAATCGTAATACAATGCGGTGAACTATAAATAATTAGTTTAGTAGTTTCAGTTCGAATGATGACAATTGCTTCCAACTACGAGTACTACACTCGTTAATGGTTGATTTACTTTTTTGAAGACAATGACTTTTGAAATCCTATTAAAAAAATATCAAGGGTTTCGAACCAAATTTTGAATTAAATACACGTAAAATTACTACATTTTGATGTTGTCTATGCTCCCCATTTCTTTTAAATTCATTTTACGGCCACGCTATGCTTCTCATCAACAACGGTGTTGCTAAGCTTGTTATCAAATTTTCCGACAAAATGTTTACGAATGAGTACAAAGACTTTGACGAAATCGTATACTTACTTAAGTATGAATGATCTGACAATGATAATATTGTTTTTTATTATTTACTTAACGACTTTTTAAGTAATCATAACCGTAAATTTGAAGGACATTCGGTCCTTCAAGGTAAATTGAAATGTTATTTACTCATGCAACGATATAATAACTGCAATAGCAAGAAAACGATTGGAATTTACTGTTTTGTTTATGTTCTGCCCAATTAAATTTTCACGGTAGCAAGCAATTTCATGAAAGCAATAAAATTAACGTTGAAATAATTTAAAGAACAAATTACTTCGCAGAATTATTAAATAAATACCTACCTTATTTTTTCCATGATAATCAAATATTTTCTTTCAAAAATAGAACCACACGGGTACCGATGTTTTCCATTGACGTTTATTTTTCCTAGAAACTTTATCCTGACAATCAGTAATCAGGTAGCAAATCAATTGGTACGTATATTTGTGAGTCAATGGCCTTTACTAAAAAACTATCGTAAATCAGACCATTATTTCGTCATATTGTCATTGCGTCATTAAACATCCGAATGCCGGAATAATTTAAGTAAGCACATTTTATGGTACGACATATAATAATGTTATCTGTTCATAAAGTCCAGTTGACCGCTGTTTCACAAATTGTCGTAAATTATCAATAAAATTATGAATTATTACTTTCGGAAAAAACAAGATTTATAACTGACAATTATCATCATCATCTTTAATAACCGCATCTCATTCGAGGCCCTAACTCGAGTCTGTAGTCCGAAGTGACAGTTAAGTTAAAAATTTAAATGATTTCCTAAATCACGCCGGAAAATTCTTAATATAGGTGAAGCATTTATGGGTGAAGTTTTCAAAAATCTTTCCTTAAGGAATACTTGCGATATAAAAAAACAACACCTGCCAATATTTCAGATTTGTAGCCGCAGCGGTTTAGGATATGTGGTATCGAAACAGTCAGTCAAGTCACTGCAGCGTGATGTGGCGGAGTGATGTGCGTCCTCTATCCGGGCAAAGATAGAGACACCGTAGTTCCACACCCAAAGGGGCTACAGTCATCCTGAGTCAGCCGGGCATGACGCATATGTCAGAGGCTACTTCATGACGCGTTAGCTATCATGACGCACTCTATTCTTAAAAGTAATATTATTTCAATCTTAGTTTTCTTCTGTATCTGGTAAGAAAAGCGCAAAATCCAACATAAATGAAACCACAACAGAAAGAGATATTGTTTAACCGATTTTTAACCATGTAACACTAGTATCTTAATTATTCTGATGGACGTTTGTGCTGTTCTAATTTGATTAAAAATAACCCTATAACGTGTTCTTACATTTAATATCCATAGAATTTTAATATCATTGTTATATTATACACCTACTAACATATACATCATTCTATCGTTCTTTTTTCCGCGTTAAATAAGTAGAAAAGAAAAACACACCCACTTTAATAAATATCATTCATTGAGCAATACGAAAACACATTCCAACTAGGTATTTATTAATCTGTGCTTTAGGCACTAAAGCATCATACAACACTTTCATTGTTCCTGCGTAATTTCGAATGTAATATGTAAAATGAGTCTGCAAAATTCTACAGGACAATAAGAAGTAATGAAATGACTCTAAAAATATTACCTTTCATTGTAGAAAAACCACGTAGTTATAATTTTATCCCTGTGGTTTAGTCATAGAAATTACGGTATTATTTTATTGTAAAGGTAAATCCTGAGGTTTTCACATATAAGTCAACAATAGAAATTGCCGTAATTTACGACAATGATGAGGCATTTAGAGAAGTGGTCAGACTGACTACCAACATGACATTGAACATTATACATAAACAAACATATACCTAGATAGCTTTACACTTTGTATAAACCTAAACTAATGCTAAGTTGTGTATTTGTTTTTATAAAATATTTGAACGGCTCCTCTGCTCCAGACAAAAATGACTTGTTTATTTTTAGTGGCATGATCTCAGAAACGTAGCAATCTGTATAATACACAAAACGGTCACTATGAAACGTCTGGAAACAGTATATACGGTATTAAATTCTGAATATCACCAAATAGGAACAACTACACATGATATTTTGTTAAAAGATTATAAACAGGATCCATAACCAACAACATAAAAAAATTATTCTTCAATGTTAGATTCTACGACTAAATATATTAAGAATATTATTCTCTTTTTCATCATCTCAGCAATAAGATGTCTACATTTAGGCCTGTATGTTCGCTCTGAGTGAGACTCGATATCGAAGTTTTATATTACATACGGCATTCTTCGTAACTGTAACGCTAAACATATTACAGCTACGAAGGATGTTGTATTGCTGTTGTAAATTATAAATAAGAAATGTACACGTTTGAAAGTTAGTGAATATTTTTATACAATATCATTTTCTGAAAAAAACTTGAGACTCCTGAAGATGCCTCGTGTAGAGGCGAAACACGTGTCGAGGTTTGTCCTTCGCACTTGCGGAATAAGACACATACGACAACTCTCTCCATGGGTATGAAGTATTTTTACTTGCTTTGAGAGGTGCGGTTTGATATTAATCAATGATATTAATGAAATCACAAACAATTAATCGATATCAGTGTCAATTACAGGCAAAGTTATGTATTTGGGGCGTAGTTTTCCTAGACGAGAGACATCGCGTCACGTTGCGGTACATGTGTATTTATAAGGGGCAGTTGTTTTGCAATTAACTGATACCAACGAGGGCCAGTGGACAGATAATAAAGTTTAATATAGCTAATGTAGAATCACTATTTATGTGTAACTTACAAGTTTTCATTCAGCCTGTCCATCTTTATGTAGCATTGATGATGACCTTGGTTCGGATATTTTTTAATTCTAGTCGCTAAGAGCTAAATACACCTAGGGTTAAGGATTGGGAGCATTGTGAAAGGCATATGTCCAGCAGTGGACTGCTATTGGCTAATTGATTGATTGATGATGCTGAATGTGAAGTATCAGGAAAGAGGGTCACCATTACAAATACGTATATTGTTACAATGATAGCTCTTAGCTTGATGGCCTCATTAGATGCCTTTTCACGCCCCCCCTTAAAAGACCTAGGACTGTAAGAAGAATGAAAAACTGGAGCTGGTAAAGGGATTCCAAGACTTAATGGTGCGGCAAAGGAAATACTTACCGAACCGTTTGGTTCTTGATGGAATATTCAGCACTATATGCGGGTAACATCTAAGCACTGCACGTGTTGTTCTGTGAAGGAAAGCAGGGTTTGGGACTAATTGGGAGAATTTATTGAATAACTTCTGATAGACTCAAATGAGAATATTTCCTGGCGTTCACTTAAAAAAAAATCATTGATAAATTGATTTTATACCCGGTTGCCTGGAAGAAATTGCTTTGTACATTAGGACAACTGTAACTCTCACTACTTGTCCTTGCTCTTTTTATTTTCTTTATGTACAATAAAGAGTTATCTATCTATCTATCTACCTATTCAATGCTAATAATCGCGACCTATATATTCTATACTCAGTAGTGATATGCAAGGCACAACAACAACATACCTAGCATGACGTTGACGAACATGACGCGGATCATCAGTCATGCACCAGTATCGTGATTATTGATTTATTTTAATAACCTTTAATCGTAACAGTCATAGAACATGGATATTGTATATACTGACCCCTTATAAGCACCCGATTAGTAATGGGATAGAGACAAAATATTATTCAACGTATGCGAGACTATTATGAATGCAAAGGTCATGTGACGCTTATGAATGACATTAAATTACAATCACATAAAATGTGTATAACATATAATGCTACCGCGGTAGTGTAGTGGTATGGGTAATGGACTGTTGAGACGAGGTCTCGGGTTCGATCCCAGGTTACCATGGCACACACCAATGACTTTTCAATGCTTTTCGAAGTTCTCGAAGCTCGCCACCTATTACATTGGGACCTAAACATAAACTGGCGAAATGTGGGTGCTAGCACCTCTGCCTACCCCTTAGGGGATAAAGGCGTGAGTTTAGGTATGTATGTATGTATAAAATGTTTGATTTGCCAGTCAGTCTAAAAAGAACTAGATCATAAAAGAGCTATGTATGTTTTTAAGCTATTACAAAATCATTAAATCATTGACGTCAAACCAAAGTACACATTATGGTCAATACCTACCTACACTATAACAGGGAATAGGAGTGGTAGCTCTATAAAGTTATTATTACTAGTAACATTCTTCTCACAACCGCGTTACCGAATTTAAAATAAATCTGAACATGCACTTTTAGAGCCAGCTATCTGACAAGTTTATAGGTTTATAAAAAATCTTTTTCGACTCATATACTCTATCATTTTCTCGCATAAACTACGTCACTCGCACACTTGGAGCCTCTAAGTATTACTCATAACTTTATGGTCTAAGATTCTAGAAGAGTAAAGCTGATCAATAAAACAATCAATGCTTTATTATCAAACAATATCAAATCAATGACGTAACAGCTCTTGACATCTACATAATTACCACAGACGTAAAATAAACTGTAACACGCGATATTGCGAGACTCATTGCTCAACAGTCCAAAGATAAAAATAATCAGAGAACTAATAAAATGTCATGGAGGGCGTTGGCTGTTGTCGTCATCGACATTTGGTTGACCGGAGTTGCTAACCAGACACGGAGACCCGCCCATGTTCGTAGTTTTAATATGTTCATCATTAGGTATAATGTTATATTTAGGTATCTATCATACGATACCATTACATCATGATAGGTATTATCAGAAGTTTTCACGAATATTACACATTCATTTCAAATATTAACTAAACAAGGTTTTATTATTAAATTTATTAAATCATCAACATTCAAAATTAAGTCCGACAATAAAATAATTATGTGCTAATTGAATAACCCGCCCCTGCTCGCTCCCGGTGCAAAGGTGCCCATCACACTTTTCCCCGTTTCCATGCTGGATTGCGACGTCCATCCTCTGCACCAGGAAAGATCGGGCGCGAGAGTCCCCAGTAGCATCTATGAGTCTCCGCCCAATCTCCCCCACAAGGCTCTTTGCCCCAACTGCACAGAGTCTCCACTGCTACTGGAACGAAATGATACAATTTCTTCAATGGTACACTTTCAAATTATTATTTGATAACACCATCCATGTGGAGGCTGAGAAAGAATATAGTTTCCCTATCTCATCCGAAGGGTGATAATCGGAAAAATACGCAAATGACATCCCTGCGAGAGAGGGAATCTCGAAATGAAACCCTGAACCAACTCGTTTGGTCAGCGTGACAGTAGGCTAAAGTCTCCCAACATTGGGAGAGGCGTATGTCCAGCAGTGGACTGCGATAGGGTAATTAATGGAATCATCTTTAGCGTACTCATAGTAAAGACTGCTAAAAAGCAATCTAATTAATATAACACTTAAAAATAGCTATAGAATCCATTATAGTTAAAATAAGCGTGTATAAATTTAAGAAATAAACGACTATTACAGTGAACAACAAGTACCTAAGTCTGGGTTTAGAATGTAACAAACTAATAAGAGAAATATTTATAAAACTAGACAGTAATATTATGAGGTAAATGAGTATCATCATCATTCTCTGAGCCTATTCCCAACTCAGTGGGGGGTCGGCTTTCTAATCTAACTAAGATGCGGCTGAACTTCGATATTTTCCGTGAAGCGACTGCCATCGGATCTCCACTATCAAATTGGCGATATTGAAGTTCTGTTGTTAGGCTAGTCCGATTTTTGAGGGCTCCAACTACCCGTAACAACTGCCATAGATGTTTGTAATGCAACCGGGACCGACAATGATGAGTAATATTGTATCCAATTGCATGCATTTAGCTTGATTAACAACATTGAATTGAATAAAAACATGCCGTGTGAACTAATTTACGACGTATAAAGCTTCAAGGGAACCAATTGAGTGCAAAGGTTTTATAAACACGACCATTTATTTGCCCTTAATCTATTTAAACGGACTAAAACGGAGTATTAGCTATGTTTTTAAGTAAAATTTACTTATAATTATTCTGTCTGATGTATCTTAATTTCAAATACCTATTTCAGTTCTTAGGAATTTCATTTAGTTTACTTTTTCTTCGCCGTGTCAGTGGCAGCAAATTAACATTTCATTTAGTGCTTCATTTCTTCTTGCTATTAAGTGAAGAAATTTCATAAAACCTTTGGTTTCTTATAAGCAATTCTAATGTGTTTTGGCTAGTTAAAACATGATGATTTCTTGACACTAGGCATTTCGATAATATAATGCAAATAACTATTGACAACAATATGCCTATAATAAATCACAAATGAACTCAATAATTGTTAAGAAAGTTATTCTATTTTTTATTTATGTCATACTTACTTTCCAGTATTTTTGAATGAATGAATGAAAAAAGAATTTATATGCTCATTAACTCGACAACATGAGAAGTCTTATGTAACTATTCTTTGTAAAATGTAGCCTGGGTCCTATGACAACTGTCAGTGAAATCCCGCACATGAAGTCTTGAATTTTCTATTATTGAATGTAGTAGCTGTCAATGCCATACTTTATAGGCATACCGAGCTAATTAGTGATGGGCGATGAATCATTGTGACCACATACTATGAACTATCCATATTTTGAATAAAGCTTAATTTAAAATTGAAATTAATATAAGAAAAAAATAATTGGAATTTAATCTTATTGCTTAGGTATTTAATATATCATAATAATGTTTATATTTCAATATACGTGATCCTAAATAATATTTAGTAAATAAAATCCTACATTCAATCCATCAACGCCCTGAACCTGTTTTTGGATTTTGTAAGAAGACACGCCGCGTTTGGTTCTTGGGCCATGATATAGGCATAAGATACACGTGCCAACATCTTGTTTGATATGAACTTCCACTGATCCACTCCACTCATTCTCATCAGTACGAGTGCCGACGACTTGTATGCTACGTATATTCCGTTCTCATTACAATTAAATACATACATACAATTAAAGTAAACCTAATTATATGTAACATGCATCAATAATAGCTGGTAGTATCGATATTTTCATCGAATTTTGGACATCCCTATGAACCTCATTTTGACATCTGTCATAGGACCCAAGCTATATTTTACAAAGTATAGTATAGCAAGTTTAAATGTAGACGGTAGCTTGCTAATTTTTAGATATACCTAATCACTTAATAACAGATATTATTGAATCCAATATTATTTAATGAGATTGGTTAATTTTATTCCACAACGAATTTATAAAAATAATTCAAATGTCTAGAAAAATATAGTATTAGGGGTCAGAGGTCAATTTTAAGTGGTAACATTTAGTCAACATTATTTACATTATTAGTAAAATTCTATATTAAAATTCTAAACAAATCATGATACTTACGAATAGTAGGTATAGGCATTAGTACTTGTAGTATTAGGAATCTAATAAGTACATATGTACATAATTACAAATGGCACCAGGCTACGCCTACCTAAGTGTGCACATTACGCAACATGTAATAAATTTACTTAACAAAACACATTTGTTTGTGTAATTGATTAAGCCTTTGTTTTTTACTATAAAGAAAAGCCTTGAAAATTCATAAAGTCGTTTTCAGACATAGAAGTTTGCTGTCGGAAATAAAGAATGTTAATGGACAGCCGACACCGATACACCTCCTTCGTTAATCTGAACATAGTCGAGCGACGCGTTGGTAGATCGATCGTTTCCTTCATGGAGCAAAGTCCATTTTATGGTTTAGGGTTAACATAAACAAAACTAATTATTACCTAACTAAAATATTAACGTGAATCAAGATAATACAAATATAATATTACAGATCCTTTAACTTTAGTAGTAAATTATACTGTCTGAAGATTTCGCGAAAATCACTTATTGATATAAAACAATTTAACGGATTAGTTCGGGTAGTTTGAGATAATATGCACTTCAAATTTTGAGACAACTATCACACTAGTCATCCCGCGATCATGACTCCTGAAAAGTACACAAAATAATAAAAAAAAAACCTAGGTAATGGCAATTTGCAAGATACACTACCGGACTGAAACCCACGAAACACGACGCGATCACACGACACATAAAACGATCTTGATTATTTGAGACTACAAATAAGAGAAAATATAACCGCAATTTGCCAAACTCAAAAGAAATCGCTAAAATAAGTAGGTAATCAATGTTTTGTTATTTTGATTAATTAGTTTTGAACCACTAACCTAACTATTAGTGATAAAATGTTGATAAACAAATCGGCCTTTCTTGCGTTAACGGAATATTTATGATAGTGTTAACGGTCAATCTTTGGCAGCCCTGTTGTGGTATATACGAGTATAAATGTTAGTTACGAACACATGTCATGACAACACTGGCAACATGAACCTTGGTAACGATTGCAAAATGAAAGTTGAATTATAATTTATTCATAACAATATTACTTGAAGTAACATTAGGAAGGAAGTTACAATATTGTGTGGAATGGAGAATTTGTGATACTTCTCAACTATATATCTAGTTAACAACAATAGCTAAATATCAATCGCCAAGTCCAGACACATTGAATACAGTCACAGGCCATAAAATTTTGATAGGATCTAAAATGATAGAAAAAGACATAATTAGTAGTAAATAGTTCTCCAAAAATCAAACGTATAATTCACAAAAGTTAAATAACAAAAACGTGATGTAATAATTTCATAATGTATTCACTGCATAAATATTATATAAAAATATAAAATTCTAACACTTTACACTAAGAATGTTATTTATAAAAGTATGTACGTGCTTATAACAATAAAAACAAATTAATTTATTAGCAGCATTTTCGACATGATGTCATTACTTGCGAAAGCAAATTTCAAAGGCGTGTCATGCGTTCTGCGTTTCAATTGGTCCATTAAAAATTCTACTCGTATCAACAACAACTTGAAATCCCAGTTGTTTAAATGCTCAAGTGTATTATCTCGAGTTGTTTTCAACGTGATTCTTACAATATTGAGTGGATCCTTTTCATCTTTTATCAAGTTATAATATGTTACTTTTTTTTTACTTAGGTGGCAGACAAGCACACGGCCCACCTGATGGGAAGCGGTCACCGTGGCCTATGGACGTTTGCAACACCAGAGGCGCCACACACGTGCTGCCTATCCTGTAGAAACCTTCTAATGCCCTTCTTGAAGAACCCCATATTGTAGTCGCTTGGGAAAACCACGGCAGGGAGCTCATTCCACAGCTTGAGCGTGCGCGGGATGAAATTCCTTTCTTTTTTTTTTTCAAATCAAATACACAACAAAGGACAGGGGCTTGCCGTTCCCGGCGCAAAAGTGGTCACACACTTGACGCATTTCAAAGTTAGATTGTAATGATGGTCAAGTCTTTACACTAGAAACGCTCCTGAACGGGAGCCACCTATTGTCTCATTGAGCCTTTTCTTAATTGTTTAGAGTGGGAAGGGGAACCCATCACTCGCCCTCGGTATAATTATCCCAAAGATAAAAATTTATCGCTAATTGTCATAGAAAGGAATGTCAAACCCTATTTCGATGTTTTATTTCTCCAATCTCCTTTTCAAAGCCTTTGGCCACTTTGCTCCAGCTTCCTTAGGTCTTTCCCTTTACCGGCACAAAGTGGTACAGTGGTACAGTACAGATCGGTTCTAAGTCAACTTATTTATGCGTCTTGTTATAGCTAGCGTCTCGTCTCGTCGTCGTCTCGTATATCTTATCTTTGTAGGAAGATTTTTGACAGCTCTACCGGGTTTATAGTTATTGTAACTACCACCTTGATCTTTTGTATTTTTTCAAATATTATCGAATTTTAACATAGTATTATTCTGTACGATGATAATAATCAAATCTACACTAATATTAAAAAGAAGAAAGATTTGTATTTTTGTTTGTATCGAATAGGCACCGAAACTACTGGACCGATTTTAATAATTCCTTAACCTATAAAAAGCTACAATATCAATATCAATAGGGAGCGGAGCAATAATCATTAATCTCATAGTTCTTAGATCATGTTATCTCTCTATTTTTACTAGAATGAAAATCTAATAAATCTAGCAAGTTGATTAGGTACATAATAATAATTAATAATTTTATTAACCAAACGAAAAAAGAGGTATAGTATGTATAAAAACATAGATTTGCAACGAGTATCATTGTTAATATGATGAGATGTCTGGTTAAAATGACATGTTTGTCACTTCCCTTCTATGTCATTATAAGCGATCTACTATAGTTATCTCCTTGGCCTTAAAAAAATTTAAATATCCGTTGAATATTCAAAAACCTAAACAAAATTTTTAAATTGAGAACTCTGCGAGGCGTCTCGGCAAAAACAACTTCACAGTTCTAGTTATGCAATGTTACGCTAACTCAGTTTTAGTGCATTATATTGTTTAACTTAAAATATTATTTTTAGAGGTCAAAACGAAGTTAAAATTAAATAATTGGTCTTTGAAGCCAAGTTAGATAAAATAATTTATGCAGACTAAGACGTAGCCAGTAGTTTTATAAAATAACTAGCTGTTTCCCGCGGCTCCGCCCGCGTGGATGTCGATTATCGCGTTGTATGACTCTACTCGATTCACTACTCGCCTCTCTATACTACTTTTCCTTGCTGTCATGACAACGGAAATTGTTAGCGATATTAGCGCCAATGTATAGAATTTTACCGGATCAATTGAGATTTATGATTATTACTCCGCTCCCTTGTATGGTAGCGTGATGATATATAGCCTATGTTACTCGTGGATAATGTAGCTTTCGAATGGTGAAAGAATTTTTAAAAACGGTCCAGTAGTTTTTGAGCCTATTCATTACAACCAAACAGACAAACAAACAAAGTTTTCCTCTTTATAATATTAGTGTAGATTATATAATATATCTTAGACATGATAAATACATATCCTATAGAGTGTGATATATTTCACAAACTTATATTATTGGACTGCTCAAGCGTAAATAATGAATAATCATTTGACCCGGACTCAACAGCGACTAAGGTTCAAGATAGTAAATTGATTACAAATGTCTGAGAGCTTGTACATATTCCAAGTGGTCCTATTTAATAGATGCAGTTATATACAAACGTTACTGTGAATCGGACACACCCACAGCAAATAAAATATCAGACGAAACTACAAAACAATATTTTGATAACGTTGTTACGCAATGTTGCCGTCGCGTCGTCAAGGAAAAATAAGTAATTATCGTCAAAAATATTCCTTTGTTACGCAATTAGTGTGTTTGATTTTATAATTTGATGAACTTTTAACTTTATTCAGTTCAAATATTTTTATTCATGTAGGTCACAAAGTATATTTAAAGATGTCAAGATTGGTGCTACATTGCTTTTACAATTATTACGGTCATATCCGCAAACCAATAAGCATCGCACAGGTTGTACTTAAAAAGTATTTATAAGAAGAAAAAAATATCGAGAAGATAGCTCACAACTTAATTTATAAATGACTAAAAAGACTCGTATTCGTTTTCATTATTTGTCTTTAGAAGTTTATTTCTTTTTCTATTTCTTTCAAAATAATTCTTAAACATTATTAGGATTTTTATATGTATAGGTGCAACAGAAGTGAAAATTACATCATTCTTTGAGTAATGTTTATCAGTCATCTACAATTTCTCTTTTTCTTTGTTATCAGTGCGATCTAGCCGTGTCAGCCAGTTTGCGCCTCTGCTCATCGCACTGGTGGGTCTACCGGCGCGCGGGAAGAGCCAACTAGCTCATCGCCTCTCTAGACATCTGAACTGGAATGGAGAGAGCACTAAAGGTAATTAATATATAGTTTAAAAATACTTTTTCTAATACAACCTATCAATTAAGTACACCCTACTGGATAGTATGAAGTTATGATGAAAACCAGATTATCCGTAGCCTTAACTAATTTAACAACGAAGGTTCTAGTAATATATCTATTTCAGACTTCATCATTCGCACAGATGAAGTAGATATTATTTATAAATGTAGCTAATGTTAACAAATATTTGTTGGTATTTATTCTTACATACTTATTAACTTTCATCATTGATGTGTTCATGTTTCATATTCAAATGTCAAAAGTGTTTGCACAAATCGATATTTATCATATTGCCAAAGTAAACTTTGTTTTTCAAAATAGCGGTGAGTAGAATATCCTATAATATCCAATCAATAAGACCGTGATTATAAATAAAGAGTAAAACTACTTAACCCTTTCACACACGACTAGATTACGTAGATATACACTAATGTACAGGTTTATTATATTATCTGTATCTACTTTATCACCTGTTTATAGGATTATCAATCGTATGACTAACATAATCCATGTATCAGACGACTGTAGATTAGCCTGTGTTCCGAAGTGTGATTTACTTACACCACAAGTAATGATATTTCGTTCATGTACGGTAGGTTTCATTTACGTTTGGTTATAATAAACTCTAGTGAGTCTAGCAGTGTACTGCAATGTCAAATAACCCAATTTACTGATTGATATCAAAACTATTGCTGTCAATATTTTACAAATATATTCTTACAGACTCGATAAATAGAAACTTCTAAAAATAGCTTCGAAATTAGAATGTTATGAAAACGCAGTAACATTATAGATATTGCGGAAAGTAATTTGCAAAAAGATCATTATTCGAAGATCATTTCAAACAATATTAGTTAAAACACACACATTTTTATGATTACAAAGTAATTAATTATCACGAGGAAGAGCCCAATTGGTATCTAATTGGAACATAATAAGATGGCAGGAATGGTTCAATGAGCGATGAGACAATATCATACGATGCGTTCGTAACGTTATGTCTAGATCTAGGTCAGGGTTTGTAGACTTTAAAACACGTGATTAGTGATAAGTAGTAGGTGTGACGTATTTTTGGACATAAATTATTTACGATCATCAATACGTAATTCATTCTCTGGTGTACCGTTTCCTCTCATTGCACTTTTAATTTAAACAATGGCGAAGAAGAGGACATCGTTTTTACGCAAGCATTTAAGTTAAAAACAATAGCTTGATTTCGACTAATTTTAATGTATTTAATAAATAATTTAAATCTCTATAAGACACAAGAAATCAAGAGTTTTCACATTTTCGCTCATTATCATCGTGCCCTTGTCCCAATTAATTGGTGTCGGCGTAACATGTCATTGTCGGAATTTTTTTCTTCAGTCCCTGCGTTCTTTGCCATATCTTCTTTCACACAATCCATCCATATTTTCTTGGGATGACCTCTGCTCTTAAAGCTCTCTATATTCATACTTTGAACCTTTTTACAATCTTATACCTCGACAGCGGTTCACTTCTCAATTTTTCATTTACTGGTGGTTATAAATTTTTGCACTACCTTCCCATAAATAAACAAATTAAAGAATGTTGTACATTTTAACAACATTATCAATCTTTTTATTGTCTTCATTACTTTTCCATTGTTCATATTCAGCAGAAATGTAAATTTATTTTATCTTGATCAATTATTAAAATTTATCAATCGTTGGCGTTGTTTAATCACTAAATATTTATTCGATGATAACATTTACTACGTATCGAAATCGATCGAAGCTATTTCTATGATTTAACTAATAGTACATTACATAAATAATAAAATTGATCGTAAATGTGTCGTAGAACAAAAGAAATCGGACGTATTTAAATTTTAAAAAGAGTGGACAATGGAACAATATATTGTACATTGACGTTTTGTTGAGTATTATTGAAATTAAAATGACATACATACAATTGATCTTGTTTTAATTAAAGATCTTCTTTTTGTTTACGTAGCTAGTGTAGCTTAAAAAACTGAATTGACAAGGCTTTTTGTGATTTAGCGTAAAGGTCTGTCAATGGAATAACTGCAAAAAAATTTGGAAGTTTAACGAGTCTCCATCCAACGATGAAAAATTTATCCATTCCACTAATTTTAGCACCAAATATGTCAGGTCGATGCCCTGCAAAAGACCTAATTTTAAAATTACGGCAGTTCAGTTACCTTTACAATTGTATGCCAATGTATTGCAGTTTCTTTCTCGTTTTCGGAATTTCTAAAACTCTGTCTTTATCACTTTCTAACTGATGTGTTTCTTTCTAGTGTTCGACTGCAGCGAGTACAGGCGTCGCCGCATGGCCCTTTATGGCAGTCATGATATTTTCAGGGCTGACAATGCGCAGGGTTCTGCAATTCGTCGGCAAAGTGCTCGTGAGGCTGTCCAGGATGCCGTGCTTTGGTTGAAAGAAGGAAACAATGTAGCTGTAAGTATCTGCTATAGTACTCTTTAATATTGAAATGTGACTATACACGTACTTACTCGTTACTTTCTCAATCTGTAAGTAACCTTATTGTTTTTTTTATCGACGACCTCTGTGGCGTAGGGGTAGCGAACGCGACTGCCACATAGGAGGCGCGGGTCTGTCGGGGTGCGAGGGATATGTTGGTTACTATCTCACCTCTAGCAACTAAGGACCCAAAGACGGCGTGTGGTTTAGTCGATTCGAGTCCGACATAACCTCCCCAACCGGCTCTGGCGAGGGGTTCGATTGCCGCTCAGAGTCAATATTTGTGTACATGAATATGAATATTTGCATTGGTATTACTATGTATAATATGAATTGTATATTGTATAATTGTATTGTAAAAAATATATCTAAGTACCTTTGATTATCCGCATTATAGAACCTATAACACGAGCTAGTTAAGCTACCTGGGGTATACGTGACGTTGTGTAGATTGTCTTAGAATATTAATATTTATAAGTGAGTCACTTGTTATATCCGTTATATTATATTGATGAGTAGTCTATCGATCGAAGACAAAAATTGTAATAAAACTACCAATACAGTAATGTAAATGATGTAATAGTTTATTATTATGTAAATTATGCGTACTAGATAATAATAGATATGATTAATTCGCCATTATCTGATATGAAATGCGGAAACACACATTATAATCAAAATATTTTGTGGAACCCGGAAAGCATAAATTGGCTACAGCTCTCCAAGGCTATATTTTTTTGTATTGCATTGATAGTAAAGCTCACAGACTATAGGTGCCTATAGATAACTACCCGTAAATCTGTTAATATATAGGTAAGTACCTAATGTTCTCTGTTCTATAAAAATACATAGGTATATCATATTTTCTATCTTTCTGATTATGTGATTAGAGACTATCTTTTGTATTGTATCTGCTATAAAACTATAAATAGCTTGTTGTTTTCCTGGTGTACGACAAAATATTATGCAACAAATTTCTAGCTTAGTTAAGGTTTGAAAAAAATATTTTAACATTGAAAAATTTTGTAAGCTTATCCGTCTCTAGAACCGTAGGTACATTTAATGTACCTTCCTAATAATTTCAATAATCAGATTCTAGCGAAGTTTGATTAGGTTTTTATCACTTTGGTGTTTATTCTTTTCTTTAATCTCTGAATTCACAAACATCATTATCTTCTTGCACTTACCTGCAATTAATTAGTGTCGGCCCAATATGTCATTCTTCTATCAGATATTATTTCCTCTGTCACCCTCTTCTTTGTCATATCATCTTTCACACAATTCATCCATCATATTTGGGGCCTTTTTTTAAATCACGTCCATCAAATATAAATATTATTTCAGTTAGAAAACAATTAATAGATGATATCATTAATACATATAGCGAACAGTTTGTTGTTACGTATGATTACGTATGCATGATTATTATTCAAAACCTAAACACGTTTTTTTCTTGTTTTATATGTATTTATAAATAAAACCTCTGATAAGATAATTTATGATCAACAGTATGATGAAACAATAAGAAAATTGCGACAGACGAGACATTAAATTGGATACAATCGCAAGAAATCTTAGATCAACATTATTTTATAAATAATAGTGACGCAGTTTATCATAACATAACATAAACTCACGCCTATATCCCCGAAGGGGTAGACAGAAGTACTAGCACCCACATTTCGCCAGTTTATGTTTAGGTCCCAATGTAATAGGTGGCGAGCCTATTGCCATTAACCGGGCACTTATAAACCTGCGAAAAATACACACATAACTTCGAAAGTTTATCATTCATTTTCATGACACGTTGATGAAATTCACGACTAATCATTCAGATTAGTCACACGGTTATAAGATTAGTCATTGATTTCATGATCTGAAATACCAACTTCCTCCAATTATGAGTACATGTGTAAAATCCCTCGTTAATTAATTACTGTTAGCGAGAATTTTACTTCAAGATAAGAATTGAATAGACTTTCTAATCTTTGATAGACTGTATTTCTAGTAAACAAGTAGTTAGCTCATTATAATTACAATGTAGGTATGTATTTACAAAAACAAATGTACGGACAGTACCCTACTTGGCACTTGTGGTGGGAAGAAAAGTGAGTGTCGTATGTCTACAGATATTAATACTTTTAGAGTAGGTAACACCGAAGCCATAGTTTAAATATTTTAGCAACACACATAACAGAAAACGCAGAAACAGTGAGAGAAGGAACTCTCGCTATAAAACCCAGAATGAGGAAAAAGTTGTGGGTTAGGGGAAAAGGGGTGGGTCATAGAGAGAAGGTCAGGGGGAGGCGAGGAGGAGGGCAAGGGTAAGCGGAAGGGACAGGGGGCAGTAGAAGACAGTCGAATAGAGCGGGAATATGGTGCGATGACCGACATCAACGCAGGCGGAGTAGTGGGCAACTAGTTATAGTATATTATGACCTGAACTAACTAATGTATATATTCTTATTATTCAATATAATTGTCTTTTCAGATCTTTGATGGCACAAACATAACGAGGGAACAACGTCGTGAACTGGAAGACTACTGCGTTTCTGACATGGGCTTCAGGATACTGTTCATCGAATGTGTCTGCGAAGACCAGGAGCTGCTGGAAAGGAATATAATAGAAATCCTCCGATACTCAGCTGATTACAAATCTATGAGTGAGGAAGAGGCTATTGACGACTTAAGGAAGAAATTGGAACATTACATGAGGCAGTACGAGCCTATTGACGAAACCTTGGAGACTATCAGCTTTGTCCGGGTGGAAAATTTTGGAGAGACAGTGACAGCACACAGAGTAGCGGGACAGAGGGAGTCAGGCATCCTTGGCTACTTGACAGGGATGAGAGCCCTACCACAAACTTTATACTTCACCAGGGTAAGTATCTTTTAATAATTACCCGACTGCGCGACGCAAAGGAGGGTATTGTGTTTATCAGTCTATGTATGTATGTATGTATGTATGTATGTATGTAGGTATGTTTGTTTCTATGTGGCGTTCTAGAGGGTAAACGCATAGGCCGATTTTGATGATTCTTACGTCAATCGATTCGTCTTAACCTTGCGAGTGTCACTAAAGACATGACAGTAATCAAAATTCACCACAGCGACAACCAGACGCCATATTGTCAAAATGAAAAAAAAAAAGTCGATGAATTATGTCAAGTGGGGTATCATTGAATAGGTATTTTAAAATCATCTTTAAGTTTCTTTTACCATTTTTCATTTTAAATAATAGTTTAGGATATATAACGATTTAAAGTTGTTTAACAAAGCATTCATTCTCGCTAATTTAGGATATTTTTCTTACTTATTGATTTAAGTTTATATTTTAAGTATAAACGATATACAAACAAAAATATGTTTGATAAAAAAATAACTTTTGAATGAATCGTAACTAAAAAGTATAAAATAAAAAAAATAATTTAAAGAAAAACAAAAAACCCGACTGCGTAAAAAAAGAAAGAAACAAGCCCAGTAGTTTAAAATTCATACGATACTCACAGTCGGGGCCCCTTGGGAAGATTGGTTCGAAAAATTTGAATGGGCCCCGACTGTGAGTATCATATGAATTTTAAACTACTGGGCTTGTTTCTTTCTTTTTTTACGCAGTCGGGTTTTTTGTTTTTCTTTAAATTATTTTTTTTATTACTTCGAACTAGTCAGAAGCAAATACAATTCAAGGGTAAAGAGTCTGCAAATTTAGGCATAGGAAAATTCCTCCCTATCGAACTCAACTGGATCCGTGCCCGTGGCGGAATTACCACACTGAATGGCGATGCCAATTCTTTGAGCGAGGTAAAGGCCAGCCCTATGGTCACGGGAAGCGTCGATTAGTCGCTTTGCTATTTCATTGAACATATTTGAACTTGACTTTGGAGCTATTCTGATAAAACTCTTCTATATTTACTCTTCTTTGTTGCCCGAGTAAGTTGGGTAAATTAACGGTTGATGAATTTCGGATGCCAAAAAATACTTTTTAAATTATTGGCGCTCTTTATCTATTCAATTTATTCTATGGTTAATTAAAATAAGTACTGTTCAAAAACAAAAATATATAGAGTCCATTTGAAAATTTTGAAAAGAAATGGAAATATAGAAACGCTACTCTAATCCAGAAATTCGCTGTAAATGTGTAGGTGGTTTCATCTTGTTTTCATTCTGTCGCACAGATAAATTATATCTGTTTATATCCTAGAAATAATTAAATACTGATTACAGATGCGACTGAAAACTAATCGTACTAGATTGCTTAGAATAAACATGTTTTTCTAGGCGTCCTAAGGTTGAAGTTGCCAATTACCAGCCCGTGTCGTGTCGTAATTCATCAATTAAATATAATAAGCAACTTGTTTGCAAGTACGAAACCGTGATATTTAGAAATAAGCTATGGTTATTTATATATTGATATATGTATATCATCCGGCTGCCATTACTGTGGTGTATAAACAAATTTTGTGTTTGTTTGTATAAAGATTTACGGTAAGTTTTGACCTACAGGGAAGTTCATTCGACCCACGTATTCAATCGAGAATTGAAACAATTGGATTCAGCGCTAATGTCTGACGTGATAGTACATAATATAATGACTCGAAATCAATTTGTACTACGTCAGAATCAGTGATGACGCCGGATTAACGAAGCTCCTTAGTTAATACAGGCATACTTTTTTAAGTTAACAAAATGTTATTGCAATGAAATGAATTATACAAACAAACAAACATTGATATCTAAGCTTTTTAATTGTCTTGTAGTTATGGAGATCTGTCTGTTGGCAGTTTCTTCACGGAAAGTTGAATTCTTCACGGAAGTTCGAATGTTTTTATAGTTAGATTGAAAACCAACCCCGACTTAGTGAGTTGGGACAATTTTCTTCGAGTTATGATTGAGCTCTTAGGTAGGTATATTATGTGTAAAAGAATTGAACACAAACAAAAATAACATTTTACTGTAATATCAAAGCTAAAATACAGTTGACAGATATTTATGTTTCAACTAGGTACCTATACACATCCCAAAATACATGCCGGAATACAACTAAAGTTGTACGGTTTATTAATAATTCTGTGATGCCAATTCTATATATAAAAAGTTATAAAGTAAAGTATAAAAAGGTATAAAACATGTTATTGTTCCCTGTTTCACTTATCAATATTATTTTATAATTTTTTTTTATATTATTGTCCACACTTCTAATACATATTCAGTGTTCAAAGATTGCTAAGATTGTTGCTTACAATTATGATACGTCATTGATCATAAGTCCAGCTATTTATTCAGATGCGACGGAGCTCTTATCGGTGCCAAATGCGTCAGACGGCGTTATATCGTGTTTTAAGAAATTAGACGTAAATTAATTTTCCAGTCTTTAAATTAATTTTTAGTACTCTATGAAATATTCGAACACAACTAACATAAACTTACCTACTAGAAAGAAAAAATGAAAACCCGAAATGTAAATTTTCGTCTTTCAAAAATACCTTATGCCGCGTCTACATCTACATAGCATTTTACCGTGACCGTGTCAGAAATGCGTGTCCGTCGCGTATTTAGCTGCGTGATAGCTGAGTTTCCACCAACCAAAACATCGATCGACTTAGTTTGTGTGCCCATGTGCCACAAGTTGTTGTGTTCACATTCAACGTCATGTCTTGATGCCACACTGTCCGGTCCGCTGTTCATGTCACAAATATGCACGCATCTTTAGATGCATCATCATCATTCTTCGAATACCAAATCACGAGGCACCTTAGGATGTTAGACAGCAGTCACCTCTACGGAAGTGACTGCTGTCTGCCATTCCAATCCTATAACGACAGCTTCCGTCATTCAGCAAATCTACTGACATACATACAAGTGAAGTTATACACAATCAATCAATTAGTCTAAATACAGTCCACTGCTAGTCATAGATCACTTTCAAGCTACGCCATTGATCCCGATCATTCGATGTCTGAATGCAGTCCATCCCAGCCGCCTTATTGAAATCATCCATCCATCTGGCTAGCGGGCGTGCCTTCCACCCAAGGACTCGTTTGCTCCAGCGGCGATCTGTCTGCACACAGTCAATTAAACGTACTAAATCTTTGTGTTACAGCACGGCGAGAGCGAATACAACGTGCTCGGTCGTATCGGAGGCGATGCTTCGCTTTCCCCTCGAGGCCAGCAGTACGCGCAAGCTTTGGCGAACCACATAAACGCGCTCGGTTGCCGGGACCCTGTGACTGTGTGGACGTCGGAGAGACGACGCACGAAGCAGACCGCTTCGGATATTAGAGCCCCGAAGAGAGTCGTCCGAGCGCTGAACGAGTTGGATGCTGTAAGTTGTATAATCAAATTATTTTCCTTTAAGACTTGTCTAAGTATGCCTCAGATGTGACCAGGTATGTTTTTTTAAAACCACTTAGGTGGTAGACAAGCATATGACCCACCTGATGGGAAGCGGTCACCGTGGCCTATAGACGTTTGCAACACCAGGCGTCACACTCGTGTTGCCTACCCTGTAGAAACCTTCTAATGCCCTTCTTGAACCGCAAATTGTAGTCGCTTGGGAAAACCACGACAGGGATTCATTCCATAGATGTGATATCATAAAAACATATTAAACCAGAAAATATAGTTGAAATGTGAACTCATGACAGATAGGTCAATGCACCTAAACTTACAATTTCGAGGCTTATACATGCATGAATAATAAACATACATATTAAATAATAGCTGACCCGCGCAACTTCGTCTGCGGCACTCCGTTTTTGCAACATTTTTCACTTCTGCTTGGCACCAGTTGGTTGTAGCATGATGTTATATACATATAAACCTTCCTCTTCAATCACTCTATCTATTAAAATAACCAAATCATAATTCGTTGCGTAGTTATAAAGATTTAAGCATACGAAGGGATATAGGGACAGAGAAAGCGACTTTGTTTTATACTATGTAGTGATAGTATTTAGACATTTATATCCTTACTACAAAGAGATTACAGTGCATAACAATGTCAACAAAAAAAGTGTGGTGTCGTCATGCTCGGTAATCGGACCCCTAAATCTTTAATCAACAGAATAATATTTACAATTTGTAAATAATAGCATGACGGTGTGTGCTTAACACCCGCGACGCAGATAACGAGCGAACAAAACAAGATTATACTTAATAGTCTTAGTTTTTTAGATTGATATCTATTGGTAATTACCTAAATGTAATTAAATAAAGCCTTTATGTTTATTCCTAAACGCAAAATTCAATGCGTCCAATTACGTATATATATCTCTTATGGGCGTGCATACCATGCTATGCAAAAAAATGCTGCATTTAACATTAAACCCTTACCCTTATGAGTTTAAGTGTGGCCGCATATCCTAACGAAAAAATCTATGCACGTCACTGAAGTTTCCACTATCCCAGCAAGATCTTCGGAATCCGTTCAAACTGTAGGTCACAATGTATAGGTGGCAAGCATATTGCCATTAACCGGGCACTTATAAACCTGCGATAAATACACACATAACTTCGAAAAGCATCGAAAAGTCATTGTTATGTGCCATGGTAAAACCTGGGATCGAACCCGAGACCTCGTCTCAACAGTCCATTACCCATACCACTTATAAGCCATAGGCTTATAAGTGCCCGGTATTGCAATAGGCTCGCCACCAACATTGGGACCTAAACATAAACTGGCGAGATGTGGGTGTTACTACCTCGGCCTACCCCTTCTGCGATAAAGGCGTGAGTTTATGTTATGTTATGTTATAAAAAGATATATGTAATATCGTCTTTAGTATTTTTCCGAAGGTTTCATTCTTGTTGTTTATCGCTAAGTATTATTTACGTCCGGTGTGGCGACATGCTGATATAAGAGAATATTGCTGATACGCAGCTTTTATCACTGCTATGGACTGCTTTCCAAGTGGAATGATACAGCGGTATTCATGTTACAACGGTCCGCGTCGTTTAAAAATAGCTGATAAGTAATGTAAATCAATGTTAGGTTACAAAGTTACACTATCAAGTGGAGTACTTACAACTATAGATTCAATAGCCAAAACCTAAAATATTTTACCCTGCGCTGAATTTCATCTACATTTGTTCAGTAATTTTTGGTATAAAACCACTACAAACATCCAATATACATTAATCATCATATTATATGTACAGTGGGCTCCAAAAGTTATCTACTGCACACTTTATCTTCCTCAATCGTCTGACATTCTAAGTCTAACTTAACCGAAAGTAACATAGATAGTGTTAAAAAAATAAACGAGATCGATGTCTAATTTCCTTATAGAAAATACAAATAGTATCATAAACTTAGTTACATTAATAAGTAGATATATTTTTCCAGTATCTTCTAGCACTAATAGCAGTTGTGTAGTGCCATCTCTTCATACATTTTTAGTTTCAAAATAGTCAGGAACTTTTGTAGCACACTCTATCTACTTCACAACACTTTCGTCCTATCAAAAATGAAATCAGTCAAAAGAGAAAAGGTTTTCCTTTATTTGTTTCCTAGAATATTGCTCACACATCTTACGATTTCAGTATCTATGACGTGGCAGGCTTATAGGTACTAATATCATTACCTTATCTCTCCTTATGACGCAAATAATCCTTATACATAATCCGAGATTCCGAGAAAATTGCAGTCATCTTGGATTCAGATCTTCCGTTTGATGCATTTTTTCCAAAATAACATTACTCCTGTTGTCACAAAATTAATAAGTTTTGACTTTAAATTTATTACAACTCTTCTACAATTCTACCTAAATTTAAATTACTTACAAGCATCGACTGAATCATCAACACATTCATTCAGCGACAATTTTTTAAATGCTACCTATTAAGTTCAAAGTTTGTAAGCATCCAATTTTCTTCTTCTTCTATCGAATCGACGGCATTTTTGAGTTGTCATAGTTGTGTAGTTATTGGTTTCACGGCAGCGCCGTTACTCACGGAGAGGGCCTGAGCATAGGTTTCGCTCTTCGGTAAGGTTCACTACGTCCCCTCCAATAATCCAATAAGTACCTAAATATATGTGAAAATTTTACCACTATGTTTAGAAATATCTCAAATGGTACCTAAACTATTTATTTATTTTACCTACTAGTAAATTCTCTGGAAGTCATAACCCAGAACCAAACATACTGCGACACAAATTGTTAATGCCTACACTTACAATAAATCTGTTAATTTAGCATTTACCAGGTTTCGGATGTAAACAAAACGATTTTGCAAGGCATCATGCCATGTTTACGTTAGAAATTTTACTATAATGCGATTAAACTGCTGACAATGCGTGTTTAGCACTACATAATACCACAATAATAAACGGGTAACTCGAGTAATAACTTGGCTTCAGCTGTTTTATGAATGTTTGCGTCCATGTGACCTGAATCTCTACGTCAGTACGCAATAATACGAACTCGAGCATCTTCGGAAAAGTACCCTGTGTTAGGGTTGTCACGTGTGGGTGTATTACAAACACAAATCAATGTGGGACAAGAAAAAAAAGGTACTATTTGTCCCATATTGATTTGTTTGTTTATTTTCGACGATTGAAAGACCTTTGTGTAAATAAACACTTACAATTCACGAGAAAATTGTATTTAGTGTAGTTACTTATGGTTTTAGATTGACATGATCATTTACATTTCTATTATAAAAGACAACGGGATATTTATCATATTCATAGATTTTAGAGTTCGGCCGATATTTCGGCGCCGCGCTGTTGCAAGTCAGTACACTGGGATCATGGCACTTGTAACAGCGGCAAAATATCGGTCAAGCTCCAAAACCAACAAACATTGCAACTATCTTATTTCTACTGTTGATTGATGTCACTTATTGTAACTACATATCGAGAACACACTTGTACTTCTACACGATATTCATTATTGAACCTGACCTGTTTCGCCTTGTGGAATTCTCAAAAGTTTACATTGACAGTTATGACAATTATGCCATATATCCCGTACACATTCACCGTTCATGACATAATTTTGGATGTTTTCCCTTTGAGTATTCGATGTAGCTTTCACCCTTTCTCGCCTCTGAATCCAACACGTTGGGTAGATAGGTAAAATGTTGCAAAATCAAATTTTACCGAGATTTCGTGATGAATTAGTGAGTAAATGTCGCTAATCTTTATGAAGCACCCCTAGTAGGTACCGATAGTATAAAGATAGCGGATTCTATTTTTAAACAGTGCCTGACTCACGCACTCTCAATAAAATTGTCATTGACATTGTACTACTAGTGAATAGGTAAATATACTTTAAAATACAAGTAGGAAACATGGCTTATTGAACCATGAAACGTCCTATTGTTCGCTGTTAATAGACTTTAGTAGGTATGTATTAGCTATGAATAGGTATTTCTTACGAATTTATTTATTGTTAAATAGGTATTATCGATCGAAGTGTTATAAAATGACTATGATTAGAACTGGAAGATTTTCCATAGGTGTTTACTTCTTGCTACATTCTAGAATCCACGCGTTACATGAAAAAGCCTTTCCTTCCTAAGTCGGTAACTTACCATCCAAGCGCAATGTAGTCATATAGACATGAGCGTGATAAATTAAACCGACTTATACCTACTCGAGTTCTGTATTTTCAATCTTCATCAACCATGCGGTAATCCCTGTGGCGTCCGAAACTGTTATCTCGAAGTCCGGTTTCCACCTTTTTCAGTCTAACAGCGTCGCGGCTGAACTTCATTATTTTCCGTGAAGCGACTCCACAACCTGTAGGTATTGGCAATATTGAAGTACTGCAGTACCCTCCGAGGCTCAACGTCTAGTGCAAATAACTATATTCATGCATATAAATATTTGCTCTGACTAGGGATGGAATCCGGGCCTTTACGTAGCTGCCGTGTTCACTACCGCCACGCCACAGAGGCTGTCCTACTTACAATGAGTTCTAATCAAACGTAACCTATCTGACCAGTTCTGTTTTCTTCTCCAGGGTATCTGCGAAGGCTTGACTTATGAGGAGATGCAGGAGCGCTTCCCCCAGGAGTTCGCGTGGCGCGACCAAGACAAACTCCGTTACCGTTACCCCTGGGGGGAGTCATACATCGACATCATGACTCGACTGAGGCCCGCCCTGTCAGCTCTGGAAGACGAGCACAATGTCGTCGTAGTAGGCCACCAGGCAGTGCTGAGGTGTATGCTTGGATACTTTTTGGACTCTAAGCTTGGTGAGTATATTTTTATTACCGACTAACTGTTGCCTGCGGCTCCGCCCGCGTGGATGTCTGTTATCACGCAATGCAATATTTACTAGGTTATTTAGGGTGAATGTAGCTTTCCATTATTGAAAGTATTTTTAAAATCGGCACAGTAGTTTTTGAGTTTATTCATTACAAACATAAATACACAAAAATACAATTTATTAATGTAGATAAATCTGTAGGTACTAGAAATATGATGCTGAAGTTAATTGTTGTTATGTTGAACGCGCTAGTCTCAGGATTTACTGGCACGAATTGAAAAATTATTTCTGTTATGGATAGCCTGTTTATCGAAGATGATTATAGGCTATGAATCATCATGCTGCTACGCAAGGGAACGGAGAAGTAATCATAAATGACAACAAATCCGGCAGATTTCGAGACATTTTAATAGTAATAAAATCACCATTAATGTCCCGAAATCTGCCGGGACTAGTAGTGTAATAAATGTGAAAGTTTATGGAGGTTGAGATGTTTAAGAAATATTCTAGGGCATTTTATACAAAGCCATCTGAATCCAAAGTTTTATGAATTCTCAAATGTAACACAAACTCCCTTATTTACGTATTGTTTATTTATAAAATGCATGGAAACACTCAAATTAAAACAAACTTTCATATAAATTTTCTTGTAAGAAATATTTGCATTGAGCAGGAAATAAACCCACGACTTCTGACGTAGCGTGGCGTAGCGGTAGAGCATTCGTTAGGTACCGCCTACGCCGCGCTACGAAATTCATAAAATACATAATTAATATCTGACAAAATTCTGCTTGTAATAATATGATTCATATCATTATCATATCATTAGTCACGATTACTGCCAAAGTACCAACTACTTACTTAATTTTTTATTCAATACACACAAACGAATGAAATTCACGTTTTATCAGTTATACAAAACACACAAGTGGTGTTAAAATGTCTCTGTTACGCTGAATGTCACAATTTTTATGTGATATTTATTAATTCTATTATATAATTATTACTGTCAGCAGAACTTTTTATTCAGAAATATGTACTCATGTAATTAACTTTCGCTTCCCCTCTTCAAGGTACAACGGACTTACTATCAATTATATTTGAGCTGTTAGGGGTCGAAACGATGGATTCGTGGAGTCTGAGCGCATGCTCGCTTTATAAAGAAGTATCAAACTGACTGGTGAAAGCTTCGCTTTATCGAAAGGCTTGCCTCATTTTGGCACAAAGGATTGGCATTACCACCCAAAGTCACCACCCTTTTGGACAAATCGTCTGATATACATCACATACATTTTAAAACTGGCTTTGCCTGTTATTTCGTCCGCATGGAATTCCATCTGGTTATAGCTTTTCGAAATATCGTGCAGTAGTATATAGGGTTCTCTAGAAAAGTATTATACAGTTTTGTCAGGGTCGCTAGCTCGAGTATGATGCCTCTGGTATTGCACACATGCATGGACCCGTGGCCTTTCATCAGGTCGGCCTTGTGCTGTTGTGTCTACCACCAGTGGGGGAAAAAAGCAGCCAACTATAACCAAACTGTCATTGTTACAGATGAACTCCCTTACATGAATGTGCCATTGCACACCATCGTGAAGTTGAAGTCTTACGGCTACAAGTACACTGTGGAGATGATCAAGCTGCCCGTGGAATGCGTCGACACCCATCGCATACAGCCTAAGGTAAGATTTAACATACCATAATTTCATAAGCTCAGAAGACCTTTTTTATCCAAATACTACCTGTAGCCCGCGGCTCCGCCCGCGTGGACTTCTTACCCCGTTCCCGTTCCTCCATTTCGAGCATTCATATTTATTCACCTTTTAAACCTTCTATGGACCCCACAAATAATTCAAGATCAAAATTAGCCAAATCGGTTCAGCTATTCTCGAGTTTTAGCGAGACTAACGAACTCATTTTTATATATAAAGATAAAAGATAAGGACGAACACCTTTTTAAACGCAGCACTCCTTAACGAACGAACGGTGAAAAATGCTGCACTAAGTATTCAATAATGTCAACCATATAATATGTTAAACTATATTCCTCGAAAAAAAAAGTAAGCGTCCATTTAATAGGCAGTCTTAGAATACTTACCTTACTATCCATGAGTGCAAATGAAAGAAAGAAAGAAAGAAAGAAAGAAAAGAAACACACTTGCATTGTTAGCGATTTGATAAAATATCGGGATGTGTTTTCGTGGATGGTGCTATTTATCCCCTTATGGTTTACACTTACTAATTTTTGTTTGTGTGTTTTTGATTAATGCCCTTCACTGAAGTGCTTTAACGACCCCACTAAGAATATCTTATATTGAGCGGGTGTGTAGAATCTTGAATAAAGAAACAAATTTTCTAAATATTTTTTTTGTATAATTCACAGAACTGCTCAATAAACAGAACCACGGCCGACGCGCTAGTCACAGTACCGTCTCACTACGACACGCTCCCGTCGAACCTGTGGCAAAACCCCAAAGAAGCTCAGCTTTAGACACCACGTCTGGGCTCGCGACCTCGCCGCCCAGCATACCGCAGCAGCATTACAGGGGCGACAGCCCTAGGACCTCAAGGTCAATGTCCAAGGTAGTGAAAAACCATGGACACGGATTACTACGGGCGTTTACGGGAGGGGGTGTTCAGTGTGGGGGAGGGGCTGGGTTGTTGACAAAGTGAATGACATGACATTTATTATTCATGTGTTTTGATGATTCGTGGATAGTATTTTGAATTACGGGGGAGTTTTCCTCCCTCAAATAACCCCCTATATACGCCCATACGGAGTACGCCACGCCACGGTTTCCGGAGATGTTTAGCGACCTCTATGACGAAAGACTCGTATGTGTGCAAATAAATGTAAGCATAGAGTATGTAACTAGCCAAGTAAACATAATATTTAAGAATACAATAATTGATTTTACTTTTTAATTTTTAAGCTGTGTCACTGACACTAAATTGATCTGTTGAGCTCAATTTCGTACAAAATAAATTTAATAATCATGATGAAACACTCTGTGTGAATCTTCCAACATTTTACTAATAAGACTGAACGGGTGGAATTATTCGAAAATCAAATTCTTTGTTTGTTCTTCATTTTGTGTTCGTATCAATTTTGAAATTATCTAGACTAGACTAGATAGACTATAGTTTTAAAACTGACTTACATATTAGTATATTAGGAACATAGGTTTCCCGGTCATGTTATTTTTTTAATAATATACTTAGGTACTTGAATAAGTTCATATTATTCCTTTTTAATTTCTGCAAAATAGAAAATAATGTTTTGCGTTTAATTAATTATAATAATATTATTATTAAGATCCTTCATATTATTATGATTATGTACCAACTAAGTATCTTTACTGTACATGTAAGCCGGGAACAGTTTCGCAATCTCACACCTTATGAAGATAATTATGGTATTAAGCATAAAGCACGCACAAATCATTCAGTACTGAAGTAATAGATGAAAAAAACTGAAGAGAAATTGTATAACATTATAAATAGTGAGTAATATAGGTATAAAACATCAATTTCATCGTGCTTATATAATATTCTGATATATTACAGCGCCAAACTTGTCCCGGGTCCTTAAAGCGGGGCGTGAATAAGCATCTGATGAGGCCGCCAGGCTGAGTGCCACTATTGTAACACTTTACGTGTTTGTAATGGTGACCCTCGTTCCTGAGACTTTGCCTTGAGCTTACTATCAGGCGGGGTGAAGTCAAATTGACGTGTCCCAAATAATATATCATGTCTTGTAATGGAGATAAACAACATGGCCGTATTACAATAATTACTCTAGCACCTCTTTGTTTAATCTACGTAGTTTTATATCTAATATCTTGTATTAATTACGTTAACGATTGAAAAGTAAGTGAATGACAATTACATGAAATATAATGTAAGTAATTTAGATCAGAAAAGTAGGTACTTGAAGTATAGTTTGTTCGTCTATTCAGGCATATCCATAGTATATTATAGTTATCCATAAGTCAATTAGTTTAGACTGACACAAAATGATTGACGTATGTTATAAAATGAGACCTAAAATAGAAGAAATATCATTTTTTTTTCTTTTATGCATGTATTTTTATAATAAATAGAGTTAATTGATTAACAGGTGTGTTTTATTTTGAACGACTAAATAAAATTTTGAACAACTTAAGCATGCTGCTGTACCTACTGCCAGTTTGAGTACTAATCATTTGGTTATGTAAATGTCCTATTGGGACCTGTTTTCACCAAAACGTTATAAGGCACAAAACGTGTTAAGGCACTAATACTTGGAGGCACAAAGTCAAGTACATATTTTTACATAAAACTTGAGCAGAAAGTGAAAGTATATGAACAGGGAAAACGTTTGGTCATAAATCTATCAACTTCTCAGATACAGGAGGCTGTCATAAAAAGAGCACATTTAAATTCATTTCACATTTTAATTTTCGTAACGTGGTAATGAGGAGACTTGCTCTATTTACGCTAGTAATAATAACTTTATGGTTTTCACAATTACACGAATTTCTTTAAGATTTCAATTCGATTACCTACAACCTACAATGAAAAACAAATGCAAAAGTGAAACAAAGTTTTGTTTTACGAACGAATTCAAACGATTCAAACAGAGTAATTCTAACGTTTTATAACTTCACGAAATTGTTAGGTATTCGCTGGGTGCAAAGCGGGGAGTAGGGACAGACGAATCGATCGCAGCGCCCGCCGTGGCTAAAAAAAGAACTCGCGGCGGATGTCCACCTTGCGTATACATAGTGGAGTGTTGTTGTTTATTGTATTTCGTTAAAAATAAAGAAATATGGGTCACGATACCTGCTGTGTTGATAACTGTAAAAACACTGGCGTAAACAGTGATTGTAAATTCTACAAATTTCCACAAGCACGTTGGAAACAAGAACAACGAATGAAATGGATAACAGCCGTCCATAAGAAAAAGTAAGTTAACCTATAAAATAACACTTTTATTGTTTAATTATCCATGTAGTATACATTTACATGTTTTTAGTTTTACAATAAACGATTTTAAATACGACGTTTCATTGAAAATATTTCTTTGTTTATTTTACTATTCGTAATGACAACTCGCCATTTGACACTTCAGAGTCCGCCTAAAGTTCATCCGCTAGTTGGCGCTGCCGTCGCGCACCCAGCGAATAGGACCATCAATTAGTACATATTGATAACATATTTATACTTCTACACGATATATGTAGGTACTTATAGTACTATTCGTGTGGCAAATGGGGAAAGATCTATTATCCCCGTCTCATCCGAAGGGTCTCGCAAGAGGCGACAAACGGTAAAATACACGATATCTTTGTGACAGAAGGAAAACTCGATACTAAAGACTGTACCAACCCGTCTGGCCAGCATAGAAACAATCGGCCAAGGGCTCCTGACCTTGGGAGAGGCCTATGTCCAAAAGTGGACTGAGATGGACTAATTGGTTGATTTGAGGTAGGTATACACTACACATTGCAGAGATTGTCCTTGCGAGATGATTTAAAATCATTAATGTCACATAAAATTATGAGGTGTCTCAGCCTAATATATGTAGTAGGCCATAAAATGGTCCATAAACGGATAAAAGTAATCCTATAACCTGGTATAATCTGTACAAATGTGGCCAGTTACAAATACTTAAGCCAGTGTTGCCGATATTCTGAACGCTCAATTTCAATAAAACAATTTGCAACTAAATACTATTAGAAAGTGACACGAACAAGTCCGTCGGGTCATTACTTCGTGCCCGAAGGTTAAATCGTGTATGCAGATTAATATCTATTAAGCAACTAACACAATTACAGCTTCAGACGTGTCAGTTTATCTAGCCATTTAGGCGTCGTATAATATTTTATGGAACTATTATTAAATACTAATGATCTATAATGTCAGATGAGGAGTCACCCGAGATGGCATTTGTTGACCTAGGGCATGGAGAATTGAAGTAAGTATACTTGTGTGTATATAGTTCTGTCGTCCGTGACCCAGGGTCAGCCGGGGCATGATGGATACCTCACCCTTAGCAACTGATGGACAGAGACGGGCGTGCGGTTTTGGTCGGATTATCCGTAGCGATTTCTGCACAGGGAAAAATAAGAATGTTATATCACTAGGTCTAGCTCGTGGCATGGAGGTACCATTTGTTTAGGTACTTACCTACTTAAATAAAGGTAAACAATCTTGTGGCAACATATTATATAAACACAATTGTTAAACAAATAAACTAGACTAACTATTTGACTATAATACGTTACTAAGTAGAAAAGTATTTTTACCCGACTGCGCGACGCAAAGGAGGGTATTGTGTTTATCAGTCTATGTATGTATGTATGTATGTATGTATGTATGTATGTATGTATGTTTGTTTCTATGTGGCGTTCTAGAGACCAAACGCGTAGGCCGATTTTGATCATTCTTACGTCAATCGATTCGTCTTAACCTTGCGAGTGTCACTAAAGACATGACAGTAATCAAAATTCACCACAGCGACAACCAGACGCCATATTGTCAAAATGAAAAAAAAAAGTCGCTGAACTATGTCAAGTGGGATGTCGTTGAATAGGTAATTTTAAATCATATTTAGGTTTCTTTTACCATTTTTCATTTTAAATAATAGTTTAGAATATATAACGATTTAAAGTTGCTTAACAAAACATTCATTCGTCCTAATTTTCTTACTTATTGATTTAAGTTTATATTTTAAGTATAAACGATATACAAACAAAAATATTTTTGGTAAAAAAATAACTTTTCAATGAATCGTAACTAAAAAGTATAAAATAAAAAAATAATTTAAAGAAAAACAAAAAACCCGACTGCGTAAACTAAAAAGAATGAAACAAGCCCAGTAGTTTAAAATTCATACAATACTCACAGTCGGCGCCCATTCAAATTTTACCAATTAAATCTTCCCAAGGGGCCCCGACTGTGAGTATTGTATGAATTTTAAACTACTGGGCTTGTTTCATTCTTTTTAGTTTACGCAGTCGGGTTTTTTGTTTTTCTTTAAATTATTATACTGAGTTTTTAAATAAAACATTAAAAAGACACACTAAGATTTATTAGGTTTATTTAAGTAAGTACCTAAACAAATGGACTACACTAGTATTCTTCATAATGACCCCAGTAATATTGAAATTTAATAATATAATTTATTTCTCTGTCTCAAAGGTACGGTAAAAATTGAATATTCAATTCATCATTTTTTACTAGAAGGTTTATCACGCTCCGCAAACCTATACTTAGTGTGGTAATTGAAAAAGGTGCCGAAGCCCCTGTTTCTTGATAGTATTGTCAGGAGAACACCTCATGTCTTCACGTGTTATTGTGTATAGGCAAAGAGCAGGTGCAGGTAAGTAATTTATTAGGTATTAAATTAGAAGAGCTCATCGTATTTTCCCAAATAAAAACTATCGTAAGTATATTTTTCCTCAATTTTATAAGGTACTGGCTGTTAATCGAATCTCTGCCTATTACAAAAAAATCGTGGTTTTCCGAAGTAGGTTCCTACATATACCGCCAGCGTTCTTTTTACCTGACGCGACCTATACCTAGGTACCTACATTTTGTAGTGTTTACAGAATTTACAGTATTACGCTTTGTCTAGCGATTGAAACTATTTGACTTTTGGAGAACTCGCATCCCATTTGCTAGTCAATACTTTTCTTGAGGATTGGAGAAGACAGTTTGGCAATAGGCAAGGTTTTATAAATATTGGATCATGTGGTCACTGTTTTGAAAATCAAATGTGCGCTGTGTAAGATATATGCGTTATCTTACAAGCTTTCAACTAAGCACATTGCCACAGATTTTACCTAATAGTTGGAAACATTACACATACCGACGCCACATATAAGTAAACCGCAAATTTTAATCCCATTTCATCTACCCACAATAGAAGTTAGTTTGTATGAGTGGTAGATTGCAGTGCAGTTCCGCTCGGTTCCAACTTCTGCACCAATAAACTAAATTCGCCCAGTAGCCTCCGCGCCTGTTCTAATTGTAAATACATTAATCATTAACTGGTTTAAAACAACTCGTAAGTATTCATTCATTTCGTAATACAATACACGATCACTCAAACGAAACCGGCAATAGCGTATGAGTTATGACTGTTTAGATTGTAAAGATTGATAATATTTTAACAATTCATTCATGGTTTGATAATGCGTAATCTGGTTCCATTGATCACTGCGTTCGGAAACTAGTGAGAGGTTCTACAATAACGGCCGTGGCTTATTTTATTGACAGATGCTGTTCTCGGCTCCTCAGGCTATGACACGACGAGCCCCGAGCGAAAAATACTCGAGCCGCATTGTCATACTAATAGTTTAGAGGCGCACACGCATTCAGTGAGCCTTTGGGTCTACAATCTGTGGTATTCTATTCTTGAACTTTAGTTTTGTAGTTCGAAATTCAAATGAAGTGTTATGTTTATTGTTAAAAAGTAAAGTGCAAGAAATCGTGTGTTTTGGTTGTTGTTTATTGTTGATGTGATAAAAATACTGAAGGTAGGTAATACTACAGGCAACTTAGTATTTATAATCTTGACTAGACAAACGTCAATAAGATACTTATTTGAAAGATCTTTTTATTTATATGTTGAGACAACAATAATGCTATAAATAGTAATAATTGTCGATGCTACGTGATGTATATAAAATACCGAATTTTACTATTTTTTGATCATGCAAATATGGCCAAAGATAATATAACCCCGTCAGCCACTGGGGGTGTTTTTATGTCGGACTCGGAACGACTGGCACTCGAATCTTAATTACCAGTGTGTAAGGCTACCCAATAAGGCACTCCTTCTTACCCCGAATGGCCTTGGGCCATCTGCCATCTGCAGTTCTAATGTGGGTCTCTCAGGTATGGGAAGCACGGTGTCCCTATCGAAACATGAAAAGGGGATTAGGCTCTCCCTGCGTCAGTCGTGACCCTACGATGTCGAGGAGACTCTGAAGCACACTTTCCTCGTATGGTTGGGATGTCGCTCCGGGAAAAGCCGACATACCAACCTTAAAAAAAATAAACGGATCTTGGGTTCCAAAGTTTAAACTTCAAAAGCAACTAAGATAATTGCTCTGAGGATATTTATGATCATAGTAATTTTATAGTAATTATGAAATTATATATTTTGTTGACTACCTGTAATCAAATGATCCAACGATGATATTATCCAACGATATAAAAAGTATTTTGTACATTTTTATAATTCGTATATCGTTGAGATTATTAAACTGTTGTTGAATGGTGGATTCCCCTCCCTCCCCCAATAAATTTTCTTGAAACTATCAATGGCAGCTGGGCAAGGTCCGCGAAGTGATCAAACACGTAATTAACGAAACATATCCTGTTTTATCGTGCGCAAAATCCACTGAAACCTCTCCCGCACCGAAGCCAGTTGGGAGGTCATGTCGGACTTGAACCGACTGAAACGCACGCCGTTTTTGGGTCTTTATTTTCCGGAGGTGAAATAGTAGCCATCATATCCCTCGCACCCCGGCTGACACGGGGCCCCCTTCTTTCGTGATGACCCCCTTCGGGTGTAGGGACCACGGTGTCCTCGTCTAGTCTCGGGTATGGAGAGGCGTATTTTGCCCCACCGCCGTGGCCTGCTTCTGCTAGGGTGACAGGTGGCTCCACCCGCAACCCCAACGAAACTTACCCCCTAAGGTATTCAGTAAGTTACGCTACGTAAGTTATGCCACGTAGTTATGACCATAAACAGTAATCTATATTGAATTGGCAAGTTCATTAAAGTAGGTACAATGTCGACACACTGATTTCATTATTTCTGTAATTGGTACAGTCACCCACAGAAAGTGTTTAACAATAAATATTTATTATAATTGATAAAGGATTTTTACATTGAAATAAATCCATGTAAAAAAGAATGATTAGAACTAGGAACCCAAATAAGTATAGGTAGAGAAACAACAGCGGAATCTCCCAGTGCTTCCTTTGCCCGACTAAGCGTCACAACTAGTGGGGTAAAGTGTTAAAAGGATTTTAGCGCCATCGTGGTAAACGACATATCACAATACTTTAATTTTCTAAATTGAGTAAGTAATTGAGTGTGAATTCGAGATTCTTAGATAAAGTGAACAAGTGTAAGAAAGTGGTATAGGTAATGCTGTGAATTGTAATTTCTTGTGTTGGTTTCAAAACTACGTTGTAAAGTCTTCACTGCGTTGCTTCGACAGCTATCATCTAATAGCGTTATAAAAAAAATAACTCACCCCACTGGCAAAAATGTTCATTCAAATCGATTGACAAGTTGTCATCCAAAAATTAAGAAGATTTGTTAAAAAAGGTATTTCTACATTGCCGCACTAATTCATTTTAGTGGGGTATATTAAACCATAAACATTAATATTACTAGCGTAAAAAAACCCACAGACACGCGTTACGGAATATAAAATATCATTGCCAGTGACTTCTGACTTCGTCTTTTTGAGTGTCTTTTGAGGATAGCACGGGGTGCTACGTCGGCGGAGCAGTTCAAATCCACTAATCATCCAATCTGTGCGAGAAGGCCTCCTTTTCCTCGCGACTTAGGACCAATATATATGCCGGTATCAATCGTCTGAAGCAAGGATCACTTAAACTAAAAACACTAAATCATCATTTCGATCCAACGGCTACCGTAGACTGTTCCTTATGGTTGTCATAAATACAATAGGGTAAATAAGTGCCTCGGAATATTTTTTTGATGATGATATCACCCATCAAATCAGCAATAAGTTCTAGTAAAAAATTCACACAAACTTTTTTTAGTCGCAAAGTGTGAAAAATATACTATTCAATGTTTAATAAGTACGAAAGCAAATATTTACACTCTAATGTAGGTAGGTACTTATTCTCAGCATCAAAAGGCAAATTCTCGTATTCATAAACCTCACAGAACGAACAGTTGATTGTATGGATATTGAACTATTAATTGATGCTTGCTCATTAAAATAGAATTCCGTATTGATATGGTTTTAATCTCTAATCTCTCTCTAAAACTACGAAGGTCACCCACTGAATTTCGTTAGTTTATGTCGCCGAGTTTTGGGCTGGGCGTATCTAACTTTGATTTTCATTGTTGCCACTGACGCGAAGAAGAAGGAGAAGAAGACTGAATTGACGGGGCCACAGAAGACGACTTTGGTTTTAGCTCATTTCAATTTTACTAACCGTTAACCATTGTCAAAACACTGACATTACAAAAACTGCCATTGAATATTCGGGTTTATGCACATGCGCGAAAAGTTCAAAATTAAATTTAATATGTCATTATATTACTTCCTGTACTCTACACGATGTTAATAAATTTTAGACCTTAACAGCGTTGCAGTAAAGTCTGAAATTCAATGGAATTTTTCCATCTCAGTGGGTTTGATAATGATTGATACTGAAAGATAAGTCTCGCACGCATGGTATTCCGATTCAAAAAAGCAGTCGGTAAATAACTATTTCATACTTATAGTATCTCCATCATTCCCCTTCATCCATGTTGGTAACTAGATTTACCTAACCAGTTACGAGAGAAGATTTTTCTTTCGCTGTTAGGTAAATCTAGTTACCAACTGGACGAAGGGCATCATTCTCTGAGCCTATTCCCAACTCAGTTGGGGTCGGCTGTCTAGTCCAACTAAGATGCGGCTGAACCTCGATATTTTCCGTGAAGCGACTGCCATCGAAACTCCACAACCAATTTTAGTCGAATCATTACCCATTATATATTATATACCCATTTTTAATCGAAGTTCTGTAGGAAGGCTAGTCGGACTTTAGAGGGCTCCAACTACCCATAACGACTGCCATAGATGTTCGCATGGCAACCAGGATCGATGGTTTAACGTGCTCTCCGAGGCACGACCAGACCACTGCAAATATCCATATACGAACCCGCGCCTCCTGCGTAGCAGTCGCGTACACTACCGCTTCCGCCACGCCACAGAGGCTGTCAAGTATTGGCTTGAATTTTGGACCAAAGATTCGAGAGAAAATAAGTTCTAAACTATGACTGTTAATATTTGAGCTCTTGCATCAAAAGACAGCCCATAAACGCCTACTATTCATACAGAGCTTTTTGAGCTCATTTGAGATCCACAACTCGTGCATACAACTCATGCTGATTTAATGATAACCTAAAATAGGTATTCATCACTCTCTGTGTAACGAGACTGTATAATTAATTGGGAACACAGAGTTCAAGGTGTCTCCTATTCAAAATCCCGAAAATATGCTAATCTATACATTTAAAAGTCTTAATAGTGTATTGTAGGTACGACTGAAGTGGTGTGGCGTCCAATATCTGCGATCTTTATCGTGAATTCAAAGGAAAAAAGACAAGAATCTTTTTACGCGTTCGCATAAAGCCTTAGAATTCTTTACCAGCACATGTAAATAGTTTTATCTCCAGAGGTAATTAGATACATATCTAAATGCCAACCATTTTGGAAATCCTCATTTTCTAAAATATTTTTTTGTATACCTACCACTTATATGGCAGCACTATTAAGAGAGATAGTTTCTGTGCCGTCAGTGCAGAAGATGGAAAGTGGTCTTCCCACTGACATTATAAATCCTCTTCAATGAGGTCTAGCTATCCTACTTACAGCCGGGAACACAACATAAGGTTATTATTAGACGCGGTATTCTATAGGGCGAGGTACCTACTTCCTGGTGGTTGGTAACTGTTACTTTTCCCGAACGAGAGAGGTTGTCATGTCGTATCTCCTATATATCCTATAATGTAATAAATCACATTTGGATGTGTAGAAAAATAGGTAGGAATAAATATTTCGTTATCTTTAAATTCGGCGTGGGTTCAACTATTTAAAAAAACATATCGCAACAACTTTGTAACAATTGAAAATTGGTTTGCGTGCAATTAGTACCTATATTCTAATTTTGAATATTGTTTTAGTATAGTCAGTCTGTAAAAGTAACCATTGACGCTACGTCCACCGATCCAAATGGAGTGGATGTCTTCCAAAATCGTTTTGTGAATGTGATAAATGTATGCCAATGAAATGGACGTCTTCCAGCTTTGGATATCCAAACGTATTGAAATATATGCATCCAATCCAAATGGACGTATCATCAATAGCTCCCCTAAAGTTCTGTAAAGGGCCGCGTCAGTCGTTTAGCGTTATCGCCACCATCTGCTTCTATTCTTCCTTCCTACAGTTTGTAATGGTGACCCTCCTGACACTTCGCCTTCAACTTACAATCAGACGAGGTAAAGTCAAGTGTCAAAGTTGACGTGTTCTATATTCAAACATAAATCTAAAATGTGTGTACAACTCTGGCTTACTCGTATTGTTTATGAACTCTTTTTTTAAAGTTTCGACGTACTTACTTATAGGTAGATTGACATCGGTCTACTGTACTGTAACATTAAAGAAGTGCAGTATAGATATTTCCAGGTACTCCAGGCAGTCGCAGATAATAAAGAGTACCTAATTAATGTTCCCAAGCAGGTTTACTCGTGTAAGTCCATATATGACTGATATTATTAGCTAAGGGCCTGCCTACACGAGCTGCCTACAGTGAGCAGATACTGTAATGATACTACACTGTACCTACATTATGTTAAACTTGTTTCTTGACGAATAGTTTAAAGACTAAGTAGTAGTTAAAATTGTTTACCATGTACCTATATGGATAGGTAGATTAGTGGCGAGGTGTCCATATAAAACGATTTCCAGCGGCTTCTTCGTTTTTTTTGAGATCTTATGATATGGTAACTAGGACTTTTACGTCAAGTCTTATTTTATTTTGTACTAGCTGTTGCCAGCGGCTCCGCCCGCGTGGAGTTCTGATCCCGTACCCGCTGCTCCATAAAAACCTTCCGTAGAGTTCAAGGAACAATTAAAAAAAGAATTACTCGAATTGGTCCAGCCGTCTTTGAGTTATGCGCTTACCAACATATTTCGCGATTCATTTTTATATAATAGATTAGAGCCCTTTATTCACTATAATCTAGTTGGAATGATTATTTGAGGATGATGATGATGGAGACTTTACTAGAGAAACCACTTTTAAGAAGATTTTGATACAAACACGAAACTTCACAAATTCACTACTTATAATATTTCACTTTCCTACCTACACTTGTGGGTTTGGTCTAAAATTACTACATTTTTCACTAAAATTAATTTACGAAAAAATCAGAAAATGAAACACCGCAACGATGCAAAACTTTTCGCAACCAAACACCATTGGCTTGTTCTACAAAAGGAAGTTGAATAGAGATGTTAAAATTTATCCTACGGTCGTTTTATAGGCCACGGCCATGACCTCTTGCATGGATGTCAGTTTTCGCGATCAAACCTAGCCCTTCACCAAATGTAACCCATGTCTGCACCAAACGTTCATCACAACCGGTTCAGTAGTTTAAGAATTTATAATATTAGTATGGATTACTAATTGCAAACGCATTATACGACTTATTGAACTCACGTGAGGACCCATTAAGTAGGTACTTGTTGTATTATAACGCCACGATATCGGTACAAGCTCGCCTTGGCCCCGCAACAGATACCCAACATATTCGCTCACTCGTTTTTGACTGTGACATATTACTTACATACCTACGCTAAATCAATTAATAAACTGACTGAACATGGACTCTATACCTTGCCGGGTCTCCAGAAAATGCTCGTGTTTAATACAAACGATCATTTAAGGGATCACTATCTTAAACTCTACCAGCCTATCCAGTAACACTGTTCCAGCACTTCTCCACACCACTGAAGCACTTCTCCACACCACAGAAGCACTTCTCCACTCCACAGAAGCACTTCTCCACACCACAGAAGCAGTTCGCCACTCCAGAGAAGCCCTTCTCCAGTGGTTAGAAATTGGAATAAATTGCCTGATGACGTCATATCCGCACAGACGGTCAACCATCTGCATCTGCTCGGTCAACCATAAGCGAGTCGGTTGCCATAATGAGAATTAGCCCTAATGCGCCTATAAAACCGCCCAGCCCACTAATACCTACTTCAGTTAAGATACTTATTCTGCGATCTATCTCGATGTCTTTAATTCTTTGTCGGATGACCTCATTTCGATAACTGGTTTAAGTAATACAGATATCCATTTTCGTAGCTGTAACAGGAAATATAAACTTTTCATAACTGAAGAGATCCCGTATAGTAGGTAAAAAGAATATTCAACAAGTTAGCTTACGTCACGGTGTCGTTGACTTCAGGCGATTTCCACCCAATCTTATGTCATGCTATTGATTTGTCGTGACTTTTTATTTCATTCAACGTTCAACCCATAGTACCTACCCACGGTACCTACTAAAGATAGCTAACCTAATAAGCAATTACTTTCTTGAATAGTCATTTTTCGCATCTGAATACTTCACGTTCAGAAATTGAAAATAAATCAATCGATCGAATGAAATTAAAGTAGAATCAACCATTAGCTCTTAGTTTAAGTATGTAGATAAGTGCGTTTAATAAAACACCTCTCAGACTACCTTTTATTTATTCTGCTTATTAATTATTTTTTGCTATTCCTTTGTTATAGAATGAACGAGCAAGATTTGGTGGTGGCGAGAGCTTTGGCAGCGGAGTCCAAGGAAAATTCACCAGGGGGATCACCTGGACCACTACGGAAGACCGTTCTCACCAATCTTACTGACAAACTTAATACATTTAGGTGAGTTGTTATCACTTATTTATAACTGAGCCGCTGTAAGCTGTAACTTACTATCTATCTATATAAGTAGTTACTAAAATTGGTGAGTAAATACTTGGGGTATTGAATCATAATATCCTGTTGAGAGTTGACTGATGGACGATCGTTGTGTTATTGAAAAAGAGATCTTGCATCTTACCTAATTATTTATTTAAAATGAAAGTCTAATATAATACCTAACTACTTAAGTTAATTAGTAAAAAGTTAAACCAGTCTTCATAATACTTACCTATATAAATTCAATTCTTGTGTCAGTATTGCGTTTGTTGACTGATTTTTAGAAATCTTTTGTGCAGGATCTCTCAGGTCTCTTTTGGTCGCGAAAACCGCCTTACGAGCAGGCGGAGCCGTAGGCCTCAGCTAGTTTTTTAAACATTTTAAATGGTACATGATTTTAGCGGTGGATGGCGCTACTAACATGTAATACAGGAAAAACTGAATACAATAAGTTTTCGTTTTTATTAGTCAATTTATGAAAATATTTACTAATAAAATTATGCTGCTTTTAATGTACTGAAATATATAAACTTTATTAAACCATTAGAATTTGTTGTCGTTTCTGTTAAACCATTTGTCAAACAAACTTGATAAACCCTGTTTGTTTGTCATTCTGACAAGTCAACAGTTTTTATGGATGAATAGAAATAACCTGCAATTTTGCTGTTTAGTAAATAAATTATTTCAAATACTATTTTGTGCTACAATTAATAACATTTTGTGACTATTTGAACACTAAATAACAAAAACAGAGCGAAAGCAGACATATAAAATGAACTGTTATGACAATATTGTTAAATAAAACTGTGTTATTGAAGATGGATGTGAAACATACTTTTTCAAAACTAAAACCTCGTCCTACTAGCAGTTTAAAGGCCGAAGCTGAAGCAACTGAAGAAGAAGAATGGTACGTTAGTATACTAAACATATATTGAAAATAATTTACTGAAATGTTTCGGTATAACTATCTTTATCAACACGTAATAACCACGAATAGAGATCAAATATCGCGCAAAATTATGTATGCAGTTAAAAAAAAACATTTATATTCTACATAATATATTATGTGGATGAAGCAAGTTTATATTATGATGAAATATCCGATATATATATCTATATTAAAGTAAAGCATCGACAGAAGCGCCTGCTTACATAATTTATTTAACTTTGTTGGATTGTAATATAAATAAAGGTAATAATATAATCAGGTTAATTATTAATGATTAAATAAAAAAATCGTGAAAAGCCGACCCCAACTGAGTTGGGAAAAAGGTTCAGAGAATGATGATGATTATTGTCTGTTTAATATTCAGATGTATATAAAAATTCTGATGATACAAAAAGATTTTGTGTTAGTAAGATTTGATTCATACCTATACCACTTTCTATGATATTTACCAAATTTTTTGGTTACTTTGAGTATCCAATATTTCGGCATAGTCAATCTGAAAAAAAAAATTCTAATTGTACAAGATTTGATTCAACTACTAACACAACCCAAGTAAACCTGACTTGTAATGATAGTAAATTCATAATTTCTTTGGTTATCTGTTTGAGATCTCTCTTAATTCTATCTTCAATCATCACATTTGGCGTAGGTCCTGCATGAGGCTATAAAGAACTCTTGTTTACCTGTATCACTGCTTAGTTTATTTAATCTATACTCCATTTGTTCACATACTTAAATAAAGGTAAACAATCTTGTGGCAACTATTATAAAAACTAATGCTAAACAAATAAATTGGGCTAACTAACTGACTGACTAGTAGTTAGAAAGACTAGTCTTTGAAATGCGTGAAAGGCAGAAATATCTTTTTGTACTGAGTTTTTAAACAAAACATATTATAAAGACACACTAAGATTGTCTACGTTTATTCAAGTACCTTAACAAACGGACTATATAAATATGAATATAGATGTGGCAGTTTTATGCAATTGCTATCTTTTTTTTATCAGGCATCACAGTTTTCCATTATCCTACATTGAATAATTAAATTACTGTGACAATTAAAAATATGAATAATATTTCTATTGAAGCACTTAAAATATTATATTATGTTGAGGCTGTCATAATACCCAATCCATTCATGTCCAAAAGCTGGCATAAATTACCCTACTGATATATTTTATATTGATATATTTATATGGCCCTAAAAAGATTTTTCCTCAATGTTGACTGGTCTTAATTTTATTGTAAAGAATTTTACACAGATTTAATATACCACTTTTTCCACCTTTAGAAGGAGAACAGTTCTAGATAGTTATAAGTGTACAGTCAACAAAAAAGATACTGTACCTCATTTTCATACTGTGTTGTATGTAAATGTAGTGCCGTATATCTTTTGTTGACTGCACATAACATATGACAGTCATAAAACATAGTAATTGGCAACTTAGAAGACAAACAAGGGTCAAAAATAGATTATAGTATCCTATTGTATTACTTTTCAAGTCAATGACATCATTCCATCGTAACATCGTTTATTTATTACACACCTACTTTCTATCGTCACACCTCTCGCCATAGACAGGGAGTTCATCCTCATACATTATGACCGGAAATGGTGTGCACTGTGTGGTTCATCTATATCTGATTTAGGAATATAGGTTGATATTTAGATCAGTGTGCACTGTGTGACTAATTTAATTCTCTCTCAATCTGATACTCTCCAAGACATTAATTAGTAGTGCACAATCACTACCAAATAATGTCTTGGAGATTGTGAGAGTGGCTAAGCAAGTAATTAAGTTCCTTGCGATTTACACTGCGTAGCAAGGAATCTGGTCAAAATTGTTTTTCCAAATTTATTTAGTTGCTATATTTTCGGTTAGGTATTTTTTATCGGCATACCCATTTTTTGTATAAAGTGTCCGATTGGCGGCAATAGGGTCGCCCCCAATTACTTGGGACCGAAAATCATAGTGTTTATTACACCTCTGCCTACGCCTTCGGGGATAACAGGCGTGAGCATATGACATGTATGTATGTATGTGTATGTATCTGGATCGAAGTATTACCAAGATTACAGGTAGGTGCTAGGTAGGTACTAGGTAACAAAGATCGGTTATATTATAAGACAAAAGTGTCACCTGATGTGGTCGATAGATAGTGTCAGATAGGGTGATATGTTCAATTGTTTTCTTCCGTAAAACCTATTTATAGATACAAGAGAGATAATACCTAGCCGAATAGCACGTAGCCTAGTCCACGAACGGAACCTACTAAAAATTTTAGGGCTATCACGGATGCATTTCACACGCAATTTTACGCGCTTTTTTACGCGTTTATTTCCGTGACAAACAGCTCCTGTTTGTGTTGTTCTAGGAGCCACATTTCACAACCGTGCAAAGAGATTAGGCCTTATGAATTTTTTTTATTAGATTTTAATGAAAAGGTGAAAACTTTAAATTATTTATAATGTTGATTGATCGCACTTGGTGGAACTCACTTTTATACATAATTGATACCGTCAAACGGGGTGAATAGGAATGCAGGGGTGAATAGGAATAAAATGGTCAATGGAATATTTCAAATAATTTTTTTTACTAAATTTTAAACAAGCCTGTTATCAGATATTTGATGATTTTGTTATTACGATGAATTAGTCCAAAGTTTCGCTTGAAAAAAATTAACTATAGAATTTAGCTGACCATTTTATTCTTATTCACCCCTGCATTCCTATTCACCCCGTTTGACTGTAACACACTTGTACTTCTCCACTGTATTTATTAACGTAACTTAAACCATAGTTCGACAGTTAAGTGAAAAAAACAATAGTAACTGAATGTTTATATTTATAAACTTTCAACCACTGTTATTAACATTAAATAAATAAAGATTAATTAATCGTCTTATTAAAAAATAAACTTATCTTAGTAGATTCGCAGAAACGAAACGAGAGAGCGAGCTCATATTACTATCATCTACGTCACAGCGAGTTCATATTACGAAGTCACTAATGGGATGAAAGAAATAATCGCAAACGCGAATCATATGACACGGGCACTAATGCTATCAAGATTAATATCAGAGCAAGAGTACACTGTTCCACAATGAACACCCACACATTTGTCCTGACCCCGATTTTGAGACAAACCGGCTAGTATTCTGTCTTTTCCAAACGTGATTCACGATCCACCTGGAACGCCCGGGTTTTGGGACATTGACGTTTGACCTACTGAGTACTGCCAAATTAGATTCATACGGTCCAAAAGGAAAAAGGAATGGCCTTAAATTATGGAGCTTGTTATATGCTTCACCTTTTAACGATAGCCGCAGACGGTTCAATCAGTTTATTGTGCCACTTTATAAAATCGTTTCAAAGCAAAATCGCTATTACTATGTACTAAAATAAAAGTGTGTAAATTGTAATGAAAATACACCACTTTTTTTATCGTGCGCAAAATCCGCTGGTATCCCCTCCGCCAAACTCGGTGAAGGTGATTATGTCGGACTCGAACCGACTAAAACGCACGCCGTCCATGGGTCCTTGATTGCCGGAGGTGAGATTTTACAACACATATCTCGCTCTTTTGAGATGACCCTCTTCCCCTAATGTGTGTGTGTCCCCATCTAGCCCCTGGGTATGGGGTGGCACTTTGCGCCGCCCCCGTGGCCTGCTTCTGCTAGGGTGATAGGCGGCTCCACCTGTCACCCAATACACCACTGGCTTCATCATGTTTATGTCTATATTACCTGCATATCCAAGAGAAAAGCAGGAACTCAAACGGGGATTCAGGAATATTTCTTCCATCTCGAACTGGTAAATTATGAAAGAAACTTCGTCCAAGGATAGGACGTTTATTTCGTAAACGATGTTGTGAACCTGTTTTTGATAATGGCATCATTAATAGCGAGCTACCGTTCCCTACCCTAGTACCTACTCTGCTTATTGTGATCGATGATGACACTTAGGCTAATAAGCACAGCCATTGACCTGTTTCGAATTCCTTAATTGATCTGCGGTTTCCCTAAGAGCAATTAAGGAGTTCGAATTTTCCGACTTAATTAAGGTTAGCGTTATTCATCATCGTCATCTCAGCGTCGAGTTCTGATTGCATCCGTGGTCTTCACATTGGAACCAGGTATCTGATTCCACACCCAGGATTCTCATCCGGGTCGTGAGCTCGGCAATTGATGACCCGAGACGGCCGTGCGGTTTTGGTCGGTTGGAGTCCGACATAACCAACTGCGCTGATTTCGGCGAGGGGGATCCGTGGTGATGTCCGTATGGAAAAAAGGTATCTGATTCAGCGTCCAATTCACATGGTTCTCCACATTCCTAATAGTCAGACTTACATAAATCTGCCTAACACATTATCACGATCACCTTTTTAATAACCAAGCTCTCCAGATTTATGTAAGTCAGACAGAGTTGATTAACACACCTGCACAACACCATAACGCAGTTTGACAATATTTTTTAATACTTGAAACAATTTGAAAAAAATGAAGGATACAGGATAAACACCTTGTCGAAAATCAAATGTGATTGGTGTAATAACTTATTTATGGACATTTATTGTCTATCTATCGACTTATTGTAATTCGGTTATGCCGAACTGAATTGAGTACAGATACAGAAGCAGATAATTTGCAATATTCTGTTATAAAAGAATAAAATGTAAAAATGTATGACTAAGTAATCAGTATTGTTATGTTCTTTATTACAAATTCTTTGTTTTCTTTCACTTAAATACAATTCAATTTCAATCGGAAAAGGTAATCTAGGACGAGACGACTTGAAACCCGCATCCACACTTTTCTAGGCGGAATACTCAGACCAAATCAGCTACCTGAACATACCCTACAACGTCTAAGCGAGCCCCGAAGTGAGAACTGAATCAACTCACGAAAATACGTCTGATGCGATGTTAGACTGCAAAATCTCTGGAGCCAACTTCACCTCACCTGTTAGCAGACGCATCTGACCGGCGAACGAGGCTCTGGCGTAGATTCCCTTTTTGGTTCGGACGTTCACGTGGACGTTCACGGACAGGCACTCTCATTATGTCATTGTCTTCGACCAAATTAGTTATAGCTTGGAGCTATAGCTTATTTGGCCAAATTTAAACTTCTCCGAAGAGGGATCTACATTAGGTATCTTCTGTAATGAAATAGTCAGAATTACTGCCTAATGACAAAAAATAAAACGACAAACTTGTTCTAAAATATATTTTCTACGAAGTATTTACAAACACAGCTGACAGCTAATCAGCTGAGCTCTATAATAGTAAAAGAAATTTGGCACTCATTCCAAATATTTCTATCGTAGTACTAGCAGTAGCTAAGTATTACTATGGTAGTACTAGTAGTAACAAAGCTTTCGGTTTACCTACTCATACATAGTCTTGAGATCTAATTTTCAGAACCAATGCTTTAAAAAATATTCCTCCTTGTTAACTAAGGGCTGCTTTGACTATTGATTTTACGCATCATGCTTGGGAACGGGTTCTATCTGTTACATTATTCAGTCGTCGAATTGATTACAAAAATCTTTTGTAAATAAGCCTTAACCTTGCATCGTAATGGTAAAAGACTGAAAAATTGCACTGATTACATGAAAAATCCCTGATTGTATCGCACAAGTCGCGGTCTCTCTGACGAGATCAACGGATCATGTAACAAATGAATAAGTCGGCCAATTGAGGTGTTACACGATAGTTTGTTCCATTGTACACACAATTTCCATTCAGGTATTGATATAGCAACAGGCGTACAATAAGCATCAACAAAGTACAGTTGTTGGAAGTCACTACATTTGTCGGAAAACATTAAATGAGCGGTCGTCTTCCATAATCTACCTTCGTAGTACGTTACGATTTGAAGCAATTTCCTTTTAGCTTATTTATTACTAACTGTTGCCCGCGGCTCCGACCGCGTGGATGTCGATTATCGGCGTGTACGAATCTACTCGATTCTCTACTTGCCTCTCTATACTACTTCTTCTTGCTGTCATGACAATGGAAATATCGATATTAGTGCCTGAGATGTATAGAAATCTACCGGATCTATTCAGATTTATTATTATTGCTTCGCTCCCTTGGATGGTAACGTGATGATATATAGCCTATATTACTCCTAGATATTGTAGCTTGTTATATGTGAAAGAAGTATGGAAATCGGTCCAGTCCTTTCGGAGCCTATTCGTTACAAACAAGCAAAATCTTTTTCATCATGTACCTGCCGTTGTACTATTTTTTTAGATTCAACCCATGCCATATTTCATTTGCCTATACATTCCCGCCAAATATTGTCCATATTTATGCTACTAATATAAATGTGAAAGTTTATTAGGTTAGATGGATCTATGTGTGATCACAATTTCAATCATTTAGCCCATCGTAGCTGGAGCTATCCCCAGCCTATGCCTCTTCCAATTTTTCGAGGTTTTCGCCTACTGTTTCCACACTGGCCAGATGAGTTGTACAGGGTTTTATTTCGAGTTTTCTTTCTCTCGTAGTGAAATCATCTGCGTATTTTATTTGCTTACGTCACTAGACGATGTGTGATTGTTTTTGCATGTTTGCATTACGTTGCAAAGTATTTTCGTAAAAGAGTAACAAAATAAAATGAACGGATCTGGATGAGAAGCATAAAAATTAAATTAAGTATAGTATTTGCCTGTATAATTGGAATGAATATATGACTGTATATTACGCAGGCGGAACCACGGGTAACCGCCAGTGCTAAATAAATTTTAGATAATGAATAATCTACATCCGTCTGTGTGCCGAATTACCTAGTTAATAAGGCAACCTATAATATTTTCGTTTCACTGAAGTAATAAAATTGATATGCATTATCGTCTATATTCTATCACTAAAATAAACACTGGAAATATATAGTAGATTAATGGATCTCTGTTTACTTTTTTCATGATTAATACGAGTACAAAAACATTGTGTTATGATGACCTCCTATTTGGAGCCATCAGTGTCAATCTCAACGATAACCGCGACCAGACACCTTTTGTTTGTAATTTTGAGCATTCCGTATTGTCGTGGTCGCTGGCGGGAGGTTCTGCCGGCATAAGCCTTAGGCTTAGCACGCACTGCGATTAAACGCGCGCGGTTTAGGAAAAGCTGAAAACGCAAAAACGGGCATCAACACGCACTGCGGCTAGCGTTTTACTTAAATTTATTTCATTTCACCATGGATTTCTGGCGAGCAACATGTGTTGTAGCTTTGATATTGAAATTAAAAATAGAAAGCATAAACATAACTCCGACAATCTAGTCCAATTTCTGCACACATTTTGATACACCTCCTGCTAAAGCCGGGCTTTAATATTTCTGTCTCTGTATTGATTTAACGATTTGTCATATAATGCGGGCCTTTTTTCCACTTCAATAATAATGTTTTTTGATAAATTGTCGTAGTCTACATTCGATGTTTCTGAGTCGGACGACATGACTTAACCTCTGCAAAAACGTCTATCCTCCGCACTCGCACAGTCGAGACTGAATAAAAACCGAATGCGATTAACCGCCGTGCGTGCGCCACAATACTGTTCTTATGGGACACAAAAAAACCGCGCGTTTTCGAACCGCGGTTAAAACGTAACAAGTTGCGTTTTTAAAATCAGTCACTGAAAAAAGTCACTAATGCGTGCGCTTGTATAGAAAGCTATGTGTTACATTTTTTTGCGATTTCAGACCTGCGGTTAAACGCGGGCGTTTAATCGTAGTGCGTGCTAAGCCTAACAGCTCGTCGTCAGTCGGTCGCACCACGCCGCCCTGCCGCCACGCGCATTCTCAATTACGCGTTTACCAGTCGTTTGCTCGCGTCTCTCGGACGTGTAGACCGCGCCATCACGATATAATTTCCGTATACTGTAATATTTCATAATTTGCAAATCGTTCACGTTACCTGAGTCGTGGTGAAGTTCGACGACGGGCTTTAGTTTTTTTAGTTTCGCGAAATTTTGCAATTTTAAGCACCGATTCACTACAAGAGAAGGTTACCGCACCAAAACATTGCTGATTGCAACATTATACTTGTGGATATAAACTGTAGAATTGCAACTGATTTGAGGACTCAATCCGCTAATGACATACGTACCAACACCAACCTACATTTGCAATTATATTAGTTTTTTGACTGTACAGCAAAAGTGGAAATTGCTAACCAGTTTGTGAGAATTTTTTAAACAGTTTTATTTTCGTGATGTGGTGAACTAAGACTTAAGTGACACAATGCTTGCGATGGAATCATTATGGTCTGGCTCGGAGAATGAGCTGACGACACTAAAGTGGTGCAAAAGTTCAGCAGAGAGGCCGGAGTACCGACTGACGAGGCGGAAACCTTCAAAAAGCCTGATCCCACAAGCACTGCTTCATGCTCCCGAGCCACAACCCAGGTCACATAGACGTCGAAGGTCTGGTACTTGGCCGTAAGTGTAAGCTTAAGAGACACCGGCAGTTTTTTTTTTAATTTCTTGCACGCTTCACACACATGTTCCAGTCGTGTTAGGAAACTATCTGATATGTTATTTGTTCAAGCAAAAATTGATCTCACTCAATCAACATTGACATTATCAGTAAAACGACAGAATTATGTATGCATATACGAACTATCGACTAAAAAAGATGCCTAAATTGGTTTACACCTATAATACTTTAGATAACATTTTGTAATGAACAAAATAAACTCTTACTTACTTTATAAACAATTTTATATGTAGAAACCATAGCTGCTATTAATGCGTAAGCTTCATATTGGTTCGCTATCGTATTCATATGTTCCGATCATTATTGTCATTGCTAATTTGCTATTCAACTCATTAAACCTAATTGCTTTATTACTATAGTTATCGTATACTGCACTGTAAATAGCTATATCAGTTTAACGCTGTTATTCTTTCATATATTCAACTTGCTGTTCTTCCAAATTAATTTATTCCATTAGTTTTATTTATCTCGCCATGAGACACATTTTTTCATCATTTTGCAAATTATTACGTTGATTATCATTGTGACCTTGTATTATAGCTCACTCTTCGACATTGGCTATAATTTTTGGGCAATTATTATCGTGGTCATAATGTGTGTTATTTAGTCTCAATCTTAGACTATGAGTCCTGTTTAGGAAAACCGCATTTACTTGTTTGACACGATCTTGTACAACATTACTGTCATGTGCAAAAAATATATAAATTATTAACCAATATTTGATTTTGAAGACCTTTCTCTTTTATATGAGCTATATCAAGTTTCCATACATTAACAACGCTGGTAGCTCTATGGTTTCATACAGTACTTACACCTTTACATCCGTACCGACCCAGATATTCGTTGATGCGTCGCTGCACCAACCTTCGGTAACTTGGTCAATAATACATAGCAGTAAACATTTAGGACTATTATCTGTAAGTGTAAGAGTTTCTGAAATATTTTTTTTTATTTACGATGGTAATGCACCTGAATCCTCGCTTACGTTAGAACTCTCCATACCCCACTATAATTCTGATTCGTATAGACCTAAATTAGTGTTATATTCTAAGGCTCTCCGTTCATTTTGGTTACGCTATACACTCATTCGTAAACTGACCTTATCTGACCTCCACCACCATTTGTAGTTCGTTATACTAATCGCACTTTTAAGGACTCCAACTACCCGTTACGACTGCCATAGATGTTGGTGTGGCAATCAGATTGAACGGATTAGTGTGCTATCGAAAATACCCTGATCAATCTAAAGAGATATATTCATGCATACAAATATTCGCACTGATCAGGAATCCGCTACCACCACGCCACAGAGACTTCATCCACATCCCAGTAATAAAATTAAAATTCTGATTATTTTCAAAATTCCATGCAGTTGATTTGTCCCTTTCAAACTAAAGTACTTATGTAAATGCCGTGCCAAGTGTCTCCATTTTGCGACTTGCACATTCAACAAGGACACAAAATTGGTGCTGAATATAGGAAACTGCATTCTTTCACCTGATGAGATTCTCGGTTGTAAAAAGTTGATCCTGTTACGAACTTGCTTTGCTGTTCAGGTTTGTAAAAGGAAGCCATAACAGTAGTAACAGTATCCTCATTACTTATCACGATGATATTATTATGCACTATTAGTTGGTAACCAGGAACTACTTCCAGCGTTTGGATACATTTTGAAGTGAATTCAATAGGCCCCTTTATATTTTAATTGCATTTATTGGTTTCTTTACTATTTTAAAGCCATTACTATTGTTTTTAACATCGAATTTAAAATTGTTTCAAGCACTCAATGTAGAATCTCGTGTAATATTGGAACTAAGTATAATTCCAAGAAAATTGTACTAGACTAAATCCAGTTCAAATCTTACCTAATACTAGGTATATTATTATATTGACTTGACCTACATTGTCATTGGCCTCCTTATTGTTCGTGTACCCACAGTCGGTCACTATTTCGTTAAGAATCTATTTAGTAAGTAACTTGGATAGCAAAGGTCTAAGCTGAACATTGTATTGTTTAAACATTTAGTCCTGCGATTGCCAAAAGCTTTTGAAATTGATTACTCCACAATCCAGACGTGATTTTTTTGGCTACATTAGCATACTTTGTCTTTGGAAAGTTTAAGTTTATTAACTCAATAAAGTCAGTGTCATTTTTTTGCCTCTATTCAATCTTACTATACTTTCCGTAATTATAGGCTGTCACCAAAACAATAACGTTTGTTATTATATTAGCAAATGTACCACTCAAATATTTGGTGGCATATTTGATGAAAAGTTTCGAGCGACGGAGATCCCTACGATACCTCCGCCGATCTTAACTATCTTAAATGTAGACATAGCCTATATATATATTTTGAGTTTCAACATTTGGTGGCACATTTAATATTTTAGTACCAAAAATATAATTTCGGTTGCTGCAGCAGCTATAGAAATACTTCACGGTATATGTAAATCGTGCTTCTGCATTCTGGCTACTGCTATAACAATAGGGAAATCCTATACACAAACAATACAGAGCATAGTGCCACTTGTAATGTTTGCTTTCCTGCCGTAAACCAAGTATCATATTCATAATTATTGCACTTTAAGCAGTACGTAACACACAAAAGACTAGAAATTTCTTGTCGTGTCTGTATTTTTAACTTGTCGCATTTTCATTCATTGTCGCAAAAAACATTTTTGAAGAAAATCTTTGGCATAGCACAATAGGAACCTACAGCAATAGGGGATGTTCAATATATCCGTACTGATTTGTCTCCACTGTCAAGAAAGTTTGAATATTTTAACAACAAAGATATGACGTTCAATGCCTTCAATTTATGCTTAATCGCTGCTGCATTAATAAAATGTTAATAATGATACTTATTACGAGTTTTTATTAATTAACTTAATAGAAACTATAGCTGCGATCGGAGTTATTATTGCAAGTTTAGTAGTTTACAAGTTTAGAATTATTACATAAGTGCAAACTCAACCCGACTAGAGTCACTGTAGTTAGTGTTTTATTGTTCTATTCTATGACCTGTGCACTTTTGCCTATGATAGCTATATTTGCTTACCCTCTGGACTTACTTTGTGACCGGAGACTCGTGTCAAGTTATCATTGTTACCTTGACGTTCCCAATTGCGACGGTCCAGACCTTTTCCACATTTTTCTGTAACTTACATCGGTTTTATTGAAACGACTTCGGCGACGGCCGTTGACGGTCCCACCTGATGAAAACCTGCGCCAAACCCTCGTCTGTCAATGAGCAGGTATAGCAACTTGTAGATCAGTTAGTAGGTAGGTAATTTAGACTAAAGATCCAAAGACGGCGTGCGTTTTAGTCGGCTCGAGTCACATAACCTCCCTCACTGGTTCCGGTGGGAGTATCTTTGGGTACTTCGCGCAAGAAAAAAGAAAAAATAAGGGTTTTTGCATTAGTGTATGCGGTCCTACTAAAACTCATAAGGGCTATCTGATATGGGTAGGGTATGCAGCGTCTTTGTGACACTATAGAATGCACACCCATGAGAGATAGATACTATTATAACAAACTATATATACTACTATAACAGTCTCCAAATTCTATTCAGTTGACATTATCTTACAAATATCTTGAACCTTCTATAAGATGACAAACAAACTCGTGATTAATCTCGCTCAAGGTTTTGACGTAAATACTAAATTACCACTCGTTTTTATTTCCAAAACAGCGTACATCTAGCATTTGTCAAGGTTCTGTTCTATTATCACATTTATACCACGTGCAGTTGCATAATTGCTTATCTATATTACTAGTGGTGTAATATTCCCCTCTCATGTGGATAGGAGTGTTATGGTCGAATTCTTTTTGGTTCAAGCCAACCTCCGTGAACCTGCAACTCTGTAAACCTACTGTCTTTCCTCTGATTGGCGCAGGATGTCTTCTGAGGGTTAGGAGTCGAACGTCACTCGCGCTCGTAATGTCAAGATAAAACAAATGAAGAGAAAGAGTGGCTACGTACTCGTACGACCCACAGACAAAATTCCTCGTACGTCCCGATTTAAGGTTTGTGTTCGACCCAAAAAATTAAATCTATAAAACATGTCCTTCATCGACCTTATTTTAAGTACGGTTGGACCCACAAAAGTTTGGTTTGTTCAATGTTCTATCACTACGACAAGAATTGTTGATAGGATAAATTATAATCATAACCCCCTCCTTTGGTTTACTTAGTAGAAGAGAGTGCCTTAGGTAAAACAGTAATGTGCAACTGTTTTTTCAGAGTTAGTACAGAAAATTGGTAAAAGTTTCTAGTTTATCGATCTATTAAATAAATAGAAGAAACAATAATACTCCTATTTTGTTTGCTTATATATTTTCAACACATCTATTTTTTATATTTTTGACACCTCTTTCAATGATTATCAGGTTCGTAACCTGGTCATTACACTACCGACGTGAACCCACTCCCAGCACAAGCCATTAAGCTTAGCTGTAGGAGTTAGAAGAAATATTAGTAATTGCGACTACTGATATTCCTAATATAAAATATAAATAAAATAAATAAAAAATCGTTAGGAATATTTAAAATACTGACTGATCTACAATCTCCATAGCATAGCAGAATTTTTAAATAATCTTTTCGTTCTATTGATTTTTTTTAAATTAGCATTTTTAAACCAAAAAAATCTTCAAAGATGACCACAAATGGTTCGTGTGTGAAACTGGTATCTTAATTATTATATTCAGTGAAACCGCTGACAATAGTGACTCAATAAAAGTAATGAAAAAGAAATTCGTGCGACTATTAATTATCTAGTCCGTGTTCTTTAGACCATGACCACCTGAATGTCTATTTGTGTATTAGCAAACTCTTTGTTTCAGTCTACAAGTTTTACTTTCACAAAAATATACAATTAACTACAGTCTTTTTCTAGCTGTTTACTCATTCTCACCCATTCACTTGCATTGTGACTAAGTATCCTGCTTTCATAGTAATTTAATTGGTACAAAAAAAACATTTCATAATTTTTTTCAAATTATCTGTTTTGTGTGGTCTGTGATAGCTGTCGTTCTTAATTCGAACAGGGAAGTAAGTAATCTTCTAAACTATTTTTGTACTCCACAATGAATCTAATAGGTCAGGTCAATCTTGCTCGTACGATGTTGTACTCGAGTTATGAATGTCCGGTCCATTTGCGTCGTCAATTTACTGTCAAACCACTTACAGCCATGTATGATTGTCATACACCTGTCCGCTTATTGCGTATGCTGTAATATCCGCTTGGTTTTTCCGAAGCAGCATCGCCATTGTGTCGATGCGACTTGTCATGAATTAAATTGATTACATTAGTTATGTGATACGCGATCGATAAAAGGGTTTATGAATCAGTTTCTATATGAAAATCTGATCAAAAGATCGGATGTTTCGTGCTTTTACAATCCTGGTAATATACTTCGATCCAGTACCGCTGACGATTTCTCCTGATTTACCAAAAGATGGTTGGATATATATTTAATTGTGTTTCCAAGTTTTCAAGTTTATTTCGTAGTGGGTACCAAGATATAATCGTAATCAACCTTCTTCTTCGAATCAATAGCAACATAATATATATCTGTGCTAAATGTGTCCAGCTCAATATTCGACGACTTCGCCCTTCAGTCGCCTTAAATAGTTCCTCAACTTGACGTTGTTAGTGAATTCCCGAGAGTTAGTGCTCGGTGTTTTCAGGGGTCACTGCAGTTAATCCTGGTATACAGGAGTTTCAGTGATGGGCGTGTGGGTGTTTACAGCCCCGTAGCAATGTGGGCAAACTTTTATTTAACAGCATCAATGTTCAATTTCAACATGTTGCCTGTTAGATTGCAAAACGTCATGGAGCAAACTAACCATCAATCATTGATGCCCAATTAAGATATGTTATCTTTTTAATTGGAATTTGATTTACATAGGAATGTAACTAATAATCTTGTTTTAATTTCAAATACAGAACGGTAAAGTTGATTCGACTGATGCGCAAAACGAGAAAAACGCAAGCTCAGCCTGGTTGGGCATATTATGATGTTAATCAGGCAACCAGTGTATATCCCAGCCCAGGATTCTATAACCATAAAATATTTCTATGAAAATGGCCAACATTGCCTTATTTTATTGCAAAATAAACAAAGGTAGTCCGTAGTAGTTGTCAGTTGTGGTAGGTAGGTACTTATGCATATGCCTACACATATTACATAGTACATACCTGCTACGGTTCACGGTACGGTTAGCAACTAACGATTATATGACATTGTCGGAAATATACGCGAATTATTACACATGAATACTATTTTCAACGAGATATATTTGATGTAATTTTATTATTTACACGTACACTAATTCCGATCCCGACATTTCAGTTGCTTTGCAGTAGACATGTTTACAGCCATACTGAATTGCGTTTCATAAAACTTAGATCAAAGTACCCGAACTATGTTAAATTATTGTTATTGCTGCTAAAAGAGGAAGTTCTACTACGCTACTTGTGTATTCAACTATTAAGTTCAATCAATTCGATTACATTTGTAACGCACTTAGATATTACTCACTAATTTCTTACGGCTGTGTTTACGTTTCAGTTACCATAGCAAAATCACGTGTTGTTAGGAATTCAAAGGTCAACGGAAAAATATTCCATTTATTACATACCTACTTGTATTTTTTATATTAGATACTTGCTTAGTATAAAAAAAGATCACGTTTCGCATAGCAATGACGTGCATCGTTTACATAATAGTGCGTAGACAAAAAACTATAGCGAATAATAATGTATACCTAGTCGGCAAATAAGTATACACGTTCTCATACAACTTTATACAACAAGGTTTATATCTCCTCCTATCTCCTTTGCTGACTGTACCCTAGTTGGTATTCTTTTTTTTTTCATTTTCAAATTCAAATTAGGAATAAGTGTTACCTATCGGAGTTCTATTATCTATTCTGTGATATTTGTTATTGTCGTTAGAGCTGCCAAAAATCTAACAGGCTTTGTAAAAAGTAACAGGGTCGTAGAAATGGCGTCACGTATGTACGTCGCCCTTTGGCTATCGAGTCATCATCAACGTCATCCTTGCGTTAATCCCGGTTGCATTCCAAGCTGTCACCTCGGAGTCCGCCTTTCCCAGTTTTATCTGCGATTTTGAAATTCTATATATTCCGTGAGGCGACTGACATAGGGCCACCACAACCCATATATGTATAGGCGATATATAAGTATGTTAGACCAGTTATTGGACTGTTTTTAAGGCTCTGACTACCCGTAGCGACTGCCATAAATGTTCGAACGAGAACCGGGACCGACCCTATAGCTATCGAGTGGTGTAATTAAATGTTTATAGATGATTGAATTGAAATGAATGGCCTTCCACTATAGAAGGAAATTAAAGTCGTCATTACCCGAGCCTTTTCCTCACTCAGGGTCAACTTTCAATCTAACTACGAAACGACCGAACTTTGATATTTTCAGTGAAAGGACAACTATCTGACCTCCACAACCTAATTCGCAGACGATATCACTGCGAGAGAAGGAAAACTCGAAGTTAAATCCTGTACCCACCGTCTGGCTTGCGTGGAAACAGTAGGCCAAAGCCTCTCACCATTGGGAGAAGCCTATGTCCAACTGTGAACTGAAATATTTGACTGATTGTAGTATCATGTAGTATAATTCGTATGATAACAAAGACCTATGGCTTAACGTACTCCGAGACACAGAGGAGTCTCAATGTTTGTACTAAGAATGGTTTTAAGACTGATATGGTTAGAATTACTTCACCTTGTAATGAGCTATAGCTGTCTAAAATAACTAACGAATAACTAACAAAAAACGCCCCGATACATTCACATCATCTGTAGAAACGTCATTTTTTTCATGAAATTGATGGTCAATATAATTTATTTGTACGTCACATTTGGCTTCGAGTCCCCCAAGAAAATATAAAGATGTAGGTATTCATGCACGGAATAAATTTTTCTATGTACTTATTCATTTAAAAAAGTTACGTAACACCTCAGTAGGACACTAATTTCTTTTAATGATTTGCTAACTAACGTATTTTTCCGTATGGGTACCCACATAGAAAATAAGTTTCGTTTTTCTACTTACCCACCGAGACCACGATAAAAATATTTAATTTATTTTAACCGCATGCCGCTGTTAATACCGCGGTAATAGAAATGGTTTCTGCGATAACAGCGGTATGCTGTAACCACAGAATACACAGTACAATCTATTTGTTCCTTTGATCGGTCCCTGAATAATACTGGGGTCTAGGAAATGGGCCATGACTCCAGTAGTATTCACCGCATAAACCACAAGTGGCTCCGTCCGCCATTTCTGGATTTAATCATCTTTTTTTAAAGAAAGTAGTAATATGCACAGACCAATTAAAACCACCATTATAGACGACTACCGTGGAGCTACAATGGTATCATCACCTTGACTATCTTCTTTAACTTTCAAAACCTAGTGCCGCGTCTACATTTACGTAACATTTTGCCGTGACCGTGTCAGAAGTGCGTGTCTGTCACGTATTCTGCTGCGTGAAGCTGAGTTTAAATGAAACCATCGATCGACTGGTGGTCGTGTCAGCGCAACTCTAGTTTGTGTGCTCATTTACCACAAGTTGTTATGTCCACACTCAACGTCTTGATGTCATGTCAGCGCAACTCTAGTTTGTGTGCTCATTTACCACAAGTTGTTATGTCCACACTCAACGTCTTGATGTCATGCTGTCCGGTCCGCTGTTCATGTCACTAATCTGGACGCACCTTAATATTGTAGGAAGAAGGAAACATGGTTGCCGGTGTTGGTTTAGTACGGAATTAAGACCTTCAATGTACTTCACTTATGCATGAAAATTAAATAAATAAATACTAAAATGAACGTTAAAAGTGAAAGCAGACGCTAAGTGTCTTAATCCGACGAACAACTACTTTTATGGCAATATCCTTCCCGGAACTACACTTATATGGAATAGCCTTAGCTATCTCACACAGAACATCACTCACAAAAAACTATTAATATCGTTTTAAATCATGGTATGTCGCCAGATTTCTCTGATTAAGTAGTTTAACGGATATAGTTTCCAAATTGATTGATGGATAAGATATTTTCGACAGTTTCGAGTATTCTAACGTATTATATAATGATGACCATGGACTTACATGACTTGAAAAGAAATCAAAACATTAGTGTTGATTTTTTGAATAACCGTAAGAAATTACGATAACATCTGTTAATTATATTTCAAAATATAAGTCAGGTATACCTAAGGGACCAAATTTTAAATGAAATAATTCACAAAAACTAAATAAAACACATTTAAAAAGAAATACCAACTGAAAGGTAACCGGGCTGCATGACTACACAACATGTTATCCAAGATATCTTGTTATGATATTACATAATAATGAAAAAAAAACATTAATTCTGCTAATTGTAGAGACAAAAGAATATTATTTGTATAATTGTGAATAAATTTATAAACAATCTTTACATACTTGTCTTTGGCATGTGTAAGTTATCACTAACAAGTTACACGTGCCGAATGAAAGAATTATACGAGGTGATGCCCGTGGCTTCGCCCGCGTGGAATTTTGATTCAATTCCCAACCAATGAGAATCTTTTACCGGAATAAAAATGTAGCCTGTTCTAGGCTCTAATCTATCCCTGTACCAAATGTCAACCAGATCCGTTCAGCAGTTAGAGCTTGATTGAATAACAGACATCTAAACAGTTTCACAAACTTGCTGACCTCCGCCACTTCATATGCGCCACAACCGGTGTCCCCCATTTTTGCAACATTTTTCATTCCTGCTTCGCACCCATTGGTTGTAGCATAATGTTATAATTATATCATAGTTATAAACATTCCTCTTGAACCACTCTTATGAAAAAATAAAGAAATAAAAAGGGTTGCCAGATCGAAAAATCAATATAATATCTAGATAACATTAGGTACAAAATGTCGGAATTTTGGGATTGTTTTCTGGAGAAATGAAAAATTATGAGTAAAAATTTTAAATAATTATTATAAAATAGATTAAATATTTAAGATGATATTAGGATGCGATTAGGTACATCATCATCAAACAAAATGTTGGGAGAATCCAGATGATTCCCGACCATCTAGCAACCCTATCTTCAATTCTGGTCTAATCTAAGTACATTCTATAAAACTCATCAAAACCCATTTATCTTTTTATCCTTAAATCCTTTTATATTTAATTTATTGTGCTTATGTCAAATTCATGTTAAATTTAAACCACACCACTTTAAGATACTTACTTTTGTCTTTTCTGTCCATCAAAAGATTGCCTGGAAGACTTAGCCGTTATCGATCCGCCCATTGTACATTCAACTATTTGTTTTTAAAATGTGCATTTTTCATTTTATTGTGTACAATAAAGAGTTATCTATCTATTTATCTACATTATAAAGAGGACTGCTATAAATTATATTTATCTCAACTATAGATAATGTTGTTAAGGCGTCTAGAAAACTCCATGAAATAATAACTGATTGCTGTGAAGATGTCAAGATAAAATATATTGTTCAGTCATTCAAATATATAAATATAGGTTAAGTACAAAGTACATTTTACATTTGTAATAATGTTAGAAGTCACATAATAAATGAAACGTACATATAAATAAAAAATACGCCAGCTAGGTTCCGGATATATTAATTTTTATTGCCATGTAATATAAACTTTTATTCTATTTTATCTATTACAAAGATAAGACCTTATGTGTAGACAAAACATGTAAATACACCAGAAACAAATAATGAACTTTCTTACATCCAATACAAACACTTATTATCTATGTAAACATCGCTGTTTCATTTATTTGTCCAAAAGTAGATTACTTTTTTCACCATTAATCCTGCAACCCCAAAAAAAAATATTACTGTGTTTAGTAATTAGACTTATTATTTTATTGGTCAAGCGAGCGAGCCCCCATTTCAGTCAGTTCCAGTCTGCAGTTGCATTTCTTAACCGTATTTCACCAAACTTGGTACACGTGTACTTTGATTCAAAACGGAACTATTCGCGAGAGCTGTTTTGATAAGAGGGAAAATTGGGCTGAAGTTTGCTCTCATGCTATTTATAAATGGATCTAGATGATTTTTGACTGTCAAGGATATATTTCCTCACAGGTGTACTAAGTTTGGTAAAAATGAAATGCAAACTTGGCTCAAAGATACTCCCAGACAAAAGCAAAATTATCCACTTTCTCAGAACGGAGACACCATGACCTAAAAGTGTGCGAAAAGATGCTCACGATGTCTACGGTTCGTAGAACTACTAGGTATTAGTAATAATGGAATGGAGTTCAAAAGGTTGAATATCTGTTACAAAAAACTGACATTATTTACAAAATCTGACAGATCAATCAGGTCAATTAACTCTGTAGGTAGGCACGTACTTGCGTTGGCTAGGTATAATATGTATATTTATTACTTACTAACTGTTGCCCGCGGCCCGCGTGGAAGTCTTCTGTATAAATTGTAACCTATGTGTTATTCTGATTATAATCTATATTATTGTATATATATATGTATATATATATAAACATCTATGGCAGTCATTACGGGTAGTTGGAGCCCTCAAAAGTCCAACCAGCCTAACTTGGAACTTCGATATCGCCATTGGTCATTAGACCATTGGTTGTGGAGGTCAGATGGCAGTCGCTTCACGGAAAATATCGAAGTTCAGCCGCATCACAGTTAGACTGGAAAGCCGACCCCAACTGAGTTGGGAAAAAGGTTCAGGGAATGATGATGATTATTGTAAAATTTTCTTATAACCCATTCAGTAATTTTTACGTGAAAGAGTAACAGCCATCCATCCATCCACCCATCCATCCATATCAACTTTCTCGATTATAATATTAGTAGGATTAGTAGGATAACATCTAATGATGGCGACCCAAAAGGCCGGTCGACATAGACTGAATTCGAAAGGTGGAAGTTTTGGAGAAATGGCGCATATTGAGAGAGGCCTATGTCCAGCAGTTGACTGCAATAGGTAAAATGCAATAAAAATAAGCTAAAATGATATGCCTTTATTTTTCACTAAGGAGATGATGATATATTATGATATCTCGGAAGATGTCATAATACATTTACACACAAAAACATATAAACGTTTGTCATAAAGTCAATACATATTTAAATAATAGGGCACAAAAAGAGTTAACAAAGTAGTCAAAAGTGAAGACTAGAAATATTTATACTATTTCACCCTTTCTATGGAATAATCTTTTACAATTTTTTTGAAAACTGGCAAAGACGGATCTCTTCTAATGGCCCCTGGCAGAGCATTCCACAAACGAAACGCTTGAACAGAGAAGGATTTGTCGGCAAAGTTGGTGGAATGACTCGGCATAATTGCAGGCAAAATTAAACCTTAGAGAATTTTAAATGACATTTAGGTCTTCGAACTTCCTTGCATTGTTTTATTTGAATAATCATACCGATCCGATGACGCATTTTGCCATTGGTTAAAAGAGAAAGTCTTTTGTACTACACCCAAAGTAAACTGACTCTTGTGGTTTCACTGTTATAGCGTTAAAGTATACACCACAATAGCATGATTTTTATTTCCATACCAGATTTTAACTCAAAAGAATAGTATTGTCAGATGCTCACACGAATATCCCTCATTGAAAACTGTATACTACTGGACTCGATCCCGCGGTCTTTCCCTTGCAGGGGTAATGTTCTAACCGCTGAGCCACAGAAAAACGTCTTGAGCATTTGAAATTCTCTCATACAACCTTCTTGGGGCAATGGTGGGAGCCATCTACCGATAATCACCGGTTGCAATTCGGTTTGCTCAGGTTCAGCGGTTAGAGATTTCCCCCTGTAAGGGAACGATTGCGGGTTCGAGTTCCATCAGAGCATTCACTTTTCCGATCTGAATTGATTTGAAACATTCATTATAAAACTATTTTATTTGAAAATATTTCGCCAAACAAAATACTTGCTACACCCATTATTACCGTTCTAAAATACCCACTGCAATGGGAGTACGATAATTTAAAAAACTAACATATATAGTTGTCTACATGGCCTCAGTGAATTCACTCCGCGAACACAAAAATATATCTAAGTACTATATGCGAGTCAACGCCGCTGGTTCTAAAAGTTTGGTACGAGTAGCCTAATTTGAAAGAATATCAATAAGCCATATTGTGAATAAAACAATCTTGTCTTAAATCGATTAAATTATAAATGGAAATGTTCACGATCCGTTACCTCGTAACATGTACAAAGACAATCTGCTTCTTCATCCCAAAGTTAATTCCAGTCACATCCGATACTTTCGCCTCGGATCTGCGCATTTAGCTGACCTGAAGCGACTGCCATCTCCTCCAAACTCCATTCATAACATCGGATCATTACAGTTGGACCAATGACAATATTATGTATCCGTATTTTGTAATTAGAAATAAGCGGGTATCGAACGAATCTGTGACGTACACCACAAGCGTCGGTTTGAGTCCGACATAACCTACCCAACCGGCTCCGTGGTGATTTTTCGCATGATAAAAAAAAGCATGATAACTTACAGATCGATAAATATTTTATCATAAAGCACTAAACGGCTCATAAATTAAATCAAAATAAGTTCTCGTAACGTTATCATCACTTTATCACTAGTGTAGCACGACCTCCTGATCGGGGTTAAAAGTTCAGACACATTGATAAAACAGTAAGTATCTACAGCTAAAGATAATGTGTCCAGATATCAGTTAATTAAAACTGAAAGTGAGATTCCAGGGACTCGTGCTCGAGGTCAAGTAGCTGAATTGGTCAGAGCATTCCATACGATATAGATGTAGGCGTTAACTGGCGGAAATCTATTACAAAAAATATATATATTGGGGGAGGGAGGGGACTCACCACTCACTCAATTTGCTTGAGAGCTGTCCTGAACATGCCTCGTGGAGAGGCGGAACTCGTGTCGAGGTTTGTCCTTCGCACTTGAGGCATATTGAACATAGAATACAACATCTCCCCTCGTGTAAGAAGTCTTTGGTTGGGGTTCATCCATTCTGATCATATGATCCGTTGCAAGTAGAAACGGATTAGGCTTTTTAGTGCACTCCGATCACGATATCAGTTTCGCCTTAAATTGAAGTAATAAAAAGTAGAATCCGATCGCGTGATCCGATTCTACCGAGACAATGTATAGACAAGGTCCACTCTGATCACATAAACTTTAGAATTAGCCAAAAACAGGTTTTAAAAGAATTAAATTAAACACATTAGAATAAATCAAGAAAGTTGTATGAATATTTATGAAATTCGATACAGGGATAGATCAAAAACTGGAAAACCCGTTTATGCCGGGAAAAGGTTCCCATAGGTTGCGAGAACGCGATCAAGATTTCATGCGGGTAAAACCGCGGACATCAGCTAGTAAATAAATATTCTAGAAAATTTTACATAGCACTATCTAGACCCAATTAGGCGTAGTTTGCATTATGGGTTCTAGACCACAAATTATTATTAGCGGTAGAGCGCTACGCCACAGAGGTCAAAGTTGCACTTATAAATATAAAAGTTCATTAAGATTAATTTTAAGTAGGTACTTCGTAACACCACACCATAATAGTTTCCTAAGCTAGCCTTCTATGCTATTCTTCTATGCTAGCCTTCAAGCCTGTAAATTACCGTTAATTTAACGATCATGTAAACAATTACCGATAATATGTAGGTCACTGTAATATACTATATCATAAAAACGTATGAAGGAGTTATACCTAGCTAGTCTATACAAGCCCGAATCAAAACTATATACAACTAACACAATATTCATAAAGGTTAGTGTCTATAAGTATTGTATAGTGTTTCTCAAAGTTGGATATGAGAAGGGGGCACACGGCAGATTACATAATAGCGATCGTTTTTTTATTTATTTTCGAATATCGAAATTTACCATGAATACCTTTTGCCTTTATGACTAATAGTAAATACTAATATGAGATTGAAGATCAAATGAAAGAATCTAATTAGGTTACAAGTTAGTGGTAGAGGGTAAAAATGTTCAAAGGGAATCTGGTGAACGAAAATCTTGCCTCTTATAGAACGACCATAGTACATAGTTAAACTTCTCTGCCACAACTTCCCTTTGTGAAGCAAGTCTTGCTATAGCGAGCTGTGGTTATAAGTTTGAAGTACTCTGGTGTATCTATGCAAAAATGGGGTCTCAGGGTACAGATATAGACTAGACTTTGGAAAAGGATATAGACTATGTTTGGTCGCGATTGCCGGATCATCTACGCCGCAGTCTACAACTAGCTGAAGTGTAATTCGTTCGCAAAACAAAGAAACATATTATTCGTGCAAAATTATTAAATTGAAACATAATTGGTTTGCGTTTAAAAATGGTAGGTACTTCCTGTGTTATAGCCAGTTTGTTACAAAGGTCAAGTTTGTTTATGCAAAAATACCTATAACATTGAAAGATTAACACTCATATCTGCACCTGCCAAGTTACGATTGTTGGCTTTTGCTGTTCTTACCAAATCTTTACTTGACTTATGTCACGTCACATTTGCATGTCATACGTTATGCCGTACATATAATGTATGTACTCGTAGCAGGAAGTGATTTTCTCTCTCTTAGGTAGCAGACTAGTACACAGCCCACCTGATAGTAAATGGTTACCGTAGCCTATGATTACAACGCCGCATCACACTCGTGCTGCCGACCCTGTAGAACGGAAAAGTGAAGGTTAAGAGAGTTTCTGTGCTATCAGCGCAGGAGAAAAATAGGGCTTCATCCCACCACAAAGCAGTGTCAACCTAAGCCCTCGATTTTCCTACTGACAACACTAAACCTTTCCAGTGAGCTCTGGCTACCCTACTCACCACCGAAACACAACAAATGTTATTATTAGACGGTGTTCTGTAGGGCGGAGGTACTTCCGCAGTCAGACTGCTCAATTGGGACGGGAGATACCATCATATCCTATACGTTGACTTAACCTATACGTTGGGAGCTATCCCAACGTATAGGTTCTTTTAGAGTTCAATACTTCAAGTAGTGGTTGAACCTTTGATACGCTGAGAGATAACATAGTAATGTTAATATTACACTCAATAAACCGTTTACTCTACACCTGTCTTTTTGGCTGCATAACATAAACATACAATAAGCAAGTGGCGGTGTTACCACAGTCGTTTGTTCAATTATACAAACAAATGGATTAGGAAACTGCGAATGGGCCCATCAACGATATCACCCCTACTTTGTCATGACAGAGCAGACGGTTGTCTGATGATGAAACCCGCGCGTAACAAGCGAGGTGCTTATGTCGGTCAATGTTGTCGTGTTGACATCTAACTCGTTACCCGTACATAACACAGCCTTGTTGTTATTGCTCAGGGAAATTATTACCATTTTTGTTATACCATTTAGGTGGTAGATAAACGCGCGGCCCATCTGATGGAAAGCATTTGAAACACCTGGGGCTTCACACTCGTGCTGCTTATTATGAAGACGGGAGGGGTGAATGTTAAGAGAGTTTCTGTGGCGTCAGTGCAGGGTTTCTCGGTTTTCCCACACTGACAACACAAAATCTTTCCAGTCAGCTTTGGCTCCCCTACTCACCACAACATAATACAAGGTTATTATTAGCCGCGGGATTCTGTAGGGTGGAGGTCCTTTCCCTGTCGGACTGCTCATCTAATCACATAATCTGCTCACTGGTTAATCTCTTATGAACCAAATTTTTCATAGTTACCATTAGCAACATTTCTATGTTCAAAAGCATGCCTTAAAGGTCCACCCCCTGATTGACAATATCTGGAATGGTAGCCCGTTTTTTCTGAATTTCTCTAACTTACACCATACAACAAGTAGACAATGGATGCATAAAATATGAAAAAAGTGCATTTCATACCCCTTTGCTACGGAAAAGTTTGAAGTCTAAAGCTAAATCTCTTATGTATAACCTAGAGAGATTAATAATGGCTTATACTTAACGATTATTATTATTATTATTACTCGGTATACTTAACACGCTAGTGGTGTGCAAATTATTAAGCCACGGCCAAACGGTAATTATCTGAGCTCTTAAGCCTCTGGTTATTATAACGTCTTGTTTGCCATGTACGAAATGGTGCGACTTGATATAATGCCTCGTACTTATGTATGTCTCAAACTACAATAATAGCTAAGTGCCATAATAATACATGAGACACAGGCCCGTTTAGTACCTACTAAGTATGTGACTTTAATACTATGCCTAAGCTGGTGTCCGCGACTCTGTCTGCGGGAGGTACTGATCCGATTCTCGCATGTCTGTCGGTCACTGTTGTATGATCATCGGTCGATGGTCACCATAGTGACCACCCGCCCCTACCTAGCTACCTACCTGCCTGACCTTGTGTGACTTGCGTAGCGTACAAAAACAGAAGTAAAAAACCGGCTATATGGTAGAGACATATTTCCAACTTAAATGGTTCATCAATTAACATCACACATCTTATAATTGATTTTAAGTAGCAATTTACAATTTCGTGTGGTTTGTAGGGCCACCGGAGTACTTTCTTCCCTTCCACACTTCTCTGCCTTGTCTTCTGTTCCACTTTGAACTGGCGCATTCAAAATTCCTACGGGTAAAAAAATAAGCACACATTGAAGATCGTAAGCCGTTAGCTTCTTTGATACTCTCCCAGAGTTAGGAGATCACTACCCTAGTAGCTAAATAATAAAATGGAGGGAAGAGGAAAACTGATCCTGGTCTCGGAAGTAACTGTTAAGACTATATGATGATGACTATGTCTTCATATTCATAGTGAGGCGTATATCATTCCATAGCCACAAACATGTTCCAGTCTTAGCAACGTCTACGTGTATATATTCTCGGGTACTTTGCTTATCACTTATCAAACGCGTCACTATTTTTGAAGCTAAAACTAACGGAAAATGCAAGAAGTAAAAACGCACCCGAATGCAAACAAGTAGTATTCGTCGAGCATACCATACCATTAGTAATTAAGCATACCATAATGTTGAAGAATCCTTACGCGCATCGATCAGCATCACTCAGTAGATGTGTACCCAGCATAGCACGCACGCACGCCTCAAGCCGATGCATGCATTGCATGTTTACGGTGTGTAGCGCACTATGCGTAAATTGTGTACTATTGGTTACACACATAATATATCAACCGTAACCACGTTCGTTACCGTTGGTTAAAAACAACTTATTGCCTGTGTCTTTTGTTATGTTATTCATCCCGTGTACAAAGAATTTGGCTTGAATAATACACTTGTTTTTCAATGACCCGTGTCGCCTCAGTGTCGTACAGCCAGTGGACACGTCGTATACTGGTCAATGACGAACACGATACATCTATTAAAAATGCTGATTCATATCGTTCGATAAAAACAATATGCTAAATAGACAAATTTGTATAACGTGTGAACAATTTGCCAATGAAAAGTTAGAGCCGTCAGAAAAGTCAATGGGTAAAGCCTTCCTTATGGTAAAGTCGCTATAAAGATGCCTCAGTGTAAACAATAGTAAGTTTTATTAATTTTACTAACCTTACTTAACAATACTTATTATAAATGGAAAAGTTTGAATGGATGGATGCTTATTCACGACAAAACTTCTAAACAGATCTAGATTAATTTATACAAGATAAATTACAGTCTGGTACAGTACCTACAATGGCTACTTTTGACTCCGGGAAATATTCTTGTGGAGTCCGGCAACAACATCAAAAGCAGGCTGAACAACAGCAACATTCTAGAAGGGAAATTAGCATAGTCGTGAAACATGACTCTTGCTTTTCAAGTAATCACAGCACGTGGTTACACGTGCACTCCAATGGATACATTAATGTATACTTTATCTCCGAATGCATAACTCTCTTCCTCTTTATGCGTCATACTAAGGTCAATTAATGCAAAATTATCTGCTGTGCCTAAGTATTTCATAAACGGACAAACAAACGGTTCATAATGTTGAGATCAGATTGAGTGGCTCGTGAAGCCACTCACGATAATCATATGAGCACGCCAAGGTCACTACTGTCACTTAGATCGATGAAAACCTGCGCTTGGACTCCTACGCAACATCGGCGTCCAGTCGCTGTGCGCACGCGCACCTCTTCGCGCTCGCGTTTCCCCATCTCGCGTTAACATGAGTTAACACATGTTTTCAACCATATATGACATTCATTTATCATCATACATATTTTTATTGTATGTTTTTCCTACTTTTATGTTATGTATCAATATTTAACTTTGTGATGACTATGTGATAAAACTCCTATAGTTATGTGTTTCTGTGTGTGAAATTTACATTTTGACATAATGTTACGGCGCCAGTTCTCTCACGAATCCGGTAAAGCCGAACTGTTTAAAGCAGAGGAGGCATTTTTGGACCAAAGGAGGTACACTTTACGATTCATCTCATTCATAGTTTGAATATGATTGTTAAGAGTTCTTTAAACAGCTATAGCATAGGATGAGGAAATCTTTATGATTTGTTTGTAGTTATTATACGTACTCGTACATGCATACAACAATTGCATGTATAGAATTGTAGAAACTATATTCAATTCATTCCACTACAGCACTTATGTTTTTACATAGAACCTTTATATTACCTGACACACGTAAGATTCATGTCTTGCAGATAGATAAGTAGGAAAGTAAGCGAAATTTGTGAAAAACCAAAAAAATGCACTTCATATGTTTGTAGATAAGTGTTTGCTGTGTATACAATCGTTATCAAACACTTTGATACAATCTTATCTTTATTATGGTTGTTTCTGTGTTGTGTGTGAATACATAGTTTATCTCACTCACAATAACTATGGATTAACCAGATTACATCCGTGGCTATGCATTTCAGTTCACGTTGATCAAAATTATCTCAAGTCTTACTTTGAAAATTTGAAATCGTTCGGGAACGACGATTATTATGCTATGTGAATTTTCCCTCTGACTCTTCACCTTTTCCTATAATACTATTATTATAACATCTTTTAATGACCTATTGTTATACAAGTCAATAAGACTTCTCTCCCTTATATCTAAGGTTACTATTACCATGATTACTATCATAAAGTGAAAAGTAAAGCTGTATGGGCGCTTTTCCCGGGGATTGTAGAAACACGGAAACACATGTGATCACGAATCGACCTCTTCTGAGTGAAACCATTGTAAGAACAAAACAGCAGTTTTATTTATCACACATCGAGGACCCTTAGGACCCAGCGAGCATGTGTTTGGGGTCCTCAGACCGTCAGTTTTCTTTAGAAGGATATAATACTTTATGTCCTAGGGTGTCCATGTACTAAATAAAGTTGAGAAACGGTGCTATAGGAGATTTAGATAGATAGATAGATAGATAGATAGACAGATAGATAGATAACTCTTTTATTTTACACCAAAAACACAAAAAATAGATACAAAGAACACCAAGGACAAGTAGTGAGAGTTACTGTTGTTCTAATGTACTATGGGCGGCCTTCTCGCTGGAAGCGATCTCTTCCAGGCAACCTTTTATTAACTGTATAATGATTTCAGTGGTTTCCGATTGAAAATCTGTTGATAATTAAAAAGAAAAAGGTGCCGTATCGAACTAATTTGTGTTTACTGATTTATTTGAGCAAGTTTAGATATAACTAAAGATATTAATTTAATTAATTAAGAGTAATACTGTAAACGATAATATTAAAACCATAAAAAGGGTGTGGGAGTATGTACAGTTAAAACTGAAGTGAATAGTTAAGGTACCTATCGTATAATTTACACTTTATTAATGGTAGGTCACAGATAAAATGTACAGGGATGGAGATGACCATAGACTCATTAATTTAAATAAAACTACGTACACAATAGTTTCACTAAGGATCGATAGGGTGCGATAATCGTTTTACAAAAAATAACATACAACAATACTGCAATTATGTAAAAATATACAAACGAATTCAATTACGGTGTCCTCTGGTGCTGAGTAGCTGAACTACTCGTTAGTTAGGTATTCATTTTGGATTGCTTCTTGGAAAGCATTATTTAATATTTATAAATTTATGAGGTTGCAACAAGAATTAAATAAATAAAAGAACTATTATTTACGGTATGATAAGTTCAATAGTGAAAATATAAGCAATTGCGTAATTATTAATTGTGTAACAGAGTATACAATTACATTTTCAAATGTGTGTTTACTCTTGCTTCCATAATATATGTATAAAGAGGCTAAAGGGTACTTCCTCTTGGGTTTTATTTCGTAATTGGTATATTGACATACATACATACATATGCTCACGCCCGTAATCCCGGAAGGGGTAGGCAGAGGAGTATTAAACACCCACATTTCGCCATCTATAATTTTCCGTCCCTCTTAATAGGCGGCGAGCATAATGCCGCCAATCGGGTACTTTAAAAAAAAGGGGTATGCCGAAAATAAATTCCTAACCGAAAATGGTGCAGCTAAATGATTTCTTGCTATGCGGTGTAAATCGCAAGAGAATTAATTACGTGTTTAGCCGCACAAGTACTACCAATTAACGTCTTGGAGAGTATATATATACGTAATTTTGATACATAAAAACCCTCAGTTTTTTTATCACGACACTAATCTATATATATAAAAATGAATCGCGAAATATGTTGGTAAGCGCATAACTTGAAGACGGCTGGACCAATTAGAGTAATTCTTTTTTTTATTTGATCCTTGAACCCTACGGAAGGTTTTTATGGAGCAGCGGGACCGGGATCAGAAGTCCAAGCAGCGGGAACGGGACCATAAAACCACGCGGGCGGAGCCGCTGGCAACAGCTAGTATAAAATAGAAGACTAGCGTAACGCACATTAAATGTTTTTGTCAATTTTTTACGTTGTGTGTGTGTGTTTTTTTTATGTTGATCATATTCGTGCTGACTGTCAGGTTTTGCTCATTAGCAATGTCAAAAAAGGTTAAATTGTTATTTTCATACAGGATGTTGTATTTTTTAACAATAGTACATTTTAATGACTTGTTTATGGTTACGGCGCTACAGGTACAAGCCGACGCAAAAGTTGTCATCCATTTTGAAAAACAAAATGTATGACAACTTATGGACTATGGATTATGGACTATTGGACTTTAGTTTTGCTTTTAAATGGTGTTTATTTGGTTTTACTATTACCTAATTAGAAAATTTGCCAAGTGGACATCGCCAGAATTAACGACCCGTGTAATCGAATGGATTCGGTGGTTCTTGCATCCTTATAAAAGATCTTATGATCATTCTAAATTATTCCAAAGTCGAACCCGACTTTTCAATGGACTAGTTGTCTATTGTCACACGTAATAAACTCATACCAGTAATATCATAAACAATTATTCGAAAGGCTATCTATTGTTTGCAGCTATTCTTACTTTCTCCCCTTTCATGAATACTCGAAATTTTATACGTAGATATTCAATTTCTCGGTTACAATGTGAGATATTTAGATAGATAGATAACTTAATCATTCTTTATCACCTTGGCAACTGTAACTGCTTTGATTTACACATTGTTTCCTCCAAAATATTGTAAATAATAATTAGCAAATACTTCACCACTTATTAAATTCTACATTATTGAAAAATTCTACAGAATTACAAAGCAAAGTCATGAATGAATCATTGAAAACAATTTACTGCGATGTAATGCATCACATTTGAATATTAATAATTTCCTATGAAAAAATTACAAAAACATTCAAGATCAAGATATCAAGGTAAATTAAGCATATCTAATATATGTATACTATATAAATCATACTTATTACATATTAATTCGTTTTAGCATTTACATAATCGTATTAAAAAAACTAAATGGAACTCAGAATGTGATCCACCTGTATATGTATAATTTAGTATAAACGAAACGCACTACGTACGTACCTGTATATGTAATAGTAATAATGTTCACGTAAATGTGTATGAATCCTCGGTGGAACTTGGTTGTTGTGTTTAGTTTGTTAATTTGACTCACCCGTGTCATACGTGCTTACGGATATTCTTATGGAAGCTTTGTAGCGTTCAGGTATTTCATTCTATTATTCTAAAAGCTTTTTTTATTTTTTTTAAGGAAAGGAAGGCTTTGTTTTTTTTTTGTTGGCTTTAGTTCCACACTCAAACTACTGTCTGTAATTTCTATACAGATAAGACAAGAATACTACTACTACACGTAAAGTATAAATACTTAAGCAAAATTGACGCGATCGCATAATAAAATCACGACGGTAATCGATGTGAAGGATGGCCTTATTTATTGTGGAAAATAATTCTTTGATATTAATTATACAAAATATAATTTGACAAGCTATTGCCCGCAGCTTCACCCTCGTGGATGTCGGTTATCGCGCAGTGCAATATAGAATATGTTACTCAGAATGAATGTAGCTTTCCAATGATGAAAGATTTTTTTTATATCGACTCAGTAGTTTTTGAATTAATTCATTACATTTGTGTGTGTGTATTTTACACATTGTTTCCTCTATAATATTATTGTACTATTTATCGTTTGTAATTATTAAGCGTTAATGAATGGATGACAACTTGTCGTGGGATTACTCTCTTATCAATGAAAATAATCGAAGTTTCAAATTGTCTACTATGTATTAGGAAGATAGGTATTAATATTTACGGCCACTTGTCGTATAATGTTATGTTAGTGCCAAATGGTAGACAAGTGACTGGTATATGATAAGGTAAAACGTATATTGTACTGGAGCAACTGAACAAGTGCCAAGTAGATATGTTTTCCCAGTTTTTTCTTTACGCACAGACATAGTATAAAAAATATCTAAAAATGCAACAAAATTTACAATAACTAACTAATTCCTTCATACAGATAAACTGATTGATGAGATTACTGAGGACGTCTAAAATTTATATATATAAAAATGAATTGCTGTTCGTTAGTCTCGCTAAAACTCGAGAACGGCTGGACCGATTCGGCTAATTTTGGTCTTAAATTATTTGTGCAAGTCCAGACAAGGTTTAAACGGTGAACAAATACGAAAATGCTCGGAATGGAGCAGCGGGAACGGGATCAGAAGTCCACGCGGGCGGAGCCGCGGGCTAAAGCTAGTCTTTTAAAATAAATATGTTATTTAAAAAAATCACTATTTATGTGCTTTACTTATTAAGACTATAACTCTAGTAAAGCATGTACAGTGGGCTCCTGGACACCTTAAGATCTATAATCCTTTGACAGCCGAAGTCTAATTTAACCAAAAGTAACATAGATAGCGTTAATAAATTAAACTAATTCGATGTTTGTTGACTTTGACTTTGATATCTTGAAGAAAATAAGTAAACTAATGCAAGTAGTATCCTAAAGTTAATATTATTGATAATTAAATATATTTATACAGTAACCTCTAAGACTAGTAGTTGTGTGTGGCATTGCTTTAAAAAAATAGTTTCAAATATTCCAGGAACTTTTAAAGGTCACTGTATATAATTTACTAGCTTACCGCGCAACTTCGTCTGCGTCACCCCGTTTTTTGCAACATTTTTCGCTTCTGATCCGCACCAGTTGGTTATAGCATCCTCTTCAATCACTCTATCTATTAAAAAACCGCATCAAAATCCGTTACGTAGTTTAGAGATTTAATTAGATATACATAGGGATATAGGAACAGAGAAAGCGACTTTGTTTTATACTATGTAGTGATATGCATTATCTATTTATATCTATAGATTGCCACAGTAGCGAAGGGTGAATATTTTCTAAAGGGAAGCTGTTGGCAAAAGAACACTTACCCCCATCTAGTTTTTCATGCACCGTGCAACCTATTTGTAAGCCGGTAGACATCGTGTTTAAGGTACCCTTCGCGACTGAATTCATGCCACTGGTAATACGGACTGTTCCCCTTATCCCTACCACGTTGTCCCTCCCGGTCGGGACAAGTGGATTTTTTTTCCACTCCTCCCTACCACCGCGTCACTGGTTGGGACGAGTGGAATTACATTTCCACTTATCTCTACCAAGCTGATTTTGTCAATAAGTACATTCGAGAATAAAAACTCCACTACAGCAAAGTTAAGTTTCGGTTCGAATTCGGCACCACGCGATTCCTAAACCGGTTTAACCGCGAAACTACCGACGCTTTGGACTTGTATTTTTATACCACTGAAGCAAACAAGACAAGTTTCGCAACCTTACGCAATTAGGGAAACTATACCAAGTAAGGTACATTTATTTTGTTTATAACTTTTCATTTTATTTTTTAATATTATTGTTATTAGGAACTGCGGTAGCCTAGTGGTATGGATAATGGACTGCTGAGACGCTAGGCTTACCATGGTACACACCAATGACTTTATGATGCTTTTCGAAGTTATGTGTGTATTTATCGCAGGTTTATAAGTGCCCGGTTAATGGCAATAGGCTCGACACCTATTACATTGGGACCTTAACATAAACTGGCGAACCCTACCTGCCCCTTCGGGGATACAGGCGTGAGTTTATGTTATGTTATGTTTATTACTTTTTCGAAGTACTGCTACCACTCTGCCAACATAATTAAACTTCACATTTATTATGCATTTATTACGTAAGTATATTCAAATAATAGATTTGTGCATACGTTTGGTTTTGGTAACAGGAAAAAGGCACCAAGCATAATGTGTCGGTTCATTCAGGTTAAATATTCTGCATTGAACTTGTCACACCTAAGTGAATACACAATTTCACAATACCTACTATAGATGTACTGGTAATGAATGCCTCAAGTTACGGCATAGAATATAATTTGAACTTCAGAATACCATTTCAACATAACATAACATAAACTCTCGCTTATATCCCCGAAGAGGTAGGCAGAGGTGCTAGCACTCACATTTCGCCAGTTTATGTTTAGGTCCCAATGTAATAGATGGCGAGCCTATTACCATTAACCGGGCACTTTATAAACCTGCGATGAAAACACACATAACTTCGAAAAGCATCGAAAAGTCATTGGTGTGTGCCATGGTAAAACCTGGGATCGAACCCGAGACCTCGTCTCAGCAGTCCATTACCCATACCATTAGGCTACCATTTCAATATTTACAGAATTCATGAAGAAAGAAAGAAACTATGGTCAATGTGTTAATGTTTTGTGCGCGGAACCCTATTGGTAAAAAAGTATCCCAAGTTACACCTTATAACATCAACTATAGTAGAAATTCTGGGTTCGAACGCATGCTTCACCTAGGCTCTGGACCGGGGTGAAGCACGTACACTAATAGGGTCCCGTGCTTCAACTGATGATAGGTAACAGTCAAGTAATTTCAAAAGAACATCATTTAAAAATAGAATGTTTTTCGGATATAGGGAAGACGTCATCAATTGGAACACGGGACCCTATTAGTATTCGTGCTTCACCCAGTTGGAGAACCTAGGTGAAGCGTGGGTCCGACCCCAAAACGCAAATTACAATAGTAGATCTCAAGGAAACCGCGAAATTCGTGAAAAACAAAACCATTTTTTACTAAACTAAATAATTAAAATTTAAAAAAATTAAGTGCAAAAAACAGCGGTTTTATCGTACTAGATCATAATCTCAGGCTAGATTTTCTTATTCTTTTCGTATGAGATCATAATATGTGCAAAATATAGGTAATTAATGTTAAAACATTCAATTTACTAACGAAACTACTAAAACTACCTAACTACTGGTACTGAATGATGTAATAGCTACCGTAAATAATATTTTAATTATCCAGTTTTAGTTACCTACGTTTAGTTACCACATACATTTAAATTAAATAAAAAAGCAATGACTTCTGTGTACATACTAGACTTATTATATTCTGACTGGAATAAAAAAGTAATATCGCGAAACATTGAGGTCAGCAAAGAGAGGTCACCATTCTGCTATAGTCTGCTATAGTGGTGGGCCTTAGACGGCCTCCTCAGAAGATTTTTCTGGGGAAAAACCCTGTATCGCGGGGAACTTTACAAACATTCAATTAACGGACACAAAGTACACCCAGACTCAGAACAACTATTTGTGGATCACACAATTTTTTGTCCGATGTCGGGATCGAACCCATAACCTTGTGCACTGCCGGCGCATACTACGCCCACTGAGTAACGGAAGCAGTCAAATTTACATTATACCTATCCTTTGTATCTATAAAGTTTTCATAGTTTTTTACATAGTATTATCTAGTCTTATACTAAAATGTCAAAATTAAAACGTTGAAAACCAAATTTTTATAATACGTAGTCTTTACGCACAAGCTATCAAATAATTATGTTATGATACAGCTTCTCAATGGCCAAATGTATCATAATGTAACTTTTTCCATTACTATACAACTACAGCTAGCTTTCAATGCAGTTTTCTACACAATCTGATAAAGCGGCGCAACACGCATGCGCCATCAGCAAATGTACTTTAAAAAAAATGCTAATACACTCTGTAATTTAGAGCAAATTGTATTAATTTCGTAAGATTTAATTTATGTAAATAATATTTATGAAACTTTAATTTATGAAACTGCACATAATTTGGTCTTAAAACATCCGTGTGGTACTAAAAAAAATTGCCTACCGGTGGTTTTTTTAACTCGTATTTAAAAATACAAGGGGTATTTAAAGTAATCAATCAATTTTTTTATAGTATCACACGAACATACATACATACATAGACTGATAAACACAATACCCTGCATTGCGTCGCGCAGTCGGGTAAAAATACCCCTTATTATGCAACAGTTTCATAAACTACTATATATTGTGTCGTAGTACTATCATTTATTCTGTGATTGTGTACTGATAGTCACTGTTTATTGTTTCAGGCGGACAAGGTCCCTGAACGCACCCTCGCCTATACAGCAGTTTGGACCATGTGGCAGAATAATGAAGAACTCAGCAATGGTTATGTGAGTACTACAATACAATTAAGTTGTTTTATTCTGAGGATATTGAGGATTATGAGACAGACTCCGTGACGTGACGGTAGTGCACGCAACTGCTACGCACGGGGCGCGGGTTCGATATCGCCATTGGTCATTGGACCATTGGTTATGGAGGTCAGATTGCGGTGGCTTTGCGGAAAATATCGAAGTTCAACCACCGCATCAGAGTTAGATTGGAAAGCCGACCCCAACTAAGTTGGGAAAAGGTTCAGAGAATGATTGAGGATTATGAAAGTAGAAAAAGTTAGGTTCGTTAGATTAGAATATTGCAGTAAAACAGTAAATTAATCGGCATTTTTATTGACGTTTTGATTAACTCACAGTCACGACGGAAACCTCTCATCATAAAACACATTAATGTTCTCATTCAATCACTGACTTTGAGCCCTTATCTCATCGGTTCAGATTATCCCACTGTTACGACTCGCTGAATTACGCCATTACACATGTCATATTGTTTTATCCAGCTGTTGAATGTTTAAATTCTTGCTTACATGCTGAAGTACCTATATTTCGAAAATTCCCTTATATACTAGAAGTATTACGTAGAGCAAAAATAGATTGTTATTGTTTCCTATTCAAATACTATTATTTAAATGAATAACTGTTAATTACGTTCAGTAATACATTTAAATGTTTTGATGACATTAAAATACAGTACATTATTAAATCAAAATAATGCCCGATACGTAAACTGCATTATGTATAAGCTAGCACCTTTGATCACGTCAACGACACGTCACGTTAACAATTTGTCTATAATAATATGTAAACGGGAATTAACGCGATCATGATATAGGTATATACATACCTTTGGAATTCCTGACGTTTCGACCAGGTTACACCGGCCGTGGTCACAGGCTGTGTGTACCATGATCGCGTTAATTCCCGTTTACATGTTATTATAATCATGGAACGCGAAAGTTTAAAAGTTAAAACAATTTGTCTAGTTTAGATTTCAGTATATAAGTGCCCGGTTGATGGCAATATGCTCGCCACCTATTACATTGGGTGCTAAACATAAACTGGCGAAATGTGGGTGCCTTAGGGATAAAGGCGTGAGTTTATGTTTTTTTTTTAGCTTAGGATAAGTCGGAACACAGTCAAATTGTGAAACCCTATTGCAAACGTAATACTTCCATAGCTCATTTTATTTATTTATTAAATGAACAAGTACATAAGCGGACGAAATGCCACAGGCGTTCTCTACCAGACCATCAAAGGTGGTGCAGAGAAGCACTCAGTAGGTGCATTTTTCTGTTCCGATAATATCATATTGAATTCCATCAAGGTTGAGCGATTTAATCATCAAAATAAACCTTGTAGTTGTTTTGAATATTAACATACATAACAACATAAATTTATGGAGGTCTGTAGAGTTGAACCTGTTTACTAATTTATTAAAACTAGTTAAGCCACAAATTTCTCTCAAAATATCTTTACACTGATTGAAGTCCTTCAATCACATAGCACCAAGGCCATAACATCAAGACCGCAACACCAAGCCATACTGAATGCGTTGAGAGACCGTTAGTGTTTTGTAATTAGGAATAGGCTATCTGTCCATGATTGAGCTAGACCTAAATGAATCGTTCAAGATTAGTTATATTGAAAGGGAGAAGTAAAAAACAGCTATCACTTTCACTATAGCATGTAGGAGCTAGAAAACAATAGCTTACGTAATTCGACTCACACCTCAATAACATGTATTAGTTATTCCCGAAATACCCAATACATATATAGCTGAAGAAACTTAATCCTCTGTAACAAATACAATAATGTATGACTTCCAGGCAAATCCAAGATCCCGCCTCGCAGCGGTTGACTTGGTACAAGCCACCGCTGACCGTGCTAGTCATCAAGAAAGTCCACGACGCAACCATCCTCGTGCCATTCGTACAACTCGTCCATTGGCTTGTTCATGTAAGTAATTATATTAAATATATAATAGGTAGGACATGACGGTATCTCCCATCCTAATTGAGCAACCCGACTGGGGAAGTACCTCCACCCTACAGAATACCGTGGCTAATGATAACCTTGTGTAGTGTTTCCGCAGCTGAGTAGGGTAGCCAGAGCTCCCTGGAGAGATTTTGTGTTGTCAATGGGAAAATCGAGAAACTCTTCTTTGTCTTCTGCACTGACGGCACAAAGACTCTCTTAACCTTCACGTCTCCCTCCTTTCCTCCTCTTCTCTATATGATTGACAGCACGAATGTGACGCTCCTGGTGTTGTAAATGTCCATAGGCCACGGTAACCATTTTCAATCAGGTGGGCTGCGTGCGTGTCTGCCACCTAAGTGGTATAAAAAAAATATTTCATTGTGGAGAATACTAAAAACATTGGAATGGAGGCTGTAAAATAAAACTTACGATTCATTTCTACTTTATAACATACTCCAACTCGCTGAATTAGGTTTGATCGGTATGATAAACAGGGATTGAAAACAAATTTAATAACGGTATGTGATCAGTGCGCTCAGAAGTCAAAAGCTTTACTAGAGTCTGTAAATCGAACGCTCTTCTTGAATCCTATATTGTAGACGCTTGGAAAAACTATAGCAAGGAGATTTAATTGTCTTCCTAAGTTGTACAATAGCTCTTTTATATGATTTAAGATTGACATGGCCATTTACATATTCACTGTTAAATATTTCGGGATATTTACCATGTGTGTTGATTTTATGGAGCAACCGATACTTCGGCGTTATTGTCCGCCGAGCTAATTCTCATTGTGGCCAACCGTATCAGTTGCCCATGAAATCAACAAACATGGTAAATATCCCGAAATATTCAATAAGCTTTCTTATAATTAATTTTCTACTATTTATTTTTATCCTAGTGCGTCAAGACACAAATAACTTGCTTCAGAACAACATAACTAGTTTTTTTCTATCAGGGAAATAATGTGTAAACAGTCAGTATCGTAAAAAACAGCCCAAAATGTGTATATGTGATTCAGGTTCGTCTTTCCCAATTTCATGAAGGAGTTATTCAACCTCAGCTGTTTGTTGATGTGCGCAGTCGAGCATGTGCAGTTTATTAATTACAATCATTACACACGTAGTAAGTAGTATATTGGTTTGTGAAGCGAAAGTTGTTCTAGAATACTGGGGCGCCGGATTATGTTCCTCTTTGGTACAGTGTGTTTTGACTGTAATAATTTTCCATGTCATTGTGTACCTACTAGCCAGTGACGTACAGTGGGTTCCAGAAGTATCTGGATACGTTAAGGTTTATAATTCGTTGACAACCTAAATCTAATTCATTTACTATTATTACTCGTAACATGTATCCGTATTAACTTTACGTTATTACATTATTGTTTGATATCAAACGCTATCTCTTGTTCAGGTCATGATCATGAACGAACCATGAAAGATGCATATTTTACGTAATTGATAGATTTGTCGAACTCGTGTAGGTATAATATTTGGCAGACTTCTTGACCAAATACTCTACGTTTACAGAACAGGTTTTTAGGTCTCTTTGGTGGTATTCTTTGTAAGAATATCAAATCAATAGTTGCCACCAGCGTGCATATAGGAGTATTTCGAATGTCTAAGTCATGTAGTAGTAGAGTATTCCTCATGTAAGGGATTGCTTTGGACATTCACTTCCCAGTCTAAATTAACATTAACAAAGATTAAAAAGGTCACATCAATAGTTGATTAGTTATTTTTCTTGGTTGGGTCCGTCCATAGTGCACATTCGAGAACTTTCCGATGTTCAAGTTCTTTGTCGTCACTTCACAAGTCAACAAGTCAGCCCGCGAACTGATAACATATCCTATGATCGCTGGTCATTGTCACATAATAGAATGTATGCCGTGATCGATCGACTATAAATATTAATATGTACCTATGGTATAGTAGAACAATCGCAGACAGGTTTAATTAACGAGACCATGTGCAGACAACGTGTTCGGTGTTGTGAAAGTATGTAAATAAGCTATACAAATAAATAAAATGACGCGTCTGTTTGTGATATTAACTCACAAAAATAAGTTTATCGGTTTTAGTGATTGAAATTGTGTTGAGATTCGAACTAAAAGTGTGCAGTAAGACAACACTATTTAAGGTATGACGACGACATACGACAAATGCAGATGCATGCAGTAAGCGATGTGTCGTTGCGTCGTATCGACACACAACTGACACTAGTCCTGTGTCAATCGCGATTGATCGAATCAAAATGATCGGGTCGCGAGCGATATACGAGTGAGTCAATCATCGATCTCGAAGTGATTCGATCGTTTCGCGACCCGTCGATCGTTTGGTTCTTCGCGGTTCACGATCGATGAACGAGACGTGTAGGATAATAACAATGAATTCGTAGGCCGTATTGTTTACCTTGGTACCTATTATACTATATCTAAATTATTTTCTAGAAATAAAAGGCTTGCCGGTCTATAAAAGAAACATTGAGCGATTGCGATAAAAACTAGTAGGTAACTTTATGAATTCCTTAGATCTTAATATATTCCTATCAAATCGACATATTATTTATTTGTAAAATGATCATCATTATTTAATTTTATGAGCGGGTTTCCAACCACAAACAGATTCTAATTTCGTGTAAATATCGACAAATATAGACAAACATTATCCTAATCTAGCCTAATAGGTACGATTCCAATAAATTGGCATTTTAAACCTCGGGAACCTGATTGAGGAATGAAATCGTGATAATGAAGACTCGCGACCCGCCAAACGATCGAGTCTTTTGATTCGATCATTTTGTTGACGGGTCGCGATCGACCCGGTTCGCGAAGGTTGATCGATCGACACAGGACTAACTGACACAACTACATACGACAACTGCAACAGACGCGTGTAGTAGATGATGTATTGCGTCGTGGCGTCGCGCGTCGTAGCAACACAACGTTTGCTGCATGCGTTTGCAGATGGCGCATGACGTCGGCTCTGGTATCATACCGTAATGAACTTAATAATGCCCTGTAATAACAGGAACACTTACAACTCAAATACTAAATATATGGCTCATCAGGGCGAGCAAAGCTAACATAACCACTATCCCATAACCTGAGCATGTTTGTGATACACTACACTGAAAACATGTCTCAACAAAAGATTACTGCTTTAACATAGTAATCAATCTTAAAATCATAACGTGAACTGTACAATATCTACACATTATATATAAATTAATTATGAAATCAAACTGAAAATAAAATTACTATCAAACAAATCAAAGACTTAAATGCCTCTTGTAACGTTCCCTTCCAGAAGACTGATAGCATTCTCACGTTGTATGGCAACGCTTATTCACTGTCCTAAGAAGAAACCAGTCTTTTAGTGACGAGAAGCGTCGACTATGCGCATCTCGAATCACCCTGAAGAGATAGCGGGCGCTCGGTCCCGTTTACCAGATGTGTCGAAAAAATTATTAGGTACCTACCCTTTAAAAAAACTACGTGAGCCCTCATAAAACTCAACTTTATACAAGTAAATTCACCTGCTATTTTAGAGTTATAGCCTAGCCTAAATAGAGTTCGACATTATACCTAGTTACCTAGTTATTTCTTTCTAGAATCATTTTGATTTATTCTTAAATTCTAATTCCATGACGTCAATGCCGACGTTCTTATTTACCAGTTTTGAGTTAGGCAAGTAATTGATATGTGACTTGCTAATACATAAATGAAAAACAACATAAATGAACAATAACATCATATATTTTCTTAGCTAACTATAGCATATAAATGATGAACGAGTGAATTTATTTAGGTATTTTTTTTTATTTCTTTATAAGGAAGCTATCTATATGGAAGCCGCGGTAGCCTAGTGGTATGGGTAATGGACTGCTGAGACGAGGTCTCGAGTTCGATCCCAGGTTTACCATGGCACACACCAATGACTTCGATGCTTTTCGAAGTTATGTGTGTATTTATCGCAGGTTTATAAGTGCCTCGGAGAGCACGTTAAGCCGTCGGTCCCGGTTGCCATACAAACATCTATGGCAGTCGTTACGGGTAGTTGGAGCCCTCAAAAGTCCAACCAGCCTAACTTGGAACTTCGATATCGCCATTGGTCATTAGACCATTGGTTGTGGAGGTCAGAGGGCAGTCGCTTCACGGAAAATATCGAAGTTCAGCTGCATCACAGTTAGACTGGAAAGCTGACCCCAACTGAGTTGGGAAAAAGGTTCAGGGAATGATGATCTATATGGAAATTTACTGAATTAAAATTCAATTCTGTGACATAAAGTATTTAATCATTGTTCAAAGTTCACGATTTACCGCTACTTACCTATTGTAGGTAGTAAATAGTATTATAATCGTTAACTTTACTGGTTCGTGCGTATTATCTATCATACCTATTTTATACCAATTTGGTGTCAAACAAGGACCCGGCCCACCTATTAGAAAGTGTTTACCATGGCATATGGACGTTTGTAACACCAGAGGTGTCACATTCGTGCTACCGACCTAGATCTAGAAGGGAGAGGAATGGAGTAAGTTAAAAAGAGTTTCTGTGCTGTCAGTGTAGAAGAAAAAGTAGAGTTTTTCGGTCTTCCCACTGACAACACAAAACCTCTTCAGTGAACTCTGGCTACCCTACTCACATACCTACCTGTTTAGTGCAAAAACCGTAGTTATACCTACTGTTCCAATCTAGCAAGACGAACCATGTTTATTACAGTTATAAGCCTAATTATAAATCTTTAGACAATTGAAATGTCTTCAGTACGTAAAATACAAACTCCTATTTGGGTGTAATGGGGTTCCACTAAGATCTTCGGGTCTCAAACCAACCTAACCTGCAAACTGGTGCAGTTGCTGTTCGATAGCTGAGGTTTTAGCTCAGGCTTTTCTCTCGGAGCTTGAGAGGTCAGACCGCAGTAGGTAAATACCGAAATATACAAATCCATAATGTCAAACAAGAGCAGCAGAGCGGACTATGTGGAAAAGTGCTAACCGGTATTGGCATCCGAATAATGGCTTAAGCATAGTTTATACGAAGCCGGTAATGGTGACTTGCCTTATATAAACACTACTTTAGGTTAAGCCCTAATTGTAAGAATATACAGTCGACAAAAGAGATACGGTACTACTTTTCAAACGTTGCATGTAAATATGGTACCAAATATCTTTGGTTGTTGTTTTGTTGTTGTACAATGGTTAAATTACTTAAATTTTAATATGACTTATCAACAATTTCAGGACAAAAGTATGGTGGTGTTCGTCGAAGCTGCTGTGCTCGATGATACATTGCTCGCTGAGTACGGTGACTTTACGTCGGTCAAAGAACGGCTAATGACGTTCAGGGCGGGTCAGGACGACTTGACTGATAAGATCGACTTCATTATATGTCTGGGTGGTGATGGGACGTTGCTACATGCCAGCTCCTTGTTCCAAGTGAGTAAACTTTTACTGTTACTTTTTTTAATTGTGATGAACTTGTTCTTTTTTTTTATATACCACTTAGGTGGCAGACAAGCACACGGCCCACCTGATGGGAAGCGGTCACCGTGGCCTATGGACGTTTGCAACACCAGAGGCGCCACACACGTGCTGCCTATCCTGTAGAAACCTTCTAATGCCCTGCTTGAAGAACCCCATATTGTAGTCGCTTGGGAAAACCACGGCAGGGAGCTCATTCCACAGCTTGAGCGTGCGCTTGAGCGTGTTCTGCCATTGTGTGTTGAAAAAAAAATTTCTAATTCCACCAACCAATACAATACACTATTGGTCGAAAAAGGTTATATGGAACCGCTCAGTAAAATTGTAGGCGACCCCAGGCTCCGAGTCAAGCGGACCCCAGGTTTCGAAGTAAAAACCTCGAAAGCAACTGGAATATGATAATAGATCCCAACCCCGACATAGGCATTACCCAGGATTTCGGTTCCGGCAACATCAAAATAAAAATCCTTCAACATATACCTCATTCCTCATTCCCTGAACCTTTTTCCCAACTCAGTTGGGGTCGGCTTTCCAGTCTAACTGTGATGCGGCTGAACTTCGATATTTTCCGTGAAGCGACTGCCATCTGACCTCCACAACCAATGGTCTAATGACCAATGGCGATATCGAAGTTCCAAGTTAGGCTGGTTGGACTTTTGAGGGCTCCAACTACCCGTAACGACTGCCATAGATGTTTGTATAGTTTGTATATCCTTCAACATATACCTAATAAATAATAATCGTTTTTCCAGCAATCGGTACCTCCTGTAATGGCATTCCACTTGGGCTCGTTGGGATTCCTCACTCCGTTTGAGTTCAACAATTTCCAAGACCAGGTTATGAATGTATTAGAAGGTAAGAATAAAGTAACGCCCGACGTTTTGTTGAATGGAATAGAATGTTAAATGTATGGAATTGACACGTATCTTGACGACTATCATAATAACCGATATAACATTCGTTGACGACTGTCATAAACACCATCCTACATTGAACATTCTATTCTATTCCACAAGATGACGACGACAAGTGACAACGAATTTCCACTTGTCTAGGGAATCTGAGAGTTAAATGCTATCGTCATCATAGAACTCTTTCATGTCATCTTACTAGAGGCTAAGCTAACCGGGTTCACTTCTTGCTATGTTACTACCAATGTTTTTAATTCATTAATAAGGTATTTTATGGATGCGTGAATTCCAATATCCATCTTTTAATCGAATTCCGCAATTCACCTTATAGGTACTTAGTCGAATTCCACCAGACACTGAATAATAACATGTTTATCGTTCAATATGCTTAACAACTATTTTATTTGTCTGTAACTTCTTAAATATTGACTTGAGTAAATAAATGAATAAACTAAAAAGTATTGTAATTAAAATTCACGCAAATAAGAAATCGCAATCATGAGTTATTACCATAATTCTGTTAAAATACCTACCTATTGCATTGTAAACACGGCGTTAAAGTTAATTTTCTATTGTCTTGCACGTTCCTTAATATAACAGCGATATACGATTGATGTCTTCCATAGTTACAATTTCATTATGGCCAAATACACATATTGATTTACTTGATGTTTCAGGTCACGCAGCCTTAACGTTGCGATCGCGTCTCCAATGCGTAGTTTTACGCAAAAGTCGCGACGACAAAGATGGCAAGGATAAGAAGAAACCCACCACCATTTTAGTGCTAAATGAAGTGGTAGTAGACCGTGGACCTTCGCCTTACCTATCTAACATTGATCTGTTTTTGGATGGAAAGCATATCACCTCAGTTCAAGGAGACGGTAAGGAAAAAGTATTCTTCACCTAAAAATCCTTTGTGCCTATACCCTTACACAGCTGATGAAAGTCTCGAATGCAATAGGGATACAACGCTGTTGTAATGATGGATGATGATGACTTATGCGTTATTTGCCACAATGATAAAATTAGGTCGTAAGAGCTATTTAAAAAATTAAACAGCTGCTTAAGGAATTACAAAAATAAATTTAATTATTTCCATATTTATAAAATCTTTACTTATTCATAAATTATTCAGTTTCGTAGCTTTAAAAACACAATATCAATAAAGTTAGGTGACTTTGACTAAAATATCATTTTCATCACGTATTAGTACTGTCGTCTTACAGATTCAGCTTCAATCAGTTACGTTTGACACCAGAATAATCTAAACAAAAGATAATGTTACAAATATATGCTCAATTAAACGGATGGCGAATTAATTTAAACATAGAGCTAATTCAAATGCTTAATTAACATAACCCTTCATTACTAAATTCATCACTTTATTTAATTTCCAGGTTTAATAGTATCAACGCCGACGGGCAGCACAGCATACGCAGTAGCCGCCGGCGCCAGTATGATCCATCCGTCAGTACCAGCCATTATGGTCACCCCTATTTGTCCCCATTCGTTATCCTTCAGACCTATCGTCGTTCCAGCCGGAGTGGAACTCAAGGTGAATATTCTTTAAATATTATACATTGTTTTTTTTTACATTTGTAGTAAATGATTAGGTTAAAACTAGAAGAGTACCTAGTTCATTGCACATATTTTCTTCATTCCGTTTCAAGAGTACGGTATGCCCAGCGTCTTCCAGACTGAAGTTTGTGAGGAAACTTTGGTCTTATAACAGAACAGGGCTATTGTTTATCAGACTGATGAAGCTATATACGTATACGTTACTACTTCATCGAATTTTGAAGCCAAGCAATGATTCTTGGATTAATGGAATAATTGTACAGGGTGTTAGAAAAACGCACCCGAAACCGAAGACACAGGGTAGTACTAAGGATACACTACATATTATCATAGATATTATCAAACACGTCATAATTATTATTTACATCTTTGATAATATAACTTATGTATTTTTACTTGCTTGTATGGTTGAGTAGATCCCACATTACAACTTCATAATCGGCTTCAGATGCAAAGATTCGATTGCAATTTCTAAACATTACTATGTTTTAATTCATTACAGGCTATCATTAGAAATGTTTATTGTTTTAGCTCTTCACTGATGCCGTGCCTGACAGATATTTCTAGTCTTATTCACATTTAGAAATAATCATTTTCATGTATTTTAAAGTGTCTTTTCACACAGCAGTAGGGGAAACTGGGGACACTTGATCCCTATGGGAGACAAGGTACACCAATATTTTTGGAATTACTAAGCGTATTAGAATATTTTTAATGTGGTAACACTAAGGGTAATAATGTTTACTTAGTGTTGCCACACTAAAAAATACTCTAATACACTTAGTAATTCCAAAAATATTGGTGTACCATGTCTCCCATAGGGATCAAGTGTCCCCAGTTTCCCCTACATATAATTCCTCACGCAGAGTTTAATCTGAGGATATTTCTAGATCGCACTGTCGCCGGACGCTCGTAACGCCATGTGGGTATCGTTCGACGGACGGAACCGACAAGCGTTGCATCACGGAGATAGGTACACAGACACTAGACCTTACTAGGGGTTACTAGTAACGCATCCGCTATGCACGCTCGCTGTAATAAGCTTTGTATCGCATGTACTGAAGTGCAATTCTCTAAGCATGTATGTTCGTCGACGGATTCGCCGTAGGACACAACCTAGAACTAATGTTTAGTTATTGCACTGCAGTGCTATGCTGTGCTCTACGTCGAGTTTATCGTAGTGCACGGCGCTGTATGTTTTGATGTTTTATCAATTGCATTGCTGTAGTTCTGGGCTGTTAGCGTCAGTTCTAGGCCGTAGCCGTCTACGAGTTCGTCGACGAACTAGACGATGTATGCTTAGTGAATTGCACTGCTGTTCTCCATAATGTAGTGGTTAGCACTATTAACACTTATGTATTCGCTCTGTGACGAAATTTTTAGTACAACACCGAAAGAGTCTACTTAGTTAATCCTTATTTATTTATGTTAGTCGGCGAATAAGTATAGAAATGAATTTCAATTATTACGACATACGGCTGGACAGAATGAGGTAGATTTCTTATCCTATATATAACTTATTATTTACTTTTAAGAAGCACGCGAGTCGAACAGTGAATTGTAGAGTTAGACAGCTTCTTACAAACTCTCTGATTTTAAGTCAAAAGAAATCACATATTTAAGAAACAATAAGGTGTTGAAACGTTTTAAGTAATTAATTTTGAGTGATCCTAGAAAATACTTATTAACATCACCGTCACTGATCATTAAATATAATGAATTGAGATTTAAGGGCTTGTTTCAGATAATGCCCACCCTAGAAGCGCGTTGCTCGGCCAGCGTTTCGTTCGACGGACGCTCGCAGTTGACTCTCAGGCCTGGCGATAGGTAACGGAACGTACTAGCCGTTTGAATTACTTAGGCCCATAGCACACGGCGTATTTTATACGAGCAGACGACGCGCAGATGACGCGCGTGTACGCGCTTCATACGAGATTAGAACGCAATCTTGTAACCTAAGCATACGGAGCGTTTGTGAAACGCGCGTATACGCGCTGTAGTCGCTCTTAGCTTGTGTATTTTAACAGAGACTGTTCGCACTTCAGCTGTACAACGGCGTCGGTTGAGACAGCACTGCTTACGCTGGCTTTAGTATTTCTTTTATAAAGAAAAAAATAAACACAAAAAAAAACGAATCTATTGCATAGACCCTTTTACGAGTGAAAAAAGATGAAACGACTCACGTCATTATCATACAACGTTTAAAAAATTGGTAATACATAGAAGATGGAAGAAATTTGATAAATGTTATCGAATGTCATATTCGTCATTGCAAACGCAATGATCAGCGTCTAAGGCGCCGAAAACGCGCGATCGTAATACGCGCGTCGTCTGCGCGTTTAAAATACGTCATGTGCTATGGGCCTTAGGATGCATCTCAACTACATATTATTATTGTCTCTGGATTTTAAGCGTATGTATGCGTGGTAGTTTTTGATATTAGTTGGGTGATACATACGTTTTTAATTCGGGACATAGTGAAGTTTAGAGGTATCCTCCATAATTCAAATTGAGCTCAAATAGATTATCACGAGTATAATATGGAGACGCCAACTGACATTGAATACTTCTTTACATTAACATCGATTTTTGAGTGATAGTACAAACACACTACTTATTTTTTGGTGTTGGTTTACTATGTATAAAGTAATGTAGGTAAATGGCTTAGGTATTTGTGTATGTGATTATAGTTTTTAAAGTTAGCTATTTTTTGGTGTTGGTTCACTATGTATAAAGTAATGTAGGTAAATGGCTTATTTGTGTATGTGATTATAGTTTTTAAAGTTAGCTGGTTACGGTATATATTTGCATACATACTTATATAAATTATATTTTCGTTTGCGCTTCTGCTTTGCATGTTAGTAGTTATAATGCATGTGGTGTTAAATTTTGAACAATTATATGTACATTGAACAAAAGAGATACGGTGCCACATTTAAATACAACATTAAAAAGTGGTACCGTATCTCTTTTGTTGACTGTACATACTTAACAAACCAGCAAAAAGATCAATTCGCTATCTCATTTGATAAGTTTGACAAGCATGAAAAGATAAGTTTATGTTCTTGTGACTATCTGTCTTATCACTGTATACATGATTTTATTTTATTCATTAGCTTTGTAGCAAATTGATTTATTAATATTCCATTACTCACCCTCAAACTGACTTGCGTATCAAAAATAAATATAAGAACAGTGAAATTTAGAAATGAAGAAAGTTAAATTCTATTTCTACTATACATTATATACTGATGACTTGGCAGCTTCTGAATTAAGATAAATGATAAAATGAGGGTGAGTTGTGAAATTAGCGGTGAATAATTTCATGCAAACAAGTAATATAACCAAAAACTTTATCGTTTTTTTTAATTGTCATTTAGCTTGTACGTAACGACCTCCGTGTACCCCGTGCCGTCTATATGCGCACAAGATCAGATCTCAGACTGGTTCGATTCCCTAGCAGAGTGTCTGCACTGGAACGTTCGCAAGAAGCAGAAGCAAATTGATGAACTGAGCGACCTTACACACTCTTCAAGCGACACTTTAGAAGAACTCGACCAAAATCATCATGACGAAAGACCAACTGATACATGACCACATATTAACTCAGGTCAAGGAATATTTCAAGTGTAACTAGGTTAAGTGAAATTAATGCCTACGCCTGAATACGCACGATTTAAAAAAAAATACGTGATATGTCAATGAGCAGTGTAACTCACTCTCACTTCTTGCAGTGAAATATTTAGAGGTGTCATCATTGTCTGAACTTTTTTCCCAACTCAGTTGGGGTCGGCTTTCCAGTCTAACTGTGATGCGGCTAAACTTCGATATTTTCCGTGAAGCGACTGCCATCTGACCTCCACAACCAATGGTCCAGTGACCAATGGCGATATCGAAGTTAAAGGTGTACCGTACCAAAATACAAGGTAAGATAAGTTGTCTATTTTTAATGCACCTTTGAAAAATTACAAGGTTGAGGTGAGTGGTGGGTTTCAAACTCAAAACATAATTTTTCTTATTATAAAATAATTTTAAAGGTTGATGAAATATAACAATGGCCTTATATCGCCGTGGTGCTGTTTCTTTTGCCCACAGCAAGTATTTTTCATCTGTGTGTGTGAACGTGTAAACCTAAAATTTATATTCGAATTGTATAAAATTATAAGAAAAATATTCGCTAGATATGTCGTTACCTCTAGGAAGACATGTGTTCGGAAGTAATATAAATATTGGTATTGTAAAATTAACTAAATATGTTAATATGTATGAAGGTTTATTAATAGATTTGTGAGATATCTAGTTGATGATAATTCTAATTGCACTGTTGTGGGTCCAACTCAATGGGGATAGTACCATCCCTGTTAACAGAAGAAAATATATGTATTTTAATCAAATTTTAATTGATATTTAAACGTCGACTGTAAATCAACAATAAAGTGTTGTAAATTTGAGCACTTTGAGTCGAGCGTTGTACAATGAATTGGCTAAACGTTAACGAGCATTCAGGGCTCGTGTTTTTTGACGCTCGTGGCGACGCTCGAAGAGAGAGTCACTCTCCAGACTTCGGACTCCCACTCCGACTTTCACTCCCACTCTTACTTACCTACCACTCAACCCTGAATCCACTCCACCTTTTCCATTGCGATTCAATATTTAATGTACAGCCTAGACGTCCAATTAAGTTACTAGTGACTAGTTGGCTGCGACATATTGGTTAAAAAATATAATATAAAAAAAGAATTAATATTTTTTTAAATTAAAAATCCAGTCCACGGCTCCAAAAACGCTATCCTTATGAAAGTGTTCAAGCGTCGACTCGAGCGTTTTAGGAAAGATTAGCGTTTTCACAGAACTAAGTACCTCTTAATAATAAAATGTAAGGAGTGGGTATTTCAAATGGAATTCAAGGTTGGGTTGAAAATTAATTTGGCAGTTTCATACTCATGAAAAATGCTGCATAGTGTATGCAGATATTAGAGCTGAAAGACCCGCCTCGGTGCAAGAATTGTTTTATTTTGTGGTTGAGACGTTATTTTGTCTGCTAATATTGTGATACTGATCTTAAATACGTTAGTTTAACATTCCCTTGGACAATAAATATAGTATTGTTATGTCTTTCTCGGGTGTTTGGTTTCTTATTTTATGATCAACTACCTAAGTATTCAAATTTGTTTTGTTTACAAACAACATTATTAATCTCATACAATAAACATAATAGATATAATATTGTCTATGCAAAGGTGCTAACTGTAATAAAATAGTGCCAATGTTAAAATAGCAAAAACTATTTTTGACAGTAGCGACCGTCAGTAGAATGGAACGTAATGGTCAAAAATAAAAATTCTGCTCTGTGGTAACTTAGTGTTCATTTATGAGCACAAAATGTAGATAATTATAGATTTTTTTACTTTGAGTTGTTATTTAGATATTTATACATATGTAGAGATGTGTACAAATTAAGTCTGTAAATTAATGATTAAAATATTCGATTAATGAAAATACTGCCGGAAAAAATACTGTATCTTAAACAAAATTATACCTACCCTGTACCTACCCTATTTTAATGTAAAATGTCAAACTGCTACTGTTGGCAATTTAACAATTACAATGAATTGTAACAATTTATTATATGCCCTGAAAACTGTTTTATTTCTCTTGGATAGACAAATAAGAAGGTCCAGCAAAAACATAAAAAATGAGATAATTATGTATATAGGTTTATTATAAATTATATGAATGCGAATTTTATGTCCTGTTTCTTTTTTTACGAACTACTCTATTGCACTTATTAGATTAGACCATAAAGTTACCATAGTTGCGGTACGGTATGATGGCCGTTCTGACACCACTGGTTTTCCTCGTTTTCTCCTTTTTTTCTATTATGTTTTCCGTCTAACAGTTCGTGGTCCAGTTTTCTAGTTTTTCATCTAACAGTTCGTTGTCCAATTTAATGTAAAAAAAAGAGAAAACGAGCAAACCAGTTGTCTCAAACGGCCATCAGAGCGTGCCTCAACTTGAGGGACAGTGTGCCAGTGACATGCATGTCTTAATACAAAACCTAGGTGTGAGGTAAGTGACAAAATATGAACGGTGAATCGTGTTTTTTATAAACTTATAAACTTTCAGATATAGCCGGCTGCCATAAAAAGTGTATATTCAAAGTCGTTTGACATACCTACTGACCTGCATAAACCTACTGAGCTACCAGATCACGTCTAAAGCGTTCGAAATTTTCCTTTACGTCTTAGGGGGGTCAAGTAGCTCAGTTGGTCAGAGCCCTTTTCGTTCAAGTCCCGTCTGGTATTTACTTCGAATTGAATAACTTATTCAATGCTTCATAATTTATTTGAAAATAATTTGTTTCGATCATAAATTGAAATGAATATGAATCTATCCAAGCTTTATGTTTGAAATTATTTTTTTACTAAATATAAGAAGTTCCTTATGAATGATGCAATAAAAAGAGAAGTATAGTAATATTAATGAATTAGATCAAAAGATCTAACATATCCTCAGAAAAGAAAACTAGTAAAAATGCGAAACAATAGTTTCAGTAGCGGAACCGATGTTGCCAAACTCACACATACAACCGTTAATAATACCGTGCATTACTAGTCAATAATTGCTTTGATTGGTACCTATTTATATACCACCTTTAATGCCATATCAGCTCAATTCATACATACTACAAAAAGATAACACTACCTACCTTTTTTAAGGCAGTGAGTTCAAAATAGCGATTACTTTACTATAGATAAAAAAGTATTTATGGCGTTTCATTGTTTAAATCGAACAAGCTCGAACATTTACGAAAAAGATGAGACGTATTCTTACAAATAGGTTCATTTTATCGAATTTATCCTTCGTTGCGTAAATACGCACACCAATGACACTCGTGACACTTCCACTTGGTGTTTGTTTCCATGAATATATCGGCCTCCTTACGAGGAGAGTGCAGTGCAGTAGCCCTTCACCCCTATTATAATATAGTCAGAGGTTTTAATTATAAGCGACTTCAAAAAGTAAAAGAAGTCTGTTTACTTGTAGTTTTATAAGTGATTTCTAGTTTCGATATGTTGCTAAAAGCGTATTTTCTGAAAGAAGTAGTAATTTTAATCATAATATCATTTTATTTTATCCTAAAGATCCTAGGTATCATGGCATAAAATCATTTTACAGACCTGACACTTAGCTTGACAGTGACAGTAATGTAACCTAAAAATTTAAAACAATTTGGCGATTTACTTATTTTGTATAACCGGCAAAAATGTCTAAAATATCTTGTTTAATTAACCATATTGCAAAAAGGAGCATTTCTCTAACAGCACCAAAAGAAGGGAAACGAAATTTCAGAAAATTTGTTATCGCAAACAAGAGAGGTACTCGTATACACAAACAACAGCAGATGACCGAAAAAAGAGAATTAGACATTGATAGGCTAGGAGTTCGTGCTACAGGATATTATGTCAATGGACGCTTTGTCTCTGTACCTGAAATGATACCAGAACTAATCGTTCCAGATTTGAAAGGTTTTGAACTTAAACCGTACGTTTCATACAGGGCTGAAGAAGTTGTCCAAAGCGAATTTACGCCCCAGCAACTTTTTGATGCTGTTTACAGCAAGAAAATAGTAATGGACTTCAAGCAAGGCAAGCTTGACGCTGATGGCAACCCATTAGAACCTTCTGAGGAGGAAAAACTACAACCTGAGGAAGCTGTGAACAGAGCAAAGAGAACTGGCTCAGATATATTTTAGTGTTTTCTGAATATGTGTAGCTTAGTAATAGACAAATAAGAGTATTATAATAAAATGTTATGTTATTATTTAGTTATTGGTATATTTCTGGATTAAATTTTTAGTTGAGTTCTGTAAATTATGAAGAGGTATTTTATCTGTTCGAGAGATTTCAATTTGTTTTGTAAGAAAAGATGCTAGAGTTTTAATGCACCTCAATAATCATTGTCATTGCAATAATCCCGATTTCATCCAAGGATGTCCCCTCAGAGTTGAAGATCTGCGAAGGATTCTATCTTCCATTTCATTTTTTCAAAGATACTTCAATATTTGATAACTAACATTGGTAATTATAGTTTCTCAAATATGTTTGGAAATTTAAGAAAAAATCAAGTCAATCTTTCAAAGTTTTCTAGCTATTTCTGAAATACTAACCAAGGAATTTTCTCTATCATCATTTCCTCGAAACATTCATCTTAGTGAGAAATTTGAAGATGGCTATGTCATGCCTGGACGATAGTTGTTCAAGCACCATAAAAATGATTTTATTGTAGCAGTAAAGATATTGCCACCACCTACATGACAAGTAACTGAGAGGGAAATAATCCAATTTCAAAAAACGTTTCAGTGTTAGATAGCCCATTTATTGAGGAAGGCTGTATGATATATAAGATCACGTACAAAGGCCCAATCAACAGGTCAAGTGTGGAAAAAGCCTGTCTAAACAAACAAACAAAATAACTCAGGACATAACATAACATAAACTCACGCCTTCATCCCCGAAAGGGTAGGCAGAAGTGCTAGCACCCACCTTTCGCCAGTTTATATTTTAGGTCCCAATATAATAGGTGGCGACCCTATTGCCATTAACCGGGCGCTTATAAACCTGCGATAAATACACACATAACTTCGAAGAGCATCGAAAAGTCATTGGTGTGTGCCATGGTAAACCTGGGATCAAACTCGAGACCTCGTCACAGCAGTCCATTGTCTATACCATTAGGCTACCGCCGTGAACTCAAGACAGCGGAGAAGTAACTATAAATGTCAACTAATACGGAAGATTCTCATACATTGTTTGAAAATTAAGAGCCAAGGGAGCCAAAAGTATGACATGGTCGAAACCGGGGTGGGCCTGCTAGTAATTAGATAAAGATTAAATCTATTTATACATCAACAAGCTTAGATAATATAGTAACTAACCATCAACCAAGAATCAAACTGGTTTATCTACTTAAATATGCCTATAGGTATAGATACCATGCTAAAAATAGTATAATATATAGATGAGTTTCATTCTAATAATACCTGCTTTATTATACGACTTCGGCCGTTCTAGCGTAGAGTTGTTGTCCAGACTCGTAACACGCATTTCGCCAGGGACCTTTCTGTAGTGTAGGGGCATTTCTGTAGTTATTTTTTTCGTGTGTAAATTGGAAACTACCTTCGCAAATCGCGGGTGGTTATGTGGGCTCGAACCACTGACCTGAAGTAATTCTGACTAAAACTATAAGCAGCAGCACCTGTCCCTCCCCCCTTTTCGCTGCTCCCTAGTGTGCCCTCTGCTAGTTAGAGGGACACTGGAAAGACTTTACTACTGTGTGTAGGCACGCTTTGCTATGTGGGTGATCCAATTTAAAATATATTTTTTGACAGGTGATTGAGCGGGAATCGAACCTGCGCGCTCTGTCTACTGCTACACACCACAGAGCCTGTCTGCTGCTCGTATAATTTTCTACTAATTAAATTCTCCGTACCTACTGTATAATAATGTACCTAACAGACAGAAAATCTACAAGTTATAATAAGTATAACAAACAGGTAAGTATCAGTTTATTCTATAGCCTTGGAACACTTAAAAAAATGTATACTTAAATATAGGTATAATACGATTTGAATCACAAAACACTATATAATATCGTGGCCGATAACATGATCAACAAGCCTTCTCAGGCTAACGCAAAGAAATAAGTATATAAGTATAAATTAATTATATTAAGTAGGTATACGTACTGAAAGGAAGTTTAAAGACGCCTCAGTCATTTGATTATTAAGATCAAACTTAATTAAGCTTTGAATAATTGTAACACGTAGGTAGGTACTTGATTAAAAAAAACAAATAAGGTAGGTAGATACGACGGCTTGTGGCACTATTGACCCGCATTTTATCTAAACAGTGACCGTCTGCCACAAATATAATCATTTAAACTAGCGATATCATTTCGCGCGCCTGTGACTTGTGAGGCGCATGCGCACATCGTACCGGTTAGACAAATCAACGGCCACAGAAAAATAATGGGAGGCAACTATTCCGCAATGGATCCGATGGAAGTTCCTGTGCCCGATATAGAAACTTTATTCGAAAGAGATGGTTATTTAAAGCCGTATGAACGTGAAATTCGTCGCAGGTGAGTTGTTAATAAGTCTAGATTAAGTTACCTTAAAGTTTCAGTTAAATAACTTTCCCAAACAATGTTCGAGAAGATAGTTTATTTCGAGGTTAAGTTAGGTTAGATGTGTTTACGAACTTGTTATCAATGAAGCGATACATCGCTTTAATCATGCGGGTCGGAGTTGGTCAGCCGAACTGTTTTTATTACAATATACTTATGACATCTATACCTATGAGCAAAATAGCATTAAAATATTCAAATAATATATAGACATGGCATAAATTATTCAATGTGCGTACTGTAGTATAGTTAAAAACAGCTCATACTCATGAAATACCGCTACAGCGCTTCATACGCTTAAAGTGTATAGTGATAATGTTGACATTCTCAATGTCAAACTTAGGGCAATGAATTTTTTTGGGAAATGTGGCTATTTACGCGCCTAGGTATTTCGTATTGGAATAATTTTGAATGAATAAGTAGCGAAAGAAGGAACTTTGATATCCTAATAAAAATATAAATTAACCCAGGGCCGTACCTGCTAGATAGGTACTCTTAAAAGTTAAATTATGCCAATCTTATTCTACTTTCATATTGTGATTCGGATTCGGCCCGTGCGTAGTCGTCCATCGATATTTGTGTAACTAAATTTAGAATTAAACAATTAAATGTTGGTAATCTACTATATTAAGTGATAGGGTTATACTATCCATCTAACTAAGTTTATAACATGAATTATCTATCCTACCTAACGGACATTGACGACGCGACGGTCCGAATTTTATTATAATATCTAGAAGTGTGTACCTACATAAATGAGATAATATTACTTTTAAGGCCCTTATTCAGATATGTGAGGTTAACCAACCAAGGTCAGAAGGACTAACCCTGTCACGTTTATTAGACTTTCGAAAAGGGGGGGTACCAAGTGTAGCTGTATGACTTTATTAATCTAAATGTTTCGGTCTGTTTATTTGTTCTAGGACATTCTACACAGTTCTATGAATATACGGTACTTATACCTAAAGTAATCATAGCTAAACTCAACTAAACTAGCTTGTATTATTATGGGCTCTAGATATTTTAGAGAGACAGAGAGAGTTAGATTTTATTTTGTAAGTACTCAGGTACACGTACAGGTACATATTATTTGTTACATAGAAACACTCAGATCAATATAATTATACTGAGCGCGTCTGAGACTGAGCGGAAATCGAACCCGCGACATGTGATGACAGCAGAACGATAAAAGAAGGCGCAAAACGCTATAAGTACGTTCTATTTAGTTATCGACGACAAAAGATACAAATTTAATATTGTTATTACATTGGATACCTACCTACTTAATACATAGGTACCTATTACTCGTTCACAAAGTTAGTAGTTACATTACATTTCATTGTTTTTTTCATATAAAAGTTACTTTTTTCTTAGTGTTGTCAAAGCTAACGCTGAACACTCGCAACAGAATAATAGAATCTACTATACTTTTATTAATCACTAGCCTATGCCCGCGGTCCCGCCCGCGAGGTTGTCGGTTATCGCGGCCTAAGCGCCATCTGGGCAACTTACATTATATATTACTAATCATAACTTTGGTTCTACTTAACCGATTGCAATCAAACAAACGTAAAATTCTAAGTTATTTGAAGGGGTTCATCAAGCAAAAAAAAGCGCATCGAAATCCGCTCAGTAGTTTTTGCGTCCATCGCGGACAAACATAAACTTTTTACAATTATTTATTAGTATAAAATATATAGATTCCATACATAGTATTCACCGATAATAAAGAGTACAATAATGTACTGTTAACTATATCAGATAAGCAGCTTTACATCGTGTTTCACAACTTATTATAAAGCGATAACAGGTTGAAAGGGAAAGTGAAGGGTTCCGATTCAGTAAAATGGCGTTTTTAAAACTTGTACTTACTTAATTATTTGTACTTAATATAAAATACATTCTTGATAAGACACTTGTACTTCTCCGCGATATTAATTATTGTACCTAACCAATTTAGCCTTGCGACGTTCTCATAGGTTTACATTGACCCCTACAAATTATTAAAATACTTAATCACACTACACAATTTCTTCTGATTTAGACCTTTTAACAGTCATCCGCGTAATTTTAATGTAAACTTAAAATTACGCGGATTTTGTTAAAACATTGCGCGCTTGACTTAATTTATGTCTATATAATATTTAGGTACTAGCTGTTGCCCGCGACTCCGCCCACGTAGAGTTCAGATCCTGTTCCCGCTGCTCCATTCCGAGAATTTTCATAGTTGTTCACCTTTTAAACCTTGTCTGGACTTCCACGAATAATTCAAGACCAAAATTAGCCAAATCGGTCCAGCCGTTCTCGAGTTTTAGCGAGACTAACGAACAACAATTCATTTTTATATTATGTATAGAAGATAGATATTATAGCACTTTCGATCTCAAAAACGACGTACCTACATTGGCAACTAAATATCTTGTGACCTGGTCTGGGTAGCTTATTTTGGAACTTCCACGTGGATACCTCGGAGGCTCCGTCTGAAGCATCCAGTCCCTAGCAGAGAGCACAGTTGTCACCTCAGCGGACACGCCTTCCTCCGTATCCCTTTCCGGGGTAGGACGGGGTCATATGGCAAACAATACCTGTAGTTTAGATTTAGAAAACATTGCGCGGCCGCGGCTAATTTTATTGGATCCATCTGCCGTCACTTCCTCACAATACCGCCACGCTACAGGATATGCGTGATTCGTACTTGTTTGTGAACGTATACAGAATAAATGATTTTTGATTTTGATTTTGATTTGTGGAACCAAACCTTAACTAACGCCACTACAAAACATACCAACTTAGGATATAATCATGCTCTTTCCCATTGAGGTACACAGACAATATGGTTTCTCTTGTTACGATCCTAGCATTTTGAGGCAAATTTAGAAGATGCTACAAACTGCAAGTCCTATGGCACTAAACATCTTCTAGCAGTGAAAAGACAAAATCTTACCTCTTATGTAACAACCGTAGGATAAATTTAACCATCTCTACACCGACTTTCCTTTGCAGAGCAAGCCGGCAGGAATCAGTTTATAGAAAACCCTCGCCACTGCTAATCAGTATTATCCATGACGAGTTCTTGCGGTCAAACTCAAACACGAAGCATTTAAATGAAACTTTTAATTTCAGGTATGGCTGCTTTAAAGACATCTGGAACAGTATCGAGTCGTGGGAAGGAGGGCTTGACGGGTTCACAAAAGGCTACAAGTATTTCGGACCGCAATACAATTCTGATGGGTCAGTCACGTGGAGAGAATGGGCACCTGCTGCTAATTCCTTGCATTTACAGGGAGAATTTAGTAAGTTTGTATTTCTCATGCCGCGTCTACATTTACGTAACATTTTACCGTTACTGTCAGTAGTGTGTGTCCATCGCGTATTCAGCTGCGTGCTGAGCTTAAATGAAACCATCGATCAACTGGTGGTCATGTCAGCACACTCTAGTTTGTGTGCCCATGTGCCACTTTAGTATTACTTCAGATGGCTTCATTCGCTAGTTCTGTGCTTTCTATCATATTCTTTTAGTCTAGGTGTGAACATGCCCGACTTTTTGGGACAGATTTCGATGGTACTTAGTTGTTCCTAAAAGCAAAGATAAATCCAACTGCAGAACAGACGCCGACCCATGTATCATATTTATGTAGGCGTGACATAGCAGAAATCCATTACAAGAAAATATATTGGGGGAGGAAGGGTACCCCACCACTCACCCATGGTTTAACAATCCCAACTAATATTGCTACAGGCACTGGCGACCGTAGGATCATGATGAATTATCATGGGGATCGATTTATCTGTCTGTTACATACATTCATGAGTACATGATAAGTAATCTGTATTATGCGATTACGACTTGGATAATAAAAATACTTAACACACTGTAATACATATCATAATAAAAGGTCGTTAGACTGTGTTAATATATTATACCATTTAGGTGGCAGATAAGCACACGTCTAATCTGTTGGAAGGTGATTACCGTGGCCTAACAAACTCGAACTTCCGACCCTATAAAAACTGAGTTTCTGTGCGGCCAGAGCAGGAGATAAATTTGTTTTCCCACTCACCACACAAAAACTGTCTAGTTAACTCTGGCTACCATACTCAGCGTCTAAAACACAACGAAGGTTATCAGCCGCGGTATTCTGTACGGCGGAGGTACTTTCCTAGTCGGACTGCCTGACTGAATAATCATATTTTTTTAAAATTAAGTGCCGTATACGCTCATTATGGAAACAGATGAGGTACATACTTCTATGTACATACACTAAGTAGGTACCAAGATAAGTAATCACCTATGTCTGACACAGTCTAGTAACTGATAAGTCATTGCTTAGTGCGAGTTGCATATAGGTAACCTGTTTGCTTTATCTCCTTGCCCTAGGGCAACTATTAGTAGTGTAGATATTCTTAGGTCACTTTGATAATGTTCGATCTAAGTTAGAAGATCTTTTCGATGCGTCTGCTGTAATAAGTGACGTGGACCCAAGTTCTGTTCCCGGATAAAATAGTCTTCATATTTCTTTCAAAAAAATGTCACCAGCATATACCTACCTACTTATAAATAAATATCTTACGACATTCTGCACAAATGCTATATAGACCCAAAGTAAACAACGCTTAATTAGCTTGTGTTATGGATTCTAGAATGCGGATAAATATACTTAGATAATTTTGTATGATTTTAGATTGACATGCTCATTACTATAAACGCTATAAGAATCAACGGGATATTTATTATGTTTGTTTGGGGTATGACTTCATCCGACACCATAGTCTCATACCCGAAGGGGCCTGCGATGGCCCTTGGCCGACCGGGGAATGCCGAGACGAACGTGCGGTTTTAATCGGTTGGAATCCAATATAACCGCCCCCGCTGGCTCAGTGGACCTTTGTCATGAAACTGCAGTAATTTTTTTTTCAATTCCAGACGGTTGGAACACAATAAGCCACCCTTTCAAGAAACTGGAGTACGGTAAATGGGAGCTCCACATACCAGCTAACCCTGACGGCTCCTGTCCCCTGAAACACGACAGCCGGGTTCAGATCATAGTGAACGACCACCTGTACAGGATATCTCCATGGGCGAGCTACGTCAAACCTTTCGAAGGGTTCACTTATCAGCACTTTATATACAAACCTGATCGAGTAAGTATTTATTTATTTATTTATTTATTTCATAACATACATTATCCTTACAGATTAATCCAATGCGATACTGTAGAATTGGAAAATATTTAATTGTATTACATAACATTTAAAAAATCAATTCAAATAAATTCAGGACAAATTACAGTACAAATCAATATTAAAACAATGATAATAAAGTCGCGTTCTCTGTCCCTATTTTTCTTGTCCCTTTGTATGCTTAAATCTTCAAAACTATGCAACGGATTTTGATGCGGTTTGTTTTAATAGATAGAATGGTTAAAGAGGAAGGCTTATATGTATATAACATCATGCTACGACCAACAGGTGCGCAGCAGGAATGAAAAATGTTGCAAAAACGGGGTGACGCAGACGAAGTTGCGCGGGTCAGCTAGTTTAGTTATACAACGTCGATTTATAATTTATTTACTTCGTAGTAAGCCTTCCCGAAGAGCGAAACCTATGCTCGGGCCCTCTCCGTGAGTAGCGACGCTGTCCTGAAACAAATTACTACACCACGATGGCAACTAGAAAATACCGTCGATTCGATAGAAAAAAAAAAACTTCGTAATATCTCGTCAGTTCAAGCATAGATTATATTCAACGCCCTTAGCACGAAAATCCATCGAATTGGTAATGCAAACGTATCGAGAGAATAAACTATTCTTTTATTTTTGTAGCCTTATGAATTTAAGCAGAGGAAAGTAGACAGACCAAAATCTCTTCGGATATACGAGTGCCATGTTGGCATTGCTACCCCAGAGGGTAAGGTCGGCACTTACAACGAGTTCAGGGATAATGTTCTACCTAGGATTAAGAACCAAGGTACGTGTATAAAGTTCTTAATCATCATCATCATCATCATCATCATCATCATCATCTCAACGGTATTCCCAGTTCATTAACGAAGGGTAAACATTTTCAAAAAGAAAGCCGGTCGATTCCAGTCGACACCATTTGTTTAGGTACTTAAAAAACGGTGAACAATCGTGTGGCAACCTTTTTATAAAACCACACGTTAACAAATAAACTAACTGGTTCGATACCTGTTTTTAGTCTTTAAAATGCATTTCTAAGCAGAAAAGTAAATTTATATTGAGTTTTTAAACCAAACATCATAAAAAGATATCATTGTATTTAAGTAGGTACCTAAAGAAATGAATTATAATTTCTCATGTAACATGCAACTTATTGGTAAATCGACAGGAATCGTGTTCCCTTCGCCGCTGCAGGTTTTCGTTTCGGGGCTCACAGTATTGTAAAACACTCAAATAATGTTACATTTTCAGGTTATAATGCAATACAACTGATGGCCATTATGGAACATGCTTACTACGCGTCGTTTGGCTACCAAGTCACGAGCTTCTTTGCGGCCAGTAGGCAAGTTTGAACTTATTAATTTAGTTATAGAATACCTAAAGAGCTGTGACTGAAAATTAAATAGGGTGGGGCTGTCAATCTTCGTCAAAATTATATCACGAACCACTTTTAAGTGTGCGTAACCTCAAGAGGGTCTTGAGTGTATGTAAGTACCTACACTCACGAGTGGTGTCCACTTATACACGCAATTAGAGGGTATTAGGGCGTAACAAAATAAAAATATGTTCTAGGAATAGGAGAATGTAGTTTTTTTTTATTTATGGCACGTCAAAGTCTCATGAAAGGGGGTCACCATTGCAAACCCGTTCAGTGCTACAATGGTGGCGCTCAGCTTGACGACCTCATCAGATACTTTTTCACGCCTCGCTTAAAGGACCCGGGACTGTAGGAAGAAGGAAACACGTGCGCCGGTATGGAATCTAGTTTCACGTGTGGTCACGTATGTACTTACTCTTACAAAAACTCTCCTACATCTATCAGTTCGCTCGTTTATTGTTTCGCAAAATATAATATTTTTCCCACGGGCTTTCACCTATTGCCTTGCGAATCTGACAGTAAATAAGTAAACGTTTTGACGTTCATAAGTGTTACCCCGTAACCAACATGTTTGACTGATCTTCTTCTCTCGAATCAACGGCATTTTTGGGTTGCCGTCGTGGTATAGTAATTGATTTCACGGCAGCGCCACTATTCACGGAGAGAGCACGAGAGTAAGTTTCGCTCTTCGGGAAGGCTTACTACGTCCCCTACGTACGTATTGACTGATGAAAACTTCTAACCAACTGTCTATAGCCGTTACGGGACACCCTGCGAGTTAAAGCAGCTGGTAGACCGCGCCCACGAGCTCGGCCTGTACGTGCTCCTCGACGTGGTGCACTCACACGCCTCCAAGAACACAGCGGACGGTCTCAACGAATTCGACGGATCCAACTCCTGTTACTTCCACGACGGAGCCAGGGGCACTCACTCCTTGTGGGACAGCAGACTGTTCAATTATTCTGAGTAAGATATACCCCTCAATACTTATTCCTACCTGCTATACACGGTGATTTTATAGTGGTTTTGGAAAAATAATATTTTGTTTCACATACAGTTTCGGTAGCAAAATCGACTGGAAGTTTTAATTTTGAAAGTAAAAAAAAATGACTTTATGTATGGCAATAATGTACAGGTGAACAGAAATATGTACGGGAAGTGTAAAAAAAAAATTTTTTTTCGCCAAATTAGGACTTCCTTACGATTTTACTATCGAAATTGTGGCCAAAATCTTTTTTTCCAAAACCACTATAAAATCAACCGGTATAATTATGACTTAAATAGATTTCAGAATTATCATTATTATTTTATGGATTTAGAAATTTAGTGTAGGTAAGTGTAACGATGATGAATGAGTGTAAATAATCGTTTTAATTCTTTTTCAGGACAGAAGTTTTAAGATTCCTCTTATCAAACCTCAGGTGGTACCAAGAAGAGTATCAATTTGATGGATTCCGGTAAGAAAATCATTAAGTACCTATATAATCCACGCACTGAGTAGTACTTAGTGAATCGCTTTCCTTATAAGTATTTTGATGACAATTACTTTTAGCACGGTTTATAGCCTTACTTACCATTTATTTCTTTTAAAAACATTCAGTGGAGTTATTCAAGAATACATGAATGTCAATAGTAACGCCGATGAATGATAGTAACACCTATGAATGTCAAATATCAGATGATGACTTTTTTCTCAGGTTTGACGGCGTCACCTCAATGTTGTATCACAGCCGTGGTATAGGCCAGGGATTCTCCGGACATTATGATGAATATTTTGGATTAGGCGTAGACACTGAAGCGCTGGTCTACCTAATGCTCGCCAATGAGATAATTCACAAGATTGATAACAGGGCTATTACTATTGCTGAGGTAAGGGCGATTGAACTCAGTCAATATACGTATGTACCATACTGTTCCCCTATTAACTGACCGGATGTTCTTGTGGTACGGGATAATGTCAAACTTGACAGCGCCCTCTGTAGCCAATGTATGTACGATCCAGTCCGAGAATAAAAGAGCCAACGTACGCACGTAGTTTATATTTTACCACAGATCTCAACCCTAAGATGCTGAAGCCCGGATATATCAGTTCTAATAACAATAATACAATTTAGGAAAATCATTATCTACTCGGCGCTTTCAAAAGCCAAACTAAGCTTAGCGCGCATCACGTGTTTTTTAACACAGACAAATAATATACTTATAGGTACGTCAACCTATTTCAATCGTTGCAATAATTTAAAGTGCCAAGTCTGTATACCATTTTATCCAATTTAAAGTGATATAGACGCTCAGAAATCTTTAGGTTAGTTGAGTCGAGAACCAACCAAACTTGACCCAATCATGCTTAAAATTACAATAGTTTTAACTTCACATCTCCATGGAATTGCAATCATCCATAGGTGGACTATTTTCACAAAGAGGTACTTTATTATGGAGGTACTTTGTAATAAAAGTACCATTGTGAGTCAAATTGCCATCTTACAGGATGTATCTGGCATGCCTGCATCTTGCCGTACAGTGCGTGAAGGTGGAACCGGCTTCGATTATCGTCTCGGCATGGCAATCCCAGATATGTGGATCAAGCTGCTGAAAGAGGAACGTGATGAAGACTGGAAGATGGGACACATTGTACATACTCTCACAAACCGGCGGTGGATGGAGGGCACGGTGGCTTACGCCGAAAGTCATGACCAGGTAATTCAATGTACTTATATTATGACGATTGATGTATTAGTCGTAAGTAGATAGATATGTATTTTAAAAGTAAAGTAAAAAATACTGGATGTTTTATTGCCGGTTTGTTTTATAGTAATACTCTTTTACCTTGCGAATCTAGCATAGGTACATACGTGCAGATTTTGACGTTCATGAGTGTTACGAACACGGAGCCTGTCAATTTTTTGACGTTCATATGTGTTACTTCGAGTTTTGTTGTCTTACCGAATCTCAATTTATTTAAAGTACTTACTGGCTAATGCCCGTGGTTTCTTTCCCCTTTGATTCCGTTCCCCACAGCCCATTGGAAACTTTTCCCGAGATTAAAAGGCTATATTTATTCCAGGTTCTAATTTCTTCCTGTACTCAATTTCAGCTAGACCTGCTATGCCAATTGAGTGCCTACTTAACAAATACCTCCATAAACTGTCATATTTATAATATTAGTTGAACGGCTTTATTCGATCCGATCCTTATTGTATTAGTTTCGCCATTTACTACAAGCCTTGCTGCCAGCTAAATTGTATCTTTCCATGATACATGATACAATATAACTAAACCGATAATATAATCTACTCTATGAATCCCCAGGCCCTCGTGGGCGACAAGACGATCGCGTTCTGGCTGATGGACGCGGCCATGTACACGCACATGTCGACGCTGAGCGAGCCGAGCGCGGTGGTGGAGCGCGGCCTGGCGCTGCACTGCATGATCCGCCTCATCACGCACGCGCTCGGCGGGGAGGCCTACCTCAACTTCATAGGTAGGTATACCTGTCGGCACGCCCTTTGGACCTAAGTCGCGACGGAAACGTGGCCGTGGCGCGGCCCGATTGTCTTCATATAATGGTAGATTTGAGCTCGTCCACTGCTTTTCAACCCCGTGCTATCCTTATAAGACAGCACAGCGTAGGTACTGTGAGTATACATCGCATTTGGAACATTTTAGGGTTCATAACACGTGCTTACTCCTATGATCCACGATCCTTTTTTTGGAGCCCGAGATCGGTTTATTATATTTAATTGATTTGTATTAACTTTTACTAGAGACATTGGTGTCAGTCCTTCTAACCCTGATTTAACCAGTTCGTTATTTAAGAGTTGCTCTGAAGAACAGATATGGTTTATGGTTTTATGGTTTCTTTGACCCAATCAAAGAATAGGTAAAGCTCTGTACATCTGATGAGCACTGTACAACTTAAAATCTCCTTCACAAAAAGGTTTCGAACCGGCAGACAGTTTTTTTGTGCCACTATGTGCTTGTTTGCCAGACAAGCATACAGCTCACCTGATATTCTCATGGTGAACTGATTCCTATCGAAGTATACGGAACGACAGTACTCCGATTTTACTTATTGTCAAAACATTGAAATTACAAAAATGCCATTGAATAATAAATTTGCTGCTATGCTGCAATTCTGCAATGCCATTGTGAATGTAGAATCCAGGCGCTGAATGAAGTTTCAGTACTTTCTGTTCATATAAACCACGGTTGATAAAACATTTTATTTACGTAGGTAACGAATTCGGTCACCCGGAGTGGTTGGACTTCCCTCGCGCCGGCAATAACTCGTCGTACCACTACGCACGGCGACAGTTTAACCTTGTCGATGACGATCTACTGAAGTACAAGTTTTTGAACTTCTTCGACAAGGATATGAACGACCTGGAAGACAAATATGGATGGTTGAGTTCTAATCCGGTAAGTATTACCCCAACTTTGAAACGTGATTAAGTAAGATATCCAGTAATAAAATTTGGATACGTAGGTAATTAGTTGAGTGGCCCCTGACGGTAGTAACGGAAGGATGATGATGATGACGTAGGTAATTAGTTAAAAATACAAGTTAAATTACTTTTAGCTAACTAATACTTTACGTGTGTGGAAGAAACATGTTCAAAAATTAAGCAGTGCGCAAGTATATAGTGCATTCCACAAGTGCGTCGCTTTAAATGTGAAAATTATATGCAACGGAAATTGTGGAATGCAGTTATATTTAAAACTTTAAAAATCCAAAGAACGAAACGAATTGAAAGTTACTTAAATAATTCTCTATATTTTACTTAACAGTATCTACTCGATAATAGGTAGGTATGTTATAGTTTTTACTCATCATCTTTTATGTCCCCAGGCCTACGTATCACTAAAGCACGAGGGCGACAAGGTGGTCGCGTTCGAGCGTGCCGGTCTGCTGTTCGTGTTCAACTTCCACCCCTACCAGAGCTTCACCGACTACCGAGTCGGCGTTGACGTGGCTGGCGACTACAAGGTTTGTGTCGAGACCTATTCAGTAGTCATCATGGATCTTAGCGTCGATCCTAGTTGCAACCGAAGAGTATAATTACCGGCATATGTCTTGACCCCAGTCACGTCGTAACATACGACTCTATATGCGCAGTCCGCGTTTTTGGGTGTCTTTGAGGTTAGCACGGCGGCAAAGAAGTTCAAAGCCATGCACCCGCTACTTGTCTTGTCACTTAGGGTGAAAATATATGCCACCAACTATACATCCCAAAACCCGCGTATTCATATTTCAGACAGATTCAGTAACATTCCCGTCAGACCGAACACCGAAAGAATAGTCTGGTGCTGTTGATAAGTTGATTTACTAGTTTGCCGATAAGGTTGGGTTTACCCCAAAGGACTTGACTGATCCCCATATACTTTAAAAACTAACTTTAGAATGCCTAAAGAAATGGGAAGGAAGTTATTAGATTGTTGAAAGACCACTCCTACTTCTACTAATTCTTCATAGACTAGGTATTATATTATACGACGACATATTTGTACACAGGTAGTCTTGAGTTCGGATAGCAAGAGGTATAACGGCCATGGTCGTGTGGAGCCAAACCGAGACGTGCATCCTACACAAGGGATCCCGTGGGGCAACAGAATGGATTCTGTGCAGGTAACATGAGATTTTCTTTTTTATTGCTTTCAATGAATTTTTCCAGGATGAAATTTCTTATTCTAATCTACTAAACCTATTTTTCTATTTTCAGATATACATACCCTGCCGTACTGCAATAGTCTACGCGCGTGTAAATTAGGAAGAAAAAAGCGCGGATATAATATTTTCACTTGTTAAGTATGTGTAACATCAAATGGATGCCAATAATATGTTTTAAAATTGGTTGAATGTTAATACTAGACAGTAGATGATATACTATTGTTTTTTATAATAAATATTTGGGAAGGATAAATAAAAGTTATTATATATACAGTTAAATTCTATATTTTTTTAAAGTTTTTAGCATAATATAATGTATGATCTGTTAATTGACTTTTATTTTTATGAAGGAACTCCTATTAACAAATTATTTTTAGGTGTACAAGAAAGAGGTTTTAACCGTGATAAGGTCACTTTGTAACCAAACTCTTTTGCCAAAAGACCTCTATCAGAATCTATGACAGCCATACATCTTGCCCCTCTGACAGTCAAAGGATGCTCTTCATGAGTTTGATCAGCAGCATGCCCAATACACAAATATTGGTCTATTGGCAGGTCACTGTACCTGGTGCTTCTTGGATATACCAATCTGTCGGTAGCATGTAAAGAACCATAACAGCAGGGACACAGTACAAACTTTGCATTGGCTTTCAAACATTTGTCTAACACCAGATCACTGGCAATCCCGCAAGCATGTAAACCAATCCCTATATCAAATTTTCCTATGAAAAAATCTAGATTACATTGAAAGAAGAACACATTCTTTAGTCCCATTTCATGTACTCTTAACCTAGCTCTTAATAATGACTGTTCTTTATTTTCTAGCAATATGATAGTACATTTAGGCAAGAGGTGAGCAAGTAAAATGCCTAAATGACCACTTCCACAGCAAAAATCTACTATCAAATCACCATCTTTGGCTATATGTAAAACTGCCAAAGCTAAATTTTCTAACTGCTGTGATTTTCGGATTACTCTCTCATTTGGTAAATGCCCTGCATTTGGGTTAGCACCATCAGGAATATCACTCCAGTTAAAAACAGAATCGTAATCATTACTACAAATCATCAGTTCCATGTCTTTTGTTATGGAACTCAAAGCATTTTCTACATCAACCTCTTTTGTAAATAATCTCTTTTTAGGGTTATGTCGCTTTGGATCACATTTATACAAGCTCACATCTTCAGTTGCGGGGATGATTACATTATCCATTATAGTCAAGGGTTTAATATGAAGTTTGCATAAAGGTTTTAATAAGGAATCAATTTCAAAAATAGATGTGGTATTTTTATACCAGTTAGAAGTCAATGGTAGTAAGGATTCAAATTTAGAACTCCGTACTAACTGAATTATAATGTGATATGAGGGCAATAGGATTATATCTGCTAGGGTTAAGAATGGACCTTCTGCAAACTGGTGGCTAATATGAAGATCTTCAATTTTTATTGAACAGTCAATTTCTAGTTCTTTATTTTTATTTGATTTCCATTTTCTTGTCTTTGGCACTCTTGCCTTCTCTGTATTTTGTTTTGATTTTGGATTTTTTTTATTATCATCCTTTTCATCTGTAGGTTCAATGCTCAAATTCTCTTTCTTCAATTCTCTAGCCACTTTATAGACATTATGAACTCTCACAGGTTTCTTTAAGTGATTTTCAAACCGTACTAAGTTTTGAGGCACCGCTTCCAAAGTGGAAATCTGTAATATTTCTTTGAGGGTTCTTATAATATCTACTTCACAAAATTTCGTCCATATCGATACTTCATTTGGCGCCTGAAGACAGCTTTTACGAAAACCAAGTAATCCCTCTTCATGTTCATGTAGATTGGGTGGTGTATTCTTGTATTTACAGATATGTCTAGCAACTGCACTCAGCCCTGTTATGATTGTATCATGGTACATCACCACCGGATAAACACAGGAAGCAACTTGCCATGGCACATTTTCATTGCTTAAAAATTCAAGATTTTCATCACTTAGGTAACCAAATGGTGTTTCTTCATCAACCACTTTATTAGATGAAATTAATTTCAATTCCACAAATTCTGGTGCACAATATTTGTAAACACAATATGTTATTAGGGATTCCAATGGTACTTTAATTTCTTTAAACTTTTGATATTCTTCATTGTTTGTATAAACTTCCAAGTATACAACATTTAACATTTTATTTACTGAGGTTGATTTTATTAATGTAAGTTTATACCGGATTCGTAAGTATTAATTTTAGACCTACAATCACAAAATAAATAATAATGAAAGCAGCAATTTACGTGAAATGGTGAAAACTGAAAAACTCTGCTCCATCTACTCTCTGCTGTACTCTTTCTAAATCAATGCAAATCAATCAATGGTGCTGATTGTGCTGAACCATCAGAACCATGCTGAACCATCAGAACCATGCTGTGCTGAACATTGATGTATAAGGGGGGGGATGGGCCCTACCTACAAAACGCTGTGTCCTACCTATGTTCCATTTTTATGAATGGACGTTTTACTACGTTAGTGCTGTGCCTTCTACTATCGCAGAAGTGGTCGATTTACGTATACTAATACGATTGGGTTTACTTATCTTTTAACGTGTATTAACTTAACAAGACCGGTAACATGCTACACTCATGAGATAATATTATAATTCTTATTTTTATTATAATTTATAGATTTCTTACTATTCCAAATGACTTATATTTTTTAATGAATCATACACGTAAACACAACAAAACACAACCGGAACCGACATAAATGCAATATTCTCTTGTACTTCATGCATTTGCACTACTTACTAAGAAGTTATGCCGTCACTCACACAAAAACCGTTTTCTAGCTGCTCGTTTCAATTTTCGAAATCAAATATCTTCAAAACTACATATTTGTGTTAAGAAAATTCACTTTAGCAATTCTTTATAATCATTATGGATATTAAATTTCAAATAAGCAGACATCGGCCCATCGTTCGTCGATAAATCTTTTTCTTGAAGTACGTCACTAGTATGCTAGTTGTAGTAAAAGACTAGAAAAAATTATGAATGACGGGGCGCAAAGCATTCATAGATTTTGGTGACCTTGGCACGCTGTCCTTCCTTATAATAGTGCGTTAGGGCCGCCCTGTGGTGCTGAACCATTGCTGAACACACTTTTGTTTTGACCGTTTTGACATATTGAACAGAACACATGTCATGTCATCATTGTGCTGAACTATAACCATTGATATATAAGGAAGGGGATCGGGCCTACCTACAAAACGCTGTGTCAAAACCTACGTTCCATTCTTTGAATGGACGTTTTACTACATTAGTGCTGTGACTTCTACTATCTTAAAAGTTGCCGCCTTACGTATACTAATACGATTCGGTTCACTTATCTTTTAACGTGTATTAACCTAAAAAGAACGGCAACATGCTACACTCATGAGATAATAATACACCAAAGAGTATTGTATAGGAGGTATACTCTTTGAGTAGGTTGATTTGACTTGACTTTTTGGTTTGTTGGCGAACCCAGTTTGAGTAGGTTTATATTCTCTTTGATTTAATAACAAACGTCACTAACGTCAATTACGTCAATGACATTTCAGTTCACTCATTTCACCACATTGATGTATAAGGGGGGGGATGGGCCCTACCTACAAAACGCTGTGTCCTACCTACGTTCCATTTTTATGAATGGACGTTTTACTACGCTAGTGCTGTGCCTTCTACTATAGCAGAAGTGGTCGATTTACGTATACTTATACGATTGTGTTTACTTATCTTTTAACGTGTATTAACTTAACAGGACCGGTAACATGCTACACTTATGAGATAATATTATAATTCTTATTTTTATTATAATTTATAGATTTCTTACTATTCCAAATGACTTTTATTTTTTAATGAATCATACACGTAAACACAACAAAACACAACTGGGACCGAGATAAATGCAATATTCTCTTGCACTTCATGCATTTGCACTACTTACTAAGAAATCATGCCGTCACTCACACAAAAACCGTTTTCTAGCTGCTCGTTTCAATTTTCGAAATCAAATATCTTCAAAACTACATATTTGTGTTAAGAAAATTCACTTTAACAATTCTTCATAATCATTATGGATATTAAATTTTAAATGAGCAGTCATCGGCTCATCGTTCGTCGATAAATCTTTTTCTTGAAGTACGTCACTAGTATGCTAGTTGTAGTAAAAGACTAGAAAAAATTATGAATGACGGGGCGCAAAGCATTCATAGATTTTGGTGACCTTGACACGCTGTTCTTCCTTATAATAGTGCGTTAGGGCCGCCCTGTGTTTCACCATAATTTCATTTCATGTTCATGAAGTGGTTTGTTTTGTAATTTTTAACTAACCAATTGGTAAATATTTTGTCTCAAATCAGTTCACATTTGAAGAAAATTAGCTTTTGAATACGATACAATTTTGTAATAATATGTTGGAGGTTATAAATGGATTTCTCTTGGTTTACTTCGTTATTTTGTGTTCACTCAATGTTTTGGTTTCTCACTTAGTAAAGCCAGTACGTATTAACAAAATGTATTATTTATGAAATTGATAATTTAACTTTAATGAGTGCTTTAATATTGATACCATTTGTTTTAGATAGCTGCATGCTTCTCTAGACCATCAAATGAGGAACGTACAATATGGGCTGAGCTAATAAGGTTGAAAGCAGAACAGAAAACTATATCAATGAAGGATGAGTTCGCTGCTTATTCAAAATTGCAACGTAAAATTAACAAACTGGAAAGTGAACTGAAACTTGGCTCACAAACTCGCATTAATAAGAGTTTAGCTCTCAAAAGTGGAATTCAAATAGGTCTTCAAGCACTTGTGGCGTTTACCACTGTTGTATCAGTTATATGGTATAGACGTGAACCGATTGTAGCCTTGAAAGGCGACCTTTTTCCATTGACTAATATACTGAGGTACCCTAGTGACATGCCTAATGCAATCTCAACTCATGTCTGGGTTGTAATTTCTAATGTTTCAATTAGAACTCTTTTGAAACCTATTATTTCGTAATCATTATTGGGGATAAAGCAATAAAAGGTTTACATTCGCTAGTCAGATATGGAGGTGGGATGATATTCTAAGACAAGGCATGCATTTCATAGAGAAAAATAGACACTATAGCATACCCTTCTCGCATCAAATCTTATAATGTAGTTTAAATGTATGTATCGAAGTACAAATAATTTCTCTTATTTGCACTTGTATGTACTTATGTTAAACTACAGATGGTATGTATTTTTTAATAAATTAAAAGTACACATATATTTATCTGATTTGGGTAAGATAGTCAGTGTGTGCACGCACCTGCTATACTACATTTTTTCATGCCAGACTTGCTAATATGTGTGTGCTGTGAGGGCCACTTTGTTGGATCTCTAAGCTTGTCAAGCAGGTATGGATTTTAAAATTAGTTCCTTTGTTGATCTCAAAATACTTACTTAATATGTACATAAAAAGGTCTAGACTAATGCAAATGTACATTCATAATTAACAAATATTTAACCTAAGATGGAATCAAACCTAATATCCCTGACTTAGCTGTTGAACACACCACAGTCATCAAAATGTTGCCCTAGTTTATGTTATCAATGTATTTATTTATATGGATTTGTAATGTTGAATTAAAAGAGGGAGTTCAATGATTTGTTTTATTTATGTGATGACTGAAGTTTCACACTCATTGAATTAGCCATGCTGCAACATAACTAGACTATTTGTCTAAATTCTAAAGCCAGTGGAGGTGATTATGTCGAACTCGAACCGACTAAAACATACGCTATCATGGGTCGTGATGGTGAGATTATACAAGACATATCCCTCGCAATCATTGCCTGCTGTCTGGTCCTGAATAGTTTGGGATGCACATTGGGCTGCAAATGTTTGGAATAATTTGTAACTAAATTTGAAACAAAGGTACTACTTGCATGCGATTACTTATTTTCTTAAAAAGAAACACGACATTGATCTGGTTTATTTTATCAAGCTACTTTAAGACTTATTTGACTTAAGGTTTATAGAGGAACTCTTGAGGCCCACTGCACATTTACCCATCGCCTGAGTGTTTCATAAAATCCTAGGATTTTTTATATACAATAATATTCAAATATACACAATAGGGGTATTGATTGGAACCATTATCTATTGTATTTGTATTATCATAATTTAATGAAATATTGAGGCATTCATATGCTATCATCATCATCATCATCATAAACTCACGCCTATATCCCTGAAGGGGTAGGCAGAGGTGCTAGAACCCACATTTCGCCAGTTTTTGTTTAAGTTCCAATGTAATAGGTGGCGAGCCTATTGCCATTAACCGGGCACTTATACACCTGCGATAAATACACACATAACTTGGAAAAGCATCGAAAAGTCATAGGTGTGTGCCATGGTAGAGACCTCGTCTCAGCAGTCCATAAAAATTGAAAAAAGCGAATGCTTAGACGGGATTTGAACTAGTCTTGCAAAAGGTTCAAATCCTGTCGAGACATTCACTTTTTCCGATGTTAAATCGATTATCATAACATGTTGATACAACAACTATAATATACAACTTTATATATTAGACCATTAAATGAAACAAATAATTATTTAAATATTTTATTTATTAAACAAATAATAGTACTTTATACTCAGTCCGACAAAAGTCCAAAATGTGTCCTCTAAATTAACATAACCATCAAAGATCTACCTCTTGTCTGGAAACCATATTATGCTTAATTTATAAATCACTTTTCTTAACTTCGATATAATTAGATATCAATTAACAAATTTATTGACAACCGTAAATATATGATTGTGTACAATCCAAAAAATTGTTTCCAGACTGAATAAAAATCTATATAAAAATTAATACAATTTTGAACGAGTGATCCATTCATAACAATTCTTATACCTACTATCAAAGCATCACGTAGGTTATTTTCAAATAACTGGCGAAACTCAACAGGGATGCTAGCTCGTATATTATCTTAGTTAAAATGTATTACGAGACGAAAAGCATGAAAGCATCTATATTAAAAACTATTAGTTTACAAATTGCTTGACGGTTATAGGTATTGACCGGTCTCTGAATTGAGAAACTAAAGTTAGGTACTTTTAATTAACGCAGTTTCGTACTATGCGTAAGTAGTCACTGAAAAGACTGCTTCAATATCTCAAAATAAGAAACAGGTCATAATATATACTTATTATATATCATGTCAACACATAATATATACTACAACAGGTCATAATATATACTTACTATATTTTGATTTGATTTGATTTGATTATAGTTATATAGATATTGAGAATCCCTGCAGAGTTACCACAATTAAAGTGATGGTTATTAAAGGGTTTTTTTACACCATTAAGGTGGAATATAAGCATACGGTCCACTGTGGCAAGCCCATGAATGTCAATGGGGCGTAATAATAATGTAAAAAATGTTTTACATAATGTTTAAAATCAGCAACACTCGAGATTATGGGAAGTCGCCCATCAATTATCAGAGACCTCCCACCCCGATAAAATTTAAATCTGATAGCTTCTTGATGACAATATTTCTTTTCCCTCAGACAGCTTTCCATCTAGTACAGTATAGGTAATGATATTTGACTAACCCGGTCATGTAGTAGACAAATACATTTTTAGAAAAACCAACATTCCCGTGAACTGAAGGGGGCCGCCACTATACCATCAATAGTGTCAAATCGTGCTAAATTGCCTCTGATTTGTAGCCGGTGTTACTGTTACTGTACGATTTGTGACGTGGGAAGTGTCGATCTTTGGCCCCTGAGGTATTGATACAATTCAACAGGCTATTTAAACAATTGAATAAAACTAATGTATGGTTGTGTACTTTGAGTATTTCACATTGGAGATGCCTTTGCGCGCGCGGCAATTCCCGTTTAGCCAAGGCCCATAACAATTCAGTCGTGTCGTTATAAAAGGCGACCAATCAGATTACTGTATTCGAAATTTCTTTTCACAAGTAACAACGCACAAATTACAGAATAATTTCTTCGCGCCATAGACATCGAAAGCATCTCCCATATTGAAAACTCAACAAAATTACAAAACTATGTCATTTAAAAGACATAGTTTAAAATATCACACCATATCGACGGTTGAAAGGCAAAATGGTAGAAGCGACGTCATGTCCAAAGGGAAAATATCCCTAACGACTTCGTACATATTTCCCTGGAAAAAATTTTTCTTGTGAATTATTACTGTCGCTTATGACCTTTGGTTTTTCGACCATCGATATGAATATTAAGGCCGGCTATCTGAACTATGTAACACGTTTCACTGTGACATCCGTTCAACCAAACCGAGTTCGCCATGTTTTAAGACAACGAAGTTCATTAAGTAAAATGCGTTGCTAGTTTAGTTCGCCTCAATCGTAGTTTCCAACGTTGATGAAATCAGGCCTAAAATTAGCAAAACCTCAGAAGGCCAATGAAAACTATTCAAAATTCAGGATAGATATAAATCTCTATTTTCCAAATGTCATAAATGGTAGTCACTTAACACAATTTTCATTGACATTGTGACCGAGATTTTATTAAGACTGAATTTAAGACAGAAAGAGAATTTACAAGAATTGCCTCTTTAGACTCGTTTTCAATTAAAATTCAATAACATTCACTAAACAAATCCGACCTAAGATGAATCTATAAAAACAAAACAAAAAAGAATTACGACATTACAATGTTTAAAAATAGCAGTACTATAATTATAAACCCTTCAACTTTATGTAACAAGTATAACAAGAAAAACCTGAATTATAGTCAGCAAGCAGTCACCCCGCGGTTAATAGCTACAACATTCCTCGAGGGCATAACCTTGTAAGGGATAACAACGAATATAAATGGACCACTACATACAATTTAACAAACAATATAAGATCAAGGGGAAGTGCTCCACAGTACACAGCCAGGGCCTTCTTTATCTACGCCGGGGTCCCTGGGCACACAAGAATTTAGGGGCCCCTTTTGTTTTTTATACCGTTTAGGTGGCAGACAAGATCATAGTCCACCTGATAGATAAGTTACCATAGCCTACGGTCTTTTATAACACTGAAGGCGTAGACCGCCGAAAAAGTTGTGTTCAAAATAACAGCACAAAAACCAATCTCCAGTTAAGTTGGTGTGCGAGAAAATGTCGCTCCTTCGGTGGGCCCCCTGAACCGGTGGGCCCTGGGCACGTGCCCCAAGTGTCTCTATGGTAAACCGGCATTGTATACAGCTATCACTTTGGTTTACTTCTCGTCACTTTTGTTGTGTGACGTCATCGGTCAAAATATGTGATAGTTTTGTAACAGCAGTAATTAAATAACACTTTTTGTAATCTCAGTGCCTTGACAATGATTGACAATTAGTAGAATTGAGGCCCTGGATGTGCTTATGTATTTTCAGTCGTATCATAATTCAATCTCAATTCAATTACCTACTTTTTTGGGTTGTGTTACGATAATTTGTCCTTCAGTTAGTACTATTAGAGTATTTCGTCTTGATTTTATATTTCGTACAATTAAAAACTATGCTAGTCGGAAATAATGTGCGCGACTGTATTATAATATACTTTCAATAACTAATATTTACAAGCTCTATATCACAGCTTACGTTATAATATTTTGTGTGCTGAGAGTACAGAATATAAATAGAAAAACAAATCTTCGTGTGGACACACAAGATTTCATATTCATTTCAGTGTCGAAATTTTCTTAGGACGAAATATTCAGGAATATTGGACATTGACTGACTAGTCCATTACGGTCGATCTTCAGTCCGAATTATACAGAATGTTGATTTTATCACATACAATAAATAGGAACAGAGGTACTTTCGGCGTTTGGGTTGCGTCGGAGATGAGTCCGGCAGAAATCGGAATGCTTCGGCTTTATAGAGCCTCTCTTTCACACATTAGACTGACAGTTTAATGCCTAAAGCTATCCTCAGAGGAACAAAGTGTGCGAGAAAGTGACAGAATATACGAACCGTGAAACGTTTATAAACCATTATCAACTTTGACATTAATAGATATTGCCGTGACGTCAATGTTTCTATACTAAAAGTCAGCCACTGCATTTTAAATCTGTACCGGTGCGATGAGCTCGCAGGTTCATGAGGACTGTGGCACCTCCATTATTGTAGCTGATAAAAGTGACATTCTGTATATGCATCTCTGTTACACACTACTATTTTTAATGGTAATGTGTGAGATGCAGGGACAAGATTAACCCGCATGTTGCTTTTTCACAACAAATCCACAACGAATAAAAGGATTAATGTTGATTCCCCTAAAATTCTCTCCAGAACGAGGGTAATCAAGAATAACCCGCAAAAAGGTATATAAGATTTCGTGACGCGCCATGCGCAGGCAAATTTACTTCGACTTGTCTATTGGCTACTAGTGCCTACTTGTAAAAGCGTTTTGACACATTCGACTTACAAAAATATATCGATAAAGCAGTAGTACCAACGTTACCAAAACAACATTTTTTTATTAAACTTGGCACTATACAGCATACTATATTATATCCACTCATGACCAGCAATCTTACAAAATAATGATCTGATGTGAGCGAAACGACTAACGTAAAATATGGTTCAAACACTTATCGAGACTAGAAACTAATGACTAAATGAATTCAGGATTAATGGTAGGCAGATTATTTGGAATTATCATAGCAACTCTCAAAAATAATCTTTAAGGAGAAATCAATTTTTATATAAACATCGATTTGACTGTGAACCATTGCCGACTGAGATAGTATAAGTTTCTAAAGATCCATTTGCACAACTACTTGCAATTCAATAAAATTCTGCATCGTTTCTGGTACAAACCAACCCTAACCGCTGTACTGCGCCTTGGGTATGTCTACGGCAAGAGGGGGGAGTATTGGGGGAGATTTGGTCAGTTCGCTGCCAACACTCACAGTCACTCAACAGTAATCAACAGTGGCGAAGGGGAAACATTTTCAAATTCGGATTATGTCTTGGGAAGCAAGTGGGAAAAAAATCATATAGAACGACACGACGATTCTCTAACGCGCTTCGCTTTGTAAAGCCAGCCTGCAGGAATCGGTTTATAGGGACCCCTCATCACTGGTAATTAGTGCTCACAGCGGTATCTCGCTTACTCTTGCCTCACGCTCTTTCTATCTCTTTTTTTACCTCGCCCCGCCCCCAAGCCGCGCGTACCTACGGCTACGGAGGCAATACAGTGGTCACGGTCAGATATAGTTTAAATTTTAAGTTTACAAAATGCCTTTTTGAATGGTTATAAGAATAAAATTGAAACGGTTTAATCAAATCGATGGATTACCAGATTTTCCAGGACAGAAACTGAATTTCTCCTTTTTTCTACATTGACTGTCAACAACATGAAGATAAAATACGACACAAGATAGCCTTCATGGTCATAAATAATCTCAGATTACTACCGGCTCAATGTTCTATTTCTTCTGGTAATCAATGAGAATATCGTCAGTCGAATGCTAAATAACTACGTAATATTTGACCGAAAACAGGAAAATTGCACCATCAATTAAGTTATTAATAACTAGAGTTGTTGATAAATTACTTTGACCGAACACCGTGAAACCAAGATCCAATGTTATTAAACAACTGAACGTGTCCGCAGTTGCTTGTTAGTTTTTGAAGACATTTCTTCAAAGACCTTGGTCTTTAGATTATGAATCGCATCAAAATCGATGGAGCCGTTCTCAAGTTTTGTGGGTAATACAATGGCAATTTGGACTAGCATAAAAGTTACTAAAATGGATTCTGAATGAAGAATGGGATTCATACACAAATTGGTGATATCCTAAAATGAATATTCTAAACCGTCGTGTCATGAAGTTCTTGAGGATTGATAAGCAAATTTAAGGCTGTTGTATCTGCCTGCCTTGGAAAAAGAAGGAATTTGGATCTTGATTGCACATATTCATATAACGTTTATAATCCTTAAAAGCCGAATCATTGGTTAAATAACTATTTGATCTCCTGCGATCTATCTTCTACAACAGAAACATTTGGAAGAATAAATCAACCAATTAATAAAAACAGACAAATTTATCTCTTAGAGTAAACAGGCCAATATCCATTGCCTTACAGGTAAATGGATTGGCTGGCGGATTCTCTCACCGTCACTCAATATTCAAGAACGTATTCTTCCAAATATTGGGTAGGTATACGATTCTACCGTTCGTCGAACGTAGCTCTAACTCAACTAACATATGTCACACCAGTTTGCTAGGTGTTCTCATAGAAGGAACTATTAAAATGTGTAGTCAGAAGATACACGACCGCTTCGTACGTTGACATCATGATTGCTGTGTTTGGTATCTGACGAACTAGTTGTGTACCCAAGCCCCTGGAAACATATCGGTTATTATTAGATTGGTACAGTTTGTTGAGGCTGTTGACTTTCGTTGAAACGTTTGTGAACACTTACCTATAAACTCCGCGGTACCCTTCTTCCTTCAAGACAGTATGTAACGTCTGCCAGAATTTGCGATACTTGTCGCCTTCTTCTCTGAGCCGTGTTCTTGCCACCTCTGAAAAAGGAATGCAATATATATTTGTTATTTTTTCTAAAAATAATAATGCTTGGACGGGATTCCTCCTACGAACTGTCGGTCACCAGGAATGACGTCATATTGATTTCGAAAACTTCAGACATGGCTTTATGGCCCAGCGGTCGGATCATTCCCGTTGTAAGGGAAAGATCACGGGTTGAACCGTCGAAGCTATCACTTTTTCCGCTTTAAATTTAATTTATAACGGGATATTTCAGTGAATAACTTTGCGAGGATTTTGATGTTGAGGAAAACATCAACTTTAAAATTCATGTTGGCACTGTCCACACGACAAAGTCTCAATATTTGACCATCATTTTTAAATCATTCAAAGTGAAATTACAGACTTTTTGTGGAACCACTTTTTATTTTGTTATTTTTCATAATTAAAGTGCACACTGAAAAATGTAATCGGCTACACAAAACTAGGCGGTGGTTGAAACTCCAGCTTTACTCTAGCTCAATGGCTGTCTCTTGCAAGTATCTTGGGATGTTGCCAGAAAAGAGCAAAACATCTATAGTTGTGGACCCGACAATAATAATATCGATCTGTACAAAACAGCTGAATTCATATTCCATACATCGAGAATCATGCATTCATCATATCATGATACCAAGTTCGAGGTTTGTCTGACTACTTACACAAAATTCTCGTCATAGATAATGATATTGACAAATATTAAAAGCAGATTACGGATTATTATGGAAAATAATGGGTGATTGTTGTCACTAGTAATGGCTACATTAATCCTATCTGTGATGACATCCGGATTACTCTCTGACAATAATCTGTTTATGTAAATACTTCAACAACATAACCCAATGTTCCGTTTGTATTTTTATCCCAAATATCGAATCACAATGTCGATCTAAGTGAAGCCATAAAACCTAATCTGGCTTTTTAGGTACATGATTAAAAAAAGAAGAAAAACTCAGTGGACATTTTCATGACGCATTTAGTTCAATCATTGTTCGCTAGATGTCGCTGTCCCTTTCTGGAACGCGCTAGTGATATGTGTACAAAAACCTTTTGAAAAATCTAATTGATGCATTTTGTTGATCTATAGTCCAAATACAGTTTATGATGAGATCAGGTAGCAGATATTTCTTATTAGCACTCCTAGTCGTGACAAAAGCTATCGAAGAGATCATACTATCGCCATAAGGTCAATCGCTGCATTGTGACGTAAATAGCACAACTAATTACTTTATTTGGTTAGGAAGACAGAAAAACGCAATAAACGCGATGGATCTGAAGAAACCATGACGTACACGTTGTAGAGTAATGTTAATGGGATGGGATATTGTATGGCTGTTGATTGAAGGACGACAAATGACGTTATATCTGGCAAATTAAGACTTTATATGAACTAAATATAGATCGATAACTTACAACATAAATAGCAAACAGATTATGATTTCCAATTCCAATACCATATGTTCTGTATTCTGAGACCGTAAACTGGGGATACTTTGTGACAAATGGGTAACTCAAGAAACCTCGATTTGCGGTACTGTATATACGGACTGTACTTAGTATTACGTTCGTCGATAACCCTGGGGGATGACCGGCGAGCCAGCGATCTACTGCCATCAATGGGTTTTTCGGGAGAAATTGGGAATATGGAAAAGGATATATCGTATAATGCTTTGCTTCCATACAAAATGATGGGTACAATTCGTAGTAGAAATAGTAGTAGAAATAGGTGATTTCAATTGACAAAAATGTTGATGTACCGACATGACCTCATGTGATTGTTTAACTCCAATAAGCTGTCTGTTTCATCGTGCTCTTGACGAGATGGGAACGCTTTTTAAACAATATAAAACAATTTAATTTGATTTATCTGGTACCTAATTGCTGCCATCTTTGGAAGTATTTAAACTGCAACTCAAGAACTCGTGATTGAGTCACATGTTCCATTACAGCATCGACGTAAAGCCGATATCATTATTATGACATTGTATTAGTTACAGAACAACTGGACAACTACTTATAATGTTGTGGGGTCATTGAGTTTTCTTTCTTTCGCAGTGATATCGTCTGTGTTTTCCGTTGTTGCCTTTTATTTCGGGTGAAATGATACATAGGTAATAATACAATTATACCTACATATTGTATGACGCGGCGTTACTAAGATCTTCGAGACCCAAGACCACCACGTCTTTTGACTGATAGATTTACCGAACAACGGTACATTCGATGTTAAAGTAAGAGAAGTTAGAAGGTAATCACTCCAGTAATAGTCAAAACGCTACGATGGTTAAAGTAGGAAAGCTGTCAATGGTCTTTGGATCTAAGGGCATGCAATCTGGATCAACGCACAAATGAAGCTAAAGCTATGTGATCGGTAAATACATAGATTGGAAGCCGTAGGCCAAAAGTCAAAAACCCAGTGAACACAAGAGAATTCTTTAACAAAAAGATATTTGTTGGTAAATCATAGATAAGAAAATCACACACATAACTCCACGAAAGAAACTAATACGTGCGTATGTTAATGACCTATTAGTGTAAAGTCTTATCATAATCCGTTTATTCAAGATTATCCTTTCTGACTGGCTGTTTCTAAGGGCTTCTACACGACTGCCAGATTTTGGTACAAATAAAGTTATAAAATTTGCGAAGGGGATTATTCTTTTTTTTTCCTTATGCGTCAGGAAGCGGACCATAGCGTCTCTCTCCGTCCTCCATGAGCGCCTGAGGGTGACGGATGGAGCCGCCTGTCACCCTATCAGAACCAGGCTGCGGCTGCGGCGCTAGATGCGCCTCTCCATACCCGGGTTTTGGACGGGGCCACCGTAGTCCCTGCACGCGATGGGGGTCATCTCGAAAGAGAGGACCTCGGGTCTGCCGGGGTGCGAGGGGTATGTTGGCTACTATCTCACCTCCGGCAACTAAGGACCCCAAGACGGCGTGTGTTTTAGTCGGTTCGAGTTTGACATAACCTACCCACCGGCTCCGGGGTGGAGGGTATCCGTGGGAATTTCGTGACGGAGCGCAAGAATAGGAAAACAACGCGGAAATATTGGAGTCACCGATTAGGTAGTAACAGCGTATCTGCCAAAGATATTAATGACGTATACGTATGTACTTATATATATTTTTTTAATTGTTTACATTAAGAAACAATTTATTTTATTTATCAACATTTATTTACCTATATGATACGACCATGTAATAATTCGGCAGCCCCTAGATTTTAAGTGCTGGATTAATAGCTATTAAGGTAAGGCGTAAGTAGTAAACACGCACACGATCGATGTAAAGTGGTTACGGAGGCCTTCGCAATGCCTTCATGGGAAATGTTTTCCGATTCAATAATATCTTGCGAGTCCGGAGTAAACGTCGAAGGTTTCTGACAAATATTATAAGGATCTACCAGTTAATTTCAAAATCTATGCTCACCATGTGGATACGCAATGCAAGAAGCAACTGTCTTCGAAAAAGCACCAGCTGCCATGAACTCCAGGAAATCCCTGGGAGAACGTTGATCACTGGGCATACCGTCCACACTTCTCGCCGCCATCAATCTCGCCTTTACACCTTCGTACAATACGAAGTGTACTACAGTCTCACTGATGCCCATATATGATGCTGTAATACCCTTGTAGAATCCCCTTATACCCTGAAAATAAAAATCAGTTATTTATAAAAATGCTGGGCAGATTTTCTTTTTGAAAATTAGTTTCGTTAACTCTAATTCCACAAATCCCACGGAATTCGCCATCTTGCTGATGCTTTGTGAGAGTTGCTGATTGGTTGTTAACGCAGGAATTCCAATTGACAATTTGAGTTGGCTAATGTAAGAAGGGGCTAACAGTATTTATTTATTTGCTTAATTAGGTGTATGGGAAAACCCATTAGGGTCTTCAGGACGAAACCCATTTGCTGCATAACAGACGATGCTCTGGCGAAAGCTTTCAGGTTGTTGGATCAGAAGGCAGCCGCTTTCGAAGCAAATATTTAAACGAACGAGCCTTGTATGATAATGAATTGGTTCCTTAATTGTTAGATGGACTTATGAACTCTTATCTATAATAAATATGTTCAAGTACCGTTTTAGCATATATCCTCTTAATACATTCCAATGCTGTCACATTCTGTCCATCCAACTGCAATCTCGTCTTAACGAACCAAATCGGATTGGTCATGGTACAAGACACAAACCCTGAAACATTTCAGCAACTTGTAGTAGTGTATGACAAACTCTAAACAATCTATGTCATAATATTAACGTTTTTGAGCAGGGTTATGAGAGAAAGACGATACTTTAGTATACAGTTTATTATAGTCTATCATTCCAATGTGTAAATAGGTATACGTATGTAAAATGAATAATAGTGTCCCATGACACAAACTGGGCATTACCTGCAGCGCTTGCTGCGGACAGATGCACGATCGGAGTGTCCGGTGATATGTTTTGGTTCAATATCGCCTTAGCTTGTGAATACGTGCAGAAATATATGGCTCTAGAAGGTGCAACACCGACAATGTTGGGCCCTAGACCTTTGAACAACGCTCTAGGCCCCTCAGTCTGAACTATATGCCTGGAAAAAATAAGTTCGTGTCAGTAATTCACCTTTGCGCCGATAAATTTATCGCCTCAAAGTATGACGTAAATGGATATCTCCTCCATTGAGATAAAATTTTAATGTCAACATACGGCTATTAATACAGACTCTGGTTGAGGTCGAATCGTAACCTCGAGAAAGTTTAACTTCTAATTAGTCTGTTTATTCTGCAGGGAAGCTAGCACATAGCGGATTCGAGATAACATTGTAATATACTAATATGAAATGTAAAGCGATACACAATCAGCCGGTATTGGTAACCGGTGCTAATCTGCAAACAATGCGCGCCAATGGGGTCGCGATCGCGAATCCGCACCACGTTCAGTTCTCGTGACACTTGGACATCATAGCTCTTATCTAATAACACGTCTGATAACCGGGCCATTTGGAAGCGATATCAACTTCTTCTGTTTACCGGTGCTTGGATATTTAGGTATGTGAATTAACGTATGTATCTTCATTTCTAGATAACGATTATTCCATATGTTCTCGGAGTAGCGTTATATCATTGCGATAATTTCGATTGACAAAGTTGGAAATAAAGGTCAAAGAGGCGGTGTTACACTTAGCCTTAGTTGCACGATCTTACTTTGACCGTGACAAAGCTGGTTGACCGGTACGGTCAGGTATAAAACGTCATAGCCTTGGTTGTAACTATGACCAGCCACGCTCAAACGTCAAATTCTGTCAAAAACAGAGCTACAAAATCATGGAAAACAAAAATAAGTGGAAGCGGCATGTAGTCGGTACACGCGTGTCCATTGGTTGGCGTATTTATGCTACGAAGGATAAATTCGATAATATGAACGTTTTTGATAAGAATACGTCTAAACTTTTTCGTAAATATTCAAGTTTTTCAATTCAAAGTATGAAATGCCATAAATACTTTTTTCACTACGGCAGCTCAAACAAGTAAGTTTTACTGCATAACAACAGTGTGCAAAATGCGATTTCGCCCACTGCGTGAGACAAAGTAACTTTTTAATATATATTTTTTATTTTTTCTATAAACAGTGCCAACCATAGATTTTAAAAAGAATTGTTCCGCGATGAACTTTCCAACTACATAATCTGTCCTTGGCCGTCCTTTAGAAAGTTCTTTAAAATATGAAGGTCCAATTTCGAAATTCTATATTTGAAAGGTATTTGTAAAACGAATAACCATGTTTTTTATTTAAATTATTTAATATTTTAATGTATTATAACATAACATAAACTCACGCCTATATCCCGGAAAGGGTAGGCCAAAAAAACAATTATTTACTAGTAGAGCACGGTATTATTAACGGTTATGTGTGTGAGTTTTACGACATCGGTTCCGCTACTGCAGCTATCGCGTCGCACTTCTACTAGTTTTTCTGTTCTGTGTACTAACCATAGAGTTAACCAAACCATTACTATCAAACTGTTAAATTTGACGGTGACCGTTGTTTTTGACCATGACCATGACAGATAGTTCGTGCAACTAAGCCTTAGCATCGTAGTAGCCTCAACCGCCCGAGTGGCTGGACGCCAAAACAACAAAACACACACGGATAGCAAACACTTCACACTCAACTGTAAAAGTTTATTTAGGAGTACGCAAACTCAAAATGGAAATTTGTTACCGTTACAAACAAACAAGTCACGATAAATACGCAAAAAGATGAAATGCCGTCGCTTGACATTCAAACGGTCCAATAAAACGTTGTCTTACCTGATACATTGTATAAGGCTCATTCTGGACGGTGTCCTGGCGTGTCCTGCCCTCGCACACTGCTGCACCTGACAATTGTACGACATCAGCATACGATCTGCTTGCTTGCTGTATGCGAACATCGCGCCCATTGTCCTTCTGTAGCCCCATTTGGCCTCCTGTATTACATGACGGCCAAAATTATGATAACCATCGCTTGTGTTAAGCTTACATGCATTCAGGGATGACGGATGATTGTGTAAGTTTAGTTTACACAAATAAAATGGCAAATTAATAATACATTTGAAAATATTTTATTCAGGTTTCGCTGGAACTACTGTCTAACTAAAAGCCGACTTAAAATGTAAGGAACTCAGTGTGCGCTCTAAATCATGAAAACAACTACATAAAATGTGCTCAGATTACTAGTCTACATAAACATAGAGTAGAAAGCAAATATGTAGGTGCGCTTTACACAAGTGATGGAAACAATAGGACTTCTTACACTGAGATTTTAGAGTCAATGTTTCCATACTGCCAGCTCTACAGTTAAAATGTTTTAAATCCGATCCTACTTCCTGCTAATCTTATAAATGTGGAAGTTTGTGACGATATTTGGTTGTTTGTATATTTATTACTCAATCACGCTCGCGCTAGGCTGAAGGGATCTGGCTGAAACTAGGTACAGCTGGTATCTGTCCCTCATGTCGGATTGTTTGGCGTCGGGGAGAGTCCCGCGACTATGGAAGACTGGAAAGCTCGTGCTGCTTAAAAAGCACGGGCGCCCAGTCAACTCGCCATCGGCCTACCGCCCCATCGTTTTGCTCGACGAGATGGGCAAGCTGTTTGAGCGGGTGCTCGCAGCGCGTCTCATCGGCCACCTGGAGGGGGCGGGGCCCAATTTGAGTGACGGCCAGTACGGCTTCCGTCGCGGGAGGTCAACTCTCGACGCCATATCTCGATTGCGGGGCAGCGTCGACGAAGCGGTCGCCGGGGGAGAGGTGTTGTTGGCTGTGTCACTGGACATAGCCAACGCCTTCAACACCCTCCCCTGGGAAACTATAGCGGAGGCGCTGAGGTACCACAACGTCCCGTGGTACCTCAGGCGCGTACTTGCGGACTACTTCGTGGACCGGGTTATCATCTACCCGGCCCAAAGCGGGGTGGTCCGCAGGGGCATGTTTTGTGGCGTTCCACAGGGGTCCGTCCTAGGGCCGCTCCTGTGGAACGTAGGTTACGATTGGGTCCTGCGCGGTGCTAATCTTCGGGGAGTCGGTGTACTTTGTTACGCCGACGACACCCTAGTCACCGCGCGGGCCCCGACATTTCGCGACGCTGCCGTCCTCGCTACGGCAGGCGTCGCCCATGTTGTGCGCCGCATCAGGGCGCTGGGTTTGAAGGTGGCCCTCGAAAAGTCCGAGGCCCTATTCTTTCATGGGCCTCGGCAGAAGCCGCCTCGAGACAAGACGATTATGGTGGGCGGCACCTCCATCACTGTCGGGACCAGTCTAAAATACCTCGGGCTGGTTCTCGACAGTCGGTGGCGGTTCGTGGAGCATTTCCGGCAGTTGGCACCGAAGTTGCTGGCGTTTGCCGGAATGCTCTCGCGGTTGCTGCCCAACAGCGGAGGCCCAGGGTCTGCCTGCCGCCGTCTCTACGACGGAGTGGTGCGCTCCAAGGCGCTCTACGGAGCGCCAATATGGGCAGAGGCCCTCTGCCCGGCAAATATTGCGTTGCTGCGACGTCCGCAGCGCGCCATCGCGCAGAGGGCTGCACGGGCGTACCACACCGTCTCTTACGAGGCGGCGTGTTTGATTGCGGGTAGTATCCCGTGGGATCTCGAGGCTGGCGTCCTTAAGAGGGTCTACGAGGAGGGCGCCCTGATGCGGCGCAATTTCGGAGGTCGGCCGCTTCCGGAGGAGATCGATCGCTGGAGACAGGCGGCTCGCGACGATCTCTTCCGGAAATGGGCCGAAAGGCTGGCAGTGACTCGCAGCGGGTTGCTGCTCGTGGGGGCCGTCCGGCCCGTCCTGCGGCAGTTTGTGGAGAGGGGTCATGGGGCTCCAACATATCACCTCACCCAACTTCTCACGGGTCATGGCTGTTTTGCCAAGTACCTGTGGGAAGTGGTGGGGATAGAGCCGGAGCCCCGGTGCCGAAACTGCACCAGCGGCGACCCCGACACGGCCTACCATACTATGGCCGTGTGTGAGGCATGGGACGGACAAAGGACGGCCCTAACACGCACAATTGGTGCGGACCTTTCGCTGTCGGCCGTGATTCCAGCCATGGCCGACAGCGAAGAGTGTTGGGCCGCCGTCGCCTCGTTCGCTAGCGAGGTGATGGCGGCAAAGAGAGAGGCTCTGCGGGAGCGAGAGCGAGCTGGGCTCACTCTTCCGCCCCGCAGGCCCCCGGCGAGGGGACGCAGGCGAGCACAATTCGCCCGCGTCCCCGAATGAGCGAAGCCACGGGCGGTGGGTCGGGGGATCCACCGCCCCATGCTAATGTGGCGGAATGCGCCTCTCAGTGTTCCTGGGGCGCATTCGTAAGAGGTGAGCTGGCCCCATCATCTGGATTACTCTGTCCGGATGGTGGGGCCCCCAAGAGGAGAGCCCAATAGGGCGTCCCTAGCCGAGTCGCGGTGAGCATTCTATCCCGCGGCTCGGATTAGGCGAAGGAGGAACACCGTGGTGGTTTAGTGGGTAGTCTGGCCTCCGTTTCGAGGTTAGGAGTCCCACACAAAGTGAGCCCCTTGCCCCCGCGGGGGGTGAGCGAAGTGCGTAAATGCATTCCACCACGTACAAAAAAAAAAAAAAAAAAAAAAAAAAAAAAAGATTAGGGACATAGCCTACTTTTATCCCGGCAAAAGTACCCATCGGATACGGGCACGGGATCTTAGTTGAATAAATTAAATTGGCCTTAAATCAAAGGGTTTACTAATTACTGTTAAAGAGCTTCATTACTAACATCCTAACCCTATCAGATCAGGATGTTAATAATGAAATGAATTAAGATGTCAAATATGTTTGACATCTTCTAGCTGTTGTCCAACATTCATACAAATAAATAAAATTCATACAAATAAAATAATGCTGTGTCGGTCACTTCATATGTCTTTCTAACTGACTTGATTCTGGCTAGACTTCGAAATGGTTGCATTGATTTTGAAAGCATTTTCACTGACCGATTGCTGATGTTTTAAGGAGTAACTTTGCTAATTTTTAAGGTTCAAGTTTTCGCGTACAAATACCCGATCTAAATGCACGTGGATGGCGAATTATATCACATTATCGTTTTGTTGTTCGTAAAAATAACGGTACAATGGTACTGGATAAAATAATCTCGTAAAATAAGACTGTCAACAGGTTAAGCTCCGTCCTGAGTTTATGATGTATTACTTATGCGGAATACTTGTTATACTTGGTTGCCGAGTTGTTCTCAGTTATCTACTTATCACTATATTAAATCTATAGCAGCTGAGTGTGCAAGTTGATCTTCATAAGACTAAAATAAAGACAAATGTTTTTTTTAAAGCATAGAATAACAGTTTTTATTTATGATTCAAGCCTGTTAGTTACTTGAATTGAAAAGTAAAAATACGAAAATCAGTTTATCCGTTTGTAATTGACAATCTGGTCGTCCATTACAAAGTAAAAATCAAAGTGTAAAAATCTCGAATCTGAAGAAATACTTTTTGCAAATTTTTATTTGAACTGCAAAAATCTGGTAACTTTCAAAAACATTTTTTTGCAATTTATCACAGAAACAGTGCATTAATATTTTCTACGCAGTAGACAAAAATAACTAATTGAAGGAGGTAGGACACGACGGTATATCCGTCCCAATCGAGCAGTCCGACTGGGGAAGTACCTCCACCCTATAGAATATCGCCGTTTAATAACCTTGTGTTGTGTTTTCGGTGGTGAGTAGGGTAGCCAGAGCTCACTAGAGAGGTTTTGTGTTGTCCGTGGGAAAAGCAAAGGCTTATCCTACATCTTTTGCGCTGACGACACAGAATGTCTCTGTTCTTACAGGGGTTGCGGCACGAGTGTTATTCCTCTGGTGTTACACTCGCCCATAGGTCACGGTAACCACTTACCATCAGGTGGGCCGCGTGCTTGTCTGCAACCTAAGTTGTATAAAAAAAAAAAAAAAAAAAAAAAAACTAGTTTCAATTTTATACATCAAATGCTACATCAAAATTGCTAAAATATGCTCATTTACAACTAATTAAAAATGATGAGCATACCGATCCCAGAAAGAAATTCCTGGTAAACCATTTGTTGCTCTCAATAACATTAGTTTCTAAGTTTAGTAAGATATAGTCTTACTTCCTACTCCTATTATTATTATAAATTAGTGAAATGTGAAGATGGTTGGAGTGATGGTTGAAGTTTGTTATTCAATCACGCCCTAAACACGGCTAAACAGGTTTGGCTGAAATATGGTACAGTCCTACAGTCTAAACTAATAAGTAGGATATTTTTCATCCAGGGAATAGGTTCTCATGGATTGCGAAAACGGGATTGAAATTCCAGGCAAGTGAAACCGCGGGCAGTACTAGTATATTCAGATCAAACAACTTCAACTAGGTCAGTTCTCATGGCGCAATTCAATGATAGGTATGGATCTCTATGACTTCACTAGCATTAAACTGAGATCAAACAACTCATACTAGGTCAATTTCAATGACGTCATTTAGAGATACTTATATTTATGGATCAATATCTTTAACTAGTATTAAACTAAATTAGCCAATGATCTAGTATCAAAAATTGGTAGGACAGTGTGTACAATACTTTAGACCACTAGAAGCAAACTCGAACAAGAAGGGTCTCACTCTTCTTGCCGAGATGCAAATTATAAGTTGAATGTTGTACCTACGTCATGTTTTATAGTTGAAGTTCAGTGCACTTTGATTATATTGAACAAAATGCAGATTAATAGAGCTAGTAGACGAGCTATTTATGTCGTACCTATGTTTAAAAATATCAACGTAAATAGTAGATCAATCAAACTAAGTAATCATGTCTGAAGCCTTGTAGAGGCGGTGATTAATCTGAGAAGACTGAATATCTCTGTCCCATTTATGTCACAATATAGAAGACAAGTGAAAATACTTTTATAGCCACAGATAGGGAACAATTGATTACACTTATCAAACTTGTCTGGAAAAGTTTTTGTAACAAAAAGAGTAGCGCCCGTTTTGATGTTATTGTTCCATATCATAGATATCTATCTCATCTTAGCGGTGGTACGGGAGCTAGAAAAAATTATGAGCGATTGGTAGATTGAATGTGTACTGTATATGGCGAAAGTATAAGCAAAGTATGTAGTCTGTAAGCCAATAAATGTATATCGCAATTTCAACTTGGTATGTATAATTCTCCTTTTAGAATAACCTTGATCATCGCTAGCTTGAAATGTTTGACATTGTACAAGGTCACAATTAATCTACTATGGACTACGCAGTAAATTTAACATTATAGAGTCACGCAAACGTAACGTCAAAATGTACTAACTTTTATTATTGCATTTAAGTATAAAGTAAAAGGAACATTTGAAAATATAGTGCTTTTTAAATGTATTATTTGTTGAAAAGAAAGCAAAATAGGAAGGTTGGTAAGTCGACCTAGTTTTCACAGGCTATTTTTGTATATTTCTAGAAGCTAATAACGAAAACATTACACTTGGCTAGCTTCGTAAAACACCTATTGATTTTAACGAGCAAGATAATTCATGTATTACGGTAGGTATCTGTGTATTTTTTGTGCATCAGTTTCCTACTATACGCCGAAATGATATTTGTTAATTTTTAAGATTTATTTCTAATGTTAACTGAAGGTATTCGTGCATATTTGTGCATCAGCTTTCTACTATACTATATTTGTTAATTTTTAGGACATTTCTTCCTATAAACGTTTTCTACCCAGTACCCACTTCGGGGCGAGCTAAAATTGTTGTCCGTTACTGGTCGGCATTCCACAATGAACCGGAACTACTGCTCTGCAAGAATCCAGAGACGTTCGCGAGCCGATTTTCCTTGGTGTATTTTTCTCCTGAATTGTGAGATATCTTCCTAATTTTCTAGATACACACAACGAAAATAAATAACCCCATACATCGACCACTTCCATGCTATTGATAGATTTCTAATAAATATAACTAAAATTAGATATGACCTCTGTACGTAGTTTACAGCTTTAAGACGACTGGGAGAACATATTTTTTATTGGATATGGAAAATTTTGCATATTTATACATAAAGTGACAAGTAGCTAGTCAAACCGTTTCCTAGGTATAATTGCAATAAGCAACCTATTGAAATATTCTAGTTTGCATTTTCAATTACAGTCAGTACTTATCACGGTGGTACGGCATAGTACTTGTTTACAACCTTGCGATACAAAAATATGATTGCAATGAAATTATACAAAATACCAGTCACTGCACTCAATCATACTATTTTTGAACATCCTTGAAATATTTCGCGTAGGTTATTAGAATCGATCTGTGGATTAGTACCGGGTACTGTTGACCAGCTATACGTCAATGAACGGTTTGTTTATATTAATAGCTGTGCGTTATCTTCAAATATTTTTAGACCTTTCTAGCAATGAACTGCGACCCGGAAGTTCTAGTAGTTTTTGTAGGTTAGAACGTTTACTGTATAAACAGAGGCCAACACATAAAACCTAAGATGTAAGAAACAGATGCACCTTAAGATTTTTTCCAGATTGTGTTCAGATGTTTAGGATATAATCATAGATTTTCTTCCAGGAAGGCTGCAAATTGGAATCAAATTCGCAGCGTACTCGTATAAGTGACGAAAATTTTCGATATCTACATTTTCGTTCGATAGCAATTTCGACGAATTCAATTGTTGAATTATTGGACGCAGGTAGAACACGATATGATATAAGCATAACAATCATTGGACTTCTGCCAATGCCAGTTAACTAGCTCAATAATTTCTCTTTACAATAGCTACAAATAAGTAGTCAACCTGCTGTGATGAATGACAAAATTTTTGGATTTAACTTTTTCCATTTCTTTGAAAGAGAAGTGGGTCTCCACTCTCCAGAAACAGTTATAATCTACTAGTTTTTGAGCATTAAAGATATCAGTTAGAATAACATCTGAGCCGAGTTATAACCCACCGTAATACTCAACTGGTTGTATACCTATTCAGTTTATTATGAGTTTAACATATTGGGGTATTGAAACTACTAAATTATTCAGTTGTTTGCCTTGATCGATATAATATTAATATACTTATTCTCTGTGTTACGGGAGTGAAAATCAATAATTTTATTTAGATTTAGTTTTGCTGTACCAATTTTGATAATAAAGATCTATCATTAGCTTCACTTGCAAAGCCGCGTACGATAAGGATAGGTTATATAGCGACTAATATAGCTCGCAATTGCAACGATTTAGTTACAATTTACTGAAATTGATATAAGTACGGTTAATCAAAACGGTTGCCAATTTGCCACAATAGCAGATTATAACTGCGCTATAGGATTTAAACATTTATCGTGATGTTGGTCCATTCTGCTCCCTAGACAAGTTACACAATCGTTAGTAGAATAGAATAGAATAATAAGCCTTTGTGGAGTGGTAATAGACAACGCGATATTTCGACCCTGTTAGGTCCTTCGTGTCGACCCCAATGTGGCCCCTACGTTGGAGAAAGAATTTCTCTTAATTATACCTGCACGTAATCTTCTGGTTTGTGGTAGCCCTTCCCGAGAAGATACATACGTTGTCTTCTAAAGGCGTGACACTCACACAGTATGCGCCTCATAGTTTCATCGTCTTCCTTGCAGTGTCCGCATTTTGCGTCGTTCATTACATTAAACTTGTTCAGTGTATTTTGTGCAGTAAGGACCAGAAAACGTTATTTTTCGTATTTTGTCCTTACTGAGATTGATTGTTATTTTCTTAATCAGCCGTCTTCAGTGATTTCGAATTCCTTAGAATGTGTTAGGATTGGTTTGGTCTTCCATTCCTTAAGCTCCGTATTCTTGGCCGTTGATTTTACTGTAGTCCATTCTATTTTACTAATGAATTGCAACTTATCTAGAGGGACTGATATAATAAATTTACACGGCGTAGTAGCGAAATTTATCATTCGAGAAAGAACCGGTTCATAATCTTTTATTATCATACCTACATAAAATACATAATTTACGTTATGTTGTAACAACAACTATGACTGATGCCAAATTAATTTCCGTCTGCAATGGTACTAGTATCTGTCTGTAAAGATTTGAAAACATGGAAACGTCGGAAAACACTATTAGAATGTCCTGAGGGATGATAAGGACAGCTTGTTGTTTCAAAATGTTTATTGGAAGACAGTATTAAGTTTCTAAAAAAAGGACCGACGTCCGACGAATCTTGTTCTAGTGAACTGTTTTGTAAAGCGGTGTATATAGCGAGTATGATTATAAACATGTATATGCGCTGTGAACCGGACGCCGTTCCTAATTGCCGTATTACATAATATAAAGAATTCAATTCATCAAAGTTTAAGCGCGCATTTTGTTTACCTTTGAAACCGAATGCTTTGCAAAAACTAATGCGTTCTAAAGAGTCAGCAGTGCTAACTGTTATAGTAGTTTTATAACAGACCGGTGCGGTGTACCAAAATAGGGTGATGACTCAGATTTCCTCAAGGGGAATTGTTTTGACAAAATGTATAACGAATATTGCGCGTACTTAGTTTCAACTCTCACCTTGAATTAGTTATCAATGTAAGTATTCATACAACATTTTGTATTACAGTGTATTGTATATTATATGTATTTCATAATGACTTCTGTGTAAATGTATTCAAGAACTGTTTGTGATTTTGCAACACAAACCTATTGAATTTAAGTCGAAGGAACTGCTAAGATAACATGTAAAAGATAACACTGTTGTATATCTTTGGACAGTCCTTCTTCTACATTAAGAAATTCGAGGAAGTACCATCCAATGCGTAGGAATATACCTAATGTAGAGTTCAGAATATAAATGTTTTATTTTGCAGTAGTTTTCAGATATGCGTACGTCATTCTGTAGGACAGGTCAATTTGACTTCACTTCGCCTGACGGTAAGCTGTAGGTAAAGTCTCATGAAAGAGGGTCACCATTGCAAACACGTTCAGTGCTACAATGGTGGCGCTCAGCTTGACGGCCTCATCAGATGCTTTTTCACGCCCCGCTTGAACTGGGACTGTACGAAGAAGGAAACAGGTGAGCTGGTAAGGCATTCCAAGACTTAATGGTGCGGCAAAAAAAGACTCACCGAACCACTTGGTTATTTCATATCATAATTATTTTAGAGTAGTTAGTTTATGTTGAACACTTTACTGATTTAATTAACACTTATAACAAGTGGAATGTCCTCGGTACTTTGTGATTTGATTTCATTTGAGAACCTACAACACTATAGTGTCTGTAACAGTTATAATTTATGATAAAATAATAGATACAATAAACAGTAGATACTCAGCTAACAAACTAACATGGCATACCTAACTGGTAGTTATAATACTTGTTAATTTAATTTTTGCAACCTGTAGGCAAAGTAGGCATAGTGTGCCTTCATTATAGGTTTACTATATAGTTAGCATAAACACTTCCACTATTTCTAGCAATGCTAACTCAGCACGAATGACCCGACCTCGTGGGCAGTGGTGACACAGTCACAATTATTATCGACTTTAGGTAGCAAAATGCTGCTCCATCCGCCGTCACGAGGTGCCCGGCTGAGTAGAATTTGGGCCACCCCATCTCTGCCCATGTGATGCCATACAAGGTGACTAAGGGTTAGGCCTATGTAACATCAGACAGATATATACAGCCCAGACTCAGCTCCAGACTCCAGATGCAAGGCTCGAATCAACAAAAGTGCCCGAAATGCGGCAATAGACACCCCGTTACGTGGGACCGAATACAATGGATTATTTCACAATGTGCCAAACCCTCCGGGGTTACAGGCGTGATTATTTATGTATGTATGTTTGTATATATGTATGTATACTCCATTTACAATTGTGTATTTCTTGGAGATACGTTGTATACGAAACATATTTATTGTAAACAATAAAATAATTATTTTTCTGTAATTGTACTACTTTGTTTAGGAACGATTATTGTTATGTATTATTAAATATTATACTTGACAGTTAATGTATTTACGTGGTAATTTTCTTCAATTATACTTAAAGATACATTATCTCGACAGCGATATAATGGTTGTGTAATTCGCGGCACGTTTTCTTCTGATTACGTTCTATATTTAGAACATGCAGACATCTGAACATTCGAATGTGCATATAAATTTATGAGATAAGTAATTCTGTCTCGTAATCCAGATAGCAGTAATCCATATAGGCGGTTTAGGATAAAATGGCGCTTAAATTTTTATTGATTATTTTGTTTGCAAATTTTTATGTTACAAAAATTGAGTATCGGCTGTAATAATTAATTTGACAACATAAAAAAATCTGAATTATGATTGGAAAGTAAATGTACTTACATTTATGCGCAATAAATTATGTAATACAAGTGTGTTTATTTAGTAAGAGAGTTTTATCATGCGTAATCCTCTTAAATCTTTTTATCTCCTACTGATATAAGATTCTCTTCGTTAGAACTAAGAATGTTGGTTTAATACATGTTTGACACTTCGGTATGGGTTATAACAATGTGATAGAAGGTTTGAAAGCACTGAGTATGTTAGCAAATTAGGAAAAGACGAAGATGGATGATGGTTATGTATTGTATTTACAGCTGTAGAAACCGCAAGTCTGATTTATTTAAGCCACTTTTACAGCATCATTTCCTATAGTGTTCTGCTTGGGCAGCTGGTATACAAAATAAACTATTTTTGCACTCCAAAAGCGAGCAACTCGTGCTATTTATAACTTAGGTGTTCGAGTTTTAGAATTGAAGAAGTACAAAGTTAATGGATGCCATCGGATGTTAACAACATACATATATTAAGTGTTGTTTAAATAAAACATCAAATTATGTAGGTACATATTTCATTAGTATTAGAATTACATTAGAAGTTGATGGGCGGATGAGTGATGAGACACATAGCTTGCAAAAAGTTCGTAACTCCTTTGCGGGCAAAGATTTCGATTTGAATTCCAAATCATCCTATTCTACTTCTTTCCTACTAATACATATTGAACGGATCTAATGATGAATGAAATATGGTACAAGGATATATTGGAGCCTGGAATAACACATAGGTTACATTCTCAGGGTAAAGTTTCCATGGAATGTAAGAACAGGATTAAAATTTCACGTGGACGAAGCTGCGGGGATTGACTAGTGCTGGATTTTCGAAGAAAAATTAAATAGTTTCTTTGCTTCAAAATATTCAGTTAAAAACTAAACGTGACTAAAAAAAAGAAACCATATTTATTTTTCTGTAAAATGTATTTTTTTATAAGTTCGATTTTGATATTGTTCTGTCTTTTTTTATACGAATTCGCTGGCAGACAAGCACACGGTCCACCTTATGGAAAGTGGTTAACGTGGCTTGTGAACGTGTGTAACACCAGAGGTATCACACAAGAGTTGCCGATCGATATAAAGCATCTAATATAATACAGTAATACAATATAACATAACGCTACTTATATTACACCATTTAGTGGTAAGTAGGTACCTATGACATTTATATTACACCATTTACAACGGTATGTAGCAATGTAGTTTGGGGTTCAGAATTCGGTGTTATTTCATCTTCATTCTACGAACTGTTTTTGTGTGCAAATATGGCGGCTAGACTTACAGTGTGGGTACTTAGTAAGAAATATTATAATAATGTAAGTACAATATCCGATTTTCGATATGGCACACCGGGTATAAGACTGAGTGTCTGGCTTAAAAGGCTGAGGCTATAATTTTTGACTATTAAAAAATACGACAAAAAGTCCTATAAATAAATAAAGATTAAAAAAAAATACGTCAATTATTTCTTTTTGGAATTCTTAGAAGCCGGAGCCGTTAAGTATTAATTTATTATCACAAGCAGTTTAATCAAAACCGTAAGTGCTTTTCTACGAATATAATATACACCCTTTCTCTCCTATTCTCATTATCTACAAAAAATACGAGATAGCAGGACGAATATTAAAATTAAAAACAAACAAACAAATTTTCCCATTCTAATAAATAAATGGATTGGTATTATTCATTTGAAGTTTCGATTCATGTATGGACGCATAAAACGCAGTTAGTAGACATATATCCGCAAATACGCGGATAAAGACATACATAATTTTGTGCGGATACGATGTTCAACTTTCTCGCTTACTGCGTTATAGAGTAAGTGCTGTGTGGCCTTGGACTTATATAGATTACGAACGGGCTCCTCGTTGGCAGAATTAAATTATGCAATGTGTTTTGACTGCACTGAGCGTATTTTTGTTTATTGATTATTGTGGTAAACAACACAGCGTCGATAACGTTACTTTTTGTTGGAAAATTTGTAAGAAAAACAAAATGCTTATCTATGAAAGCGTTAAATATGGTGAAGTCAAGACGTAGGTAGTCTTAAATATAGAATATGGAAAATTTTAATCAGCTCATCTTGAATCTGATGAAATGATAACTAGGTATTAAGCGGCCGAATTTCCCATATTATCAGTGAAGCGTGATTCGTGTGAAGAGTGATTCGTCGGAACATAGGTCGTTATACTCGTACATATAACTTCAAAACCAAACGTGTTTTACTCCGTTCTTTCCCACAATGAAATAAGAAATTTATTAATTTCGACTCATTATTTATTTGGTTTTACATTCTGCTATCGGCTTACAGCAGAAAACAATGAAAAAACCTTTTTTTTGTTAACGACAAAACCTGTTAGTAGGTAAAACTTCTATCACACGAATAACACAAACTATTTGCTATTGTTGCTAACGTTCTTCTTAAAGAACGTTAGCAACAATAACCTAAGCAAAAAGACTGATGTGTATGTACGTAAAATAAGAAATGTATTTAATGAAATGCGGTAATTAAACTGTGACCACAACTATAAGTGCTATATATAATTTAATTTACGTAAATTTATTACAACATGTGACATGATAATATAACGAAAATCGAGGATGATAATAATAATGATGCTATCGATAGTATCTTGGGTACCACAAATTTGTGCCCTAACTTAGGACCAGATACGTAATCAATAGGTAATCATAATCATAATCATATTAGCAATGCAGTGATAAATATTTGGCGCATTTATTATGTTTATCGGAGGTAATCTAATTAACTACCGGCCGCCGCTACGTTGATAACGGTGATTATGAAATACTCAGAGCACTTATTACTTAATACAATTTCTCAGGAAGTATTTTTTCGAGGTCCTCCGCTTAAAACGCAGGCTGAAGGTTTCAAAATCGTACGGCATACATAGTATAGATTTTAATAGGCTCATCATTTTTATAGCAAGTTACCAGTTGCATCCAAAGTCTGCTCTTTGAAGCCCAGGGTCTTGATTGGTACTTATGTCAACTTTTACGGGAGGGATTGCCGTCTACGTTAGAGTCTTGTACATGATTGAACGTTGAATTTGGGCTCGTGCCGTAATGATGTTCCTTGTTAGGATGCAAAACTTGTGATCTTGTGATAAATTAACTTAATCCGTCTAGTAATCAGGCAGTTGTTGTGTTGGCAGTCTTTATAGCGTTGTCAGAATGGAATTATTGTAACATTTTGTGGTACTTCTCCGTTAAAGCTTAAAATGTTACCTTTAAAAAAGTTGGCATCGACAATGCCAATTATTTTTACTAGGAATACCAGCTGCTCAAACCACTTAAAAAACCTTTATCCGCAGCAATGAAGTTTACCTTGGTGTGAACAAGTACTCAATCAGAGTACTGTACTAAAATTTCAACCATTTCCCTCCTTTGATGAGATGCTCATGAAATAAAGTAACACGTTACTTTTCTAACGAAAATATTACTTTTAAACAGATCTTGTGTAACATTTAACAATCTGGCACTGGCAATACTGGTCGTTTAGGTTAACTAGGCTTGGAAGTTCTGGATAAGAAGTTAGGGGTAAAGAAATTAGAAATTGCAGAAGTTAGAATTCATAGACGTTTATAACTTGAAAGTACAATATCACTAGTAGTAATAATACTAGTAAGCTAGCTAGACACTAGCTTACGTTCACGTATCCACGTTTCATCTTTTTAGATGTCCATCCACTAATAATCAGTCTAACATACATATCTGTTCAAAGATAGTTGTTACGAATTATAACAACTAAAAATGTCAAAGCATGGAGATACCCTTATCTTCGTGTGTCTTGCGTGAGTCGTTACTCACTCTGTTTGATTTAAAGATTGTCGTTTGTTATTTGTTCTAAAATCACTGTCAACATTGTAAACTATTTAGTATCTATTTCCTTTCGAGGAGTGGCTCTCCGTGCTCAAACTAATGCAAAAAATCATGCATCAGTTAGTAATTGCTGGGTAAACTGGATATGATAAAGATCTCATAATATACAGCGATACATTTGAAGCTAAATTTCAAATTTGACATCAACAATAATCACATCGTCACTCGTCACTCTTTAACATGTAAAGGAAAATTTCGAATGCTTTAGATGCGTCGTGGTAGCTCATTTGGTCAGAGCACTCACCCTGAAAGGGACTGATCGCGGGGTCTACTTCCGTCTGCGTATTCACTTTTTTTAATCTAAATCGAATAAGGTTCCGATACCCACAAGCTAGTCACAAGCTGGCTCAGTACGTTATTGACTCAGCTAGCTTGTGACCACGGCTAGTTCAAACAAATCGAAACGTCAAGCAAATCAAAAGGTGAATTATTGTTTTTACCATATGATGATGCAGAAGTTTAAAAGTGAATGAATCGAATAAATAACATGGTTAAATTGAAATTGTTGAAAAGTTTATCAAGTATCATATTTTTTATCGTAACTATTTTCAGTAAGCATTACATAATATGATAAAGAATACTGTTTGGATTGTTAGATTACAGTTTTTTACAGTTAACATTCAGGTCAAATAGAAATAAGTGTAGGTTTATAGACATGCTGACTGCCGAGTCTTTTGATTAAGTACATTGAGAACTATTCATTATTCGTGACGCGTAGGTACATCAATAGTCCGTCAGAGAGCATGTTCATTGCTTTAATTTTTAACTTATTGGTGCATATTCTTTAGTGCGACACAAATTAACAGAGTAACCCCAAATATTTTACTATTGACAAAGTCAGGCAGCATTTATGATGGCCGCCGTATGATCGAAGCGCGCGCTTATTATGAAATCGTCAATTCCGGGAACGTCATTTCGGAAACGTTTTCGGACTATTTCATCTGCTAGCTAAAAAGTGATAGAATTAAAGTACTACTTAAGATATAGACAATTAAGACACTTTGGTCAACTTAATTTCGGGGAGTACAGTAAAGTACTGTTACAGTTAATATTTTCGTTCTTTTTCATATGGATTCGAAATTGCAGTATTGCAACACAAAATAACCTTGAATGTCTTGTTATGACAACGAAGCTATTGTTTTTTTACCTACTAAACAGTAAAAAAAGTAGTGAGTAAACATCATTAAAGGTTACAATGGTCATAAAATACAGTACCTACGGACGACTATAAATTGCACGGTAATCATCTTGCATCGATCGACGTGCATCTGAGAACGATAAATGAACGATATAAGTTTGCGTACGGTCAACGAATCGATCGTTGACCGTACGCAAACTTATATCGTTCGACGTTGTCATATTTAACTTTTTAATTTACGGTTAACAATCGGATCCGAAATAAGGTTATTTCACTGGTTCTGAAGTTATCGATACTAAGATTAGTTTAATTCGGAAAAAGTTTTGAGTTTTCTTTTTATGAGTTTTTATGTTAACTTATATGTATCGCGATTAACATTTTCAAATATAAAATATCAAATATTTTATACTTAAAAATATTAATCGCGACAAATAAAGGAATAAGGCTCCCATTATTTTACATTAAACTTCCTTTGTATATTTTTAATAAAAAAAATGTACCTAACAGACGAAAAGACGTGTATTATATTAAAAATACCTAAGTAGGTACTGTTAAATTTGCTCAAATGCTACCATAAATGTTTACATGTATAAAAATATTTAATGTGTAATATTGTACTCATTTTAATTGTCTTCTTTTCTGATAAATTTTTATATAAATATATATATTTTTTAATATACTACTCATGTTATAGGCAGACCATAAGTTTAATGAACTTCCAGGTTAGAAAACTTCTGTCAAAGGCATCATGTGATTTTATTTAGTTCACTAAGTATGTCATAACATTTGATCATGCTCTCGGTAAGATGATACCCGCGGGAATTACCTGATCAAAAAAATTGGCGTGCTTCTACTTACACCAATCGCTATCTTTTTACTACGTAGTACCTTCAAACAAGGCTATCTGTCCTTACACACCTCAAATGCTATCCTACTCCTATCTGTACGGATCTTAGACCTAAGCCACGAGAGAAACATGGCCCTGGCGCGTGTATTTGTTTTGATATACTTACTTAAACAGTTTTGAAAAAATCTATGATTGGTACATTCGAGCCCGTCCACTACCTTTGGACCCCGTTCTATCCTGAAGATCGCCCTAAGACGTATACTACGCACAGTGCACATCTCCACATGGTAATCACTTATATACCTAAACTGTCATATAATCCATTTTTAGTTTGTCGTTTGATCATAATTTTGCATAATATTATAGCCGGGGAAGAGAGTATTAAAAATTGTAATCATTTTTGAAAATCTTTGCGCACATCACTGCTTACGCGCCCGGTTACAAAATTTTTGAAACTGATTATGCAATGTCCCTCAGACGAAAAGAATAAGATTTTTTACGTCTGAGGCAATGTGCAGAAAGTAGTTGCGACACATGTCATTTTATTACAAAGCTGTGTCCGCGCTGGCGCTAAACCTAACCAAATAGGGGGAGGGGCGGGGGGGCTAGACAAGTGGCAATTCGTTGGTGGTAGTTTTGTAGAATGGAATAGATAGATATAACGTTCATTGACCAAGGAAAACCAAACAGAAGTATAAGTGTGATGTAGTCGATGCACGCCTGTCATTGCTGTGCGTATTTACGCAATGAGGGATAAATTCGACAATATGAACATCTTTGATAAGAATACCATGTACCTAAACTTTTTCGTAAATATTCAGGCTTGTTTGATTCAAAGTATGAAACTTCATAAATACTTTTTTATCTAAGTATTTAAAAAAGGTGGTGGCAATATAGTTACCACTACTTTAAAAAGGGTAGTGTGTTTTCGTTTAGTAGTACCTACGTATGATTTGAGCTTATATGGCATTAAAGGTAGTATTTAAATAGGTATGACCAATCAAAGCCTTTACTAGTAATGTGCGGAATTATTAACAGTTATCGGTATGTGTGAGTTTGGCGACATGGGTTCCGATACTGAAACAATCCTGTCATTGGGTTGCATATTTTTGTTGCTGACCTCAGAGGCTATTAATAAAATTTTTACTCTGGAATGAGGACATATTTCACTGATTTAATTCATATTGGACAACAGTTTTCTTACTCCTTAGCTTAAAATATACAGATTATATGTACACACAGCCAAGGAGATAATTACACACCATTACAAAAAAAATTGTACCTGGTCATGTACAACAACAGTATAGTAGACAGTTTTATACAATTGTCAAAATGTTTAAATACCTGATGTTTCGGAATCTTTGAGCAGACTTTCTTGGCATTGGCAGTATTGCCTGATGGTGGAGGTTGTGATGGAGGCGATACTCCCACACCCTTAGAAGACTGAAGACGGGTTTTCACAACCTCAAGTGGGCATGTTACCACAGCCCCTGCGGTCCCCGCCACTCTGTTGGAGTTAAAAGATGTTGTGAGTGCTAAATAAATATTTTGTTGCAGATTTCATTGCTTCTTTTTTGTAATAATGTGATTTTGTCTACTTAATAACATTTAAATAACTATTTTTAAAGTATTTTAATTCAGAGCATGTTATGGAACAAAACCATTTATAGTGTTTTTTTTTAATTGTGATATTATTTAATGTCCCTATTTCTATCATACAACAGGAATCATTAATGAGAATTATTTGGAATTCCACTTAGAATATGTTTCTGAGTGGAATAGCTAATAGCAAACAGTAGGCACAATGTATATTATTCACAAGTTCATTATTTTTCTAGTTTCAAAACAGAAAATAAATGTGAAAGGTGTAAAACACATTATGTAGTTTCAATAAGATATTTTTTTTTTGTAGTACCATTTTTATTATCGACTGAAAACCAGAAAAGTTTGTCTGCAACAAATTGGATGCCACAGTCGAGAATCAGAAAAAATATTTATATTGAGAGAGGCCTATGTCCAGCAATGGACTGCGATAGGCTAATTGACTTATATTTTTTAATATAAGCATTGTAAGACAAGAAGTAATAGGTACTATATGAAAGCTGAAAAGTAAAGACGCATGATTTATTACAGTTATCAGCTGTAACCTTCAGTAAATTATCACATATTGTTACATAAATACACTACAAACTGGTAGGAAACATGTTAGTGAACATTGAGCCGTCACAATAAAATTTATTGAGAATAACATCATTTTCAAATATTTTATAATATGACTAGCTCTTGCATGTGGCTCTACTCACATGGGTTTCTGATTCTGTTCTCGCTGCTCCCCATAAAAACATTCCTTATAGTGCAAGTAATTTATAAGAAATAACTTAAATTGGTCCAGCCGTCTTCGAGTTATGTACTTAGCAACATATTTCACAATTTTTATTTATATAGATTATTATTATGTAAAGCGAATTGATCTGTCTAAATAAAAAAAATATACCTCTATCTATGGAAACAGTGTGTTAAACTGCACTTATAGGTATAAACTATTTTTTTTTTCACTTAGGAAACTTTGTTCAGTGTGAAATCTATTGACATTTAAAAATTAAAAATTGACTTTGTTGTTTTGTTACGAAGTCATAACATACAAAAATAACATTTACAATGTTTTAAATTGTTGTGAAAAATGACTGTATGTTCAATGTCCTTGAATTATTTATATAGTACTTCTTAAGTTAAAAGATGATAATGATAAAATGCGCCATGTATGTATGATCAAATAAACTTATGATATATGTTCGCATATATGAATGCCACGCGTAGGCACAGTAAAACTGCTGGCGTAAACATCGTTTGGGCACATGTGCCAATACTCCTGTACCCACCAAGATTATGATAATATATATTTATGTATTTTGCACTGTTCTATTTAGTTCAGTCGAGGATCCCCAAGGCGGGCAATACGTACCCTCCAGCGACCAAATGTATCGCTGTATCTCTCTGATGAGACATTTTAGCGCCACAGGAACAATGTTACATGTCTGTAATTGCGACTGTCTATAAATAAACAAATGCACTGGTTATTAAAAATATGTCCACACGATAGTAAAACACTCGGTTATTAAAGATTTAGATGTCTACACGATTAGTCTTGCTTTCGGTTAAAAAATAATGCGGCTTTTGTATGTAATCACAATATTTAAATCGGCAAAAACAACAACTTTATCACACAACACTGCCGCACGTTCGTCGTCTCGTAACGATATGCACACGAAGACAACAGCTCTCACGTGCACACAATACCGAAACACACACTAATGTAAAACACCGAAGGAGCTACGTGACGTCTCGTCTGTCGGCATCGCAACCTCGAAAAAAATAAAGTTGGCCGGTATTAGTGATGTACGAATTCGGATAACTCTACTTTTAGCGATCGATGAGAACTGCTGAACTGATACGCACGGTACACAAATAATAAGTCCTTATACATGAAATTGCCAAAATTGTCTTACAGATTCATAAGTTAATTATATGTGATTCCTAAAAGAATGCAAAATGTTAGTACTGAAAATTGGGTTTCCTCCTATTTCTTCAAACAAAACGGCAATTTCATAATTAACGACTTAATATTTACTCTACATAGAATACATAAATATTATTCGTTGACTTATTCTCTTTTCCTCAGTCACATAGCAAATGTCTAAGACCATGCGAAGCGGAGGAAAGAATCTCGGATATTGGGCTACGTAGTTGAGAATTTGGATGCAATCTTCATGATGCAAAATTGAGCATACGAGTATTTCTGCTATAGATCTGCATTTGAGTTTGAATGTTCTTTTTTAAACCAGTAATTATGTTTGTTAATCTCAGATATGTTAGTTTGCTTATCCTAGCATACAACATTTAGGATTTAGTTTATGTACCTACTGCAATATTAGAATCAAAGAATCAATTTCATTTATTCAGTTTAGGCACATAAAGAGCACTTATGAATGTCAAAGTTTTACAATAATTATGTACCTACATTTGTCAAAAATATTATAATTTATAATAAATAAGATACTTAGTATATAAATCATTAGAAAATGATTCTTTCGCTGGTTCGGTAGTTAAATCTCCTGAGAAGAGACCAGCAAGAAACTCAGGAAGATTATCGTTATTCTTCATTTTCTTTTTAATATTTAGTTTTGTTTATTTATAATAACTGGGTGCAAGAGCAAGAGATTATTATGACCACAATTTTTTATCATCAAGATATTCGTCTACTTTATGATAGCTTTTTTTAATTAAAAATCTTTTCACTTCTATTTTAAACTTATCAAGTGGCAGGTCAGCCAAATCCTTAGGAATTTTATTAAATATTTTTATACATTTGCCCACAAACGAATTACATATTATGTACAAATGTAAAAGAGGAAAACGGAACTGCGAAACACACTGTTGTAGTCTTGATTGACTGAAAAGGGTTTTTTTAGATGGGATTGAAACTTTGAGTGATGCATTAGCTGTCACGTTATTTAAAAATGAATCTTGATGATTTTTGGCTAAAACATCAAAATCTTGATTACTTAGAGGTGTGCTAAGTTTGGTCAAAGTTGCCTAGTAGTCCCAGACAGGTGTAAAGTTGTTCAGAACGGAAACACTCTCGACTTAAAAGTATGGCAGTGAGTGCTCGTATTCGCAAGGTCTACTGTTCAAAGAACTACTCGTATCTCTTATACCACTTAGGTGGTACACGAGTACACGGCCCACCTGATGGAAACTGGTTACTATAGTCTATGGACTTGTGCAATACCAGGGGCGTTACGCTCGTGCTGTCGATCGATGGAGAAACCTTCTAATGTATTTCACATTATGCAACGAATAATGCTGCTTTAGTAACGCGTCTCTAACGAGTATAAATATATTGTTCCCTTCCCAACACTATTCCTAATAATCTTAATGTCAAAATTGTCAAAAAAGTCAATGTCTGAAATCGCGTTTCAGTCTGGAATGCCAATTAATACTAATATGTAAAGCATTCCAGTTGTCAACTAGACAGATAAAAAGAGATAGCATAAGCTTAATTCTCTACGTTTGAAAGAGATACTATACGTGACATGACAGCGCAAAAGAAATATCGAGAAGATTAGCATAATATTTCCAGCAACTTGAGCAAGTCAAGTCAGAATCAGAATATTGATATTTGTTTCATGCGGCATCAGACATTTCTTTTTCTCTGTTGCATAAGTCTACTTTTTGATACTTTTATCATCCGCTGCCGTGGCCTTCAGCATTTCTAACTTATTATATAATTGTGCATTTACATCTATATACTTCAAAATGTTTTCTGTGCGCCGATTTGGATCACTGATGTAAATATTCATTCGTTTATTACGGGAATTTAACATTGCTTAATCAGTGTTGTTTCTGTCTGGCCCGGAAAGAAATAGGCGCGACCATATGTATTTTTATACCCACTTTATTATCAACTAATATAAGTTATTGTGACTATCATGAAATTAGATCATCAATAAAATTCTTGATCTTGGAAAATTTTCAGTGTGACCGGTACGCGTCAGAAGCATACCCTACCGGATCTGCCGTACGAGTACAGTGCATTAGAGCCAGTGATTAGCCGCGAGATTATGAATCTGCATCACACTAAGCACCATGCTACTTATGTGAACAACTTGAATGCTGCTGAAGAAAAGCTGAAACAGGCACAATCTAAAGGTTAGTATGATAACATAGTTTCACAGGAATTGCACAAGACAGCCCACAGAATCCCTGAAAAAAATAATTATTGTCATAATACCTACATATCAATAAGTAATTGAATAAATCCTCGGACTGATAATACATAAGAGACTGATGATCTATTAAATCAGCCATGGATTAAGTAACTATTTTAAGCAAGGTAAAAATTTAAAAATTACGCTCCCATCTCTAATTTCAAGCCATCATCGCCTCTCCCTCCCTTTCCCCGTCTACCCTCTGGGATTAGAAGGGCGATCTTCATCTGCAAAAGTGTTTAGTGGTTTGTGTAAAGTTTAGTTATAAGACTGAAGAGGTAAATTTTTATATTTCATAGCATATAGTTCCCTAAACATGTCAGAGTAACAATATTTATTTTTAACTATTTCTATTCTATTTCTAACAGCAGCAGAAACAAACATCATTATGCAATTGATGAGTGCTGTAAAATTTAATTCTGGAGGTCATACAAACCATGCAATTTTGTGGCAGACACTCACTTCAGAGACAACTAAACCTTCGGATGAGTTAAAGAATGCTGTGGAACAGTAATTTGATTTTTTTTTGTAGCCTTACTTCATGGATCAAAGATTCAAATTTTTATGAATCTGGGCCATATATCAAACTGTTGTTGACTACTAATGACTACTAAAGATATTAGTATTAGTTTTTGTACTCATCATTGTATTAGTAATCAAAAAAGATATTGTTTAATATTCAGCCATTGCATATAGAATCAAACATCTTAAAACATTTTGAGCTCATTAAAATGAATTACATTCCCCATCTCGAGGATGGCACACAGTGCGATCCCGAGAGCCGCGGACAGCTAACACGCTGCCTTATCATCGCAAATGTTATAGGAGTATGAATCTCTGATATTTGTAATGGTTAGAACCCAACAAAGTCCAACAATTTGATCTCACTGCAGAACTTCCATATACGTTGAAGGTGGAGGTCATATAGCAGTTGAATGACAGAGGATATCGAAGTTTGGCAGTTTTAGGGTTACACAGAAAACTGGCACCAATTGACTTGGGAACAGAAATGGTGAACACATTAATTCTTCGCGCTCTTATAACTTCAGTTATTTTTTTGCCCTCCATAATCCACATCCTCTTCCTAAAATCTCAATCAACCCATTTGTCTCCTAAGTGCCTGTCGTCGTGATCATCACATATAGTCAAGCGCAAATTGTTGAATTTATCCTCATACAGCAGTTCTGAATTTTGTAAGATGATAATAAATATCCATCAAATCACTGCTGTTCTGTAAAATAAACCATTGTGTGAAACAAAATTCTTCAATTAATCAACATAGGTGTTTGCTTGGAACGGTGTATGTGCATCACATATCTGTTACATACTTCTATGACCTCCGTAAGCGCGAGTCTGAGGGCTAAACCAGAAAAAGGAAGTAATAGCCCACTAGATGGTGCTCAAGTCACCCTAACGCGATTGAAATTTAGTGACACCTTTTGGAATACTTTTTGAACAGAATTCTGGAACAAAATTGGAAAATTAATTGTGCCTTGTTGACTCTGTCCTCAGGTGACGTGAGTGCAATCATCAGTCTCGCCCCAGCCCTCAGGTTCAACGGCGGTGGTCACATCAACCACGCTATATTATGGCAGACCCTGTCTCCTAAAAGCAGCGCACCTTCTGATCAGCTCAAGAAAGCTATTGAGACGTAAATTTCATTATAAATTGCTTGCATGTGAAGCTTATGTTATCTAATGTTAACCCAAATCTATATGAGTTGCTGCACGGTAGGCTATTAGCGGCCATCTTCAAGATCGAGCCAGTATTTTACATTCGGAATCGTCCATTTCAAAAGATTCCTATTGCTTTCGGTTTGGTTTTGTGCAAATTGGATTATAGGATAAAATGGATTTAAGTTCCTACAAACCAAGGATCAAAGTTCTTTATCAATTTTCTCAATATGCCCTTGATATTTACCATGAATTTTTTAGTGTTAGTTTGTTTTATGAGTGAATCTGATGTTAATGTTAATTATAGCAAAAATCCTCTGTTGATGATATGTTGGCATGGTACTGCACATAGTCAGTTTTCTCAATTTTATCGTCTTTCGTTAAATTACCTCCTTTATCTCATCAAAATGTTGCGTTTAATTAGTAGGTATACCTATTAAATATTTGATTACTCTGGAAATAACTTGTTTGACGTCAATTCCACAGATAACCTGTCCATGATTGATCAGTTTATAATTTAGACCTATTGTTGCGATATTTATATCGGCGGATTTAAAGTACCTATACCTAATAAACATTTAAGTGGATGCGTAGCATATGTTTCACGCACACACATGCGTAAACACATGCATAGCATACTCATATCAGGCATTAACTCGTACACGTAGCACTATCCAGTGTCCCGGGCGGACCGTGGAATCTAGTAAAAACACAGGAGACCTGTTGTGTGGAACAATTACTCACTAACTCTTGGCAGGTTTTCAGCTGTTGGATCTGGGTTGATACGTATAAGTCTGATCTGTTGGGATTACGGTTTAGCTACGGTACGTGTTTCAGACTGTTCATTGAACTGTGCCATATCGAGATCAGCGTCGCCCGCTCAAAAAGAGTATTTTTTGAAGGAGGTTTTCTTTATCGCCTCGATGAATCCTTGTTACGTTTTGTCCAGTGCTCAGCCGCTATTTCAAATAAATCTGCCCTCCCAGATCGCAGAAAGAGATAAAATAAATATATTTCTGCGATCACCACTCGTAAAATACTCAAGTTACATATAAATTTGAGTGTGCCGTCTGGGCCATGCGCGATACAGGGTCCAGGCAATGGCTGGCAAAATCATTAACCAGTTTTTTAAATCTTCTCTCTGGAACAATTGACCTCTACCAACGAAAGTTTATACACTTGATTATAAAACAATATCGCACCTAACCTGTTCTTATTTCTTAGTGCATATATCATTTGTAGAATTCCAGTTTTATGTTGATTACATAAATATCCACCATTATTTAGTTTAGTTGATGTCATAACTGTAATTTTTCGTACATTTCGTTGACTGAATACTCAAATAGTATTATCTTTCAGAGACTTTGGATCATGGGATAACATGAAGAACCAACTGACAGCTGCTTCTGTGGGTATCCAGGGTTCTGGCTGGGGTTGGCTTGGATATAACAAGCAACTTAAGAGGACACAAATTGTAACATGTCAGAACCAGGATCCTTTGGAAGGTACCACTGGTAAGTCGATGCAGTGACGCGATTTTTCGAACATAAAGGACAGTGTCCAACATGTATAAGCCCTTGGCCTGATATGGACATACAATAATTGGGCAAATATGATACAGGTTTGGTAGTTCATATTAGTAAGAAATAAAATAACATCATATGGTTGTATCAGAATTCATCATTTATATTATATATTGACCATAGCATTTAGTCAATTTTTGTTAATTTAAGATTAGCTGTATTCATTATTTCTTTATTATTGGGATACATAAGTTATTAAAACATTATTCAGGAATTAGGCAGGTTGATTTACATTATCTTGGTACCGTGCCCAGCTCGAAAACCAAATTATTGTCATGACAAGAGCACAGCAACTTACTTAGGTACTATTCTTCGTCCGACAATACAATAACAGCAGTAAACATATTATTACTTGCGGTGCAATCTATTGCCCTATAACAGATGCCAACTCTTGCAAACGGAGGACATGTCTTCGTCTTTGGAAAAAGTTGATGCCACTATTCACACATTGTCTCATCGTGGGATCTGTTCCCATATTCGTGCCAGAATTATCGTTATGAACGGGTTCAAAGTCGGCAGGCTCGCCAGGCTCGGTGATGAAAGATTTATCCGGGTTCATTTTCCAATGAAAAATAAAATCAGCTTTCACGAGAAATAGAATAATGTAAACACAAATCAAGATGACAAACGAATGACATTTTTATTTTTTTATAACGGATTTCTTTCCAGTTGCCATATACAAACACAAACTCAATCGATTAAAAATAAATTCGGCTTTGAATCGCGTAGAAACAGTTTTAGCTCCATTATTCTAAAACAATGATCAAAGATGAGACCATATTAAAAGATTGTTATTATTTACTACTATTTCGTATCTATATCGACTATTACACAATAAATATCTCCAATATCATGTACGATGAACATTGGCGGTATTAAAAAACATTATATATTAACGATACTGAACTTTTTGTAAGAAAAAAAGCTTCTAGCGATCAAATACTTCTAAATAATACTTCTAGTGATCCCTATCGCTTGAAAACCGGTGATATAAGCAAAATATTGATAAGAATGCCGAACAAATGTCTAGAATGACTATTTTATATTTTAGTTATATCTTATTATGTCCTGGCAACTGTTTATTTACTCAAATAATATTTATTTTTACATTCACTATTTAGTTTAAGTTGAAAGTAGAGAATATCTATATATATATATATATATATATATATATATATATATATATATACCTACTTACTTGTACAGTCAGAGCTCATAAGTGCATTAGCACATCAAGGCTCAAAATGGTTTAGCGTGCGGCCGGCGCGCTTATATGTGTGTGTAATGTTGCTATGCAATACGAGGCGACGCTGGCTTGTCTTAAAAGAAAAAGGTCACAAGTAGCGTTAGAATGTTGACACTATAGTTGCGTAGGATTGCTACTGCACTTTTGAGTTCTACTGTACATTAAGTCTAATAAATAAATAAATAAGCTCATTATTAACCGAGTATAATACATAATTACTGACATATCTCTACGTTTTCGTAGTCGTTCTTAAAAATCTTATGTTTGACCGTTGAGTAGAACCGACTTCCACTCCGGCGCGGAAGGCTATTATAATATGAAAATCCTTCACATCAAATCGAATCACTTCACGTTCGCATTCGAGTCACATTCGACGCGTATTCGAGTCATTTAGTTTATGTATCTTTTTTTAAGTATCAATTAGTCATAGGTTTCAAATCAATACTTATATCAAGTCAACCTATCAATTCCTTATGAAACTCTGGTGTCCCATACATTACTCTGTATCGATATATTAATATGTCTCAAATAAAAAAATCGATTATGGTCTTTATTATAACTGGCAACATTTTAGCATTGGGGAAAAGAGAAAGATGGTTCCAAGAGTATAGAAATATATATTTCCGTGAGCTAATAGAGTAAATACTAATTATTTAAAGATATATCTTGATGCTCCAAGAATTCATGGTTAGTTCGGTAAAAATTAAATATGATTATCGATCAATAGCTACATTTGCGTACATCGTGTCCATGGAAGGCCAGTTTTGGATATAGTCCTTTCGATGTCTCGTGTGAGGCCTAGTATCAGATACTGCTGACATAAAATTGAAATTTTGGACGGCACCAGTTGGGCCCCAAATTCTCACGGCAGTAAAGAGAAGACAACACATGTGAACTATCATAATTTTATTTGTTAAATACCTAATGGCCATATAGTATTTAATGAGTAGACACCTTTTGAGGATATGTATGGGGATATCTTTTTATCGTCCAGTCGATTTATTAGGATTCAATTCTTTTTCCTCACCATATTTTTTTTACAAACGACATAATTATATGTGTACTCTATCTTATTCCTCTTATTTTATTTGAGTGGCTCCATCGTTCACTGATGATTTTGCCAATGTCAAAGTAGTGTTTGATAGTTCATCAGTTCTGAAACTATTGCTCGGTTTTACAATGAAAGAGCATCATGTTTGTTTCCACCTGACTGTGTTACCGACAACAAGGTGTAGAGTAAATGATGTAATTGTGTACTTTATGAAAACTACGCATTAAGGCGCCTTAAGGTGACATCACTTCAAAATGTTTCCCAAATTAGCCGCCAGGCAGCGCTAGTTAATTATAGTTGGATAAAGTATTGCCGACTTCATCGATAGGCGCAATCTATGCAATTGCAATGATACTTGTAGCATACTAATAAATGATTTTTTCTCTACCAGGTCTTATTCCGCTCTTTGGAATAGACGTGTGGGAACATGCCTACTACCTGCAGTACAAGAACGTGCGACCTGATTACGTGAAAGCCATTTTCGACATCGTCAACTGGCAGAACGTCTCCGAAAGATATGCTAAGGCTATAGCATAGAAAATTAAAGCATTTACGCGTTTGTCTAGCTTCTTGGTTAAACCATTTAGAAAATAAAAACTTTTAAAGTTTTAACTATGTTCTCACACAGTGAATCCCGTATATATCAACTTTAGATTTATGTTATAATAAAATTAAGTTAAAACTTATTGTTTTATTTGCACGCATTTGCGTACTTAAAAAAAGGTTTTTATCCAGCAAATACTACATATAACCACAGATATACGCGCAAGGATGAAAGCAATGGGATCCAAGTGGCCGGAGGGGCACACTTTGCACAGTCCACCTTTTACCAAGTCGATTTAAAATTTAAAAAAATGAATGTCTTGTTCATATACTTATCTATAGTCTAGTTTTTTTTTTTTTTTTGGGATCTATAGTCTAGACGGGGCTTCAACCCGCACGCTGCAACCAGTCCTTAACAGGGAGACTGCTATGCTTCAACCATTTCAGCTTTTGACTACCGACCGTTTAGACATTCACTGTTTCAAATGTTAAATCGAGAATCATGCAATTGTTATAATTTAAACTGCATGGAGGCAAACTTATTCGTTTCTCAGCAATACGAGACGCTAATACCCTGAATACGTTCTAGGACTGTTCAATAGAACCTTTGGAGATATTTTATTGCATTATAAGTAAGTGAGGAGAAATTAATCTTGTTATGAATAATCGTTCCCATGGTGCTGAGTCTCTATGATTTCTGCTAAGTCACTGTTATGTCCGCGTTCCGCCGTAAAACCAACCTACTTAACACAACTGCAGTAACCTATGGGGATAAAGTGCTAAAAGTGTAGTAGTATGGAGTAAATTTTAGGAGCTTTTATTTAAAAGTCTTCCCTGGACTTTAGTACGTATCACATTTTATCAATGATTTCGTAAAAGTAACAACTTTAGATTTTGAACAAAAAAATTTTTTATGCATGAAATGAAACGTCTTAAGCTTACAGAAACGTACTGTACTTTCGTGTAACGGGACGGAAATGTCATCGCACTGTCAGATCAGGTGATTGTCATATTGCTTCATTGATGTATATATTGCTTTGTTAAAGTTCGCGTGATAAATAAATAAATAAAAATACAATTTTGAATTATCTTCAGTGAAAAAGTCGATGTATTGGTTCTTGAAGATTTTCTGTGTCAATTTGTGAAGAGGTAAGTCAACCTAATGCATTTTAAAGGCGTAACTTTTGATTAAATAAATAGACGTGTAAACCCGTGGCAGTGTTATTGATTTTTCAGGACGTAGACGTTACCTACTTATTTCATGTCTTGAAATTTCTAGAGCATTAAAGTGTTCTATGTTAACGACTGTGGGTGCAAACTTTCTACTATTGTGTGTTGTGAGATAGGTACGTGTATACTCACTTGATAGGTAAATATTTTTTTTTAGACGGAAGGCAAAAGTTCGTCATTTCAGTTTTTTTGCACCTAATTATGAAGTTTGAAAATGCACTCACATTTTCAAACTTCTTAATTGTTGCTATAATACTTAATGCCATCACATAATTCTCTTAATTCAATAAAAAAATATTAAGTAATATTCCATAACATCTAAACAACAATGTTGATAAGTAATACTTTTTAAGATCTATAATCTCTTATAAATACACAGTGGAATGAAAAGTGATCAGTTAAAAAGGTATGTAGAAATGATTTACTTTCACTAGTGTTAGATAGATGTTTTATCAAAAAATATTTATTACAGCATTTTAAATTTGCATGGAAATTAGTTTGATGTGAACTTTAAATTGTTGTTAGTAGTTATTGAACCTTGAAGATTTTAAGACTGCCATATAACTGAATTTTTATAAAATGTGCAATTATCTAATTATCTTTCATTCAAATGATCATAGCCATCCGGGTAATATCCAAAGCTGTCACCTCAAGTCTGGGGTCTGCTTTTTCCCAGTCTAACAGCATTGTGGATGAACTCCGACATTTTCCATGAAGAGACTGCCATGTGACCTCCACAACCTATAGGTATAGGCATACTGTATTTAGACCAGTTGTTGAGATTTTTAGGGTTAGTTTTGTATGACAGCCAAGACTGACGACTTGGTGTGCTCTTAGTGGCATGACCGAACCATCCATATTCCCACATACAAATATTTGCACAGAGAGCAGAGTTTGAACCCGCTCTTATGTCTACTAAGGCCACGCCATAGACAACGTTGATTTCTTAAAAAAAAACATATTTTTTTTTTCTTTTTGTGGTATAAAAACTATAAATAAAATAATGTTCTAATTTTAATATATATTAAAAGTTAGAAACAGTAGCAATATTGAGTCCCATAAGCATAGTGTAAATCATTTAGTACCTACTATGCTTTCATAAGTCTCAATATATTGTTGAATGAAGAATCCATAACAAGTGCAGTACAATCTGTTTGTAATAAACATTTTAAACATCTGTGTATGTGTCATGCAGAATGTCAGAGTATATTAATTGGATAACAAGATCTTCACATCATGACTCAGACTCAGTTACTTATTAGGTATATCCTCCTTACATATTATAGGGACATATGTCAGTTATGAGAATGACTGTTGCCTGGAACTCCAGATAAGGAAAGCAGTTTTTTTATTGAGCGATAAACGAACACTATTATTATACACTGTAGGTTATTACAACATTTTCTTATGTATCTAAAAATCTGACCACTAAACTAGGTGCTAGCCCCACTCAGCGCCCACCATACTGAGTGAATTTGTAATATTTTACCCACTCACGTGACTATTGACTGTTTGGAGTTTCCGATATTTCCACGCTGTTGCGAACACCATGTTCACGGAGACGGCATGAAATATTGTAATGTATATAAAATATACTATTATACAATATACGAAACTAATTGCATAGCAGGAAGACAGCGGCATGCGGTGGTTATGCGAAAAATGTGCCACGTATAGAGATAGGTCATGGACTTGAATAGGGTGACCATGGCCTTAGTATCTACTTGTAATCAAACGCCAATCTCTGTATAGGAATGAGTTGCGACTCTGGTGAAATATTTCAAACGCATTCACGGTAACTGGTGTGCGGTGATTCGATGATTCATGTGGGATGATTCAAATATTTGACCGTATTTATATACTTCAAGTCTAAAGTGTTGACACGACTAATTTTTGGTGGAATTTATTTTCTTCTGTGCCAGTCTTGTCATATTTTTCTTTAGTTATTGATTTAACAGTTCGTTGTCCAATATTAAGCGCACCAAAAAGGAGAAAACGAGCAAAACTAGTCGAATCAAAACGGCCATGATAGCGTGCCGCAACTATAGTGATTTTACGATTAATGCATTATTGCTGAGCGGCATTTTTTAAACCTAGAGCCAGATAGTGAAAACACAATATGAATAAGGCCAATTAAAAGTTTCCACACTCACACAAATTAATTAGTGGTAAATTAAGTTAAGTTGGTAAACAAAAACAAACAAAGAAATAAACAGTCACTAAAAAGATATCGCATAAGATTTGTTTGAGCTGATTAAAGCTCGTATAGAATACATGGATATCGACATTCGGACATGCTGCGTTGTACGTGCGGCAGGTACGAGTATGTAGCTACGTACCTACATTTCATGTATTAGATGACGCGAAGTGCAGGGCAGGTTCGTCTACTTGTTAGTTTTTATAATCATACTTTATTCATGGTTACTGCGTTGTAAGTGGAATAACGTTTCAAAAAGGTTAAAATAGTTATTTTTCTAGTGGGGATATAATACCCATTCCTTACACTATCTGGGCGTGGCGTGTGTGTTACTTATGAATTTAACAATACGTTCAAATTCCACATTATTATCTAAATAGTAGGTAAAGGTACCTACGAACTTGATCACATGTTATCTTAATAATGTATTTTCTTTTCTCGAAGAAATTAAACATTAAACTGATAGACTATCTCTATGTTTCGTAACGTGATGGGGCACCTACACCTACAGCACGATAGTTTATCGGGTTCGGCGCCGCACGCGATCACGCCGTCGGTTAATGCACCCAACTGCAGGGGTTATCCATATTAATTGAGCCGAGGGCCCTTTGTCTCACGCACCTTTGTGTAATCCTTGGTAATATTGTAAGTTATATAATAGTATGCAATGTAGCTACAAAATTAAAAGACAAAGTGCTCGTAGCTATTGTTAATATTCAAAATGATTTAATTGTGGGTTTCCATGCTAAAGTAACACCATTACCACCTCTAGCCAAGTGTATACTCTAATATCATGACAAGGAACATTTTGCTATCGTCCTCAACTTACTGAATTTATTAAAATATAAGGAAACCATCTCAATAACACAAAGTACTTAACTCAAATACTGGAACACTCGTGCTTGGGTTTAACATCCAAAGGAAGGACAAATGCATACCTCAAAGTAAATAAGACGAACAGTACGCAGGGTAGAAAAGATACTTTTTAACTCAGAGAAATGGTGGTAGGGATTTTGTGTTTGGGGACTTTTGCTGTTATTTTTAATTGAATAATAATACTGACGGGAAAGTTGGTGATAAGATTTAAATTTCTATATTCACATAATAAGGCTTGCGGACACTTTTCACTGAATATTTTGACGCAAACGGCTGAAGTTTTCCCATTATGTGTAACGAAATACCTTAAAGCTGATAAATCGGTTTGAACAGTTTAGGGCCTTTTGGCAATCAGAACTTTGTCTGGCGTAAGGCGTAAGCGCAAGGCTTTGTGTCCCGCAAATGATAGATTGTCGCGATACTGTTATAGAACTACGACAAAAATTTTAAATCATGTTTTGTGTATATCGATGTCAAAATATATCAAAAAACAGTATAAACCCTATCAAAAATCGTTGTGTAAGTAACCTAGAAGTATGAGACACAGACAACCTTCGTGGCATAGCGGTAGTGAAGGCGACCGCATGGCCGCGGGTTCGATCCTCGCTCAGTGCAAATATTTATGTGCACGAATATGACTATTTGCACTGGTCTGGTCCTGTCTCGCAGAGTATATTAAGTTGTCGACCTCTGTTGTCATACGAACGGTATGGAAGTTACATACCTATAGGTCAAATGGGTGAAGTGGCTCACACAGAAGGGTTATTCACCTATCTGGTCAAAGGCTTCCCCACTGAAAGTAGTAGTAACCTAGAAAAATTATGAATGATCGTAGAAACAGACAGATTATTAAAACTCAAGTTATGAGTGATGTTTTTCGTCGTGTCCAAACCTTTAAATTCTTTTTCATATAACATAAACTCATGTCTTTATCCCCGAAGGGGTAGTCAGAGGTGCTAGCACCCACATTTCGCCAGTTTATGTTTAGGTCCCAATGTAATAGGTGGCGAGCCTATTGCCATTAACCGGGTACTTATAAACCTGCGATAAATACACACATGACTTCGAAAATCATCGAAAAGTCATTGGTGTGTGCCATGGTAAACCTGGGATCGAACACGAGACCTCGTCTCAGCAGTCCATTACCCATACCACTAGGCTACCGCGGTTCTTCTATTCACATCAGTTCTATATATCTTTTATCCCACTTTATGTTTTACTAGCTGTTGCCCGCGGCTCCGCCCGCGTGGATGTCGATTATCGCGTTGTACGAATCTACTCGATTCACTACTTGCCTCTCTATACTACTTTTCCTTGCTGTCATGACAACGGAAATTGTTAGCGATATTAGCGCCAATGTATAGAAATTTACAGGATCAATTCAGATTTATGATTATTACTCCGCTCCCTTGTATGGTAGCGTGATGATATATAGCCTATGTTACTCCTAGATATTGTAGCCTTTTAGAGGTGAAAGAATTGTTTAAATCGGCCCAGTACTTTTTGAGCCTATTCATTACAAACATACAAACATACAAAAATAGGTACAAATCTTTCCTCTTTATAATATTAGTATAGATTAACTTGACGACACGAAATATAATTCAGCCTACATCGAAGTATAAAAGTTAAACGACTACAAAAAGGGCAGAAAAACAGTGTTTAAATTATTATTGAGGGTATTAAACTTAATTGAGGTACAGATTTGGGTAATAAACTTGAGATTTCACCAGGGTATATTAATTTGAAGAATGAGACCTTAAAATTTCATAATAATGTACAGTAATTATTGTAATTATATTATCTTTTGGTTTATCTTTTACTACTAATCGGGTCAGTTTGTCTGTCTGTCCCTATATATGTTCAAATCTTTAAAACTACGCAACGGATTTTCATGCTGTTTTTTTAATAGGCGATATAGTTCAAGAGGAACGTTTATATGTAAATAACATTATGCTACGACCAACCGTTGTGAGGGGTGACGCAGACGAATCGCGTAGTTTTTAAATATTTGCTATTTTATTTGCTCTTATTTTATCTTTTCTAATTTTTCTACCCTCTCCCTAGCGTAGTCTGCAAATTGTATATTTTTTGCCTGACCTTCAGCACAAGATTAGGTAGTCTGTATTCTGTACCTTCGTTGAGACCAATTTACTAAAAGTGAAAAATAAACCTTTTAGTGTTTTACACTAAAATTTAATAAAGGGTATAGGGGTTTTGAGTCATCCTCTAGGCACTGTAAATTATATAATACCCAAAGGACGGTTTAAAAAGTTAAAATATTATTTTGAAAACAGAATACCCAGTGAAACCAGCATCAGCGGTTGCCGTTGGCATTAGTACGCATACGAACTCCTGGTAACAGCTAGAACAATCATAAATGTACGTCATAAATATGACGTGTAGGCATAATAAAACCTCGTAATACAACAATACACATTGTTGTCAGTTCTTTAGTGGAAAACTAATGAGTTTTCTCGGGAATTCGAATTGTATTGTGTTATACGTGCCACGAGACAATGCTTTTTGAGATTCTGCACGAATATTTCACTGATGCGTTAATTAAAAGCTTTCTTTTTAATCTACGTTGTGTTACATTTGAGGAGGTTATTTTCAAACCACATCATTTCCAACTTTTGATATTTTAAATTTTATTGCATCATACGATTCTTAATACTATATGTACCTATATATTCTATAGTCTAAAATAAAGTATTTAAATCAACATTAAAAAGATGGATGTGCGAAAATTCCCACGGATACCTCACCTGTAAAATACCTGAAAAGCTTTGTGGCTTAGCGGTCAGAGCGTTCTCCATATAAGAAAAAGATCGCGATTACGATTACCGTCGAAGAAATTTGACCCAAGAAGCCATTATTAAGGGTTTAATTTTCGATTATATGAAACACCCAATAGCATTTTTAAATATAATTCCTGCATTTCGAAAAATATTCAGAAGCTAGGTTATCTTTTTCAGTTCTTCACCTTTTAAAATAGGTGTTGTTCTTACTCTATAAAATACATTTTTATACTAAACTCACAGTATACGAAACTCACAGGAGTCGTGAAAGTATTGCTCAAGTACAAGAAAATGTATTGCTCAAATAAATATAGCTTCGTTCAGAATAAACATGCATTAGAAAAGTAGTCACTTAGAATCCATAATATTCTTTACTTTTAATATTAATTGATTCCCGTTGAGCGTGGGTGGTGCATCGTATAGTATGTTCGGAGTGCACCCGATTTTTAAACTGTACCTCTAAACTGTCTGCGCTCTTTTCCGTTTGAATTATTCTCTCTGCAAAACTGTATATCAAGGAACTATTTTGTTCTTTTATGTTCGTTCAGAGTTCCTATTTCAAAAAGCATCGTCAAGCGCATTGAAACGGTTGAAATGGATCTTTTTAAAATTGGAATATAAACCATGTCGTTTGTTGTCTATTGTAATATTTGATAGATATACTTATGTATAGTTATACCTACTAGACGATGCTACTCTGGTTTTGCCCGTACTTCGAAACTCCGTAATCATCCAAGCCTGCAATCCTTTAAATTTCAAATAATGTATAGGAATCTGATGCTGACTGCTCCGCTTCCTTGAATAATTTGACGACCTTTGTGACGTAGCGGTAGTGAACGCGAGTGCGCGTACGCAGGAGCGCGGGTTCTATTCCGGCTTAGTGCAAATATTTGTGTGCATGAATATGAATGTTTGCATTTGCCCCAGGTGTTGCTGTGTATAATGTGTATGTATTTACAAAAAAACCATGGGTCTAAGTTGCGTTGTGTAATTTGTCTTAGAATATTTATTCATTTATTTATTTATTAATAAACGGGCTATCTAACACCGAAATATTTTTTCAAATCGGATCAGTATTTCCTAAGATTAGCGCTTTCAACCAAACAAACAACCTCTTCAGCTTTATATTATTATCCTCTTTGCTTCCCATCGTAATTTGATTACACCATCGTGTAGCTACGAGCTACAGTGTCCATAGTAAATATTCTACCTCCTAAATGGCCGAGCAAAATTGTTGTGAAATATGGCCGAATGAAGTACGATTTCGCTTTAACGGCTTTAACGACGATTATAAGGGTTTCGTGTTTGCCGTCTGGCTAGAGCACTTAAAATACCCTGCGGTAATTAAGCGACATCAGACCTCCTTTTTTATTTGTAAGTTAACTGTGGTAACAGGGGAAGGCCTCTATGGGAACCGGTTAAAACCGCAGCGCCCTCTGCGTTTTTAGATGCTGACAGTTGAGTGAGATTGCCATTGACATAAGTCTCGCACCCTAACTGAGCCAGGGCTATCTCTGATTTTGAAATGGTAGGAGGACCCCTGATAGTGGGAGGCACGCGCAGCACTACTGCGCCGCCCCGGTACAAAAAACCTTCTAGGATTGTAGAACAAGGTTCTAATCCCTTTCCCTTTAAATCCTTTAACGCTTTTATTACTTGATTCTTTTACAGATCACAATAGAATTTAAGGATTTATCCGGTTGATTTGGTGAGCAAGGGTGGTAACAGGGGAGGGCATGTTTAGTCATCGTTCAGGGGATGATTAGTCGGAGCTGTATAAAAACTAGTTATTTTCACTGAGATACTTCACTGACTCTACATTACAAGGTCCCAATGTCCTGCCTACTGCCAGGATGTGTACGCCACTCTAACTTGATCGAAAACATTTTACATGTCAGCATTCCTGCCCCTACATTCCCTTTAGATACACTTTCCCGGTAGATACGTACAAAATTTATATTTATATTTGATGTTTTCGATAACGAATAGTGTAATTAATGCTTGAATGGCGCTGTAATAACAAACTACATTTTCCGTTTTGTTACCGTAAAGTTATCTAGAAGCTGACCCTATGGAATGCTTCCATTCTAAATTTAAAGACAGACAAAAAGATATCATGATCATTGGACAAATAAATTACAATGCAATTAGCACAAACCGTCTATTAACTTACTTTCACAAAGAGCCAGTATCGACGGCGCTGTAGTCGACCCTGTCGGCAAAGGCGACACTTGATGCAAATTTAATTATCCAGCCAACGGCTTAATTGAGTGTGTTCGTGTTTATGCAAACATCTTGCCGCCGTCGTAGGCACGTCAAAACGTTATGGAATTTGTAGCGAAATGTCTAGCATAACTTACTGAATAAAGAGCCGCTAATTTTAAACACCTTGTAATGCGTTGCTACATTTACTACAACGTTTCTAAAATTGTTAGAACTTCGAAGGTTCAAGCGTTCTTCTTTGAAATGCCAACGTTCGCGCCATTTTCGCTCATTATTTTTCAAAATTATACCTTGGAACTATAGATAACATTAAAAAACAATATACCTACAAAAATATAGATAATTATAATTTAATCGAAGTCACGTTTTCGTAAATCTAACTAACATTGGGTTGGTTTATTCAACTTGATTAAATAAGGTTTTTTTTTACTTGGAATAAATCAACTAAAAAAACCGATTTTACCTGTTATTTACCGAGCAGATAGATCAGGACCCGGAATAAAGCATATACTAATAAGTTTTTTCTATTTTAAAGTCTAATCTCTGACTAATAAATCTCCACGAACGGAATTGCGGTTAATCACTACTTTTAAATCACGATCATGTTCGTTTTAAATCGTAAAAACGTCACGCAAGTTTTAAATCGTAAAACCCTTGGTATATTGAAATCAGTTGTACCTCCGTTATTCATATAATCAAGTACAAAAGTGTTATCAACCAAGTTATTTTTAATTTGACGCCACCGAAACTCCTTAAACCCCTATTTATGAAGAAAAAAGTGGGTCAAAGGCGTCCCAGGAATTTCTCCTTTGTTATCTATCTTCACTATTGTAAAATATTGCTGCTCTACGTCCAATATTGGGGCTAAGCGGATTGCTCGGAGATTATGGGATTAATTAATTTAACCTATGCTTGTATTAATCCAAGGTCTTGGGGGTTGCGCCATTGTTTATCAGATTTCAAACTCTTCTTCTGTTTTACTACTAGGTACAAAGTGTATAGGTAGTGGCGTGCATTCCATAGAGACAAATATACACTGCTTGACAACATCACAAATCACAAATCAGGTAATTTATATGAACTTCACTACATAATTACTAAGTGTATGTACTTTACATATAATTTATCTCATTAGGGTAGAGCATATAATTTATACATGCAGTGTCTATTTGTCTCTATGAGATGCACACTCACCATTGTTAGGTGGTAAGCTGTTTCATATGTCCACCTTTTACTTTTTAAAATTATTTTTTTTGCTGAATTGGTCTGTAATAAATTCGAAGGGGAAACCTAGCCTAAGCTTACCTTTCTATTCTGATTATATTAATGCCTGAATATTACTTGTAATAATATAAATTATCATATTAGCTTTATTATTATTGATACTAGGCCAAAATATGAAAAATCCTCTCAGATTTGCCCAGTATTTTTCGATCCAATGTTTCATGTGATACAATCAACTTCGGTTGGACGTTTATGATACTAATATTTACACAATTATGTTTGATAGCTTATGTCGACCGACGGAAAACAAGAAACAAGCTTATTCTTTTTTCTTTTTATACCAATTAGGTGGCAAACAAGGACACGGCCCACCTGATTCTTCTTCTTCTTCTTTTGTCGAATCGATGGCATTTTTGAGTTGCCATCGTGGTGTAGTAATTTGTTTCACTGCAGCGCCGCAACTCACGGAGAGGGCCCGAGCATAGGTTTCGCTCTTCGGGAAGGCTTACTACATCCCTTCCTACCTGATGGAAAGTGGTTACCGTGGCCTATGTACTTTCGTAACACCAGAGGCATAACACTCGTGCTCCCAACCATGTAGAGGGGTGGAAGGATGGGGAGGAGCGTGATAGATAGTTTCTTTTTCGGGTCCGAGGTTTATTTCCTCTTCATTTTGATATGACTTGTTCGAATTTAATGGGAGCAACTGCCGCCGAGTTCCTAAGCCTGTACCAGAATCTCGTCTGTCAATTAGCTGGTGTAATATCTACCAGTTTATAGGTGAGGTCGATTTAGCAACAATGAAGTTTTTGGGACCCCAAAATACCTCTATCTACCTAATATAACTTCATTAGACGTCACGTGAAACTGAGATAACGTATAAAAGTTTGTGAACTAATTTAGAGATGAGGTCTACGTACAGTTGGCAACCATAATTGTTTAGCATAACAATGCAATCAATCTTTTTAAGAAAATATATCACAAATACGTTTCATTCGCTATATTCTTCGCAGGGCGAACCGGACACTTTTGCTCAAATTCGCTTTAGAATATCTGTAAGTAAAAAAGAAAAAAAAGAAAATACTACATCACCTTTTTCATCCAACCTGGCACTCGAAACAGAGACCGCACGGTAGCCGCCTCATTAACTACCACTGTGTGGTGCAGTAGGGCAATCAAAAATAATTTTATTTAGTTTCGTTCAAAATTAAGATAAAAAAGAACATTTATTCTGTATATCAATAATATATTATAAGTTATTGAGCTAATGGACCACCGCCGAATCGAAACGCGGCCCCGGCCTGGGAAGACTGAACTAAAATTTTTAGAGCCAAAAGAAATGATATTCGTACATTATTTTCTTTGCTGACTGTATTCGTGGCGAGAGAGGCTGTCGGCTCGTTCGGCTCTAATGAAATTATTTATATTCACGGCGGATACCATCTCGGCGGTGGGCGACGCCTAATTTCTTTCGACACGTGATATCAAATTTCCATTACTTGTACCTCACCTAATATTCTACCTACGTAGGTAGACTTCTCTTAAAACTTCACTGGACGTGCGGTTCTGTTTTCGTATTTATTACCAACTAGGACAGTACTTATTCTAATTTGAACTTAGTGTCATGTGAACAAGGTTGGTTTTTAAGTGAATATTTTGTCGATACGTCTGAGGTGTCGTTTTGGGAGCTTACTCGGGTCGCGTTATTAGAGCCTTGTCCTTCTTTATTGGAATATATGAGGGGTACCCTCCCTCCCCAAGTCGCCTCTGCGGTTGAGAAACGGGGCCTGATAAGGCTGACTTCTCTCCGCTAGCATCAAGAATGCATTTTGGACATTTGAAACACATTAAGTAAAATTGACCGTATAATAACTGATGTTATGGTTTGTATTTGTTATTGTTTATGAATTTTAATGAACAATTTTATTGGTAAAGTGTTTCATTTGTGAATTGATTATGTTTTTCAAATTAAATAAAACTATCTTTTATATAAAGTGACCATATATTAGGTTTAATTTACCGTATAACGCTCCAATACAATGTTACGGAATACAAAATTGCCACTAATTAGGTAAACATTCATAAGGATTCCATCCAGTCATGGTAAAATATAATGTTTATAAAATGACATAATATGAAAAAAGTAAAAAAATTCTATTAAGTTCCAAGCGAATTCATACTATTTTTTTTCTAAATCGATCTTTTGTTTGATGAATCACAAGCAGATGCTGTTGTTATTGTGTTTACTTTTTGTAAAGGTTCCTTGTAATGCTGCCATACAATTTTACACGACAGGTAATGACAGTTAAGGAAACTCGACAACTGTGTAAGCACAGAAGTAGATAGCAGGCGTTGCGTACGCCGGGAAAAAGATGTCGGCATATCAATCATATGTACTTCACTATCACAACATAGTATAAAATAAAGTCGCCTTTTCTGTCCCTATTTTTCTTGTCCCTTTTGTATGCTTAAATCTTTAGAACTACGCAACGGATTTTGATGCGTTTTGTTTCAATAGATAGAATGGTTAAAGAGGAAGGTTTATATGTATATAACATCATGCTACGACTAACAGGTGCGGAGCAGGAATGAAAAATGTTGCAAAAACGGGGTGACGCAGACGAAGTCGCGCGGGTCAGCTAGTATATGTATAAACGTCGGTATATGTTTCGAGTATTGTATCATTGATTCCTAAAGTAGTTGAATGTTTCCGATCCGTTGTTTGTGCCTTTTTATGAGTATACTTTTTTATTAGCCACATATTCTCTGAACAGGACATAAACTTTTATGTCTTTGTGGCGTACACGATAAATTGTTTTATCAAAATCACTCGCTATCTTCTCTTATAGGCCATAAAATGAAATTAACAATTATTTTTGTATTTTCATGCACCTGTCTTTTGTCCAAACTAGTCTTGGTATTGGTACTAAGTGGTAATCGAATAAGTATTGCAAGGTTAAAGAATAATTGCTTTTTTAACCTAACGCAGCTCAAAAGTTGATGAATAAAAGATCCGTAATTTCCAGAACCATAAATATTAATTAAACTTTATTGCAGTGTTTTAGTTACCTCAAAATATTAACCGTAACAAACCGAGAATTTTTATTACAAAACTTTTATAAGTGATGTGACATGTGTACCGTGAAAAGCTGTAGACTCTCGTAGCACATTACCGTAGCTGTGCTACGAGGCGTCTACGCTCTTGACGAGTACTTAGAATTTCGAGAAGTTAGAAATGTTTTTCTCGTATAAGAGCTGGGAGTCATGTTTTTTATTAAAATAAATGCGCTGAAATATAACGTTTTTGTTTTAGAAAAGTTTATAAAAGTTGCGGTTTAAAAAAAATACATAATGCCGATTTAAATTGAATACCATTTTTGGTTGTGTATGAATATGTATATTACGGAACACAGCCACTGCTTTTACTCCGCAATGAAAGCCTCAAGAAGATATTTTTCAAGGAGAGCTTTCAAACAGAAATTGACCATACAGATTCGCAAAATGTGACAGTAACAGTTTTTATCATCAAAACCAATTCAATATCATTATTTAAGTTGGTTGAATTTCTTTTATTATTTTTTCTACGTTTTATCGAAAATCTTTTCTGACAGCACTAAAAAGGAAGTGTATCTAAGCCGTTGAGTGAAAGAAATACCTGCACTATTCCAAAGACTCGTAACATATACTTTGCAGCAAATACATTTACTTATTTACTCGTACCGCGGTCACGTTCTACGGCCTTTGCGGAAGGAGCTTAGCTACAAACTACATCTTTAAAACAAGTACTTTCAGCGTGAAACGTGTTACAGTGTTATAGGCTAAGAGCTAGTGGACAAACAGACCCACGACATAATAATTATGATTGCAGTTTTTTTCAAACACCTATTTCTCAACGGAAAAAGTGTCACAATCTATGAAAAAGAATAATAAATGAAAACAAACAGGTCTTTTTCGCATCTCAAAAATGTTCTAAAGTACTTTTTCGTCTTCCTTTTAAATTCTTTAGTTATTCGTGATGTAGAAATAAAAGGCCCGTATGTAAGTCTATAAGTCAAAAGATTTACAATTTGTTTACTTTTGTTACAGATGACAGCAGCTTAGGCAGCGTTTAGACATTAAGGTAAGTGAAGTCTATAAACTTATATATAAATAAGCGACAGAAGATGCAGTTGGTGTCGCCAAGTTTTGGGCTGGTCGAATCTAATTTTGATTTGATGTTATTGTTGCCACTGACACGAAGAAGAAGTAGGTATAAATATACATGAGCATTTCACACAACACTCTTAACTAGATTATAATTTGGGTACTAGAATGCGTATAAACATACCTACATCTTTTTAGGGTTCCGTACCTTCAAAGGAAAAAAAACGAAACTTTTATAGGATCACTTCGTTTTCAATCCGTCTGTCTGTCAAGACCTTTTTCCCAGACATGCGTGGAGGTTCAAAACGAAATTAATTACCACATTCTCAGGTCTGTAACTTCTTAAAACTGTGCAAATGTCAAACTTCTAAGTCAACGCAATCAAATTATATTGCGTTTTAATTTAGTCCAACTTTGTACTGAACTCTCGGTGCGCGAGGTTGACCCTATTTCATCGACTTTACTGTACTTATTAATAAATATTTGCATCAACGAATCCAAATTTCCAAGTGGCAGTGGAACGTCGTTTATCACGGGCTAGCCTTTTTCCACGGTGCGTGGTATGCGAAATCGTGCATGTGTCGATAAAATCGCAAATCATGGAAACCGGCTCTTACTCTACACTACAATCAAAAAATATATAATTATTTTATATATTTATTTTACATTATATACATATTTATTTTATATTATTCATAACATTATGCACATGAAAATGTACTACGGTGGATTTAATACCATATATCTCTGCTTTTTTTATATAAGTTATATTTCTACCAACCGGCCATCGTCTCAGTCTCTCTTGAATAACATTCAGAAATGATTTGAAATACTTTTTAATCAGAGCAATATCGATAAAGTTTATTTCAAAGAACCTTAAATCCTTTTAGCGTATCAGAAAATTCCATTTACGTTCTTAGAGTGTATCAACTTGATGAATGTTTCTTTATTTTAGGTAACGACGTAGATGTAGTAATTTTTAGGTATTTTTTGTACATTGGGCCAAGGCCCAGGGGCGAGTTGCCTCCTAACTCTTTTTTTCTATAGTACCTTGGGGCGATGGGTTGGAGGAATTTGAAATGCTTAAGACGTGGCTCAGTGGGTCTGCGGTTAGAATATTCCTCCTGTGAGGGAAAAATCGCAGGTTTGACTCCGTCGGCTTATTCACTTTTTCCGATCTAAATTGATTTAACCATTAGCATAACTAATAGCTTTATCTTTCTTTATATATAGAATCTTCTGTAGTTTCGATATTCAATATTTATTTTACTAGGAAAGTATATATGTCGATTTACATTGGAAAAAGCTAATGAAATGGAATGCTTTGCATATTCTCTTTTTCCAGTCTAAATAGATTTTTTATACCACTTAGGTGGCAGACAAGCACACGGCTCACCTGATGGGAAGTGGTCACCGTGGCCTATGGACGTTTGTAACACCAGAGGCGTCACACACGTGCTGCCTACCCTGTAGAAACCTTCTAATGCCCTTCTTGAAGTACCCCATATTGTAGTCGCTAGGGAAAACCACGGCAGGGAGTTCATTCGATTTGCTCTAATAGGACCGATAGCTATAGGTATCTACACTATCTTCCTATCAGGGGAGTGGCGTTGATAGCTGCACCACAGCGTATACTTCAGTAGTTGTCATTGATCCAATTTATATTTGTCTGTTTTGTTTTTGGCCCAATAAAGGTAAAGATTATGTGTTTTCGTTTAGACCTAGGGTTCCGTTTGAAGGAGTAAACTCATCATATTATTATCATTATCCGATTCCTCGTAATACTGTTTGATACGTTAATTTTTACGGAATAAATATGCATTGTAAAACTAAATTGAAACTTTAACTTTTCATTATTAAAAGTTCCCAAAGTAGATCAAAATTATAAACAATTCAATTACTAGTAAATTTATAACCTTTTAAAATCCTTATTTTTTATTTCAAATTACTTTTATTATGAAACGTAACGAAACGTGAAACGCAATTCAGATAAATGCGTTATTCTACCATTGCGTCCCATACGCAGGCGCGTTATGTCACATACATGTATCAATTTTGCATAGAGCGCTTTTGAGCGACTCGAAAAATTGAATTTTCAACACTAAATATCTCTTAAGCTATTCGCCGTGTAATATTTCACTTGTAACGGTTCATCATATTATTAAATCAAGTGATTATAGAGATAAGAATTCAAAAAGTATTATTGCATCTCTATTGCATCACAATTCATATTTAAATTCGATTTTATATATAAAACTGTGATTTTTTTTATTTATTAGTTCTAAAAAGGAATAAAATTATACCAACATCTTACCACAAACTCAATATAGTCGGAAGAACAGGGGAATCTATGTCAAGGTTAACGCAATATATTAAACAAACTTGAGCATCTAACCTTGTGCTGCATTCACTGCATCTTTTAACAAGATTAACTAGAATTAGCTAGAATATAATAGTTAAATTATAACATTTTATTTTTATTACTATTACTTTTGCATTTGAGCACCAAACCGGGTTGCATTTTTGGAGCTGTGGATCCGCTTTTATCCTTTCCAATATTTGCTAGTGCTTCGTACTCTTGGTTTCCATAACGTTTTGGTATGAGGCCCATACACCGCATTAAGTTTTATTTTTTCCAGTGTTTTGACGCTACATTTTTGCACTAAACTCTGGCAATCCCTAGAAGAACATAACAGTTTTGCCATATATATTTCACATATATTTCAGTGAAGTTCTATCCATTTAACTCTGTATCATTTAAGCCAAGTCGCTTCTAGAGCTAGTAAATGTAACATTAATCAGTCCATGTTACGCATGTCATGACAGCTTTCATGTGTCTGGTATGTTAATTCATGTTATATCACTTGTCAGGCTTTGTTCTCCAGTTATCGTAATACCCGTCTTATGTAAGTTGTGAAACTATTATGCTCCTTATTCTGCTTGAGTCGAATTGAATTTCAGAACTATGATGTACTTGGAACGTTATTAGAGCTTATTTAAAATATCCTAGTACTAGTAACTGAAGTTATTCGTAGATATGTTTACTAACCCTTCCAGCTAAGCTAGATTGCTTGTGCTTTCCGTCGGTAGTGTAATTGTCAGGCTTCGAATTCGGGACGTCTATACAGCTATGTATTGGTCTTCCAAAGAATGTTTTAAGATGCATATTTTCTTGATCACTTACTTAGAATAGGGATGATGATGATGATGATGATGCTAAGGTCGTCCGATTCTACCCAATACTTCTCTATGCTGTAATCTTTGCTGTAAAAATATGCATTGCAAAATAAATCATTATATGTAACTAAATTGAAAGTATGACTTCATTATTTTTGTTCCCACAGTAGATCAAAATATAAACAATCAAATTAAGACTTATATTTATAACTTTTTAGATTCTCCATTAAATTCCAAATTATTTTTATTATGAACTGTACACGTATAAACGCAATGCAGACCGAGATAAATGCGATATTCACTTACATGTGTATTACACGCCGTAGGCCTGTGACGTCACCTATGTTTATTCTCAAAAATTTGAATTATCAAAATAAAATACCTTCACTTTAGCAGTTAATTTCAGTGTTATCTAGTGGCCATTTTTCGACGTAAACATATTTACGATTACTTTTGACCTTAATTTGGAAAGCAACGACGTTGATCAGGGGAAACTTATCTCTGAGTCACCCCCTAATCAAATCGAAGAAGGTGACTCAGCACGTTGTTTTTGCAATTGCATTGGCGCCAACTACACTTACTTTGTTGTCTATCTAAAGCGCATACGATAGACGGAAACTTTGATAGTTGATTTTCATCGTGCGGTTCAAGCATTCTAATGTAGTCGTAACACTATTATATATTCCGTGATCGTAACTACGATAGCCTTTGATTTGGTTCGTGAGTCATCCGATAGAAGATTGAGATTGTAGCTAAGATTGGAGTGCTTTGGTTGTATCCATCGTTCTCTCTATGGCACTGCGCATGTCTGGTTATGTGTAAGTGCTTGATATATTATTGGAGTTGTACCAAAACTCATATATTTTAACATTATTTCACGTATTTTTGGTTTGCCTTATATTACAAGGAACGACTGTCGCTGCCTTCCTAACTCCAAAAGGAAATCCCACGCCGGGGCCTTGTCTGCCCATCACCAGGTATAACAGTTTGCAGGTTAATTTGGATTCATAGGCCACAATATGGCGACTACAATATGGGGTTAGTCAAGAAGGGCATTAGAAGGTTGCTACTGAGTCGGCAGCAAGAGTGAAACGTCCACGTCAACTTTCCATCAGACGGACCGTGTACTTGTCTGCCACCTAAGTGGTAAATATGAGCCAAAATACTAATGATGTACTTAGCCAAATACATCGATTTAAAAGAACATTACGGTCTTTTATACTAATAAATATTCTGTGGTGTTGCGCACGGGGCTCTTAATTAACAGTTATGAGAGCGTCACTGTTCAGTTTATTATTACGAACCCTTATTACGAAACCTTCTGTGCTTATATTGGTATATGACGTCATTGTTTCAGCTCTAATGACGTAGGTCTTGATTTGAGAGTATAA